>CM071956.1:10580000-11780000 GCA_036784905.1 Acrossocheilus fasciatus
GAGTGACTGAAAGTGAGAGTGAAAAGAATCTTTATCTCATTTATTTTCCAAAGTATTTATGAGTTGACGCCACAAATCTTCAACCCACGTAAAATACACAACATGATACACAAACACAAGGGACTTAATATTGTGGTGGTGAAAGATGAAGATAGATGCTTATGTACTAACCCAGGGAATTTTGTAACCCACTTTCACTGTCTGCAACTGTGTGCGTGTGCATGCATGCAATTGTGGCAAATGTGTTGGAAAGTGTTACAACCCTTCCTGTCTGCCAGGATATAATTTTTTTTTCTTTTTTTCTATTTCTATGATTTAACATAATACTTATTAACATGTAGATAAAAAGCTTGTGTGGATATTATATACTCTTCTTAAAACATTTGGGGGTCTGTAAGATTTTTGAAAAAAGTATCTTATGCTTAATGCTTCATTTATTTGATCAAAATTACAGTAAGGCAACAAAAATATTGTGAAATATTATTACTATATAACATTATTAAATAATCAATTGTTATTCATGTGATGACAAAAGCTGAATTTTCTAATATGCTGATTTGGTGCTCAAGTAACATTAATTATTATCAATATTGAAAACAGTTTTTTTTTAAAGGACACAATTTATTTGAAATAGAAATCTTTTGTATCATTATAAATGTCCTTGTCACTTTTGATCAATGTAATGCACCCTTGCTGAATAAAAGTATTAATCTCACTGACCTCACAATTCAGATGATACGAGTTCTGTCAATTTGATTTGATTAATTATTTGGACTTTTGTCATTTCATTGAAAAGTAGGGATGTGGGGGGAAAAAAAGGTAACTTGAGACATGCAGGCCTCAGGACAGATTGGAACCTGCATCTTTAACCTGAGCACCACAGTATTTTTTATATAGGTTACTTCTAGGTCAAAACTCCTACTTGGGCTGAGGTTTACCAAAGTTTCTGTTTTCATAGTTGTCTTCACTTCTGCTGGCCCTTGACTGCAGAAAAGAGAAGGATACATCATATACACACATTATTTATTATAAAACACTCTACTCAGTGCAGGCAGTACTTATACATAGATAATATGCAGATAATTATGCACCAACAGGAAAAAAATTTTTTTTTTGAATGAGAGAACTTGTTTTCTTGCACCATTTTAGCACATATTTGAGGGCAAATGTTCAGGATATGACAAATATGATGAAATTTTGGCATTTTTAATATTGTTTCTAATGAACTGTGATACAGCAGCTTGTGTCATCACAATTCATATGAAATCAGGATAAATTTCTCTCCTCTATCTTGTAAGAACACTTTCCGAAGCAAAATATTTGCACATGCAGCATGTCAGCAGAACATCTAATGATCAGCATATCAGTGTTTAATATGCTTGCACAACTCTTCATTTCTGAGAAACAATTTATATCTACTTCCTGTCTCAGGAAATTGATAACCACTTAGCCAGTTGATTTAACGGTTGATTGAATTATGTCATGGAAAAAAGTCTCATAGTATCTAAAGACAACTTACATGGAATAGAACTGCTGTTTTCCAGAGAAATAAGAAATACAACTGTGTTCAATGCATCTTTCAAAGTTTACTTGCGTGCCAAGATGCACATGCAAGTTTAAATAGAAGCATGTTGTTTTTCTGTGTGTAGTTTAACAAAACCTTGAATATAAACCTTTGGAAAGGAACTCATTTATGCATATTGAATTAATATATAATACGGAAAGGGCAAAAGTGTATATGAGAACACTGACCGGTATTACATTATATACTGAGTCACTGGTCCTGTGGAGGGTGGCATAGGTCATGGGCCCATGCAAACTTTCAGATGCCTAACAGTACAAAAGACAAAATACAACTGAAGGGTTTTTGAAAATGACAAATATCTGGCATTTGGTGAATTTGTTTCATATAATTTAGATGATAAATCTTCCACACCCTAGTCTGTGCTCTGTGAATTTGCCTGAAAGCAAAGATTGTGCTACGGCATGCTATTTATCTCTTTATATCTCGGGTGATTTATGATGTCATACTTACTTGAAGTCTTTTTAACAGGCTGAAAAAAAGAAGAAAAATATAATATGGTTATAAATTAAGTAACAATTATAATGCAATTTTTTTTTAAACTTAAAAGATAGTCAAAACAAGTGTTATTTTCTAAACATTACTGCAATATTTTTGTGATTCTTCATTTAAGTGGTTTTGGCATCTGAATTTTAAGCAAAATGTATGTATGATAAGAGATAAATGAAAAGATATGCTTTTAACTAGGTCAATAAACCTGGAGAAATGCCAAGCGAACCGCTTTGGAAAGCCTCATTAGCCCCTGCTGGTCAATGCTGTAACTACAGCATCAGGATACAAGTGTCTATCTCTAATGGTGGTCGTTCAAAATTAATAGTTTATTCTGATTAACTATTTTTTAGAAGTAACCCATAAATCACAATACTCTCTAGAAAGTCCTGTGTCAGCAAGGCTACTGCCAGTGCTACTGGACAGATTTACTCAGATATATCAAAGACCTACTTAAAGAAATAGTTCAAATGAAAATTAGGGAAGATGTACTCACCCTCAGGCCATGCAAGATATAGATGAATTTGTTTCTTTATCCAAACAGATTTGGAGGAATTTAACATCACTTGCTCACCAGTGGATCCTCTGCAGTGAATGGGTGCTATCAGAATTAGAGTCCAAACAGCTAACAGCATGTTTGTAATAAACAAATCAATCATTAAGAAACTCCTCCTAAAAACTCCTTAATGAAGAATTTCTTTCTTACAAACACGTAGCTTTTCACTATACAAGATGTTAATTTATGGACTGTAGTCGTGTGGATTACATGTGGAGTTTTTATCAGCTGTTTGGACTCTCATTCTGACGGCACCCATTCACTACAGAGGATCCATTGGTGAGCAAGTGATTTAATGCTCTCCAAATTTGTTCTGATGAAGAAGCCTCATCTCCATACCAGGATGTGGCATCTTTTTTTCTTTTTTCTTGTGCTTTTAATTCTTTGTAATGTGTATGTTTTCTTGCTTTTATTTATTTTTTTTCTAAACGTTTTGCACTTTGGCCAATAAGGTTGATTTTAAATGCACTTTATAAATAAAACTGAATTGAATTGAACTGAATATTTAAAGGAAATTAGTGTCTGTATTATACAGCTGATCTTCTTACACTGACTTTTGTTTAATAAACAGGCTGTACATCATGTTATGGATGTCAAACATCTAACCCACCTTTTGTATTTGACCAAATCCACTGCAGTAATGAGAATTAAGAAAAGCGTCAGAAGTCCACATATAATGTACGGTGCAATGGAGCAACCTGAATCAGAAACAAAAGAAAAAAGCCGTAGCTCATTTCACGTCACTATGACACACACAGACACATATTATGATATTTACTTGCATACCACTAAAAGAACACCCAAGGAGCTACATAACTCAAGTTCACATAAAACACATTGCAGTTACAAATGGTCTGAGAATGAACATTCTGAAGGTTAGCAGGTTTACACATCAACTAAGCCTAATTGCCCACTGATACTCTTACGAATGTATTTTGATGTGGTTCTGATGTAATTTCCGATTTAATTGCTTGTTTACACCAGGATCTAACCATTTGTCCAGTTACTGCCCCCTAGGAAGCCACATCAACACTGCCACCAATTTTTCCGATGAGACTGTTTGCCATGAATCACCTTCATCATTCGTCAAGGATTGATTAAAATCACTGCACTTAAGTGATTATGGGTCCAAGATGATGAAAAGAAAGCATACATTAAGCTCGTAGACATGTAAACAAGCAAACAAAAATGTTTTTAATTTGACGCCAAGGGGTGTAAGCAAATAATTAGCATATTTTCTTACCCCTGGAATTGAATACACATGAGTGTACACACAGTAATCATTTTTTCCCCCCGTTTCTACGCACTGGAATTCTCCATTGCTCACGTTATGGTTTGGCATGTTGTGTCTTGTTTTTGATATTGAGTCTTAGTAATAAAATGCAGCTAATGGAAAAAAACATATTTTGTAAATATCGCTACAAAAAAAGATGATGGAAATCACATGGACTCAAATGAATCAAGTGAAAACATTGGACTTCCCATGCGTCGAATGAGAAAGAGATTGTACATGACAATATATTTCATTATTACGTCAGATCGCTCAGTTTTATCATGCTACACTACTACACCTTGAAAATAGTCGCTTGTTAGCTTGCAAATACCTGAGCTACGGAAAAAAATTAACTAACTTAATAAAGTTTCTGCTAACAGAAGGATATTTACTGTTTATGTCCACAGCGACAGGCCTTGATTGGTCGGTCCCGTGAGTATTGTAGACCTTGCAGACATACAGACCCTGAACGGTACTTCTGGCTATCATTGTGAGAGTCTCTCCTTGATTCTGTAACTCTAGCTTTCCAGATCCACTGTCTTTGTACCACTCGTAGCGCTGGACTGCAGGGTTGGCATCACTATGACAGCTCAGCGTCACCACACTGCCTTCAGACGGCGGACCTGATGGACTGACCAGGGCTATGGTGTTTTTGGGAGCATCTGAAAAATAAGTTTGAACATTTTCATATAATGGGACAAAATATTTTCTTTGGTTCATTCTCAAATTATGCTGAAAATTATCATTAGGTATTATACAAACAGAAAAAGCACTCAAAGCACATTCACTCATTAATAGTAATAATTTATTTTATGCTTAATGATTGCTTTTTTCTCTGTTTCACATACACAACACTCTAAGGGTAACGCTGGTTTCAGATGATCTTTTGGTGTCCTGGGAGTAAAAAAGAGAGCAGGAGACTTTCAGGCGGTCATGCAGAGGAGTCGCATTGAACGTCTGAGAGGAGACCAACAGTGTCTGTCCAAATTCATCCATCTTAAGAAAAATAATACAATAATTTTATTACATTTCAGGATACAGAACTGTGTAGTTTACAAACATGATTTGTTTCATGTTACATTTCACCTGTAGGGCTGGTGTGAGCTGTTCTCCTAGCTGTGGGTTCCACTGCATCAGAGGTTGGATTGAAGGACATGAGATCACAGTGGAACAGGTGAGTGTTAACCTTGTGCCCTCTAGAACTTCCAGAACCTCAACAAAGGTGCTCAAGATAGGTGGGATAACGTCTTATAGTTGAGAAGAGAGTAAACACATTAGTGTGTCCACCAGACCCATACAGCAAAAATTGATTTGATCCCCTGCTGATTTTGTATGTTTGCCCACTGACAAAGGAATGATCAGTCTATAATTTTAATGGTAGGTTTATTTGAACATTGAGAGACAGAATAACAACAACAAAAAAAATCCAGAAAAATGCATTTCAAAAAAAGTTATAAATTGTTTTGCATTTTAATGAGTGAAATAAATATTTGACCCCTTCGCAAAACATGACTTAGTACTTGGTGCAGAAATCCTTGTTGGCAAGCACAGAGGTCAGACGTTTCTTGTACAGGAGGGATTTTGTCCCACTCCTCTTTGCAGATCCTCTCCAAGTCATTAAGGCTTCAAGGCTGACGTTTGGCAACTCGAACCTTCAGCTCCCTCCACAGATTTTCTATGGGATTAAGGTCTGGAGACTGGCTAGGCCACTCCAGGACCTTAATGTGCTTCTTCTTGAGCCACTCCTTTGTTGCCTTGGCCGTGTGTTTTGGGTCATTGTCATGATGGAATACCCATCCACGAACCGTTTTCAATGCCCTGGCCCTGACGGTACATGGCCCCATCCATTGACCCATTGATGTGGCGCAGTTGTCTTGTCCCCTTAGCAGAAAAACACCCCCGAAGCATAATGTTTCCACCTCCATGTTTGACAGTGGGGATGGTGTTCTTAGGGTCCTGGGCAGCATTCCTTCTCCTCCAAACACGGCGATTGAGTTGATGCCAAAGAGCTTGATTTTGGTCTCATCTGACCACAACACTTTCACCCAGTTCTCCTCTGAATCATTGGCAAACTTCAGACGGGCTGTACATGTGCTTTCTTGAGCAGGGGGGCCTTGCGGGCACTGCAGGATTTCAGTCCTTCATGGCGTAGTGTGTTATCAATTGTTTTCTTGGTGACTATGGTCTCAGCTGCCTTGAGATCATTGACAAGATCCTGCCGTGTAGTTCTGGGCTTCCTCACCGTTCTCATGATCATTAAACTCCACGAGGTGAGATCTTGCATGGAGCCCCAGACTGAGGGAGATTGACAGTTATTTTGTGTTTCTTCCATTTGTGAATAGTCGCACCAAGTGTTGTCATCTTCTCACCAAGCTGCTTGGCGATGGTCTTGTAGCCCATTCCAGCCTTGTGTAGGTCTACAATCTTGTCCCTGACATCCTTGGACAGCTCTTTGGTGTTGGCCATGGTGGAGAGTTTGGAATCTGATTGACTGATTGCTTCTGTGGACAGGTGTCTTTTATACAGGTAACAAGCTGAGATTACTCCCTTTAAGAGAGTGCTCCTAATCTCAGCTCCTTACCTGTATAAAAGACACCTGGGAGCCAGAAATCTTGCTGATTGATAGGGGATCAGATACTTATTTCACTCATTAAAATGCAAATCAATTTATAATTTATTGTTGTTGTTCTGTCTCTCACTCTCTAAAAAAAAAAAAAAAACCTACTATTAAAATTATAGACTGTCGGATAATGTCTGTCGGACAATGTTAATATAAATATATATATATATATATATATATATGTATGTATGTGTGTGTGTATGTGTGTGTGACCCTAGGCCTAGACCACAAAACCAGTCATAAGTAGCACAGGTAAATTTGTAGCAGTAGCCAACAATACTGTCACGTTTTTGGTCTTGTTTTTTCCTTATTTGGTCACCTTCCTGTCCTTGTTTATTTTCATTGATTAATCCCCTGCACCTGTGTTTTGTAATTATCCTGTGTATATTAGTTCCCGCCTGTTCAGTTCTCCTTCGTCTGGTCTACTTGTTATGTGCTCTGTGATTCTTTACATTTATGCTCAAACTTTCATGTTGGACAATTCCCTGTGGTTTGTCAAATAAAGACTGTTTTTGTTGATTTGTTGCTACCTCGTGCTTCCTGCGAGTCTCACTGTGACAAATACATTGTATGGGTCAAAATTATAAATTTATTTTATGCCAAAAATCATTAGGATATTAAATAAAATGTTCCATGAAGATATTTTGTACATTTCCTACTGTAAATATATAAAAACTTAATTTTCGATTAGTAATATGCGTTGCTAAGGACTTCAAAGTCGATTTTCTCAATATTTAGATTTTTTTTGCACCCTCAGATTCCAGATTTTCAAATAGTTGCATCCCGGCCAAGTATTGTCCGATCCTAATGAACCATACATCAATGGAAAGCTTATTTATTCACCTTTCAGATGATGTATAAATCTCAATTTCAAAAAATTGACCCTTGTGACTGGTTTTGTGGTCTAGGGTCACATATATGTAAAAGTATATTTTGAATTCCAACCTTCATGGACTGTAATGTTTACTCCTTGCTCAAATGTGTACAAGAGAGGTTCAGGACCCTGAAGTCTGAAGAAAAATATGTCACTGAATCCAACAGGAAAGTTGTGAAACACAGTGGTGCAATTTTTGTTTAAGATGTTGCCAATCACATTTCCTTTTAGTAGAGACAACCCTGTTCTTATTGAACTAAGCACGTCTGGCCCCTCCTTGGTTGTTTTTTTCCAAATTGCCTCAACAGATTTGTTTAGGGACTTTTTGAATGAGTTGGGGATCTCAAACTGACATGGTATTTGAACACAGAAGCCACTCATTGCATCTATTTTCTCAGGCATTTTAATTTCCCATGTCCCACTGGCAGCACCTGCATAAATAAAAACACACACAGGGCACGTTCTACATTAGTTTAATACATACTTAATGGAGGCCGGCACATGCCAAAGCATACAAGTGCTTACTTGACTTAACAAAGCAATAAATCACAGAAGTGCAAAGTTAAATCACCAGCCATCATCATAAATAACAACGAGACATATTCTATATCACATATTCAGTATTTGTTCATGGATTAATTTAAGACTAATATTTCAAACCCCGCAGATTATCAAAAGCAAGTCTCTCACCTCTCAATATCCAGATTATGACGGCCAAGACTTTTAGTCCACTCATGTTGCAGAGATCTGGATAAAATATATGCCCACTTATAGTCGAACAGATGTGGATTCGAATGTTGTATCCTTTGTTGGTATTTTATCATTTGCTACTAAATAACTGCAAAATTATTTCATCTGATTTGTTATGTAAACGTGTACATAAGCACACATACATTAGAGAAACACTGAATCTTAGAAACTGAAACTATTCAATTAATTTTAGACTACTGAATATTTGGTAATAACCAGAAACTTTTACCTGATGTGGAGCTGTCAGACATTCACTTAACATCTTAACAAATGAAATAAAAGAGGAACACTGGAGTTTCATCAGCAGTTCTGTGAAAAAAAGGAAAATTTACTATTACATAAACATTTCTTCTTCTTAAGGTCAAATGTGTTTTAAAAGGGATTTTAATGTAAAGTATACCTAATTTGATGTGTACTCTGAGACCTCTTAAGGCAAGGCACCTCAGGTGAATAGCATAAAAACTATAACAAATTTCACCATACTTTCTCAGTTAATTAAGCACAGTACATGTTTTTTAGTTTCCTGAAATGTTAAGTTGAAGTATGCAAATGATCTAATTAAGTATGTGTAAGTTTGCATACCTTTTATATACAATAACAGAAATCTGAACATTGGATAAAGTTAGGTTCAGAATACTTTTTTCTTTTTGTTGATATATTGAGGTTTTGTAAGTTTTTACATAGGGGATTTTGGAAAATCTCTTTTTTTTAATCACTCCATAAATCAGAAAATACTGTCAATTAAATCAGGTGAATTATATACCAACAAACCCTGTGTAAAAACCTTCAGAACATAGATGGGAAATTTTGGTATATGTAAGTGCTAATGATGTGGAGATTCCTAGCTTATTTTGACGGCCTTTAAAGATAGTAATTGATTCAAATAGAAACAAGTATTTCACAGAGCTGTGTAATGCACAGTAAAATATTCACAAGTAAAACACAGCACATTTTCTATTTGCATATGTTTTCCTGCTTACAAACATATTGTTCCTGTAATTTTATTTTAAAATATCAAATGCATTTTTGATTGTTTTCTTGTACCCTTATTTACTTGACATCGAGTTTAAACTGTTTATTTAAAAATGTGTTATTGTTTTAGTCTTCCATACTAACTACCACATTTTGGTCATTTCCGTTATTATTTCTTACATTTGACATTGCGTAAATCAATTAATTTTGACCTTAAACTGTATAACAATCTATTATCATACACATTTTTTTTTGATTGTCAGGCCACAGATTCTCAAATGTTGTTCTGTAATACTATATCTCAGCTGTAGGTGGCAGCACAGACCAACATTTAACAATGCCACTTTCTCACGTTTTAATTTAAATGAGATAAAAAGATTAAACAAACAACAAAATCGTTCGATCACCATCGTTTTTCATTGACCTGATAGCAATGGTTCTAATGCCATAACAAATTGATTTTAGTGAATGTTAATAAGTATTAAATATAAACAACCATTTAATCTAATTTTGGAAACCACTTCAAACCATTTTCATTTGAACTGATATGTGATTGAAAACAAAATTCATGGGGAATTTATAACAAGGCGTAGGCAAAAACACATTATAAAATAGGGCACATTGACAAAGAGAACCCGACATGCAAATTATATGCAAATATTGGTGTATACAGTGCATACATGTGAAATATTCTACACATTTATAAAAATCATTATTATTAGTAGTAGTATCAGTATTAGCGTATTCATTCTTTTAAAATTCAGAAAAGAATATGATGTTTTGATGTACAATCACAAAGACTGCTTTATAGACAGGAATGTAATTAGATACATAATATACTTTAAAGGAATAGTTCACCCAAAATGAAAATTTGCTGAAAATGTATTCACCCTCAGGCCATCCCAGATGCAGCTGAGTGTGTTTCTTCATATGAGCAGATGTGGAGAAATTCTGCAGTTCATCACTTGCTCACCCATGGATCCTCTGCAGTGAATGGGTGCCGCCGGAACAGCTGATAAAACATCACTGTAATCCACAAGTAGCCTAATGTAAGTAACACAAAAGTTGTGTGTTTGTAATTAATTCATCATTAAGTCATTATTAACTTCAAACTGTTGCTTCTGGATTAAGTGTAAGTCTATGTCCATAACACTGCTTTCTCCGGTGAAAAAGTCATCTAGTCTGAATCAGGAGAGAACTATGCACAGATCAAGGTCCATTTACAAGTGAAATCAGTCTAAAAGAGTTCTAAACAAACATGATGGTGGATTTTAATGTGAGAGGACAACAGGGGATGGACTTTTCCACTGAAGAAAGCATTATTATGGATTATGGACTGGTGTTTGGGTCAAAAGTGAGCGTTTAGTCTGCGCGGTTAGACTTGTGGGCAGCGTGCCGACATATCGTCCCACTGCACTACGGGTGTCTTGAGTTCAAATCCTGGCTCGAGGACCTTTCCTGATCCCCCTCCCCCCCCTCTCTCTCCTACTTTGCTTCCTGTCAGCTCTACACTGTCCTATCTAAATAAAAGGCAAAAATGCCAAAAATAAATCTTTAAAAAAAAAAGAAGAAGTGAGAGTTTAAAGTTAAAATGCTTTAATGATGCTTTTCTTTTCACAAGACGTTAATTGATGGACTGTAGTTGTGTTGTGTGTTATTGTGATCAACCGTTTGGACTCTCATTCTGACGGCACCCATTTACTGCAATGGATCCATTTGTGAGCAAGTGATTTAATGCTAAATTTCTCCAAACCTGTTGCAATGAAGAAACAACCTCGTCTACATCTTGGATGGCCTGAGGGTGAGAAATCCCTTTAACTCCCATAATGGAGTAAACACACATATGTATTTCTGTTTGTTCATCTGTGTCTCCTCCCTCTTCCTGTTTGTCTTCTCTTTGTCTATAAAGAAGACACTTAATGATCACATGACGAAAAAGGGGAGAAAAGGGCTCAGAAAGAAGGAGAGGAGCTGGAAGTGATGTCAATAAACCCGTCAAATTTGCCTGCACACTGAACATGACCTTACACTCATACTCGGTATCTGCTGGACACATTCACAAATTACTATGCAGTGGTGTTTCCTCAAATACTGATTGTGCTAACTAGTTCATTGAGCAAACTTTCACTAAGGTAAGAACACCCACAGCAATTCATTATCCAGTTGTTCATTTGCTATATACTGTACATATATATATATATATATATATATATATATATATATATATATATATATATATATATATATATATACTTTTTTTTTACTAAAATTTTCCAATGCAATCCATGCTGTGCAATCATTTTATTGCATTTTTGTATTTTATATACTACACATGTATTGTGATTTTTCAAACATAAGCTGTTAAATTGCCTTAAAATCTTTGCCTTAAATTGTCATGCCTTATTTGCATTCTTCTTATTCGTATGTACTACTGCTTTCTGTTTTAACATGAAAAGGAGAAACACAACTAACACTGATGCAAAACAAAAGTTTTTATTTTTGAAGAAGTATCATTGGGTTTTATACCATGGAATTAAGTACCTTCAATTCACTGTTTTCTTGCCAGAATTACACAATATATTTAGTGTGAGTAAATGCTAAATGTAATGGAAATACTACAATGAGATGTTCTGACCTTTCATGATTCAGCAGAGCAATTCAAAATATATAACTCCCATTAGCTTTGCTTTTAAACCAGTTGTATATGCTGCAACCTCTTAGTTGCCAGACAACTCATATTTATCTTACTATATGGTGTCACTCAAATACGAGCGCGCAATGACACTTATGATGAATTGCTCAGTAAATGGCAATGTACCAGAAAGACATTAGCTAACATTAGGTGAAGCACATCAAGGCTGCAAGTTTTATGAAATGTTATCACGAATGCATGAATCAGGTGCATGAAGATGTTTCTGATTCTGCAGCTGTGTGCCATTTAAAAACACAGATTTTCTTTCCACTTCTCTGTTTTGTTGAAGGTTAAAGGTTCATCCCCCCCCCCCCCCTTTTTTCCCCCAGACAGATATTTTGAAACAGACTCTGAGTAAGAGCTGGGTGGCTTCTGTCATGTGAGAGCCCAATATGGCTTGATTAAACTATATTTAATAGATATATAAATATTTAAACTATAATTTCAACTGTTCTTAATATTTTAATAACCACCCCATAAATACACAAGGAAATGCTCCTGGGTGAATAAGAGGAAGTACATATAGATGCTTATATTTCTGTGCTCATATTTACTCATGTCTAGTATTGTAGTTCTTGGGGATTATTTAAACATACTTTACACATTACAGATATTATTTTACCTGCATGCATTCCCTGGGAATTGAAAGGAGACTTTGGCCTTGCTAATCATTCCATCTGTGAATCAGTTAAAATGCTTAATATGAACAGACATACTGTACTTTTTTTTTGTTGTTGTTGTCTCTCAGAATGGCCTCCAATGTAACTCTTCTCATGCAGCCCCTCTCAGACATCTCAACCCACCATGAGAAAACTACAGTGGACATTGATGCCATTATGGATAATGTTACCATTGTCCTCTACACCATTACCATTATCTTCGGCATCACCGGGAACTCTGTGGTCATCTGGGTGGCTGGCATGCATCTGAAGCCCAATGTCACTAACGTATGGTTGGTCAATCTCGCCATAGCGGACCTGATCTTCTGTCTTACCCGTATAACTTCGCTCCTCAAAAAGCTTTTCTATGACTACTGGCCTTTTGGACTCTTTCTCTGCAAGTTCAACGGTTTCTTCAAGTACGCCAACATGTTCTGCAGTGTTTTTCTTCTGGCCGTCATCAGTGTGGATCGAGCGCTCTGCGTCTGGTGTCCAGTGCTCACCAGAAAACGACGGACGTTATGTGCCGCTCGGGTGGTCAGTGTAGGAGTTTGGATTATGGCGGTGATCTTTAGTTCACCGTACTTTGTTTACCGGCAGGTCTACCTTGGTGACAACAACTTGAGCAAGTGCTCACTGGAGGTCAGAACAACTTTGGAACTCTGTGTGAATTTAAAAATGGTTTATCAATAATTATATTGATAATATTTCATAGGTTGAATCATTTAATTATAAATGATACATTCTAAGCAGACAAAAAAAGCGGGAAAAATGAGACTTAATGAAATAATATACCCCCAAAATTTTAATTTTGTCATTATTTAGACTACTCGTCCTTTTACTTTCACACAGCAGCAGAATATACACATCTCGGTTATATATGGGATTTACAGCCTTCTAACTGAACTCACACCAGTAAATTTTAAGAACTCAAAACTGTATTTTCGGCAAAGCCCTGTGTAAACAGAACCGTGCTGGACAAGTAATACTTTGTCACAGTATACAGTTCAAGAGAGCATTCTTCTGGGTTTTCATGTGTGGTTTCTTACAGAGATGCAGATATGAGCTGTGTGTCATCTTAAGTTTTATATCCAGTCACTGTCCTCCACCAGAGCTACTCCCATGTAGTCTGTGTGGTCTGAAGTATACAAGCTGTCATCTGTATATTTAAGATTTGACAGAAGAAATAGCACCGCAATTGAACTTCTGTTTTGTCAAATGTGATAAAATTGTGGTTATGATTACAGTCACATACAGACCTCAGTCAGATTAGATTTAGACATTCTGAATTTAACACGGATGAATTAAACGAGACTGTGACAGTCTTTACAATATGCAATGTATAAAGCTCCTAGATCATGTAATTTTCAAAAGTTAGAACTGTTTTATGGAGTTTTTGTCCATTTAATTTTTTCCCCAGAAAACATCTGCAAGAATTGTTATTGATGCTAAGCAAATTGAACGCGCTGTACTTCTATCTCTCACTTCTATCGCCTTGTTTTCATTCCTGCCAAAGATTAAATATGGCGCTACCCTGGCTAAAGTCTATGGGCCCATGCCTATAAGTAAGTGCTGTTGTCAATGCTTGTGTTTATACCAGCCGCACCGCGGCACATTTCATAAGTGTCCCAGAAAGGACTCTCTGCACTGCTTCGCTAAAGATACGCATACGCCTCCTTAAAATAATGGCTGTGGTGGCTGCGGTATAGGCTACGTTAACCTACCAATTCCCGTTGCCATGATGACTTATCGCAAGAGGAAAAAATACGTTTTAGTCACATAACACTGATTAACGTAAACGTAAAAAAATATATCACCCTGTTTTTATGCACATTTTGACATATCACATCAGAAACGAGTGATGGAAATGCCAAATTAAAAAAAAAAAAAAAAAGTTTATACGCTTGCTTGAGGTGGGTTTTTGACAAAGAGATAAGGCGAATAATGGGAGATTATAACACATTTACCAAATAAATTCCTCCATGCAGATCAAAAAATTCATGTGCCTTTGCTCAATGGGGTGGCATACCTGGACTAACCAGTGGACCGTTCTAGTTACGCAACATCTGACATGTTGTAATGGGCATTTCGAAATGCCTGAGCAAAGTCTGTCGTCAAAGTATTTCTGTATTATTGCCTCCAGAACTGTCTTACACGACTGTGTTCCTAAACACCAGGCATCCACCTCCGAAAGCAATGACTGCATTTATTGTTTTTTGTCTGCTCGCTCTAAGGCTCAAGTAATTTATTATATGTGAAAATTATAATATTCAGTGGCTTCTCCTACTTCTCTTAGTGATATTTAGCGACAGTTTATCAGAAAGTGACAATTTTGTTCTCTTTGAAACGGTGCTTTATTTGCAAATGTTTTATGCGATATTCCAATTTTGTGCATAGGTTAGATTCAACTTTGGATGGAAACAAGAACGTATCTTTTTCTTTCTTATTTCGTACCACTTTATTTCATTATGTGACGCATCAGATGAGTACATTTCTAATTTTCATTTCAAATTTTTGTGTGAACTGTCCGTTTAAACATCAACTTTCTTTTAGCATAGTAAATGTGAAATAGTTTGTCATCATTCAGAAATCTGATTTACTTTGTGCAGGTGAAAGAAGCATCAAAGGGTGACAATTCAGCAAAGAACGCCTTGTACAGCATTCGCTTCTTATGTGGATTCCTGTTGCCCTTCCTGGTCATCCTGTGCTGCTACATTATAGCTGGCGTTGGGATACGCAGAACAAGGTTTTCTAGAAAATCGAGGTCTCTCCGGATTCTCGCTGGACTGGTCTGTGCTTTTTTCTTATGTTGGGGCCCCTACCACTGCCTACTGCTCGCCAAGATGGTGGACAAGAAGAGCCAAGCTGTTAAAGTGGGCCTGCCTATTGCTAAGGGCTTTGCATATTTCAACAGCTGCGTGAACCCGGTGATGTACTTCTGCATGGGACTGGATGTTAGGCAACGCTTCAGACAAAGCATATCAGGGATTTATCGCAGAGCACTTATGGAAGAAGGCCACACTATGCAGTCCCAGGAAGGCACTGTAGAAGACAGCTGTAATTCCATTCCAAAGACTGCAGGGATCATTCGAGACAGACCTGAGGGCATGACTAAAGTTTAAAAGAGTTTCATTGTAATGTCATTTTTGCTTTTTGGCAGTACTGGTCAGTGGGGAAATATTACAGGGAGGCCGATATGTAAATCATATCCAACTGATCAAATCCAAATCTGAAAAATCACTCACTCTTTTTTTTTTTCTTTTTTGCTGACAATTATACTACCAGACTGTCTTTAAAATAATCTTGGTAATTAAGAACTTTTACTGCAAAAACCATGTATATATTTGTCAACATGTATAATCAACATGTACTGTATATATATTTGTGAGTGTGATTTTGACACTTTTGCAGAGCAAAATAATACATGCTTTTGTACATGATAAACTTTAGAATTGGAAACAATGGTTTTTACAAGTCTGTTTCTGTGACCTCTTAGCATGTAAACCACTGTTTAGCAGCTACTATATTTTCTAGTTCCAAAGCCAATAAACTGTGGTCAGGTTCCTGAGAGGGGTGTAGCATATTAACTCAGGTCTGCTTGAACTGTTATTTCTGGTAATGATTGGTTGGATACGCGGCTATTTATTTATATTTTTGTTTGCCTCTTTTTTTGGAGGGGGGGGGGCAGTTTGCATTAGCTGGGTTTTTGACAAAATGATGTTGTGTCATTTCAGTATCAATTCTGATTGGTCAGTTTAGAAATTAAATGTGTATCTTATGGCATATTGTGCAAAGCTTGAACTAGCGCACATGAAGAAAGATGTAACATTGTTTTATACAGAAAATAAAGCATTTTATAAAGCAGTTTATTTTGATCATCTTGATTTTTTATTTTTTTTGTTTGATAACATCTTAAAAGTCAAATTACATGGATAAAAAATAATGAGTACAAAATCTGAACTTATTTCTTTTCCTGTCTGTTGGTAATATAAAGTTTCCCATGCACCTTTGAGCTCCTCCTGCCTCTTCTGTGTGATTATTTGTGATTTATTTATTTATGGAGAAAGGTGCTATGGGTTTTGAAACTTTATAGGGTTTTTATTCTTGAGTGTTTATTATTTGAAGATGTTTCTGTTCTATTTTCCTTTTCCTGTCTTCCTTGAATGACCCGACTGCAGTCTGATGTTAGCATATGTTTCTTTAAATATGATCTCATATGCCACCAGAGAGTTCTGCTTTTCGGGTGGCAAAACCATTAAAGATGTCAGTCACTTTCCAGCCTGGTGGCTCAAACCTAACAGAAAAAGATAATTAGCATCTAGTCTTTTTTTATAGTGTATGTTTTTTTTTTTTAGTTTGAAAAGCAGAAATGGATTCTGAGAAAGTAGCTTAAGATGTGGTCATAGTTTTTTTAATGGGTGGTGAAGGGGAAGTGTAGAAGTGAAAAACTGTCACATCAGTCAGAATAGTTATGTTTATCACATGAATCCAATTTCCCATTTTCTTCTGAAGTGTCTGTATTCACTACTAATGTTGTTAATACACAGTAAATTATGTACACCAAGCGGTGTTGATTTAACACGGGAATTTACTGTGTATAGTGACATGTTGATATCAAGCTGTATCAGAAACAATGTCTTTTTGCCATCGTTTTGTGGTATGATGGGTAGCAGTGGTTTTCAGCTGGTGGGTTTGGGCCCAAAAATAGGTCACTGGCCTGTTTTGGCAGTTGAAATATATGGGGAAATAAAGTTAAATATAATTAAATAAAATGCAGCTTTTTATGTTAAGCAGTTAGCAACATGGACTGTGTGCATGAGATATATCATCAGTCTGGAAAACCATAAAAATCTGACACATACTGTTAACAAACTTGTAAATCAAACTTGTAAATGCAAAGTCTGGCCAAAAGCAGTTCAGGACCACAGGTTTTCAGTAACAGACTTTTGTGTCTTAAATATAGCATTCTGTATTTAGTGTTTATTCTGGAGCTTTTAAATGTTATTGGGGAGCTTTGCATAACAGTTTGAATTAAGTTCTTATTTAAGTCAGCAATTATATTAATTGGCTTGATTACATACAGTAAGTTTGACTAATTTCATTAATTTCACACTTCTTCGTAATTATAAAGCCTTTTAATCTGAAGCAGCACTGTGTAGTGAAACTGAAATACAACCATCAGAAACTCCCTGACAGAAAGTCAAAGCTTCCTGACAAATGCAGACAGGAAGAAAGAACTTCTGTTTATGCTTTTTTCTATCTCTCTCTGTTGTGTTCCTTGCATAATATGTCCTTTTGTCCTTCCTTATTTGTATTCTTTAATTGTACTTTCAGAACCTTTTTGTAATTGCTTTAATATCTTTTAAAAAATCACACATTTAAAATAATTACTTATAAACTTGTTTAAAAACATTTTTTTGAATAGTTGTTATAAATAATTATTTTTCAGTTTTTCTATAAAGTTCTTTCTATAATTTTTCTATATTCTGTAGGAATATGTCACAGAAATTAAAACAATACCCTGGTGCATGAAGATGAGACTCTGCTATTTATAAATTAGTGCCAACTTTTTCTTTTATGCACATTTAATGTGGCCTTCTGTGAAAGCCTGAAGAGGAAGTGAACTTTCACAACATAGAGTGTGGTCATTTTTGTTTTTGCACTCTCATTTAGTCAACCACTCCACAAACAAACAAAAAAATACACTAATGATAAACACTAAATATTTTTAAAAGAAGAAGACAAAATAAAGAAGAAATTTAACCAAGCATATCTTGGTATATTAATATACCAAGCATTTATACGTGGTATATTAATATACTAATACAGTATATTAAAAAAAATAATTTAAAAAACCCTGAATTGTTGGTATGTGGTGTGTTAATTATTAAATATTTCCATATTGATATAGATATTATGTATTATGAATTTCATTATGAATTTACTTGAATGATTATTTGATTATTACTTTTCATATATTCATTTATTATTTGGTCATTTATGTATTCTTAACATATATTACTTATGTATTCTATATTACTCAGCTGTGTGTGTCATACGTGAGGATGATTTTGTTCAAGTCTGTCTTTAGTGTGTGTGTGCGTACTTGTGTGTATGCGTGTGCGTGTGTACGTGTGTGCGTGTGCGTGTGTACGTGTGTGCGTGTGTGAATTAAGTCAAGATTACGAAAGAGGTACCTTCTTGGGCCCCTGATCATTTCTGAGAAAATGTTCTTTATGTATTTTCTTGGAAACCACATCAAGGTCCGAAGATGTATTTCTTCTAGATCCAGACCTGGGGTCTGTTCTTCGTACCTCGCTTAATACATCTGAGATGATTTGAAAGATTCCAGATCTTCTAATCTTGATAACTGATCTCTGGCTAATTTGGTTCTTCAAATGAATTTGCATATTAGATTAAAATATCTGAATTAAGTTGTCTAAGATTACTTCGCGTTCTTGTGTTCCCCGAAAAGGGCTGATGTATTGATACTCGAAACCATGATCAGCAATGCAGTGATTGGCTGGCGGCAAGACAGCAACGTAAAGACATCAAATAATTAAAAAAGACCCCTGAGGAAAAACTTGACAAACTTCTGGACTTTTATAAGGAAACAGCTAAGCGAACAGAACTGCATTAATGTCATAACAGATAATTTAAATGTGCACTGTTTTTATTTTATTTTTTACATGATTCCCAATTATTGATATTCACCATTTCTAGTGTATGTACAGGCTTTAAAATGTTATTTCAATGTTGCAATTAGCAATTCATTAAATTTTATCTTTGAAACAGATGTGTCACGTGACAGCATTAATTAAAGTTTCTTAAGGGTCAAGACCAAGTTATCTGGATCTCCTGCGCTCCATCAAGCCACTCAATAGCTGTCACTACTCAAATTAATGCATGGCTCAGATTAACTGTATAGCATGTGTGTAAGACTCCAATACAATTATGAAGTAATTATTTTATCATGAATAAATATTTCAATGAGTTAAACTGGTTGTGTCTATAGTATTATAGACTACACAACATTATATTATTTTTCAATTAATTTTTAAATCATTATTATTTTAAATTTCTGTCCCTGGATCAGTAGGGTACTCTTATAATAAAGTAGCAGTGGCTGGGATATATATTTTAAGTATCAATTCATCTTAAAAATATGCAATCTAATCCTGTTTACATTAAATAAGCCTGCTCCCGAGCAGGTTTATGCTTACGGACCTGTTGCTATGACAGCAACTCCGGGATGAGCTTCCAAGAACCAAACAATCCAAGATCAAGCGAAATCGTCAACCATCAAATCCAGCTAACTGAGTTAGCGACGTACGAAGAACAGGCCCCAGGAGACCTGAGCTCATCTTGCTTATCTTCTAAAGGTGTTAAAACCCACAATGGTTTTGTATACTTTGCAGATTTAGGCCTGGTTGCACAGACAGGGTTTAGACTAAGCCAGGATTAGGCCATAGTTCAATTATGACATTTAAGTAATTTTTATAAACTTGCCTTAGACAAAAACATTACTGGTGTCCATCATGAGACAAAACAAAGGCACTGATATAAGATCAATCAGTGCAAGTTTCTTTCAGTTGAAACAGCTCAGACTTCATGATCCAGCTTCACCTCCAGAAAAAGTGAGTACAAGTTTTTTTAAATGAATCTTTGCAAATGGCCTTTCCTAATAATGTGCTAATTAGCAAGTTTCACGATGAATGCGGCTAAAGTAAACAGTCCCTCAGAGAACGGCTAGGAAGAGAGAGGGGCGGAGTCAGCAGAGCTCATTAATATTTAACGGAGAATGACACAATACCGTTTGCTCTGACAAGAGCTGTTTTTGACAGGGTGAAAAATGTGTTTTTTACACTACCAATGAGAAATTTTAACCAAACTATGTTACAGAGTTTTCATTTAGACCCTAAAGAATAATATAAACTAGTGGAAAATGGGCATTATTTGACCCCTTTAAATTATCAAACTAAATTGATAACTTTTCTGCACCACCACGTCTGACCGGGATCTGATTTGTATCAGTATGGTTACAGATTTAGCCTAAATTAACCTGCTACTCATTAGTGACTAGTTTGTTGGTTTGTAGTTACTGATAATGTTTTTTATATAAATGTGAAGTAAAATATTTGTTTGATCGTTTTTCTTAGAATTACCTTGGTAACATGACAGAATGGTTGAGTTTGTTGAATCCAGTCAACACTAAAGTATAAAGAAAGGTACTTTTTATGTTCTGATAGTTTTGTTAAATAGGCCTAATAGGTTATCTAACATCATTGCTTCTTTCTGAAGAACATGGGATTTGTGTATTTAAGATTTTTTCTTTTTCTTTTTTAAGGGTGTCAGCTAGGCTATATTGGCAACAAAAAAAAGGCACTTTTATTTTTTTCCTTTTTTTTGACTTTTTTCCAGAAATCTCTTATACACCATCTATGCCACAGCTGATAAGCATGAAGAACTGAAAGCTGAGGTCAGATTTCCCAACAAACATGTGCTTGCACACACACACACACACACACACACACACACACACACACACACACACACACACACACACACACACACACACACACACACACACACACACACACACACACACACACACACACACACACACACACACACACACACACAAACACAGGCTATTTCTGTATTTTATATCCTGGAATATATGAACCCTGGAAAATATCATTTGTTAGATTAGTCATTATTCTTACTTGGACAAAGGTACAAACATGCCCACACATGGAGACTGTTTACCACCAGCATTTACCACGGGGTGTATCACACTTGACCAGAAGCTTGCACTGATATCATCATACAAAAATAAATGTAAAAATAGAACCATTGAAAAAAAAGGTGTAAACTATCTACCAAAGTCCTATTCTAGCAAAAATAAAATAAAATACACATTTAAATAAAACGAGTCATCAAGTTTATACGTAAAGTCGTCAACATTTCCACCAGAACTTTTTTCCCCGTGACCTTTGGAATTTGATGATAAACCACTAGCGGTGGAACAAGTGGACGTTCGTTCAAATACATGGCACAACACAAAAAGTTGGGCAGCTCCACCACCAGAGGACCACCTAAATACCAACAGACATGTCGCTCATTAGGGGAGACCGGAGATGGTAACACGGGTCAGTTGTAACACATCCAGTTTCACTTCACACTTTCTCAGTTTAGTCATTATTCCACATAGCCTATGAGAAAGTAAAGTCCTGTGGCAGACACAGCAGGTTTTAGAAGAGAAAAACTAATTTTGAGGTAAAAAAAGTTACTTTTTACTCCATTTATTTTTGTGAAGGCAACTCATCAATTATGTTTAATTATATTTATTGTGTGTCTATGTATATATATATATATATATATATATATATATATATATATATATATATATATATATATATATATATATATATTTTTTTTTTTTTTAATTGTTAGTGCTAATGTTCTAGTTGCTAGCTGTTAGGTGAGCTAGGCTGACTCTCAATGAAACATGTTATTCACTGTTAGACATTTCAAAGGGTTTTTACAGTAACTTACTGGCAACACTGTCATTTTCAATGACTTCTCTAACTTTGTCTCCAGGCAGGCTGTGATCCATGATGTGCCTCTGCAGGGTGTAGGTGGCACAACAGGGGCTGCATGTCATACTGAAAGGAAGCACCTGCCATTGTAGCGCTGTGCAATTAATCGTATTTGATTATCATGTGCATTTCGTCAGTAAAGCCAGTTTCATGATTAGCAGTAAATCGCCATCTCCCACTTTCAGAAGGAGTGGCAGTTAATACACAGCCGTAGTTCACTGACAAGCTAGGCAATATCGTGTTCATTATCAATTGCCTTCGATTATGAACGTGGTTTAGCGTAGCTTGTCAGGATGGCTTCCTGATCCAGCTTGGATTGAGGCACAACCTTTTCAATGTGGTAAGGAACCACATCCATCTGCCATAGTCTCTCAACATGAGCGAACAGGTCAGAGTTGGGGAGAACAGATGTAAAAAGGCACTGGTGAGCATTTATTCCGTGTATAATCTCATGCGTGGGGCCTTGAAGCATCCATCCTAGGCAGGTCTTAACTGCTGCAGGTCAACCTGGTGGGCCTAGCAGAACGGGTTCAATGGGTGTAATGAGATGCAGACAGTCCGAACCAATCAACATCACAGGTTGTACTCTATCCATTTGTTGCAGTGGAAGACCAGCTAGGTGTTGATACTACTTCTGTAAAGATGTCACCGGGTAGGTATGTTCAGCAAGGCCAAGTCTCTCAGACACAGGAGACACTGCGAAAGAAACAGCTGCCCCATGAAGTACCTGCTGATCTTGCTTCACTGTTCGCAGGATCAGATCTTCTGGCTGTCCTTTGAGGTTCAGCTGCTGAGCTGCGGCATGGAGGAGAGGAAGCAGTGTCTCAGAAGGATTCCCTTGCCGACTATTGTAATGGCAAACGTACAGTCTCTAAGGCCTTTACAGAGACTTGGCTGAAAGCTCAAGACAGTGACTCCGTTTTTTTACCATTAACGGCTTTGGGACTCCTCTGCGAACCAATCGAGATTCAACGATTACAGGTAAAAGGCAAGGAGGCGGCGTCTGTCTATATATTAATAAAAGGTGGTGCAATTCAGTAACCATAAGAGAAACATTGTGCACCCAAGACATTGAACTGCTTTCTGTCTCATTACGGCCGTTTTATTTGCCTCGAGAATTTCCTCAAATATTTGTTACGGTGGTGTACATTCACCCTAAAGCAAATGAGGCTAAAGTGAAGGAGACGGTCAAACGAACTATTTCTAAGTTGCAAAATGTTTCCCCTGATGCCCCTAATTTTATCATGGGGGATTTTAACCATTGCTCCTTGAAATATACTTTGCGAAACTTTCAACAGTATGTGACCTGTGCAACGCGATTTAAAAAGACCTTGGACTTGTGTTATGGTTCTGTCAGAGGTGCTTATAAATCCATTACTAATCCACCATTGGGGCTGTCTGATCATAACACTGTGTTTTTAATTCCTGTGTATAAAACAGTTTTTAAAAAGTACAGTCAGGTCCATAAATATTGGGACATCGACACAATTCTAACATTTTTGGCTCTTTAATTTGAGGGTATTTACATCCAAATCAGGTGAACGGTGTAGGAATTACAACAGTTTCCATATGTGCCTCCCATTTGTTAAGGGACCAAAAGTAATGGGACAGAATAATAAATCATAAATCAAACTTTCACTTTTTAATACTTAGATGCAAATCCTTTGCAGTCAATTACTGCCTGAAGTCTGGAACGCATAGACATCACCAGACGCTGGGTTTCATCCCTGGTGATGCTCTGCCAGGCCTCTACTGCAACCGTCTTCAGTTCCTGCTTGTTCTTGGAGCATTTTCCCTTCAGTTTTGTCTTCAGCAAGTGAAATGCATGCTCAATCGGATTCAGGTCTGGTGATTGACTTGGCCATTGCATAACAGTCCACTTCTTTCCCTTCAAAAACTCTTTGTTTGCTTTTGCAGTACGCTTTGGGTCATTGTCCATCTGCACTGTAAAGCGCCGTCCAATGAGTTCTGAAGCATTTGGCTGAATACGAGCAGATAATATTGCCCGAAACACTTCAGAATTCATCCTGCTGCTTTTGTCAGCAGTCACATCTTCTATAAATACAAGAGAACCAGTTCCACTGGCAGCCATACATGCCCACGCCATGACACTACCACCACCATCTTCACTGATGAGGTGGTATGCTTAGGATCATGAGCAGTTCCTTTCCTTCTCCACACTCTTCTCTTCCCATCACTCTGGTACAAGTTGATCTGTCCATAGGATGTTGTTCCAGAACTGTGAAGGCTTTTTTTAGATGTCGTTTGGCAAACTCTAATATGGCCTTCCTCACCAATGGTTTACATCTTGTGGTGAACCCTCTGTATTCACTCTGGTGAAGTCTTCTCTTTATTGTTGACTTTGACACACATACACCTACCTCCTGGAGAGTGTTCTTGATCTGGCCAACTGTTGTGAAGGGTGTTTTCTTCACCAGGGAAAGAATTCTTCGGTCATCCACCACAGTTGTTTTCCGTGGTCTTCCAGGTCTTTTGGTGTTGCTGAGCTCACCGGTGCGTTCCTTCTTTTTGAGAATGTTCCAAACAGTTGTTTTGGCCACGCCTAATGTTTTTGCTATCTCTCTGATGGGTTTGTTTTGTTTTTTCAGCCTAGTGATGGCTTGTTTCACTGATAGTGACAGCTCTTTGGATCTCATCTTGACAGTTGACAGCAACAGATTCCAAATGCAAATAGCACACTTAAAATGAACTCTGGACCTTTTATCTGCTCATTGTAATTGGGATAATGAGGGAATAACACACACCTGACCATGGAACAGCTGAGAAGCCAATTGTCCCATTACTTTTGGTCCCTTAACAAGTGGGAGGCACATATGCAAACTGTTGTAATTCCTACACCGTTCACCTGATTTGGATGTAAATGCCCTCAAATTAAAGCTGACAGTTGCAGTTAAAGCACATCTTTTTTGTTTCATTTGAAATCCATTGTGATGGTGTATAGAGCCAAAAATGTTAGAATTGTGTCGATGTCCCAATATTTATGGACCTGACTGTATAAGGCTGAAACCAAATGTATCAGGAAATGGTCTGAGGATTCATCTTTAGCATTGCAAGGATGTTTTGATTGCACAAATTGGGAGGTTTTTGAAAATTCATGTTCTGATATTGATGATTTAACAGATGTTGTAAGTAGTTACATACATTTTTGTGAGGATATGCTTATCCCTCAAAAAACTGTGCGAACTTTTGCTAATACAAAGCCATGGATAACTAAATCTATTAAGTCCCTCATGATTGAAAGAAACAAGGAATTTCATACAGGTGACTTGGAAAGGAAGCATGATTTGCAAAAACAAATAAAGTGTGAAATTAGGATGGCTAAAAATAAGTATAAGAAGAAAGTAGAGGGGGATCTTAGAGGAAATAGACTTGGTTCTGCCTGGGAGAGTATGCATACTATAACTGGATCTAAAAGTAAAAGTAATGTCCCCATAAAATTGGTTGGTTATCAATCCGATATACAGTTGGCACAGGAATTGAATACTTTTTATACTAGATTTGATGTGGAGGATTTTATTAGTGAAATGAATATGTTTAGGAATAAGACTATGTGTAATATGGAGTGTAAATTTTTTAATCAGCAGGATGTTATAAACACTTTTAAAAAGAGCAAGGTGGGAAAATCCTCTGGACCAGATAAGATTGGGGGACGTTTATTAAAGACCTGTGTGGATCAGCTAGGTCCTGTTTTTTATAATATATTCCAAAAGTCGCTTTTGTTATGTGTGGTGTCCTTCAAGGAGTGCGAGGAGGCGACGGGTTACAAAAGATGCTTTTTAATAATAATAAGTAGATACAGGAACATTAACAGAAACATGGATACACTACATAACATTGTTAATCACGAACAAACTTAGGGGGAGAACTCAGGACTTATAAAGGAGCAGGAACAAAAGAGCAAACAACAATCAAACTCAGGTGGGGACAATCAAACGATAATTAACTAATGAGGACAGGAACTAAACCAAATAAGGAAAACGAGAACTAGGGCAGACAGACATGTAACAGTATCTCCCCCTCCCGGTAGGCGCGTCCCGCACCGTAACAGTTCCAACCCGGGAGGGGGGGTGGGCGCCCTGGATGCCGGAGCAGGACGGGGACCAAGATACAGAGGAGGCATCCATGGCGGGTCAGGGGACTCCTAGGGCCTTGGAGGATCAGGGAGCTTGGGCGCCCAAGACGGAGCAGGACACTCAGGGGAATAGCCCCCCCCCCAAAAAAAATTTTTAAGGCGGAAGTTAGGGGCCATTAGTCTTAGTTTGGACTCTCGGGGGCGCTCGGACAGCGCGGACTCTTGGGGGCGCTCTTGCAGCGCAGATTCTAGGGGGCGCTCTTGCAGCGCGGATTCTAGGGGGCGCTCTTGCAGCGCGGAGACAGGGAGCCGCCTTCGTGGCGCAGGTACTGGGGTGCGCGCTTGCAGCACGGGCTCTGGGCGGTGCTCTTGCAGCACGTATTCTAGGGGGCGCTCTTGCAGCGCAGAGACAGGGAGGCGCCTTCTTGGCGCAGGCACTGGGGTGCGCTCTTGCAGCGCGGAGACAGGGAGGCGCCTTCTTGGCGCAGGCATTGGGGTGCGCTCTTGCAGCGCGGAGACAGGGAGGTGCCTTCTTGGCGCAGGCACTGGAGGACTTTCTGGAAGCATTATCACTAGGGGGCGCTCGGGAGGCGCTGAGCTGGACGGAACCAGCGGAGGCGAAGGTGGGCTGGACGGGACCAGCGGAGACGAAGGTGGGCTGGACGGGACCAGCGGAGGCGAAGGTGGGCTGGACGGGACCAGCGGAGGCGAAGGTGGGCTGGACGGGACCAGCGGGCTTGCCATACTTGGCGGGTTGGCCGCTTTCTCTCACGGCGAGTTGGCCGCACTCTTTTTCGGTGGGTTGGCCGCACTCTCTCTCGGCGGGTTGGCCGCACTCTCTCTCGGCGGCGGGTTTGCCGTAGCCGCGGACGGCGGCGGGAATTCGTGGGAAGCCGACGGCGGTTGGTGATGAGGAGTCGGGGATGATGGCGGGAGTGGATGAGCCGCGGCAGACGGGTTAGTTCCGGCTCGGACACTTCCCAGACACCGAAAAATAGCCTCTCTCCAATTTAATGCCACGGTGTCTGGGAGGTCCATAGGACGGTGGAAAGTGGCCCCGAGTCGGAACATTCCTAGGATGGTGGAGTCCGGTAATGTTGCTGCCGTGGCGAGTTAGCAAAACTCAGAAGCGAACTGGTAAAAGGGTAGGTTTTGGAGGGTTAGGGTGGCGACTGCTTCCACGAATTCCATAGCGGTTTTGGTTCGTGATTCTGTTATGTGTGGTGTCCTTCAAGGAGTGCGAGAAGGCGACGGGTTACAAAAGATGCTTTTTAATAATAATAGATACAGGAACATTAACAGAAACATGGATACACTACATAACATTGTTAATCACAAACAAACTTAGGGGGAGAACTCAGGACTTATAAAGGAGCAGGAACAAAAGAGCAAACAACATAATCAAACTCAGGTGGGGACAAATCAAACGATAATTAACTAATGAGGACAGGAACTAAACCAAATAAGGAAAACGAGGACTAGGGCAGACAGACATGTAACAGCTTTATCTTCAGAAAATTCCGAAGTTGTGGAAAGAAGCCATCGTTGTGCCTGTAAGGAAGACAAATTATCCTAAGACTCTAAATGATTTTAGACCTGTTGCTCTGACATCATTGGTGATGAAATGTTTTGAGAAATTTGTCAGGGATGAACTTTTATTAAAAACGCAAAGTCTTTTAGATCCATTGCAGTTTGCTTACCAGGCCAGAAGGGGAGTTGAGGATGCCTCATCCACCCTGTTAAATATGGTTACGAAACATTTGGAGGGAAGGAAAACCCATGTTAGATTGCTCTTTGTAGATTTTTCGTCAACCTTTAATACTATTCAGCCCCATGTTTTAGTAAATAAATTAATTTCAGAGTTTAAATTAGAATATAAGATAGTGGGGTGGCTATTAGATTTTTTAAGTGATAGAATACAGAGAGTAAGAGTAAACAGTACCTTATCAGATACTCTTATTAAGTCCACAGGTTCTCCCCAAGGATGTGTTCTTTCACCTTTGCTCTACATTTTATATACTAATGATTGTGTGAGTAGACACACAGACAGGTTCTTTTTAAAATATGCTGACGATACTGTTATTGTTAGTTTGCTGACTGGGGATGAAAATTGTCATGGTCTGGTGGTGAATGATTTTATGACATGGTGCGACAGTGCCTTTTTGCAAGTAAACATAAAAAAGACCAAAGATATGGTAATTGATTTTAGATCCAGTCCTTCGTCTCCTCAACCAACTAGTGTAAATGGTCAAATGGTGGAATGGGCCAGTAGTTACAAGTACCTTGGGCTTATCATTGATAATAAATTTGATACTCATGTTGAAGCAATATGTAAAAAAGGCCAGCAATGGTTACACTGTCTTCGGCTCTCTACTTTTAATATCAGTAGGACTCTTATGACCATGTATTATAAATCTTATATTGAATCGGTGCTCTGCTTCTCTATATGTTGTTGGTATGGTAATGTAAATGTTGCACACCGAAATTCATTGAATGGCATTGTCAACCAAGGTAGTAAGGTAATAGGCATTAAGCAGACTGGGTTATCATATAGCTTTGATCGGTTTGTCTTACAGAAAGCTCGAGCTATTGTTGCAGATTGTACTCATCCACTGTTCCATGAATTTAAAATGCTTCCTTCTGGTAGGCGTTACAGTATGCCTAAACTTAAAAGTAACTGATTTAGATATTCTTTTATTCTCACTGCTGTAAGGCTTTTAAATTTGTAGGATGTGAGGATGTTGTGGTTACTGTTTGTTTTGTCTGTGTGTTCTGTATGATATGTCAACAAACTTGATGCTGCACCAAAAATTGCCCTTTGGGCTTATAATAAACTTTGAACTTGAACTTGAACTTCAGAATAGTCCTTTCAGACCCTTCATCCAGCACTGCGTAAGTCTCCACTGATACATCCCCATTTGTTATGATTACCTTACTCACTTTCAGGAGTACTCTGCGGCTGCTGAGAGAATGGTCCACATAGAAGATATCCTTTGTGGTACTCACAAGGCAAGAGTTCTCTATGGGTTCAGTCTCAGTTCTGGTATTCACAACCTGCTCATTCAAGTCATGCAATACTAGGAGGTGTTTCCAATTGCAAGTCTTGCACAGGGCCTTCAGAGTGCATCTCGATGCGTGATGATTGGGGCCACACCGCCAACATCGGTTATTCTTGCGAATCCAGTCCTCTTTTTGGTCTCTAGTCAGCTCTCTGAAGTTGATGCATCCATTAAGGAAATGGCTAGCATTGTCACAGTAAGGGCAGTAAGCATGTGACCTCAACTGCTCCAGCATACTCACTAATGAACAGACACGGAGGGCAAATAGCTTGAATGCTTTAACATCTCTTGTCCTGATGTTGGGACCCTCCAGAACTTCGGCAATATTTTGCAGAACAAGCTTGTGTGGTTGACCATACACCGTTATTAGAGCTTGCATGGTGTCTGTGTAGGGTCTCACAGAATTGCAGTAAGAATCGGCTACCAACAGTGCTTCTTTAATCTTTAAGTGATCAGTCAGGACCTGATATTTGAAGCGTTCAGTTGCATCTGCTGGGAGAAAATTCTCCAGTGCCATCCGCAATCTCGAAAACTGAGTTTAAGATGGGTATGGTAGGTGCAGGTCCCCGGTAAATCCTCTCTTGCTTGTGGTCCATCTCAGCTCTAGGTGTAATCTCAGGTCGCTGTGGTGGGTGGAGCTCCCTCTCACCTTGATAATGCCCATGTCTGAATGGAGGATTGTTGTCATAGTAATGGACAGCTTCAGCAGGCTGTGATGACCTCTGTGGGGTAGCGCGATGTGCTCTCACTACCACGAGTCTGCTCTAATCTGTGTGATAGTGTGTAGTCCCCCATTTGCCTTGTCAGCTGCTCACACTGGACAGATCTGTGCTGGAAAACATCACCAGAATATACTGCAGGCTGCCTCTGGGTAACCGATGGATACTGGCTAGGTGTGGGTTGGGGCACCTTAGTACAAGGGGCTGGTACTGGGGTCTCTGAGTGGCGAGGAGGCTCTATGCCTGTGGTGATCTGCTGGATCTCTTGCTTTAATGAAGCGTTCTCTGCTTTGAGCCCTCGTAGTGCAGACAGGATCTCAGGTAGGATGTGGCTGCGAAGCTCATCACCGTCTCTCTTCATCTCTGTCCACATAGACTTAATGTCAGATAGCTGTTGGCCTTGAAGGTGAAGCTCATCATCCTCTGATCGTATATCCTCAAAAGTGTCTCGCCATTCATCTTGAAGAAGTAGATCACCTGCATATGAGGGTTGGCCCTTGGGAGATGATGATCTCGATACATATTCTGGTGTGGGTGGAGCTTCTTCTACTCCAGCTTCACCTAGACGTGCAGTTGGTGATGCTCTCTTCACATAGCCTGATCCAGGGACTTGATAATCTGCCAGATGTGCAGGTGGCCTTATTTGTCGTTGAGGGCGGACAACAGGAGGATCGGGATTTGAATTGGATGTCATCTCTCTGCTGCAATTCACCGTTCCGGCTTGAAGGACCACTTGAAATGTAGAGGGTTCGGAATAGCACTATTTTGATGGGTGCGAAACGCAGCAGGCAGTCGGTTAGGACTGAAGGAGACAACTCTTAACTGAAGAGGCACCAAGCAATGTCAAGGTTCCCTTTAGTTTACTGAAGAACTTGGAGTATACATATGTGTGGTTTTCTGCAAGAATTGAAAAAGAAAAATAAACTTACTGATATATACATACAGGTGTTACACAAACATGAACATCCACTTAAATAATTAAACCGTAATCAAATGAACATAATAATGACATTAATAAAGTATTCTGAACAGGTCTGGGTCTTGATTCTTTGAAAGCCCGCAAGAGAGTGCTATCAGCATGTGAATGCCGCTTAACTGTGCATAAGTGAACATAAGCATGTGACAAACAGCTGATCATCGCGTGATAATAATCGTCTCCAAATAGCATATACAGCATTAACATGATGTGATAAGATTTTGGCCATATTGCCCATCTAGGTCATTCATCCCACACTATCAACAGGCACGTCATGTAGGCTACACTTCTTGTACTTCGTTTGGGCATCACAAGGTGTCACTGTGGCCTCAAAGCTTACCTGTCGACTACTCTGGCTGGATTGCTATTCCTGAGGTAAAACACGCCCTCCTCATTACCCTACGGACAAAGAAATGTATAAATAAATAAATGTGAAAATAAATAAAAGTATAAATAAATAAATGTGGAGATAAATAAATACTTAAATAAATACATAAATGTGAAAATAAATAAATGTATAATTAAAAAAAAAGAAAAAAGAAATAAATGTGGAAAAAATTTAAAAATACATAAATAAGGAAATAAAATTATGAATAATTATTTATTTTTGCTTTTTTACTTTTGTTTGTATATTTATTTATTTGTGCTTTTTTACATTTCTTTGTACATTTATTTATTTATTTCTAATTATGGCAGGATTGGCATTCCATACTATTCCACAGTCTGTTAGGAACTTCGTAAACCTAGGCTCTCAAGCCATGGCCTACTGTATTAGACCCATGCCAAGCTTTGATAGGCGCACTGTTACGGATTCACTTAGTGTAAATAACATCTATCACTAAGAAAATATGCTATTTGCACTTAGTGTAAATAGCATCTATTGCTATTTGCACTTAGTGTAATAGCATCTATCGCTATTTACACTTAGTGCAAATAGCTGCTGCCTAAATTTTATTTTGGATATAGGCTATGATAATGATGCTGATGCTGATACTGATAATACTAACACCACTACTAATAATAATAAAGAAAGGAAGAATATTAGGCTACATATTGGCCTGCATGGTATGTGCCGTTTTTGGTTAATATAATAATTCTTAATTCTGGACTTTCTTAAATTCAAAACAAAATATTAATGTATTCATAATATCCATTTCTGAAAATCCAAGGATGCTATGGTCACGCAGATTCGTGCATTAATTAAAATAAATGTCGTTCTCTCAGCATAAGAAGTCGTGCTCCCCTGACCATGTCCCCTTATCTGCCATCTTTTTGATCATTTTATCATGAAAATATATATATATTTTTTTACATAACACATTAGGCCTACATATAATTATCACAGAAACAAATCCACAGCTGAACCGCGGCAACAAGTAGTGGTGTTTTCGTAATCAGCGTAACCTATTTGAAGGAATCAGTTGAATGGATTGAACTCACTCGTCACTCGTTAAAACAGTGACTTGGCGCCACCTAGTGTCTGTTTTAGTTTCATATAAAACGTATCATTTAATTGATTGACATATTTCTGCCTTCAAACTTTAAAACATTAATTTAATAACATTTTATGCATTTGTAGGCTAATTGCAGTGTAAATGCATTCAGTAATGTTGGCTCTGATGGCTTTTGTTGACACTGATTGGATTTTTACTAGTAACAGCCCTTTATTATTTTAACTGAATTTATGGATGGGAATTAAGAACGTGGCATTCTATATTCATGATGCATACATTTAATACGTATATTTTATTTTATTTATTTATTTTTAAATGCCCCTGGACATCATTTTACGGGCTTGTTTCTGATGCTGTCAATGTTGTTTTTGGTTTTTGATAACATTAAAAAAAATGCAGTTAGCTCAAAAAGCTGAGGGCACACGGCAGGCGCTGTTTGGATGAGCAAGATGCTTGTATGTTCAATGCATGACTTGTGTGTGTGGACACCTTTTGTTTGACCTAATTCTGGATATTTCCAGATATTTCCAGACCTGTGATTAATCCTATCTAAAGCTGTGTCTACATCAAGAGAACCCATTATAATCAGTTGATACGGTGACTGTCCACGGGAAGTGGCACGAGGCGACCAATCTTCTACAGTAACTGATGCCTCCTTCTATTCCGAAACATGCGTTGTATGCTTGAAAGTGAAACCTAAAAAAACAGCGCGCATAAGAAAGTGATTGCACGCTTTAGCGAGCTTCAGCAAATGCACGCGATCACAGATTGCAGGCTTCCCAGCCGAAACAACCCCCCACATGAAACTGAAATAATAACCCGTGATATAAGATTCTGGCCATATTGCCCATCTTAAGTCATTCATCCCACACTATCAACAGGCGCGTCATATAGGCTACACTTTTTGTACTTCGTTTGGGCATCACTATAATAAGAATGTACCTGTTCTTTCAGTAACATCAAATCTTTGGTTAGTACCATGAAAATATAATCGCTCAAGATAAAACGATCATCAAACACCCATCTTTGCCCTAATATCGTGGAGCAATATCCATTTGCAGGCTTTATTCATAGGCATAGACGTGGTCGAATTGGAGTCCATGAGAAGTGTGGTGTGAATGTCCATGTGGTGAGCGGGTGACCTCTAGTGGCGAGTGACCGGAAGTGCACACCAGATTCGTGACAGAGCCCCCCCCCAAAGAGCGGCTTCCAGACGCTCCACACAGTCTATAATCAGGAGGGAGGTGGAGCGGAGGCGGAACAGGGGGAGGGATGGAGGGCCAGGTCCTTGTGGCAGCGGAGTGATCTGGAACCGAGGTAGAGCCGGCAGAGCAGGAAACCATTGGCAGAGAGAATGGGACTTGTGCCCACCAGGGCGGAGCCGACGGGACTTGTGCCCACCAGGGCGGAGCCGACAGGACACGAGCCCACCAGGGCGGACCAGACGGGACTTGAGCCCACCAGGGCGGACCAGACGGGACTTGAGCCCACCAGGGCGGACCAGACGGGACAGAGGAGCTCCACGGCGGTGCAGACAGGACAGCTTTGACTCGGCTTGATTTGTGAAGATCAGCTTCGACTTGGCTTGATTTGTGAAGATCAGCTTTGACTTGGCTTGATTCATGAAGATAACCTGTGACTTGACTGGGCTCTTTAACATCGACTGTGACTTGACTGGGCTCTTTAACATTAACTGTGGCTTGATTTGGCTCTTGACTGGCAGCGATGACAAGACGGGGGGTTGCTGTGGCCGCCATTTTGCGAACGGGCTTCGCTGTTGCTGCCACTTTGTGTGTCTGCTCCAGTGTGGCTGCTATCCAACGAGAGAGTGCAGTGTTGCGTTCCTCCTCGACACCCACAGTAAACGCTGAACCAACAGTCATTAACGCGTAATCCATAAAGTCACATAGAGATGAACGGGGAGCTTCAAGGGCTAGTCGTGATTTGAGTGGCTGGTTAATACCTTCGCAGAAAAAGTCTATTAACACATAATCCGGTAATTCGGAGCCATTAGCCAAAGCCAAATATTCTGTAATGTAATCCTCGAGTGATCGTGTACCCTGCTTGAGGGCTAGCAACAAGATTGCCGCGTCCATACCTGGCAAATGTCCTCTTGAAAAGCCGCTGGATCCTTTTGGGGCCGAGTATTCTGTAACGCGACTGACGAGACGAGAGGCGTGCGGATCCATTTGCAGGCTTTATTCATAGGCATAGACGTGGTCGTACAGGCAGGGTCAAACAGTGGCAAACAGGTATAATATGGCCGAGACAAAGAGTAAACAGTGGTAAGCGTGGGTCGATGATCTGCGAACAGTATCCAGAGGGGCGAGACAGGAGAGGTAGTCAAAACGTTAGCGATAGTCCAGGCAGGGGAAAACACGATTAAATAACGAAGGCAAGGCAAGGCAAGGCAAGGCAAGGCAAGGCAAGGCAAGGCAAGGCAAGGCAAGGCAAGGCAAGGCAAGGCAAGGCAAGGCAAGGCAAGGCAAGGCAAGGCAAGGCAAGGCAAGGCAAGGCAAGCTAAGCTAACGGGGCTCTGAAAGGTAGCGAAGAAGCATACAATACTCGGCCCAGAGGAAGAGAATGTCCGGGGTTAAATACTGTGTGCAGATTGGTGATGCTGTGTGATCAGGTGTGCAAGTGATTGGTGCAATGAGATATTGGTGACAGCTGTGATCAGAGTGGGATGATGGGAATTGGAGTCCATGAGAAGTGTGGTGTGAATGTCCATGTGGTGAGCGGGTGACCTCTAGTGGCGAGTGACCGGAAGTGCACACCAGATTCGTGACAGCAGGTCCCAGAAATGTTGCCAAAGAATAATTTCTTTTGTCCATTAGGTTGGTTTTTGATTTTCCTGTAATCTAAAGGCAAATTATCTGATGAAATCCCTGTTATTAAAGGTGGTAGAGGAGGACAGGAATGACATTGGCAAGACAGTAAGAGCAGCACAAATTGTGACCTTAACTCACACTTGAAAAAGCTGTGCTGTGTGAATATTATTATACTGTATTCCATATAGCTATTATATATACACATGAACATGATACATAAATAATCATGAAAAAGAATACTATAAGTATCAAAAAGATATCATCTAAAAGCATCTCTCTCTTTGGAGGTGTGCTCTGTTTGTACAACAGAAAGAAACAGATCTGAGAAAAGGTGTTCACAGGAAAACCAGCAAGACCAAAGTAAACTTTATTTATGCTAGCAGTGATCCATGACAATCACTGATAATGGAGATAATATTATTTGTTCAAGTCAACATTTAAAGACTATTTTAATTATTTAAATATTTGCAAAATGTGTTCAAAATGACAGTTTGGTAAGTCTATATGTTTACTTTAGTAATCTTTGTTGCATTATATGCCAATGGTGACGGTTCAAAAATGGGATTTTTTTTTTTTTTTTAATTTTTCTTAAAGTTTGCGTACCTGTTACTCAAAAAGTAAAAGATATTTTAATATTCTTTCAGATGTTGGTTCTTAAAGTACCCCTGCAGTCATTAATTCTATCACTTAAAACTCATCTTTGATAATCAAACTTACACATTTGTTTGTTTTGTTTTTTTCCCATAACGAAGTTTCTTTATGTCTCAAGCATTTAGTCAATAAAATTATATTTTATTTATCTTTTATATCTTATTATATGGTCTAATTTACAATCTTGTATTACTTATCGCAGTCGGCATGAAACCAGAACAATAATAATATCTAAATATGCTACATTGCTACCTAATCTATTCAGGTCCACATTTTGGTATCCATCTTATTTCATTGTGCATTTACTTTCAACATTCAGGTTGGTTCCTCCAACAAAAATCCACCACAATAATTCATTCTCATTCCCTGCAAAAACCTCAAGACTTTTTGAGATAACCAGACAAGTTTTAATTAAACTATATGATTAACTTATAATTAAAATATGTATACTGTATATTACAAAGCTAATTGTCATGAGTGAGAATATATTTCAGTTCAGGAAGGGTTTTTCCACGTTTTGCATTTGGCAGATCATGGCAATATATGGTGAAAATTCTTATTTGGGTCATATATTCCAAGACGTAGGCTAGAATCTGTGATTCCCGAGTACAGTATCCACACCGGTGCGGTGACTGACTGCCACACATTCACCTCAAAACATTAGATTCATCCGCGCTGGAGCTGTGCTGGAACACCGGATCACAACCCCGAGCATGGAAGATAATTCCGCACAGAGCTGCAATTCCGGGTTTTTAAACAGTAAATATTGTGTAAATATGTAAACCTATAACCAATAAAAAAGTAACTGTAGTCTGATTATGTGTATTTTAAAACATAATTTAGTCTAATTACAAATCTGAAACTGTTTGAAAAGAAATTACTGGATGTTTCTAAAGTTTATATAAAAAGGGATTATAATTCATCATTTGCGCTAATTCATTTTTTTGCCTTTAAAGTTGTCCAAATGAATTCTTAGCAATGCATATTACTAATCAAAAACGACGTTTTGATATATTTACAGTAGTAAATTTACAAAATATCTTCATAGAATATGATCTTTACTTAATATATTAATGATTTTTGGCATAAAAAAAATCTATAATTTTGACCCATACAGTGTATTTTTGGCTGTTGCTACAAATACACCCCAGTGACTTAAGACCCTTTGTGGTCCAGGGTCACATATTGTATTTCTAGACAGGCTCATCTTACCCCTATTTCCCATATTTAATTTTTTTTTTTCATATGTACATAACTGAGAGATCAAACAATCGTATACAGTATCATCCTCGTGACTTATACACACTTGACATCAAGCAAAGCATAAAAGCAGGGCTCTTTCTGGAACTTCATGAAATCTTCCTCTGACATTCTGAAGACAACAATCTGAAAACCAAGGTGAGTTTTGCAACAGAAACCTACTGAATAACCTTTTGACTTAAAGTATCTTTGTCTTTAAAATACATTGATAATCCACAATGTGCAGTATAATTCATACATTTAATTTTAAATGCTTAACTTTTATTTTTCAGTTTCATCATGGCAATGCTGAGAAGTCTTCTGCTTCTATTTACTGTGTTCTCCATGGGGAACGCAGAAGGTAACAAATAGCTACATTTATTTGTAAAAAAACTCCTCGTTAATTAATTTTAAAAGCTTTTCTGCCAAACATTTGATGTTTTGTAGCTTTACGGAGAAGGATAGCAGGAAATGTATGATATTCAACCAACTAATAATTATCATAATATTATTATATTTCTTATGTTCATTTTCTGGATAGTTAATTTAATTCAAAAATGCCCCTATGGATGGAGAAATTTTGGAGTCAAATGCTACAAGTTTTTCCCTCAGACGGTAAACTGGATAACTGCAGAGGTAAATTGTTCATTACAAGGTGATTTTATTATTTTTTAAAATAAAACTTCCTTTTTGTAAAAAAAAAAGAAAAAAAAGGACTGAAATATAATACTAATACTGAGCAAATAATCAGTCAGAACTGACTTCGTTTGAAAATGATCATTTATGCTTTATCCTAAAAAGACTGTATTTTGTATTGACAATAAAAAATCTATCTCTTTAGAAGAGCTGCCTGAGTCTGGATGCAAATCTTGCGTCTGTACACAGTAAAATAGAACAAGATTTTCTTCTGAGTCTGTTGCCTTCTTCTTCCACACGTTGTTGGCTTGGTTCTCACGATGGTAACCATGTAAGTAAAGTTGTGTGGCCTTTTTTGTATTGTTTTGTCTAGTTTGTTTGTCTACTGAAATCTCCAAAGTTTGCAATGAAGACTGTTTGACTTCTTCAAAGCCAAACAAAAAGACCTTCTAAATGGTGTCTGAGTACAGTAGAGCACTCTTATAATAACTGGGTTTGCTCTTTAGGAAGGAGAGTGGTTGTGGACTGATGGAACTCCATTTGACTACACCCTCTGGGCCCCTGGACAACCTGACGGTCTGAATACCGAGAACTGCGGGGAGTTCAACTTCGACAGTAAGAATGCAGTGTGGTTTATTTACAACAATTCTGTAATTTACAACAATTCCTATAATTTCACATCTTCCAGTAATAAGAAAAGGCTCATTTGTCAAAAATGTCTTAAAAATTCTATTTTATTTTGAGAATAACATTTTTTCACCTCACAGATAACCGTTGGAACGATGCAGACTGTTTAACCTCACTGGGTTATGTTTGTGCCAAATACCTGTGAGATCACATGCAGTCATCCTGCTCCACTTACTTTGATTGTACTACATTTACATGTTCTGATCTTATCTTTACAAGTGTTATTCTGAAATTAAACTTTTCTTAAATATTTTCTCAAATTTAATCTCTTCTCAATACTGAAACACTTCTCAAATCAATAAAGGCATTAAAAAATCTTGGATTTAAAATCTGGTTATTGGAATGAATTTATAGGCTTTAAGTCAGAGGTCTTTGAAGTTTCAAGTATACCAAACCGACCTTGATTAGCTGGTTCAGGTGTGTTTGATTAGGGTTGGAGCTAAACTCTGCAGGACAAGCTTGGTGACCCCTGCTTTAAGTGATATCATCATAAGGGAATGGGCTTACAAAAATGCTGGTTCCCCAGAGACTAGAAGACAAAAATCTGTCCCAGCAGAGGGTGTCTCTCAGTATTTACAAATCTTTTCAAAACAGTACAGTGGGTTCTATACACCCCAGGGTTCTTTACTCACTTTTAAAGAAACTTTTATGTCAAAAAAGGTTCTACGTAAGGAGAAATTATTAAATGATTGCATAATACATATATATATATTGTGACGAGTCGGTGGCTCTCCCCCTTATCATCATCACCACCCCATCCCTTATTCGCCGCCCTTCACCAGGATCCCGACGGGAGTGGGTGTGTAAGAGGAAGGGCGTGGAAACAACGTGGGCTGGCGGCGTGTGATGAGGCACAGCTGGACTGAATGAAGCCTCATCACCACCGCTGTTTAAATGCCGAGAGTCAGCGTGAGAACCGCACCCGTATTACGGCCGACGGGCCAGGAGGCGAGATGGGCCTCACTGCAGAACACAAGATCCAGGGGGTGGAGTTGGATCTAGATCCAACTCCTCCCACCTTACATAGACCTAAACCTACCCGTCTCCACCCCCTGATCCATAAACCCACCCATCCCCACCCCTAAATCTACCCATCTCCACCCCTAAACCTACCAATCTCCACCCCCTGGATGTGGATCCAACTCTGCCCCCTGGACCTTTTGTTCTGCAGTGAGGGGCTACTGCAGGAGGTCGGGCCGCCGCTCAAGAGAAGCCGCCGCCCCTCGTGCCCTGGACCAGAGCAGGAGCGCGTGCGGCCACCAGACTTGCCCTGGACCAGAGCGCGTGCCTGGACCCTTCCCTTCCAGAACACTGCCCTCCTTCACGAGCCCCGCAGCACAACAAGGACACCAGATCCCCTGTTTCGTTGGACACTTCTTCCCCCTGGACACTTTATTTTATGTATATAAAAGGGGAAATTGTTTGTCTGGGAAGCACACCCTGAAGAAGTCTATTTGTGCCGCTATGCGTGGGTTTTTTTCCCCCCATGTATTTTATATATTTTCTAATATGAAATAGCCAGTAAAATAAAGGCTTTTTATAATATTTTTGAAGAAGAGTGCCTTGGATTTCTCTTTCTTACATTCACTGGAATTCCCGCCCCAAAGAGCACCTTCAGATATATATTTTTATCAACTCTCTGAGCACCCTGGACTTTTTTTTACTTTATTTTATTGTTTTTGTTTAATAAAAGCCTCTCCGAGGCCTGACGCCACATCCACTGTGTCTGTTGTTGGCTCCTCCCATCACAATATATATACATGCATATATATATATATATATATATATATATATATATAAAATTACATATACAGTACATACTGTATTACATCAGTGTGGTCTCAAAGCTTACCCCTCGACTACTCCATGCTATTCCTGAGGTAAAACACGCCCTCCTCATTACCCTACGGACAGAGAAATGTATAAATAAATAAATAAATAAATGTGAAAATAAATAAACGTAGAAACAAATAAATGTGGAAATAAATAAATACATAAATAAATACATAAATATGAAAAAATAAATGTATAAATAAAAATAAATAAATGTGTAAAAAAAAAAAAAACATAAGGAAATAAAATTATAAATAATTTATTTTTGCTTTTTTACATTTCTTTGTACATGTCTTTCTTTCTTTCTTTCTTTCTTTCTAATTATGGCAGGATTGGCATTCCATAAAATATCAGTCAGTTAAGCAAAACGCATGCAAACAGCAACGCCTCAGATTGACAGATATGTAAAAATAAACCGGAAGTTCCCGACTTTTGAGTGATTAGTTACCATTTTGTGCACATTGTTATGTTCATTATAATTCAAATGCATTTTGTTTAATTGACTACAATATCATTGCTATTTGTCTGAGAGGGCACTTTTGAATAATTTTGAGAAAGGGCAGGAGCTTGAGCCCCCAAAGCTAAAAGGTACATATTTGCCCCTTAATTGCCCCTAAATGGTACATATTAGTACTATAAAGGGACATGTTAGTACTTTAAAAATACATATTATTAAGCACCTTTTAATGGGGCATTGCCCCAGGGATAGTTTTTTCTGAGAGAGTTTTAATACTTTAAACTGAATTCTGCTAAAATATATTATTAAATTCCTCAAGCACACACAGAGATTTTTTCATGCTGTTAAATATATAGCACACACTTTAACAATTTAAATGGTTTTGTGATTTCTCTGTACTCAGACATCTGCATAATTTTATGTGTTCATAGACAAAATGTGCACATCTCCTCCCTCTTCCTGCCTGTCTTCCCTTGTTGCTAAAGAGCACACTTTAGAATGACTGAGCAAAAGATGCAGTGAGAAAAACCTGTTCAGCATAAAATAATTGAATAGTTGATTGCATATTAATTTGCTAACTGATGATACAATGACTATTTAACACTCAAACAGTCTATGCTGAACATATTGACAAAGGATTTCGCAATGCTGTTTATCCTGAGACTGACAGTTTGGGCTGATTATTGCAAAAACGTCTACTGAGACTTTGTGCAGGTAAGAACATTGCAATTCATCATCAGATTAAGTTAAACATTTTGAAAGACATTTTACAATATAGGATTAAGGACAAGGATTAAATCATATTTGCTGGTTGAATAATGTATAAAATGTTAAAGTTTAAATGAAAAATATTAAATAAAAACTTTTTTTTATAATACATTTAATATAAATAAAATACATTAATTAAATATTGAATATAAAATGAATGAAATCCTAAATGTAATGGGAGACAAAAAAAGTTTAGAAAAAAGTTTTACTGGTTGCCAATGATTTAGCAGGGAAATTCAAAATCTGGCTGAAATCTATGTTCCTATTATGACTTTTAAGTAAACGCTATCAGTTTAATAACCTGTATCTGCTTGGTTGCAAGTCAACTCTTATCATGTTTATCTAACTGTGAGCAGAAGCTCTTGAGACTAGCATGGTAACCGCAAGCTTATGGTGTACAGATTGTGCATACAGATCAAAGTTGAGTGCATAAGCATATGAAAGCTGCTGTAGACCTATAGAAGAAAAACTGAAAAGGCACCCTTTAAGGATTTATCTGTTGCTTGTAGAATGACCTCCAATACAACTCTTCACTCCAACTCCAAAATCTCAATGTACCATGAGAAAATGACAGTGGATATTGTCTTCTACACCATCATTGTTCTCCTCGGCACCACCGGGAACTCTTTGGTCATCTGGGTTGCCGGTATCCGTATGAAACCCACCGTCACAAACGTTTGGCTGGTTAATCTCGCCATAGCGGACCTGATCTTCTGCTTGACACGAGCTATTTCTCTCACCAAAAGCATTTTCTTTGACTATTGGCCTTTTGGAGTTTTTCTCTGCAAGTTCAATGGTTTCTTCAAGTACGCCAACATGTTCTGCAGTGTTTTTCTTCTGGCTGTCATCAGTGTGGATCGAGCACTCTGCGTTTGCCATCCAGTGCTCACCAGAGAACGACGGACGTTATGTGCCGCTCGGGTGGTCAGTGTGGGAGTTTGGATTGTGGCGGTTATGTTCAGCTCACCATACTTTGTGTACCGACAGGTCTTTCCCGGCAAGAACAACTTGAGCCACTGCTCATTCAAGGTCAGAATGGCTTTACAGATTACTGCATGCACAACCTTTCATTACATTGCATAACGATTATATTTAGTATTATGTATTTATAATTTCATGAGCAGGAGAAAGGAGCAGCAGAAGCAGGTGGCAATTCAGCAAAGTATGTCTACTACTGCATTCGTTTCATCTGTGGATTCTTGTTGCCCTTCCTGGTCATCCTTATCTGTTACATACTAGCTGCTGTTGGGATACGCAGAACGCGGCTCTCTGGAAAATCGAGGCCTCTTCGGATTCTTGCTGTATTGGTCTGTGCCTTTTTCTTATGTTGGGCTCCATACCACTTTATAGGGCTGGTCAAGTTGGTGAATAAAGAAAACAAGGCAGTAAAAGAAGGATGGATTATGGTTTCACACTTAGCTTATTTCAACAGCTGTGTGAACCCGGTTCTGTATTTCTGCATGGGACTGGATGTTAGTCGACGCTGCAACCAAAGTTTGTCTGGGATATTTCATAGAGCGCTTATGGATGAAAGCCAAAGTCTCTCACAGCAAGGCACTAGAGAAGAAAGCTGTAATTACATTCCAAAAACTGCAGACACTGAGTTTGTCACTAAAGTTTAAGAGATTCATATCTAGATGAAAAGTTAATGCTTTAATATGTAGATGGAGCCTTTATGAAAATATTGCAAAATACTCAAAATAAGGTAATTTGTAATATATGTATTTTTTCATACAAAGGTTTATGCGACAATTGTACATTTTTATGATTGGTTATGTTTGCCTACACATGTTGTTTGTTAATTAACAGGATGACATTGGCAGGAAGAGAAAACAGAAATTACTTTACGTAGCCTAATATGGGGTAAAGGGCACAATTTTTAGACCAGGATTGCATACTGGGGTTAATCTGCTCTAATTTTTTATTGTTCATTTTATTCCTGTAATATGCCTTTGCAATAAATACACAGTGTATGAAAAAAGGTATCTGATGCAATTACTATTCATAAGAAAAAAATCTGATAAAGAATTTCAGTATTTCAAGTTCTGATATCTTCTGTGATTAAGAGCTAAAGGTTTAGGGTTTTCGATTCACGGCATTACTGAGCACACTTAACTAACATCTGCAGTGACACCGCAACATTAAAGGTTGAGCAATATTGCAAAATAACAAAGTGAACAAATACTACGGTCAGTCTTGTGTTCCTGTGTCTTGTGTTTCCCTCCCTCATATGTCCTTATTTGCTTTTCTTCCTGTTCCTGTCCTCATTGATATCATTAGTGTCCAGCCATGTATGATTTATATCCTCCTTTAGTTCCTAGTACTTAAACCTGTGTTTTCCCATGTCCAGCATCCAGTGTTAAATGTCTATCCCTGGTCCTATGTGTGGTCCTGCCTGTGTGTCTTTATTTTGGTTGAATAAAGACTGTTCTCCTTGTTCTAGCACAGTAGGCACCCATGACAACTGCAGAAGTGAGACTGACAATAATTTCACAGAATATTCTGTGATTTTGACAGAAAACATTTTCAATTAATTTGCATATTTGCCTAATCACTTATATGAGATTGCAAGTACACTGTGTAAAAAAAAAAAAAAAAAAAAAAATCCGTAAAAATACAGTACAATTTTAATAATTATTTGTTTTTTTACAGGTGTTTTCCGTATTTTTTAATTACGCTTTGCATTGTGGGAACAAAGAAGCTCGGTCGACTATCAGCGCGAAAACAGTGCTTGAGCAGGCAGATAGTCTCGGTCAAAGTAAATGTAAGTTAACATAAACTGTAACGTTAACGTTAACTTTAAGTCTTCGACAGGAGCTGGCAGAGCAATTGTCAAGAAAAGAAGATACCATTTACGACATTTTTTTTATTTAAAAGAGATTAATATACGACTAGGTGAAGATCTGACAGCGCGGAATTCTTCAAGGACAACACTATCACCCTTTCTGCTGCCAAACGAGGTAGGTTTAGACTTTTTATTGTCTTGTTTATGTTAAACACACACACGAGAGAAGTTAACGTTACTGGCGCTGTCTGTGAATGCATGCACGCGCAGAGAATGCCGCTTCAGACAGCGAGCCAGGAGCGCATCGAGTTCTCTCTCGCACGGACAAAAGCACACAAAATTATGTCAAAATAACCATTTTTGCGAGTGAAAGTCTTAAATAAGTTAAAAAGTCTTAACTGATGTAAAGAGTTGGGGTGTGTCAGATGTGCATCGATGAGAGTCATGTTTTAAAGGGACTGCAGTTCATGACATTCATGGTGTTTCTTTCGTTTTCTTTTCTAATGACAGGTCGTAATTGCTGTTGTACTGTACATCCCAAGCACCCCCTGCATTCTTATCAAATTCTGTTTTATTTATTAACAGTTTTTATTTACCATTAGGGATGTTCATTACTGACAAAAAATTAGTCAAGTTGTTTGTGTCTGAAAGATTTAATCAATGTTTGGAGTGGTTTTCTGAATTTACAATGTATATATATATATTTTTTTTTTATATAATTTCTTATTTGTTTATTGTTATTTGTGATTCCAGATTGCTGTCATTCAAGAAGTTCTTATTTCCTCCCCTGTTGTGGCTGAGCTACACATTCTCTTCATATTATTTTAAACATAAAACATCCATTGTAGATGGCACCTATGCTGGATTTCATACAAATGTAAGAACACATGTAATGAAACCATGTATATAGCATTTTGTTGTGTTGCTGTTCTGTTTAGTTGAAAATAATCAAAGGGTTAATTCACCCAAAAATGAAATTTGATGAACGAAGGTCTTATGGGTTTGGAACGACATGATGGTGAGTAATTAATGACTGAATTTTCATTTTTGGGTGAACTATCCCTTTAAGTATATGGTAAAACGTTGTTGACAAGGTCATATAACAGATGCAATTGGAGACCACTGGAAATATGTTTAGCATTTTATAAACAATGTTTGAACTGGAAAGTACCTGTATTTGTAATAGCAGTTGATAATTCAATCTCAACCTGGGGTGCGTTTCCCGAACAACGATGTAACTCGCTGATTAACCACCATAGTACGATGCATTGTTTTGGAAACGAACTAGCAAGTCGCGACTGTTTCCCAAACAAGGTCGCATCTGTGTCGTTTGAACCACATTGGTTCAGCAACATAGGACCATTGTTAATGACGTCACACGCATGTGGTGCTATTTAACTGATTAGAGATCTCTAAGATGCTGCTGTATTGAACGTGGCACCTACTGACTAATTTACTATTTTTTGTTCCCTGTCATTTTGCTTTATTTGATGTTTGATTCATCGCGAGTTTCCTCTTACGTCACACTCCGGTGTTCACTTTTCAAAAACGGTACTTACAAAAATACATAATTAAAATGCATTTTATATTTAGATAGAATGGAAGATACAGATAGTACTGCATGTTAGCTTGCTTGCTGTGCCCAAGAGCATATTTATTTAAGCCCATATATCCTGTTAACATGAAACTATGCTTCTAACCACAGGTCGAGAGCTGCAGTTCCAACCACGTAAGTTTGTGACGCTGATTGCGAACGTTCGTTTGAACTATGGTATCCTGGAAACACCGAATCGTTGAACTATGCTGGTAACGACGGAACTTGCGACCATAGTTAGCTAACAATGCTTTTGGGAAACGCACCCCTGTTCTGCATGTTACTCTGTACTTCAGTTTCATTCATTTCATTTCTTGTCATTTCCAGTCTTTCCTGTGAAGAAATCTTGAACGAGGGTCAAAGGTTCAGATGAAGGGAACCAAAGGCTACGCTTTCAAGACTCCTGTATGAACAACTCAGAGAATCCACATACAATTTGAGCTTTTTTTTTCAAATCTCAACATGATCTGAACATGAAGAAAAAAAAAGAAAAGTAGTTTCCTTAAACTGGCACATGGCAAGAGATACTAAAAGCACACAAACACTTGGAGCCCTGCTCTTAATTCAGACTGTATAGTTCTCCTAGTTTCACACTGGAATGTCAGGCATGAATGCATGAATCTTTGTTCCATATTTTTAAATACTGTACAAGAACATATTTTTGCAGAACCATGTCAATTGTAGATACAGGGTGAGGGTGAGTAAGTGATGACAGAATTCACATTTTGGGGGAAAATGGTGTCAACACTGGAACATTTCACTTGACATTTGACTAAACGTCTATAGCAATTGTTATTAATGACAGCCCTGTCTTTGTATTCCTTTTTTCCCATCTATTTGAAAATGTTTTGAATCTTGACTGTTTCACAGTAAAGTTTATCTTTTGTAACCACTATTTAGTGCAACACCAATATTGTACAATGTTTTCTTTTTTTCTGCCTTTTGCTGTTTAGAACTGAAACGTGTTCCACAATACAAGCATTTTTAATGGTGCTTTACATATTGTTAAATTATTGATGTCATAATATTTTTGTCTTCACCTGTTTAAGGCAAACAAAAGCCACTGAATGCACTTTTAATAATGTTTACATGTTCAGTTTATATTTATTGTGCTGGATTTATTTGCTGCTAAATATAGGCCTATGCTATAATTTTGTGGAAATTTCTGCATAACGCATTGTCCGTTTATGGTACAGAAGGTAATTTAAATCTACAGATTTTTTTCGTTTTAATGTTAAAGGAAATGTCCTGGTAATTTTCTGCCAGCAAATTCTTCGTTTTTTTATGGAATTTTTTTTTTTTTTTTTTTTTTTTTTTACAGTGTAGTCAACAGATGTGAATATGATTCCTCTGCAATTTTGAATGAGTTGCCTTCCAAATAGGCCATGTTATAAAAAGCTGTCTTAAAGGTCCCATGGCATGAAAATTTTACTTTATGAGGTTTTTTAACATTAATATGAGTTACCCTTGCCTGCCTATGGTCCCCCAGTGGCTAGAAATGGCGACAGGTGTAAACCGAGCCCTGGGTATCCTGCTTTGCCTTTGAGAAAATGAAAGCTCAGATGGCCCAATCTGGAATCTTCCCTTTATGTTGTCATACGGGGAAAGGTTACCTCCCCTTTCTCTGCTTTGCCCGCCCATGAGAAAATGAGCTACTACCGTGCCAGGCCAGCAGATTTTTTTTTTCCCTCGAGAGACATCATGGCTTGGAGAAGCATGGCAGTTGCTCAGTGTTTGGATGTACAAATGAACACCGAAGTATTTTTTTTTTAGTTCCTTCATCCAAGCCTATGGCTAGCATTAGCTACATGATAATAACTGTAACAGCATACATAAACAAACCAACTAAAGTACTGTATCCAGACACAATATTTTAAACTAACCATTTGGAGACGTCCTGCTGTAGCCACTGAGTTGCAGCTTCTTCATCCGGTGCTTCTCCATCTGGATCAGATTCTGGGTCAAACTGAAAAGCTCAAAGGACTGTGTGTCTATGAGCCATTGCGATACATCCACTGTCAACATTAGCGCATGGTAGCGCAAGCTGGTTAAGGCCACACACCCACCCGCCACCTTGCCCCGCCTCTCTCCTCCTCATTAGCATTTAAAGCTACAGACACAGAAATGGCACGTCCTAAGGAAAGCTCATTGTGGGACTGGCTCCTAGTGGCTGAAATTCTGCACCAAGGCTGAATTTCAGGAAAGAGACTTCAGATACAGTCCTAGGGACCACTTAGGCCTATATAAAAGCATCCAAAAAGCAGTATGTCATGGGACCTTTAAAAGCAAACCTCTATTAAATTACTTTAATTGTGCATAGTACATAAGGAACAGTTGATTAAATTAATGATTCAGTTACCAGACATTTAGATTACAATTTAGCAAGATGATTTACATTAAGATATTTTAATCGCGGACTAATTACAATAATCTTTACATAGCTGTTGCCTACATTTTCCTTAAAAGGCTGTATTTTAATGAAACATTTACCTGAACATTAGCTTTTTAGCTTTGACTTTGGTCAAATTAATTGTAATTATAACACGTTTTGTTTGTTTCACAAAAATAGTTTCATGTCGAATAATAACTGGCAGACTGTACCTCCACAGGCCCCCTAAATCACAAGACTCTTCCAGAGTCTACCTTGTTGTTACATTTTGGTTGTGTATTTTTGTAACTTGAACATACAATATACAGTGCCCTCCAATTGTTGCTTGTTTTGGGGAGTTTGTGCCTTTACTCTCCTCTTCAGCTGGTGAAATTCATGTTCAATCGGATTTAAATCTGGAGATTGACTTGGGCAATCTAAGACTTTCCATTACTTTGCCCTTATAAACTCCTTGACTGAACTGGCAGGGTGTTTTGGGTCATTGTCCTGATGCAATATGAAGCACTTCCCAGTGAATCTGGTGGCATTTTCTTGAATATTGGTAGGCAAGATGGTTTTGTACCCTTCTAAATTAATTCTGCTACTGTCATCAAACAGTAAAGTTGAGAGGGCCTGGTCCAGAGGCAGCCATGCATGCCCGTGCCATGCCACCACCTCCACAATGCTTTACAGATGAGGCTGTATGCTTGGGATCATTTGCAGTTCCCTTTTTTTCTCCACATTTTTGCTTTCCCATCACTTAGATAAAGGTTAATGTTTGTCTCATCGGTCCATAAACACAGTTCCAAAACTCTTCTGGCTCACCTTTGTGCTTTTTTGCAAACTCTAATCTTGCCTTTCTATTTTTGGTGCTGGTCAGAGGTTTGTATCTTGCCGTGTAGCATCTGTAATTCTGTGTCAAAGTCTCCTGAGGACAGTAGATTGTCAGAGCATCATCCCAGCTTTCTGGAAATTGTTGGTGATTTTACAGACACATCTTTTAGGGTTCAGTTACACAGCTTTTATGATTTGTCTGTCATCAACTACTGTTGTTTTCTCATCCGATCAGGTAGTTGTTGGTTGCTGGTGTCGCTGGTGGTTTCCAAACTCTTGATTTCTCCATGCCCTTTGTTTTTGCTATAGCTCTAATTGACTTCCTCTTTTCTTTTAGCATCCAAATTGCTTGCTTTTCTCTCAAAGTCAGCTCTCTCGTCTTCATCCTGGTTTTGTGTGTCATCATCGAATGCAAGATTCAGAATGCAGAAGTAATGGATATAACTGACACGACACATTCCCTGCTTTTAATATCTGAAGAATTAATGCAACAGGACACAGCTGATCACTTAGAAAGACCTGTGAGGCAACCATCATAATACTTATGCTCACATCAGATAGAGGGATGAAACTCTAAAAGTGCTGAACGTCTTGGCTGGTAAAACATCTGTGTTGAATCACCCAATAATAAAATGTGACATTCTGTAGTTTTGTCTCATATTCATCTTTTAATCATATTTGTAAATGTCTTGACTCCACAGCCAACAGAGCAATTTTGTCTTTACTGTTCCAATACTTTTGGTGGGTACTGTAAATACATGAATAATATATGAATTTGCCAAAACCACACTTCACTTACACCATTTGTGTTTTACATAAACAAGCAAAGACCTGCACTTTTGTGCATGTTTCCGCCCTCTTCCTGCCTTTCTCCTCTTTGTCTGCAGTGAAGACATTTATAAATGACCAGATCCATTACACTGAAAAGGGTAGAAGAGAGCAACAGCAAGTGATGTCAGTGAACGAGTCACTGATTTATTTATCAGCATAGCAAAATGACCTCATAATAGTCAAACACAGCTGTTGTCTCATTCACAAAGGATCATCCAGTGTTGTTCCCTTCAAGACTGATGGTTTATTCTGATTTGGGAAAACGCTGATTTGTACAGGTAAGAACATCAACATCATCTACATCTACAATTCTGTATAAGTTTTACTTTTACTTTGCTATGCAGTCAGTGCAATAAATGCTTGTAATTATCCATGGTTTGAATGCACATGTGACATAACGAGTGTTCTTAAAAAACATTTGAGCACAACGGGATTTTCTGCCACCTGATACACATTGTGGTTGCATCTTCTTGCTAAATGACATTTTTGAGAGAACCCACGGTGAATTAATCTTTCAAGTTAGCTTAGAAATTGACATCAAGACAGATCTGTTTTTTTAAACTGAAATAACATTCATCGATTTATCTCTCTTGATTGTAGAATGAGCTCCAATATAACTCTTCTCCTCCACACCCACTCTGAGCTCTCAAACACTACAGCGGACATTGAGGCCATTATGAATAAGGTTAGTATTGTCTTCCTCAACGTCATTGTTCTCCTCGGCACCACAGGCAACTCTTTGGTCATCTGGGTGGCTGGCTTCCTCATGAAGCCCAATGTCACTAATGTATGGCTGGTCAATCTCGCCGTAGCAGACCTGATCTTCTGCCTAACACGAGTCATATCACTCATCTCAAGTCTTTTCTATGACCATTGGTCTTTTGGAGTTTTTCTCTGCAAGTTCAACGGTTTCTTCAAGTACGCCAACATGTTCTGCAGTGTTTTTCTTCTGGCCGTCATCAGTGTGGATCGAGCGCTCTGCGTCTGGTGTCCAGTGCTCACCAGAGAACGACGGACGTTATGTGCCGCTCGGGTCGTCAGTGTGGGAGTTTGGATTGTGGCAGTGATCTTCAGTTCACCATACTTTGTGTACCGACAAGTCTACCTTGGCAAGAACAACTTGAGCCAATGCTCGCTGGAGGTCAGAATTACTGGACAAATATATAAATAATCATGTATATGCACAATTTTATTTAGTAAATGTTTATGTATGTCATCATTTTGAATGACAGACTTTATAATTTTGTTTGCAGCACAAAGGAGCAGAAGCAGGTGAAAATTCAGCAAAGTATGTCTACTACTGCATTCGTTTCATCTGTGGATTCTTGTTGCCCTTCCTGGTCATCCTCATCTGTTACATACTAGCTGCTGTTGGGATACGCAGAACGCGGCTCTCTGGAAAATCGAGGCCTCTTCGGATTCTTGCTGTATTGGTCTGTGCCTTTTTCTTATGTTGGGCTCCATACCACTTCCTAGGGCTGGTCAAGTTGGTGAATGAAGACAATGAGGCAGTAAAAGTGGGATGGAGTATGGCTTCAAACTTAGCTTATTTCAACAGCTGCATTAACCCAGTACTCTACTTCTGCATGGGACTGGATGTTAGTCGTCGATGCAACCAAAGTTTGTCTGGGATTTTTCATAGAGCACTTATGGAGGAAGGCCAAAGTCTCTCACAGCGAAGAAAAGGGGAAGAAAGCTCCATTCCAAAGACTGCAGATACTAAATTTGTCACTAACGTTTAAGAGATTTTACTTGCTATTTCATGCCTGCTTTATTTCTTGGTCTTTTTAAATGCATTGAACAACACTTTGGGCTGCTCTTGTGGCAGTAGGAATGTGCTATATAAGAAAATAATCTAAACTAAGCTTACTTGTCAGGCCTATCAAATACCACACAATTTAAAATCATTTTTTTATTATTAATATTTAACAGAATGAAAAATTTATGTACCTCAGTGTCTGGTCTTCTGGCTACCTTTAACCAGCATTTGGAACCTTTAAGAAACATATGGTAAAATTCAATTTTAGATCATTTGTAATATTATAGTCTATGTAGTCTAAATTAATGTATGTTAATTCAACAGTAGGCCTGTCTGCATTGTGATGATTGGTTATGTTTGTGTCCAGTAAATAATAAGATGATGTATTTAAGCTGAGGCAGAAAGAGAAATAGAAGTTATTATCAGCCTTCATTTTGTTTGTTTTATAATATTCACCTGTGCAATAAGTGCTTGGCTATGCAAAAAGCTTCTGCTGCAGTTTTTATTTGTTAGCAATACTGTTGTAGTCAAGACCAAGACCAGCGTGTGTTGAGAGCAAGACAAGACCAAGACTTTGAGGGGTTGAGACCAAGACAAGGCCAAAACCAAGGCAGAGCGAGACCAAGTCAAGACCAAGACCAAACCAGCACTCCTAAAATTAATCTGAAAGATCCACATTTACTGCCTGAAAAATCGAATATTTAATCAACAAATACAACTAGAGTAATAAGGCACAATATAGAGCTTGTACCAATCAAATGAAATCACTAACAACAGAATTCATCTTTGCCAAAGACTCTTTGCACTGCAGAGGCAGCACAGAAGCTCTGAATTGGTAAAATTACAACTGCAGGAATATTGTTGAGATCAATGTTTGGTCACACTTTACATTAGGTGGCCTTAACTACTATGTACTTACATTTAAATTAATAATTTGATACAATGCACTTACTGTATACATGCATGTTTTTACATTGTACTTATATTTTTAAAAATACCTATATGTACTTACATCTGTAATTAATTTCTGTAATTACATTTATAATTACACTGTCAACCCATCCCTTACACCTTAACCCACCCTTAAACCTACCCATACCACCAAACCTGTCCCTAACCTTACCCGTATCCCACCTCAATAGCAGCAAATGTGTTTTGCAATACAATATGAACACAATAAGTACATTGTACTTATTTTTTGATGTAAGTACATAGTAGTTAAGGCCACCTAATATAAAGTGTAACCCAATGTTTTTTTTTTTTTAATTTTGAATGTAGAAATATAATGGAAAAATAAAATGAATATGAATATCAGACTAAAACCTCCAATAGGATAGGTGATGGCAAATCACTTGAGTGAGTTATGGAATTATTCGTTAAAAGCAGCTAATTTAGTAATGAAAAACTGCTGTATTGCTCCAAAACACACAACAGTTCTGCTATGGATTTGTTTGGAACTACTTTCCTTGCAGAAATAGGCAAAGAAATTTTTTTTCTAAAATGTAATTTCTTGTATAATGTTTTGCAGTCATGCTGAGATTCATGAAATCAGCTCTCTCGCTCTTGTGATATTTCTTATAATATAAAAACAAGATCTCACACAATTCTTTTCTGCAATTGTACCTTGAATTTGTTGGGCATTTGTATTAATTTTGGTGAAATTCTGACCGGCAAAGTAGTATCAAATGAAATCATATGAGAAATAAGTAGTAGGTTTTACATTATCACTTTAATGATGCTAACAAATAAATCAGACAATGCACCGGCAATTTAGTGATATCCCCGCAGTTGTGGTCTTGCAATAAAATCCCAAATCCTTTTAGTCTGAGATCAAGGCAAGTCAGAGCACAAATGAGGTCGAGACCGAGACAAGGCCAAGACCTTAAAAAAATGGTCTTAAGACTGGTCTCAAGACCAAGACCGCTCTCGAGTACTACAACACTAGTAAGCAAAAAAGCCACGACATTTTTTCCCAGTTCAAATGTCTTTTGAGTTAAAATGGTAAAACCTGTATTTAAGTGATTGCTTTTTTATTACATTTGTTGAACTTAAAATGCTCTTAAAATGACTATGGTCGTGGCCTAATGGTTAGAGAGTCAGACTCATAACCTAAAGGTTGTGAGTTTGAGTCTCAGGTCCAGCAGGATTTGTAGGTGGGGGGAGTGAATGTACAGCGCTCTCTCCACCCTCCGTACCACGACTGAGGTGCCCTTGAGCAAGGCACTGAACCCCCAACTGCTCCCTGGGCGCTGCAGCATAAATGGCTGCCTACTGCTCTGTGTGTGTGCACTTTGGATGGGTTAAATGCAGAGCACGAATTCTGAGTATGGGTCACCATACTTGGCTGTATGTCACTTCACTTTCACTTTTCACTTAAAAGTACATTAGTTTGCAATGATTTTCTACCTCCTTATGTCACGAATCCGGTCTATGAACTTCCGTTCACTCACCACCAGTGGTCACCCACTCTCCATATTGACTCTCACACTACACAGACTGTTACACTTACACTGGACTTCAGTTCCCACAATCCATTTCACTCTGATTACGCACACGGCTGCAGCCAATCACAATCTCCACATAAGCCATGGACTTCCTCTCTCTCACTGCTGAGTATAGAGTGGGGGAACTATGACATCACTTTGTAGGCGGATAGGCTGTTAGCATGAAACTGGTTCCTCCACAAAAAACCAATAGGATTTTCCCATAGGCTTTTGGATTATCGCAAAAAATAAGCTCTGTGTTCAATCATAGTTCATGAAATTTACACGTTTTGTCCATCAAGATAATAATAATATTTACTTTGACAAATTTTGAAGCCTAAATAAAAGCGGCAGAACTGAAAAGATAAACTTAGGCTATAAAGAACTACAGCACCACAGTCGCTCGCCTTCAACCACCACCAGCGCGCTTCGACAACTGTTTCAAACGTATTTTTAACATGTTCAGTGAAAATGATTTACACTGTATATGAATTTTAATCCACGCTACATAAACCGTTTCATATAAACTGGAATAAATACAAAACTAGAGCCAAACTAAAACTGAAATGAGACATTAGTGATAAATAGTATAGTGAATAAATGAAATAATCATAACTAAAGGAAATCCTATATCTATATGCTTTCTAACAGCTTCATGCGGCCGTAAATATTTCATTTTAAAGTGGCTTTAAGCACTATGCATCATTAACGTTTCACTTTCACCGCGTAAAGCCGGTAAATGTGGTTTTTACCTGTAATAAATGTAATATGAGTTTACCTTATGGTCCGAACCCAGAGTCTCTGCATCAGTAGGAAAGCTTCTTCCATCCGAAGACTTGTGTTGCATTTCGGGGCAAAGCAAAAAAACATTGTAGAACAAAAATCTAAAACGCGGGAAACTATTCATTGGTTATTCTACAATTAATTGAATTACCAATTATACTACAATTGGAAGATACTGTAAATTGATCAACTGTTCGGCATGATGACGCTGAATGTATCCGACAGCGCCTGTATTCCCATTTAGCAACTTGTTAACTTTTTTTAAGAAACCTAACAGAAGCGTAAACGTAATCACGAGTGGGGTGTAACTGGTGCCTGTGTGAACCATGGACCTTATTTAAGGGATTTAACCAAAATCCCATTAAAAAAACCCATTGACTCTGGGACGAAGGAAGTGCTAAAATGCTAACTTGCTTCTGGGGTTTTGCCTACAAAGTGACATCACAGTTCCACCACTCTATTGCTTGCGCTTATCGCTACGCGGTGATAGCAGCGTTACGGAGCCCTTCTCCTAGTCCTTTATTAGTTCCCAAGTCTAGTCTTAGTCTAGTCTTGTTGTATTGCCTGGTTGTCTGATATTCTGCCTGCCTAATTTGCTCTTGAATTGTTCGTTTGGACTCTGTTTGTACCTTGCCTGGACTATTGCTCACGTGCCGGATTGCCCCTCTTGTCAAGCCCTCTGGATATTGTTCGCCAATCGAAGACCTTAGCCTGGACTAGGAATATTCTTTGCCTTGCCTGTGTTGTACCTGTCATGTTATCTGACCCTTGCCCGTTTCATGACCACGCCGTTTGAAATAAAGCCTTGCACATGGATCCGTGCGTCTCATGCTCTGATCATTCCGTAACACCTGATACATATCACGGTGGCATGAAAACAATACAAAACAAAACAATGTATAAAATGACATTAGATGTATTTACACCTACTGTTTAATGCAGCTCAAGGGTGGCATGAATGCACTTAAAGTGAGACTTTCACAATGAATTTGTCCAAGTTGGCACCCCTGATTATGATACTTAGATTGCAAAGCAATTAAAATAATCCTTACTGGTATATGGAGTCATTTAGTTGTAAAGTTAATAATCCTTAATATATTTTTATTTGAGAGTGGCATGATAAATCACGGGAGCACATTTAGCAGGAGCGTTTATAACCTATAAACCCAATTGTTTTTAAGAACTACAGTCTTTGATTATGACTGCATACACAAAACATGGCAAGACATGATCAGAGTAGAACAATAGTAAGTGAAAATCTAAAATGAATGATAAGATCCATCAAACACTAAGAGGGACTGGGTGGTTCAGAACTACTGCAGCAGAAACAGCAAACCTCAATATTCACCTTGTTTCTGCAAAAACTGACCACAGAGAACTTCACAAAGCCAGAATCTATGAAGAGTTTGTGGGGGGGCTTTGATCCTCTCACGAAGCCAGTCACTCAGGAACTCTCACAATGCAAATGTCATGTCACAAAACAATAAACTCTTTGATCAGGCTTTGAGCTCTTTGTGAAGCCAAACACTCAGGAACTCTCACAATGCAAATGTCATGCCGCAACAAAATAAACTCTCTAATCAGACAAGAAGATCTGAGAGAAAGACCATTTGCTCATCGGCCCATTCACCCATCCTTTCTCCCTGCATGGGCACATGGTCCTGGTCAGTGAAAGTTGACAAAGAAATGCCAAGAACTCAAGCTGCTACTCTTACATAAAATATTTACTATATCTTCAGAAGTCATGAGCGTAAACTCTTCATGTTTGGTATAAATTTTATAGTCTCGGTGCAATTGGAAATGTGATCTCAGTCCCATATCAATAGAACAGACCAAAAATAAAGATCTCAAATCTGAGAGAATTAGGTATGAGTCTACCTACACCCTCTGACTAACATCAGACTGACGAATCTGTGATCGTGAGACTGGCGCCTTCGGCCGACGCTTGGCTCTAAAGAGACATTAGGTCCCCAGTGAACGGATAATTGAAAGTATAGCAGGTCCAGAATAATCAGGTATTCAAATTGTAACACAACGGACGTTATGATCAGTTTTTAAATTATCATCGCGATTTGTATTCAATAAATACTTGAAATTGGAGTCAGATTTAAACGAGAAAAGAATCAGAATTAAATTAAAAAACATTTTTTTCCAGAACCGCAAGAAAAGACATACATGCAGAACACCTTCGACCAAGCCACTGGATTCTGCTGTTTGGGCACTATAGCAGGTGGATTCTTACAAGCTAAAAACCTTTAACCACAGACACCAATGCAAAATATGAAAAAGATGGTGTCACGATCATAAAACCAGAACAGTTGGAGCACCAAGATAAATTTCAGCATGTGCCCTGGCAACTCAATCATCTGACTTGAATATTATCAAACCACTATAGATAGTTTTGGAGAGAAGAGTGAGAACAATTTGCCTTTAATACATTTTCAAACCTTCTTAGAATACATTCATAAAGGACAAACAGGAAGGGGGAAGAGACTTACATAAATGTATATACATATTAGCTCTCCTCCCCCTTCCTGTTTGTCCTGTTTTCTCTGCAGAGGAATAAATGAGCAAACAAATGACACTAAAAAACAGAGATGAGCTCACACTGATGTGATTTCAAAGAACCAGACACTTGTGATTCATTCACCAAGGATTACTGCAGCAGTGCATCTGTTTTGTAAAAACACTTGTGAACAGGTAAGAAGACTCACATCAATTCATCAACACATTAATCATAGTAAATATGTATGTACGTAGATAATATGTATGTAGATAAACTACCAATTCTTGCAAGACCAGTAAATCACACTTTGAATACACTCGTGGTGTAATGATCACAATGGGGGTTTTATCTTGTCTGATTATAGATTTTTGGTGTTTCCTCTATGTACAAAATTATGAAAATTTTCAAGCATTTTAGAAATTCCTGTGGGAACTCATGCACAAACAGATCTGTAATTAAACAAAAAAACTGAAGGAACATTAATACATTTATCTGTCTTGATTGTAGAATGACCTCAAATACAACTCTTCTCCATGACATCCACTCTGAGGTCTCAAATCACCATGCAAACACTACAGTGGACACTGAAGACATTGTGAATAAAGTCAGCGTTGTCTTCTTCATCATCATTTTCATCGGTACCACTGGGAACTCTTTGGTCATCTGGGTGGCTGGCTTCCGTATGAAGCCCAATGTCACTAACGTTTGGCTGGTCAATCTCGCTGTAGCGGACCTGATCTTCTGCCTGACAAGAGTCACTTCACTCCTCAGAGATTTTTTCTATAATTACTGGCCTTTTGGAGTTTTTCTCTGCAAGTTCACTGGCTTCTTCAAGTACGCCAACATGTTCTGCAGTGTTTTTCTTCTGGCCGTCATCAGTGTGGATCGAGCGCTCTGCGTCTGGTGTCCAGTGCTCACCAGACAACGACGGACGTTATGTGCCGCTCGGGTGGTCAGTGTGGGAGTTTGGATTGTGGCGGTTATGTTCAGCTCACCATACTTTGTGTACCGACAGGTCTCTCCCGGCAAGAACAACTTGAGCCACTGCTCATTGAAGGTTACTTTTATGTCTGCATGAATCCTTGCATATTATTAAGTAATCATTATGTAATAATATATAAGCAAATATGTAAATGTATATTTATCATTTCAATTTCAGGAGAAAGGAGCAGAAGCAGGTGACAATTCAGAAAAGTATGTCTACTACTGCATTCGTTTCATCTGTGGATTCTTGTTGCCCTTCCTGGTCATCCTTATCTGTTACATACTAGCTGCTGTTGGGATACGCAGAACGCGGCTCTCTGGAAAATCGAGGCCTCTTCGGGTTCTTGCTGTATTGGTCTGTGCCTTTTTCTTATGTTGGGCTCCATACCACTTCCTAGGGCTGGTCAAGTTGGTGAATGAAGACAATGAAGCAGTAAAAGTGGCACTGAATATGGCTTCAAAAGTGGCCTATTTCAACAGCTGCATTAACCCGGTTCTGTATTTCTGCATGGGATTGGATGTTAGTCGACGCTGCAACCAAAGTTTGTCTGGGATTCTTCGTAGAGCACTTATGGAGGAAGGCCAAAGTATTTCACAGCAAGGCACTAGAGAAGAAAGCTCCATTCCAAAGACTGCAGATATTGAGTGTGTTAATGTAGTTTAAGAGAACTTTTTACAAGGCCATTTTTACGATGAGATTGAAATGTTTCTTTGCTGCATGCATTGTCTCCTCCACCAGGGCCGGATTATCCATAGGCAGGATTGGTGCCCTGAGGCACCAGCCAATAGGGAGGAACCATGTGATTATGATAATGACAACACCTTTAAAATATTTTTCATGTTTTGTATATATTACTTTGCTGGAAAAGATACAGATGCATAGAAAATGAACAGTTAATGATACAATATATATAGAGAGAGAATATCAAATATATGCACTAATGCATGCAGCACGCATATAAAGAATAGAGTGGTGGAACTATGATGTCACTTTGTAGGCAAAAACCAGGAAGCGAGTTAGCATTTTAGCACTTCCGGTTCCATCGTCCCAGAGTCAATGGGTTTTTTGAATGGGATTTTGGTTAAATCCCTTAAATAAGGTCCCTGGTTCACACAAGCTCAAGATACTTTCACGTTTTATTCTACTACATAAAACACACTAGTTACACCCCACTAGTGATTTTTTAAAACTGTTATGTTTCTTTAAAAAGACAATTGCTAACAAGCTACTAAATGGGACTACAGGCGCTGTCGGAGACATTAAACGTCATCACGCCAGACAGTTTATCAATTTAGTATTTTGCAGTTGTAGTACAATTTGTAATACAATTAATTGTAGAATAACCAATGAATAGTTTCGCGCATTTTATATTTTTGTTCTACAATGTTTTTTTGCTTTGCCCCGAAATGCGACACAAGTCTTCGGATGGAAGAAGCTCGTTTTATCGCTTTCCTACTGATGCAGAGACTCTGGGTTCAGACCATAAGGTAAACTCATATTACGTTTATTACAGGTAAACACCACATTTACCGGCTTTACGTGGTGAAAGTGAAACTTTAATGATGCATAGTGCTTAAAGCCACTTTAAAATGAAATGTTTAGGACAACATGAAGCTGTTAGAAAGCATAGCCTAGGATTTCCTAGAAGTAAGGATAAAATAACATTTCGTGTATCCACCCTAACAACATTAATGAGAGCTGAAATGTGGTAGGCCTACTTTGCTCACTAAAATAAGTTTAATCTTACCATATCCAAAAACTCGCTCACTCTATTTAAAAGATTAAATATGCGGGGATACGTTTTAAATTTTAAATCTTTAAAAAATTTCACTCACTTTTAATGCACCTTATTTCGAAATGTACAGAAATACGTGCTTTAAATGTCCTTTAGTTATGATTATTTCATTTATTCGCTATACTATTTATCACTAATGTCTCATTTCAGTTGGCTCTAGTTTTGTATTTATTCCAGTTTATATGAAACGGTTCATGTAGCGTGGATTAAAATTCATATACAGTGTAAATCATTTTCACTGAACACGTTAAAAATAAGTTTGAAACAGTTGTCGAAGCGCGCTGGTGGTGGTTGAAGGCGAGCAACCGTCTTGCTGTAGTTCGTTTATAGCCTAAATTTAGCTTTTCAGTTCTGGCTTTTATTTAGGCTTCAAAATTCGTCAAAGTAAATATTATTTTGTGAAGATTATCTTGATGGACAAAATGTGTAAATTTCATGAACTATGATTGAACACCGAGCTTATTTTTTGCTATAATCCAAAAGCCTATGGGAAAATCCTATTGGCCTTTTGTGGAGGAACCAGTTTCATGCTAACAGCCGATCCGCCTACAAAGTGACCTCATAGTTCCCCCACTCTATTGCGATTGGTCAGGTCACAGTGTATTTGCCCCCTCCACCCAGTCAGAGTCCAGCATATTTATTCACAAATGGATAGGCAGCATCAATCTGGCGGTTATGCGAAACGTAAATTAAAAAAAAGAGAGAAAATATCATGACACATAGCCAGGGCTCTACAGTGCGACTGAAAAGTACTGCGTGCGACTATCAAAAAATATTTAGGAGCACCTGTGCGACTAACCCGATCAGCATAGGCTATTTGTGTTTGCACTGAGAGGAGCTTCAAAGATTTCTAGTTGTGTGTTTGTGCAGCGGTGAGTAATGTATCGCAGACATATATGTTGATTCCTTGAATGCAATGTTAATCAGAATCCACTCACTGCACAAAATACTTTTGTTAATTTATGCAAGTTTAACTCACAAATCCTCTTGTTATAACAAACAAAGTGTAGACAGGGTGTAAATAAGAGATTCGTTGTGCAGTGTAGAGAGCTTCGTTTATTATAATGGAGCTTTGTAAGATCGCGAAGAACTGAAGTGAGTGACAGCTTTTAAAGATTATAAGAGAGTTTGCAAATGTGATATTAAATTAAAACAACAGTTCAGTAAAAATTAAGTTAATATAAAGCGATGTACATAGTATTACCTTAACAATATTGCCTGATTTTGCTTTGGAAACTATTTGGAAACTATATAAAATTTTTAATATAGAACTATTGTTTGATTGAAATGATTTAAATAACTGAAATGACACTTTAAACAAAAATAAAACTGCCAGCAGGTGGCAGTTTTATTTTTGTTTAAAGTGTCATTTCAGTTATTTAAATCATTTCAATCAAACAATAGTTCTATATTAAAAATTTTATATTTAAAACAATAATCTCACAACATTGTTATGAATTTAAAACATCCATCCCACCTCTGAGCCTCTGTAAATGTCTGTAAATTTACCTACATGCCACTTTTGTGTTCTGTGCCACTTTTGTAGTGGAAACTAATTTTGCTAATATTGATTTCTTTTGATTAGTAACTTATTCTTCTCATTCTACTTGTTCTTATTCTATTTATTTATTTATTTATTTTTTTAGAAATTTTGGAAAAGCTTATAAATATATATTTTTGAATTTGACAATGACATAGCCTAGCTTTAATAAAATTAAGGGGGAAATGGCATTACAAAAAAATGCACTAGGGCACTACACTGTGTTAATCCGGGCCTGTAGTCCACAGTTTGCATTAAAAAAGATATCATATATTTACAAGACAAAGCCAGAGTCAAATTAGGATTTTAATATACTATACCATTGCTGACAATTTATTTTCAGGTTTGAAATAAGATATTTAATCATAGTCTTGTCAAACAGCTTTGGAAATGTCAGCCTTTTCCCATAAAAATAGATAGGAGCTGTACTTGATTGCCTACTAAAATAAAGAATTTAAAGAATTGTTGAGCAAATAAAAATAAAAAAATTCAAGAAAATACAATGTATTCAGATTTTCTTAACTGTTGTCTGTTTTTAACTATTTGAGGGAATTCTGGTTTTTATAGTTTTCAAGAGTAAGTGGTCTTCTTCAGAAAAAAAAAAAAAAACAGAAGGCCATTTTTACTTTTTGCACCTCACTTGGTAAAAAGTTTTATTTAAAGAATTCTTCAGATGAGGAAGGACCATTTCTATTCATGAAAGCAAAAGAGAGAGAAAGCAAAAACTTTCTGTGGGAATTCATATTTGAAAGAGGTGATAAAACTAAAACCCAGATAAGACTGAATGTGCACAGTGTTTAACACAGGATGTGTCATATGCTGACTATGTATTTGAGCTGGTGTGAAACTGCAAGTGTACTCCTCATGGACCCATGCTGAAATAAATGCTTATGAACAGTTGCAAAGAGGCTGCAACACTAAAGGTGAAATTATTGCAAAACAGTTACACATAGGCTACTACATGTGCAAGCTCTACTTTCCAACAGCATAGACAAGATGCTCTAAAACGTGTTTATGAGAAGGCATAATATACTGCAATGCTACAATATATAAAGAGAGAAATTTCACAGAAAAGAATTATGAAAAGTGTATTTAAAGTATATTTATCTGTGCAGAATTATACAAATATATGTGCATGTGTAAAAAAGTCATTTAATGCTGTTTTAAGCTAATTTGTCAGTGTATTTTTGCAGTTTTAAGGTATAACATTAAGGTCTGATGAAGGTCCTGATTATTTCTGAGCCAAAACTTTCTGCTTACTTTAGGTTAGCGACTTCCACTCTCCTGGATTCATACATTCTGTGGGCACAAATATCCCTGCCAAAGACAATTATCAAATCATAAACATTTAAAAAAGTGTGAATGTTTCTTTGAATATTAACTAAAAAGGAAATAACATGAAAGAATAATCAATAATGTTTACTTAGCTTTTTTGTTTGTTCTAACCATTGGTAGGTCATCATATATTTAATAATGAGAACAGGCACACTTATATTTTTATTGTGGTTGTCATAAAGATGACTGTAAGAGTGATGCATTTTTAATATGAGTTTTGTCTGCATGCACATCCTGTTTTTTCTTTTTTTTTCTGTGACAGAACTTTATCATAAGGTCAATCAAAGTCCTTTCAACCACATGGCATATTATTTCCATTCTGCACCATGTGAACATTTCATAACTTTTAACACTCCATAAAAAAATCCTTTTATTATGTTCTACCATTTGAACTTACACTGGTAACACTGATGTGTTAGATTTACTTAAAATATATATGCACAATTTTTGCATCACACTTAAGTAAACCCAACTTGGAACAATTTTACTTAAAATAAACAAGATAATCTTTGTTATATGAACTTAAATATTTGAGTTCACTCAACATTCTTTACTTAACACATGCAACATGATATAATCTACTAAGTAATTTCAAGTTTTGTTAACTTAACATTTAAACTAATTTATATAAAAAAATTTAATTAATTGAGCTGAATATTTTAGATCTTCAACTATTGGTCTGCACTGCTACATTTCACTCAGTCACAGTTTATAAAATTTACTTAATGTAGCACTGGGGGGGGGGGGGGGGTACTATGAAATCATTTGGTTCACTCATAAACATGTAAATAAACAAGTAGACAGCTTGTTATCCTTTTAAACTAATATGTCCACCCAAAACAATTACTACCGAAAGTAACAGAGACCTCAATACCTGGTACACAATGACAGTAACAATTAGTGAATAGTGTGAGTATTAATGGGTCATTTTTGAGTAGAAAATCACATCCAGATGTCACAAAACTTTACTAAAAGTTACTAAACCTAACAAAAAAAAGAACCAATAAAATAGTGTAAATACAACTCAAAAAGAGTGAAAAATTTTACCTTTTTAATTATTCATGACCCAGTGCATGATGGGAAAAACGGGATCATAACTTAAAGAATCCTTGTAAACATAACAAACAATTCTGAGTAAAATATACTTCAAACTTTCAAACGTTAATTTCTAAAAGCTTAAATTGAGTAATGTAGAATTTACTTACATTTTTAAATTATTGCCTGAACTAAATTATTTAATGTAGAAATTGCATTTGTTTTTATGCAGTATTTACTTCACCACAAAATAATTTTTCTCAGTGTATGTAGTCATTCACTACGTTTTCTACCTTGAAATATCAGTTTCAGAATCATTCTGATGGTACACTGACTTCTAATGAGGCAAATGTTTTGTTTTTTTAAGTTTAAAAGTCTTTAAGTTTGGTGAACCGGTACGAAATTCCGCTAAAAAATGCACGTGTACACTATCCACTGTAATTATGACAGTGTATTCCACTCGCTTAACTGAAGGGGGCTCCAAAGTCGCAAAAATACACAAAACTTTAAACAGCCGTCTATGAGGCTTTCTATCACCTGCAAAGGTCATGAGCATGGCCACCCATCCCAGTATGTAGGACCAGGAGAAGCGCCAGTCTCCGAACCGCTTGCCCAGGAAGGTTACGCCAGTGTAGATCGACATAGCCAGCAGCACAAACAAAGCTGGGTGTGAGTGTGTTTGTCTTGGTCTGGGTATTTAAGTGAAAACTGCAAAAAGCTCAGGGCGATTCTGTAGTCAGAAGCCTGTAGTGTGTCCACACACTCTTATGTATCTTTCTAAAGTCAGGTATGCATTTTACTCTTAGGTTCATCTTTGAGAATTTTTTTTTTATTTTTTTATTTTTTTATTATTATGCAAACAAACATACTAATTACAGGTAACAAATCAAATACAAAATAACCAAGGTCAACAAAACATACATGACAGCCAACATGATTTGTGTGAGTGAGTGAGTGTGTGTGTGTGTGTGTGTGTGTGTGTGTGTGTGTGTGTGTGTGTGTGGGTGTGTGGGTGTGTTTGCGTAAGTGTGACTGGGTGTTGGGGGTGGAAGTATATAAATAAAAGAGAGTACAACAGACATGACAGTAAAAATAAAAAAAATAAAAATAAAAAAAAACAATAGTAATGATAACAATAATAATAGTAATAATAGCATTAATAACAAAAATTAGAGGATGGAGGATGAGGAAGGTTATAAGTAATAGCAGTAATAGTAGCAGCAATAACGATAATAAACTTATTCATCCGAGATAGGGGGTGGTTGGGGAATCAGGAGGAGGACAAATAGCAGTAATAATAATAATAATAATAATAATAATAATAACAATAATGTTAGTAATAGTAATGATGAAATAATAATAGTAATAATAGTAATAAAGCTATGAATAGAGAGATATTGTAAGGCTGCCTCTGGGCCCATAAATTATGCCACAAACGAACCATCAAGGAGAGGTGCTGCAGGGCACGGGGCCCAAAAGTCCACCCCTGGCCGCCACTCACATGCCACGCTTACCCCACATATGTATATGAGTGTATGATGCATTAAAAAAGTGTGACGTGCAGCGTGGAACCAGCCCAGTGCAAAGTCCAGGTCCCCATGCTCACATCTCACTTACCCCGTGTGTGTGTCTGATATACATATATGCATTTATTTATTTATTTTATTTTATTTATTTTTTTTCCTTTTTCCCCTTTAATTAATTTATTTTTTTATTTTTATTATCACCATTATTTTTCTTTTTCCCTTAATTATTTTACAATAGATGTGTGTATATCGTCTAGTGATGCATTAAAATAAGCAAGGCATGTGGTGCTGAACCCGCCAGGGGCAAGAAAACCCGGGCAAAACTGGTACAGGTTGGAGGCACAAGGTTCCCGGCCCCACAGCACACCCACCAACCACTAAACCAAACCACACAGGGCAGGACCTGAGATGCCACAGCCAACTGAAACCCAGAGGCATGGAAATAGAAAGAGAGATAAAAAAGAAAAGAAAAGAAAGGGAGAGAGAGAGAGAGAGAGAGAGAGAAAAAAAACATGACGAAAATGAGGATAACAGAAAGAGAGAAAGAAAGGATAGGGAAAGAAAATAAATGAATAATAACAATAATAATAAAAAAATAAACAAATAAATAAAAATGAACAAGTTTAATCTTTCATAAGTTTTAATTTAGTTTGATATTAGCCATTGTTGCTACCTCCTCCTAACCCCCCTCCCACAAATCTTGTGTAGATATTGATGAATGGTGTGTCGTTGTGGATGGCTTCAGACAAAGAGGGTCAGCGGATTTATGATTGATGGAAGTTTATGAGAGATAACAGAGAGGGGTGTAATTCTGTTGTATTATTTTGAGTGGAAGTTGACAGGTTTTCCATGGAGATGTACTCTAGTAGTAAGTTTTTCCAATATGTAATATGTATGGTGTTCCTTGATTTCCAGTTCATGAGGATAGTTTTCTTGGCGATAGTTAGAGCCACTAGGAGTAATTTACTATCTGTATCATTTGAGTTGATTATGGATATGTCACCTAATATACAGAGTGAGGGAGATAATGGGACGTGACATCCCATAAGGTTGGATAGTGACTCAGTAACGTTTTCCCAAAATTCTTTAACTGGGGTGCAATGCCACATGGCGTGAAGATAGGTGTCTGAGGTGTTTTGTGTACAATGTGAGCATGTTTCTGAAGTAAAACCCATTTTAAATAATTTTCGTCCAGTAAGGTGAAATCTATGAAGTACTTTATATTGTATTAGTTGAAGGTTGGCATTTTTCGTCATAAAGTAAATATTTTTGTAGATTTGTGTCCAGAAGGCGGCATCGGGAGCAATTGATAAATCTGATTCCCACTTAGCATTTGGTAGACTTAATGTATTGTCTGATTTTGATATAATTCTGTATATTTTGGAGAGTAGTTTTTTTGAAGATATATTAATTAGTGCTGATATTGAGGGGGGGAGGTCTAGATCAATTGTCCTAGTGTCGATCTTTGATTGAATTGATGATTTGATTTGTGAGTATTCCAAAAAACAATTGCTCCCAATGCCGTATCTCTGGACCAAGTGGGAGAATGAGGCCAGGTTATTATTATGAAAGATATGCTGAAGTTGTGTGATTCCCTTTTCTGCCCATGTGCATAAATTAAGTGGCTTCTTGTTAGATGTAAAATCTGGGTTATTCCAGATCGGGGTGTATTTAGATGGTGCAAGAGGGGAGTTTGTGATTTGATGGAATGTCCACCAGGCTGTCAGAGCTGCTGCTATTGTCGGCATTTTAAAACAAATGATGCTCTTTGATTGTTTGATTGTAGAAGGGTAAATCTGAAGTATTAATGTCCTTACAAATTGATTGTTCAACATCTAGCCATGTGTTTTCTGATGGGTTAGGGTGAATCCATTTGTGTATATTTTGGAGCTGATTGGCCAAAAAGTAGTGGTAAAAGTGTGGTGCTTCCAGTCCTCCTTGTGTTCTTAATTTCTGTAGGGTAGTCAATTTAATTCTTGGGGTCTTGTTGTTCCAGTAAAATTTGGTAATGATTGAATCTAGTGATTTAAATATTTGAGAAAGAATCGATGAGTTTAATCGTTTCTTGTAACGATGATGGAGGGTCTTGCAAATATATTAATATATCATCGGCGTAAAGACATCTTTGAGAATTTGATTTCTTGCATTAATTTGATATCTTTGACTTGGTTATGTAATTAGCATAATACATATTTACCTGACTGATAATAAATTGTTACATTTGAATTTATTCTCACTATACTCTGAGATCATTGACTCTAATTAATTGTGTTAAGTCTATAACACTGCAAATCTGCTCTCAGGTTAGTAACGGACTAAAATGTTTTAGAGCTCCGGCTAACACATTGGCACTAGTTATGTATACTTAGACTGTAGAGGCTATTGGGTTTTTCCATTTAGAACAACAGTGTGTTGCTGACCAACCCAAATTCAGGTCAGCCTCAACCTCTGATTATGTAATATTATTCCAACTCTGTAATATTATTCTAACTAAGTGTACGTGAGAAATCACGGCATGATTATATAAAGTTACTTAGAAGACGTTAAGTTGGTCAACATGGTTAATGGTTATGACCTCTAGATATAGTCTTACCTTAAGATCTATGGGGACTAAATACAATTATTCTGTAATGAGCTCAGTAGCCTATTGCACAAGCCATCCAGAATATTAGTCAATCACCTCTGTCTAACGACCAAGACTGGTGAGTTTGTGAATATGAGATCCGTATACCGGCCGGTACGAGACTCAAACTGTTATAGGAATAAGATTAATGAGATTCAATACGATTAAAGAGTAAAATAGAATAATCAAATGCCATAATAATAATAATAATAATAATAATAATTAGAAATGAAAAAAAACAACCATTTGGCATTTCAACCTCGACTCATTTCAAATTCAAGATCATAATAAAATGGAGTCAGATTAGAGTTTAAATTAAATTTTAAAAGTTTGCTCACTGAAAAGACTGAACATGCAAGAAACCTTCATCCACCATTGAATACCTCCGCTGGGCCAATTCGTGGACCTTACAATGTGATATAAATTATGTATGTTCATGCAACAGTAGGCCTACAGCATTTTAATGACAGGTTTTGCTTGCCTATGTCTGTGTTTGGTAAATAATAGCATGATGTATTCAAGCCCACCTGAGGCAGAAAGAGAAAGTGGAAATTATTATCATGCTAACACTGGGAAGGGACACAATTTTGTCTGCATGAAGATTGGGAACCGTATGAATTTGTCTTATTTGGATTTGTCTTATATTGGCCTGTACAATAAATGCATCGCTATGCAAAAAAACCCCCCCAAAAAAACCCCACTTAGGCTGCAATTTATCTTCGTTAAGTTCAAAGTGTGCAAGGCTGTCTGAGGTAAACATCAAAGAGCAGCTCCCTCAATGCACACTAAAGCCATCTTGAATACGGCTTTGGAGCTCTATAAACACTACACTATAAATGTGTCCCATCTGATTTGCCCACTTGAACACTTGGTCCAAATATATGATGCAAGTAGACAATTGGTCAAGTGCAAAGACACAAGTGTGGGTATTTGGATAGCCCCTAAATCACTTACCTTTTACATACGAAGGACATCAAAAGCAAAGCTGTCTTAAAAGTGCATAGACCTCTATTAATTACATTTTGAACATAGAAATATAAAATGATGAGGATAAAATAAGTTATGTTAGATGAAGTAAGTGACTGGTGACTTGAATAGGTATTCGAATCATTCGCTTAGCCAATATTCAGGAAAACAACATTCTTCTTCCTTGTCTCTTAACTATATCTTCTACATATTGTGACGGATCGACGGCCCTCCCCCTCATCATCATCACCACCCCGTCCCTTATTCGCCGCCCTTCACCAGGCTCCCGACTGGAGTGGGTGGATGAGAGGAGGGGCGTGGGACCAACGTGGGCTGGCGGCGTGTGATGAGGCACAGCTGAACTGAATTAAGCCTCATCACCGCCGCCGTTAAATGCCGAGCGCCCCTCTCCTCGGGAGACCGGTCTCTTCCCCCGTGCATGCACGCTGGTGTCCTCGTGGGTCCAGGAAGGGTGCGTCGAGGGACATCGCGCCGCCGAGGATGTGAGCCGCGGAACCTCCAGGGTCATCGTGCAAGCCGCACCCGTATAACGGCCGTCGGGCCAGGATGCCGGGCCGTCCATCCCGCCAATGCCCGTAAGAGGCAGAAGAGGAAGAGCCGCCGCTCCAGAGAAGCCGCCGCCCCTCGTGCCCAGGACCGCGGGAGCGTGTGCGGCCACCTGACTCCGCCCCTTGCCTGGACCCTTACCTTCTGGAACACTGCCCTCCTGCACAAGCCCCGAAGCACGATGAGGACACCAGATCCCCCCTTCTTTGGACACTTCTTTTCCCCTGGACACTTTTATTTTATTATTTTTGTTCAATAAAAACCTCTCCGAGGCCTGACGCCACACCCACTGTGTCTGTCGTTGGCTCCTCCCGTCACAATATGAAAAACAAGAACTCATACAAGCAGATGTCATGTCAATGGAACTGAATTAGAAAAAGGATGTGTGGTTTGAGAGTGTAAAAACAAAGTTAATTGTTAGTTGGCATATACAGTATATACCATATGATAAATCATGGAAGCCTGTTTAGCAGGAACGTTTAGAACCTTAACAGCCCAATTGTTTTGTGTTTTAAGAACAACAGTCTTTATGATTATGACTGCACACATGTAGCATGGAAAGAAAAATTGTGAGCGAAAACTGCAACTGAATGATAGGGACCATCAAAGACGGATTGTGTCCAAACAAACAGACCTACGGCAAAGTGAAAGCAAATCACCTTCAAATATTCACCTTTCGTTTTCACAAGAGAACTTCACAAAGCCAAACATCAATGGAAAAGCCGGTAAACCTTTAAAGGGTCTTGAAACCCTAAAACACATTTTTGTAGGTCTGTGTTTTATTGGTTGTTTTCTCCCCTCTTCCCACACTCTACACTCCCACTTTTCCACAGTTTTACATGCCCATTTCTGGAGTCTTGTTCAGATCTAAGGTGTGAAAGACCAGTGCTGAAAGAGGGGGGTTTCATGACCCTTTAATGAAAGACTTAAAAAAAAAGATTATGTAATGATCATAAAACCTGAACAGCTGGAGCACCAAGATAAACTTCAGCATCAATAAGTGGACTTGAATATTATCAAACCATTATAGACTGTTTTGGAGAGAAGAGTGAGAAGTTGATTCCCTCCTCAAACAAACCAACTAGCAGATGTTTTTATAGACATACAGTACAGACAACATTTAACTGGATACCATATGCCTTTTATACATCTTCCAACCTTCTTAGAACATATTCATAAAGGGACAAACAGGAAGGGGGAGGAGACATAGACAAATGTATAATTTGGTTTGTCCCTTCTTTGTCTGAAGAGAACCACTCAAAGAACTAGCCACTGATTGATTCATCAAAAATGACATTTTAGTCACATAAAACTCCAGCTAACTCATTTGCAAAGGATTACTGCAGCAGTATTTTGGTTTTGTAAAAACAGGTAAGAGCACAGGATATATATATATATATATATATATATATATATATATATATATCTTGCAATTAAAGACAATTAGACATTTACACAATGATTTCTGAAATTCCAAACGTTTGTATCTATAAGGAATGATTCAAAATCTATAACTATAAACCCTACCAGTTGTGTTTATCTTGCAGTTCTTTCAAGATCAGAAAGAAAGAAAAAAAAAACACATTTTGAATACACTTGTGTAATGTTCACAATGGGGGTTTTCTCTTGTCTGATTTTAGATTATGGTGCAAACTTCATGTACAAAATTATGAAAATGTTATCTATTTGAGCATTTTAGAAATTCCTGTGGAAACCCATGGCAACTTAGTCTTTATTGTTGTAAACAAACTACCGATAAACAGACCAACTGAAGGAACCTTAATACATTTATCTATCTTGATTGTAGAATGACCTCCAACACAACTCCTCTCCATCACGCCCATCACCATGTGAACACTACAGTGGACACTGGAGACATTGTCAGTAAGTTCAGCATTGTATTCCTCACCATCATTGTTTTCTTTGGCACCACCGGGAACTCTGTGGTCATCTGGATGGCTAGCTTTCGCATGAAACCCACCGTCACTAACGTTTGGCTGGTTAATCTCGCTGTAGCGGACCTGATCTTCTGCCTGACACGAGTCACTTCTCTCATCAAAATCATTTTCTATGACCACTGGCCTTTTGGTGTTTTTCTCTGCAAGTTCACTGGTTTCTTCAAGTACGCCAACATGTTCTGCAGTGTTTTTCTTCTGGCCGTCATCAGTGTGGATCGAGCGCTCTGCATCTGGTGTCCAGTGCTCACCAGAGAACGACGGACGTTATGTGCCGCTCGGGTGGTCAGTGTGGGAGTTTGGATTATGGCGGTGATCTTTAGTTCACCATACTTTGTGTACCGACAAATTTTTCCTCACAAGAACAACTTGAGCCAATGCTCGCTGAAGGTTACTGCATGAATCACCTTTCATATGATTATGGAATTAATTATACAATAAAATGTAGCAAATATGTAAATGTGTATTTATAATTTGATTTTCAGGAGAAAGGAGCAGAAGCGGGTGGCAATTCAGCAAAGTATGTCTACTACTGCATTCGTTTCATCTGTGGATTCTTGTTGCCCTTTCTGGTCATCCTCATCTGTTACATACTAGCTGCTGTTGGGATACGCAGAACGCGGCTCTCTGGAAAATCGAGGCCTCTTCGGATTCTTGCTGTATTGGTCTGTGCCTTTTTCTTATGTTGGGCTCCATACCACTTTATAGGGCTGGTCAAGTTGGTGAATAAAGAAAACAAGGCAGTAAAAGAAGGATGGACTATGGCTTCACATTTAGCTTATTTCAACAGCTGCATTAACCCAGTGCTGTATTTCTGCATGGGACTGGACGTTCGTCGACGATGCAACCAAAGCCTGTCTGGGATTTTTCATAGAGCGCTTATGGAGGAAGGCCAAAGTCTCTCACAGCAAGGCACTAGAGAAGAAAGCTGTAATTCCATTGCAAAGACTGCAGATGCTGAGTGTGAATCTAAAGTTTAATAAAACTTTTTATAAGCAAGTTTTTAGATGAGATTGATAGCATGAAAATGTTTCTTTGCTGCATGCTCTGTATCCTCTGCAGTTTCAATTAAAAAGATACCACAAATTCAAGATGAAGCCAGAGCTAAATATGCATATTTAATTTACTGTACCATTATTGTCAGAATATTTTAAACGTAATGTTGTCAAAAAGCTTTGAAAATGTCAGTCTTCACCATACAAATAAATAGGAGCTGCTTGTTTGCCTATATGTAAAGAATTATTAAAAAATAAAAAATATTGAGGTGAAGAAAAGTTTACAATTCAAGCTGATATAATGCATTTTCTCTACTATTGTAAACCAACAAGTATTGTAACACATGAAATTCGATATGAAATTCTTTGTTGCTGTGGCAACATTTAAAGGAACTGTGTTAGTTTGTGGGTTGTTGGGTTTTTACATAGTTTTGCAACAGAATACATGGCCTTCAAAAAAAAAAAAAAGACATATACATATATAAATATATATGTGATCTCGTAATGATCTCGCCATGTGAGCGACACAATGACAAGGTGGAACTAATAAACCCAATCACAGTGCAGATGGTATAAACAGTCTTATCATGCATCTTTATGAACAGAAACGAAAAGCCACAAATTAATCAAATCAACTAACTAGAAATAAATTTAACAAAGGCATAGATTGTGTAGGCCTATATAATAACACGTTTCATTGTACTGTTTAATTACCTCCAACTCTTTCGACAGTATAGGGGAGACCGGGGACGGTTGCAACATGACTTATTCCTCCAATCAGGAATGAGCTAGAGTCTAAACTGTTTTTGTGAAGCATTATTCATTCATATAATATAAATCAGTGTTTTTTTAGCTTCTAATAGGCATATCTATCAAGTGTTAAAGCTATTGTCTCTAGCTAGCATAGCAAGTTTCATCATGGCTGACAGAGTATGACAAGCTTTTACATCAATGTTGTGACAAGGGACAGTTGCAACAGCATGCTGGGATGTTGCAACTGTCCCTTATCACAACATTGATGTAAAAGCTTGTAGTATTAACATAATACAATTGTAATTTCATGGATTAATAAATAACTCTTTGAATATCCAGGTATCCCTCCTTTTTAATACTCTCAAACTAGGCCACAATGTAGTCTGTATTTTTTCTTTGTTTACACCATGCCACGAGAGAGGAAACGCACAACAGATAGGGGTGTCCCTCTATCTGTTCTAAAGTCAGCAGCAAATATATTGAAGGATGAAGGCAGGACAGTGAGGTCTGTGGCAAAGGATTTTGCTATTTGCTACACAACCCTCTATCGGTTTATAAAAAAGAGAGAGAAGCTAGGCCCAGGAGAGGAGGCAAAGGCAGGGTACTGGTCTCCCCTACTGACAGTCCTTGTTGTCCACGTCTTCCAAGCAGTTGTTTCTGCCATATTTTCTTTTGTCGTGGTTTCTTTCTTTCGGATAAAATAACTGCACAGACCAATTAAAGAGCCAGTTGATCGTCCATGCTTGAAGATATGGCCTATAATCGCTGTAGTTGCTCGCGAGAATTTATGTGAGAAAACGTATTTTCACTGATGGTCGGGAACACCTCTTCACTGAATGTTTGGTAGTGTGGACCCCTCGTTAGCGTTGTGTTGTGTAGTATGCTCGCAGCTATGACAAGATGACGACAGATGAGAAGAAATCTTGTTGCGTAGTGTGAGTCTTTCAATCATGTAGTGTGAGCTTGCCATAAACTGAACATCCGATCAGAGTTAGCACTTCCGCCGACGTGTGGAACACACCAAACAAACTAGCTCGACACATGCTGCCGTCAGCTTGGTGTGTCCCGGGCTGTAGGGAGTTTTGGGAAGAGAACTCCTACAATAAGATTAGAGGTTGAAAACATGTTAAACTGAGCTGCGAGTGAACTGGTCAGATGTTCTGCAGGCATCTCGGCTTTATTATTTCTTCCAATAAAGTCTTATATTGTCTTCTGGAACTCTGACTTTGAATATTTTTGCAAGACTTTCTACACTACAAAGGCTACTTCTACTTTTTGTAACTCACTTGGGAAAAAGTTTTAAAGAATTGTTCAGATGAGGAACAACCATTTCTATGAATAAAAGAGGGAAAGCAAAAACATTCTGAAATGAATATTAGAAAGAGCTGGCATAATAATAGCTTAGTAAGCCCTGATAAAACGTAATAACTGCAAAAAAAAAAGAAATAAAAATGCCACGAGGGTCTCAAAATGCGCCCATTTACTGCTAGCCTATATAAAAATGTAAACCCTGCTTCAATCTTTTTTTACTGCTCCATTTTTCACACAACTGATTAACACAGGATGTGCCATACTTGCTGACTATGTATTTGAGCTGGTGTGAAACAAGTCTGATAACTCATGGCCACATGGTGAAAGAAATGCTTATGAACAGTTACAAAAATTATGCAACATTAAAAGTGAACTTAAACAGTTACATATAACTACGTGTACAAGCTCTAACTTCCTACAGCATAGAGAGAAAAATGTGTTTATGTGAAGTCACATTGCAGTGCTACAATATATCAAGACAGAAATTTCACAGAAAATGAGTTGATGTGGAATTTTATTGAAAAAAAAATTATGAAAAGTGAAATAAACACTTGTGAAGACTGGTATTTTTATCTGTGCAGAATTATACAAATATATGTGCGTGTGTAAAAAAAGAGTCCTTTAATGTGGTTTTAAACTATAAATTTGTCAGTGTATTTTTGAAGTTTAAAGTTATTAAACTTATATAATACTAAGGTGTGATGAAGTTCCTGATGATTTCTGAGCCAAAACCTTCTGCTGTTTGCAGTTTTTCCTTCTTTAGGTTAGCGACTTCCAACCACTCTCCTGGATTCATACATTCTGTGGGCACACATGTAGAATATTCCTGCAAAAGACAATTTTCAAATCATAAATATTTAAATAAGTGTGAATATTTGTTCTAGTATCAACTAACAATGAAATAAATACATGAAAGAATAAGCACATAACAGCAATTATATTTACTTAGGTGTTTTTGTTTGTTATCACCATATATTAAAGAGTTAGTTCATCCAAAAATTATATATCATTAATTACTCACCCTTATGCCGTTTCAAACACTTAAAACCTCCATTCATCTTTGGAACACAAATTAAGATATTTTTGATGAAATCCGAGAGCTTATTTTTTTTATGCGCACAAAAAAGTATTCTCGTAGCTTCATAAAATTACAGTTGTTACCACTGATGTCACATGGACCATTTTAACAATGTCCTTACTACCTTTCTGGGCCTTGATCGTGGTAGTACCCTTGATGTCAATGGAAGGTCAGAGAGCTCTTGGATTTCATCAAAATATCTTAATTTGTGTTCCGAAGGTCTTACGGGTTTGGAACGACATGAGGGTGAGTAATTAATGATATAATTGTTATTTTTGGTTGAACTATCCCTTTAAATAATGAGAACAGGCACACTTACATTTTAATGTGCTTTTTAATATGAGTTTGGTCTGCATGCACATCCAGGTTTTATTTTTTGTGACAGAACTTTATCATGAGGTCAGTCAAAGGCCTTTCAACCACATCCTTAGGCATATTATTTCCATTCTGCACCGCGAGAACATTTCATAACATTTAGCACGCAATTAAAAACTCATTTGATTATGTTCTACCACTTGAACTGAGTCAATGCAATCCTTAAAGCAACTGTATGTAGGCTTTCTACCTTGAAATATCAGTTTCAAAATCATTCTGATGGTACACTGACTTCTAATAAGGAAAATGGCTTTTATTTTCATGCTCCTTCCAAAAGTCTGTTCTGGGAGTACGTAAGTTCACTGAGCAGGTACGAAATTCCACCAAAAAAGGCAGATTGCTTTACAGTAGCAACAAATGTGCTTACAACTATCCACTGTAATTACGACAGTGTATTCCACTTGCTTAACTGAAGGGGGCTCCAAAGTCCCAAAAATACACAAAACTACATACATTTGCGTTAAATAGCATTCTATGAGGTTTTCCTTCACCTGCAAAGAAGGTCATGAGCATGGCCACCCATCCCAGTATGTAGGACCAGGAGAAGCGCCAGTCTCCGAACCGCTTGCCCAGGAAGCTTAGGGTTACGCCAGTGTAGATCGACATAGCCAGCAGCACAAACAAAGCTGGGTGTGAAAAAAAAGTGATGGGTTAAAAATGGACAGAGGAAAGGTAGTGCCATCTATATTTTTGACTTTGAGAACAGTTTTTAGTTATACTTAAATATGCTAAAATGTCACATTCTACAGCTCACTGTGCCTGTGTTTTGTGACTCACTGGAGATGAAAAACATGATTCCTGCTGCAAAGGAACGACTGAATCTCTCAAAGGCAGAAAAATGGGCAAATGAGAGGATGCCTGCCATGATGCCCGCAAAGCACGCCATTCCCGATAGGATCATGAATGCTCGTGTGGCATTCCAGTATGCTGGGGGAACATACAAGAAATGATCATAAAACAACAGACAAGATGGGTATGTTCATTCTCTTCTCATCCCAGCCATATCTTATCACTGTTTGTCTCATGTGATCTTTGAAGAACTGTCCCTGCCGAATCACCTTGAACGAACCAGAGTACAGCTCCTGTGATCTCAGATGCCATCTTATGAGACCAAGGGAACGACTTTGGAGCACCTGTTCAGAATACGACTGTGCAAGGCTCAGACAACACAAACCAGAGTGTGGAGCTCTGTATGGCAAAAATAATAAAGCACTGCCATCTACAGGCAAAAATGGTCTAGAAGCTCAAATGCAGGTGCCAGATTTCTTGTATGATGTTGTTAACTCTACATATGACTTATAACTTCACAGAATGCATAGACACATACATACTGGAGTTTGAATATATTTGCTTACCTATACTTGCTGTCTGCATGTAGCACTTGTTGGCCATGCAGTACCTCCACAGGCCCTGGTGGGCATAGCTGCCTGAGAGGCGATACTGCATCCAATAGTCTGTCGCTGTGGAGACCACTATTAGGATGTTCCCAATAATGGCACAGAACAGGCCGCCGCCCATAAAGCTGTACATCCTGACACACGCTGTGACTATGCAGGAAGGAGATATACACTAAACAGACAGGAGAGACATTTTAATTTTACACATACAGATGCTTATGTGCACACTTTAATAAATGCCACAAAAAGACTTATAATAAACCAAAAATATAAATCAAAATATTTTTCTCTTCAAACCAACATTTGGCTAAAATGTCCACAAATATTTCAACACAAATTTTGTAATTCAACAAATTAAACGTATTATATCAAATATTAACATGTATAAATATTAGTATATTAAATTATTATTATATTAACTCACTCAATTTAAACACAAAAGCATTTGGCGCATGCATGTTTTAAAAATAAATGAGCAAAATAGCATTACGGATTTGGTATTATAAGCAATATCTATTTTTTAAAATTACTCCTCAAACTTTACAGTTATAGATTTCTTTACGCTTGCATAAATTATTTTATTTATCATGTTTCATCGACTAAAAAATACAGATGTTACAGTCTTTTCGCAACTATGCAGGAAGGAGATATACACTAAACAGATAGGAATAAAGTTTTGATTTTACACATACAGATGCTTATACTGAATACACATTCATAAATAGCACAACAATCTTGTAAAACTAATAAACAAAAAAATATAAATAATACATTTTTCTCATCAAACTATATATGGCTAAATAAATTTGGCTAAATTAAAAATGTCCACATCTTTTGGCAAAATTTGTAATTCAAAAGATTAAACATAAATATTAACATTTATAAATATTAATACATCAAAATTACCCAATTAAAATGCATTTGAGCATTTTTTAGATAAATTTCCAAAATTGCATTACGAATTTCGTATTATAAGCAATATACTCTTTAAAAACATTCCACAGGCTTCACAGTAATAGATTTCTTTATAGTTGCATAATTCATTTTGTTCATCAAATTTCTTCACACAAGAAGCTTAAAAATACAGATGTTACAACATTTTCAGTATACTTCAACATATTGAAATAGAGAAGCCTGTCTCATTAAAACATGATAATTATTTATGATATTCCAGGTTAGATAGTCATTAAGAGAGAAAACATTTGCGTAATTTATGTAATGGACATGCTTGTCTTAAGATAACTACCAGTTCGATTCACACACTGCGTTGACGTTTCAATCAATGAACTGAATATGAAGAGTTACAGATATATAAAAAAAAAAAAAAACATAAAAGTTTTTCCATCGCTTACCTTGTTGCTTCTGAGGCAAATCCCTCTTTGCTTATCCTCTGGGGAAAGAGGGAGTGAGAGAGTGGAGAGGGAGAGAGAGATGTTAAGAGGCAAAAGAGAAATAGACAACCTGTGATGCCCTTTTTGTTGATGGTGGCAAAATCCTTTAAATGCTACCTCCTCTGTCCCTGAAACAAATACACTTGAACTGGTTAGGGCAGGGGCCCTGGTGAGTCTGACTTTTCACTATGTGTATGCATGATGTCAATGGTCCTCCTTTTGTTTGAAGAGTAGACTGTTCTGTAGCTGCACATATTCAAAGGATTGCTTTGGTACAGCTGTCAATGCAAAACGCTGAGTTGCATGCTTGCTTTGACAGGGGCCACAGTGTGGATACCCATGGCATACCTATAGTTTAAAGTGCAATAAACTCAATGTTTCCCATTCCCAAATCAAATGACTAAATCCATTTTTAATAATAGTTCAAACACGAGGGAAAATTCCATTTGGATAAAATTATGATCTGTAAATGTGTTAATGAAGCAAGCCAATGCTTATGAACAAGCTTTTATATACAGAGAACCCATAGGAATGCATATGACTCACGTGATGTGTCAAAAACAGGTTAACTGTATGACTGACAATCACAACTGTTTAATCAAATCACGACTTTATTCCTAAAAATTACAGTAAATTACTGTATATACAAATGTACTGTTGAGTGAAATTCTTGCTTGCTTTACAATTAAGCAGTAATACCTCAAAAAATGCTGCAAAATATCCATCCATCCATCCATCCATTTTATTGGTTCAGAAGCAGTGCTGGAGCATAAGTTAAAAATAATCCAATTAAATATTTATTAAAGAACATATAGATCAGATCTCTGTGTGGAGGACTGGCTGTTGTTAGACTCCTTGTGCAAACAAAAATCTCACTGGATTATTACAATTAATGGCAAAATGAATGTTTTGAAACGTTTGAATGTTTAAACTGATATTTCCTATACTGACACACTACAGAAAAGGATAGAAATAACTGACTTAAAACCATTTTTAGCTGGAAAATACTAGTATTCTAATCATTTTGGCCACCACTGTATGTATGTATGTATGTATGTATGCATGCATGCATATACAGTGCCTTGCGAAAGTATTCATACCCCTCCATTTTTTTCATGTTTTCTTATGTTGCTGCCTTATGTTAAACTGCTTTAAATTACTTTTTTCCACATTAATCTACACTCCGCAACATATTGGTAAAGCAATTCAGAATTGTCACAACTTTGTAAATGTATTAAAAATAAATTTAAAGAACTGAAATAAGTACATTGCGTAAGTATTCATAATCTTCATTAAATATTTAGCTGATGCACCTTTACAGCCTCAAGTCTTTTTTTTTTTTTTTTTTTGATGCAACAAGCTTTGCTCACCAGCATTTGGAAATGATCTGCCATTCGTCTCCTCACCTCTTCACCTCTCAAGCTTTGGCAGGTTGGATGGGGGCAGATGCAGTTTTAGGTTTCTCCAGAAATATTTGATTGGGTTCAAGCACAGGATGGGGCTGGGCCACTCAAGGACATTCACAAAGTTTTCTATAAGCTACTCTTGCTGTGCTGTTGGAAGGTGAACCCTCAGCCCAGTCTGAGGTTCTGAATGCTCTGGACTGGGTTTTCATTGAGGCTAATCTCAATATTTTGGTGCTTTGATGTTTTCTTCTACTCTGAGGAGTCCCTCAGTCCCTGCCGCTGAAAAACAGCATGAGGCTGCTACCAGCACACTTTACTTTTGGGATGATACTCTGCAGGTGATAAGCAGTGCCTGGTTTCCTTCAAACATGATGCTTGGAATTTAAGTTCATCAGACCAGATAATATTATTAGGTGCTTTTTTGTAAATTCCAAGTGTGTTTTCATGTGTCTTCACTGAAGAGAGGATTGAGTCTTGCCACTCTGCCATAAAGCCCAGATCGATGGAGATGTTTGTCCTTCTGTAGATTTCTCCTCCACATATGATCATGGAGCTCAACTACTGACCATCAGGTTCTTGGTCACCACACTAACCAAAGTACTTCTCCATCAGTTGCTCAGTTTGATCAGGAGGCCAGCTCTAGGAAGAGTCCTGGTTGTTTCAAACTTCTTCCATTAAGGGTAACTGAGGCTACATGCTTCTGTGACTCTTCAATGAAGCAGAATTTTTTTCTGAACTCTTCCCCAGATGTGTGGCTTGTGTTTCTGAGCTCTACAGGCAGTTCTTTTGACCTCAGTGCTTGGTTTTTGCTCTGATATGCTTTATCAGCCATTAGACCTTTTATTATGACGTGTGTGCCTTTCCAAATCATAACCATTCAATTGAATTGGCCACAGGTTAACTTCACTCAAAGTGTAGTAACATCTACAAGCAATATGAATGCTCCTGAGCAAAATTTCAACTGTCCCAGATATAGGGGTATGAGTCTTATGCAATGGAATCATTTAAGTTTTTATTTATTATTATTATTTTTTTAAATAAATTTGCAAAGATGTTAAAAACATGTTTATTTTTTTCACCAATGCGGTGTATGGAATGTAGATTGATATGGAAAGAAAGTAATTTAAAACAGTTTAACATAAGGCAGCAACATAAAAAAAAATAAAGGGGTATGAATACTTTCGCAAGACACTGTATATATATATATACACACACACACACATACATACATGTATATATATATATACACAGAACTGAATTAAAATACCTGTTAACAATAGAGAATATACTGCATGGTCAACAGCCAGCAGGACAGTTTTAGTAATTCTCCAAAAGCACTTTTGGATGTTTCAATGAATGCTGAATGAAAATTGTCTGAAAAAAAAAAAAAAGCCCTCCAAAAGTATTGGAACAGTAATGACAAAATTGCTCTGTTGGCTGTGGAGTCAAGACATTTACAAATATGATTAAAAGATGAATATGAGACAAAACTTACGAATGTCACATTTTATTATTGGGTGATTCCACACATAGATGTTTTACCAGCTAAGAAGTTCAGCACTTTTAGAGTTTCATCCCTCTATCTGATGAAAAGCAAGCAATTTGGATGCTAAAAGAAAAGAGGAAGTCAATTAGAGCTATAGCAAAAACAAAGGGCATGGAGAAATCAAGAGTTTGGAAACCACCAGCGACACCAGCAACCAACAACTACCTGATCGGCTGAGAAAACAACAGTAGCTGATGACAGACAAATCATAAAAGCTGTGAAAATGAATCCTAAAATCACCAACAATTTCCAGAAAGCTGTGGTGATGCTCTGACAATCTACTGTCCTCAGGAGACTTTGACACAGAATTACAGATGCTACACAGCAAGATACAAACCTCTGACCAGCACCAAAAATAGAAAGGCAAGATTAGAGTTTGCAAAAAAGCACAAAGGTGAGCCAGAAGAGTTTTGGAACTGTGTTTTTGGACCGTTGAGACAAAGATGAACCTTTATCTAAGTGATGGGAAAGCAAAAATGTGGAGAAAAAAAGGGAACTGCAATGATCCCAAGCATACAGCCTCATCTGTAAAGCATGGTGGAGGTGGTGTCGTGGCATGGGCCTGAATGGCTGCCTCTGGAACAGGCCTCTCAACTTTACTGATGACTTAATGTATGATGACAGTAGAATTAATTTAGAAGGGTACAAAACCATCTTGCCTACCAATATTCACGAAAATGCCACCAGATTCATTGGGAAGTGCTTCATATTGCATCAGGACAATGCCCTTATAAATACCTTGACTGAACTAGCAGGGTGTTTTGGGTCAAAGAAATGGAAAGTCTTCGATTGCCCAAGTCAATCTCCAGATTTAAATCCGATTGAACATGAATTTCACCAGCTGAAGAGGAGAGTAAAGGCACAAACTCCCCAAAACAAGCAACAATTGCAATTGGCTGCATTGAAGGCTGGGAAAAGCATTTCAAAGGATGAGACCAAGAGTCTGGTGATGTCTTTGGGTCACAGACTCGCTGCTGTGATTGTGTACAAGGGATCTGCAACTAAATAATAGCTTTTAATCTTTTATATCTGGCTTATGCTCACATCAATGAGTGGGATGAACTCTAAAAGTGCTGTTCTTTCTATTTGGTAAAACGTGTTGAAACGGCTAATAATAAAATGTGACACTGTGTAGTTTTGTCTCATATTAATCTTTTCATCATATTTGCAAATGTCTGGACTCCACAGCCAACAGAACAATTTTGTCTTCACTGTTCCAATACTTTTGGAGGGCACTGTATAGGTGTGTGAGCTGGATTAACAAATATTGCATGTTGTCAAATGTATTTGGCTTTAGCGGATCATTTAATATTATTGTATTAATCACGTTAACTTCTCAAACTATGTACATAATAAATATACTGCGTAATTATGACAAGACTCGAATTCAAAAAAGGCATTTGCTCAATTTGCCATACAGCACACCCTCGTGGCTACAGCAGTGCAAGTTCAGTAACACAGGGTAGCCTAGTACTTTTGGGAAAACAACGCTTTTACTAACAAACTAAATCTCATATGTTTATTTAACGAAATCATGTTACACGTGTATATCGAGTAAATAATTCTGAGCGTTTGTGTAAATGATGTTAGCCAGTTTATTCACATTAGAGATCAACAAACGTCTATTTCCTATCCACCACTCTTGCATTCGTGTCATGTGGTTTGACCAAAAACCCGGATTGGATCGCGGGGGTCACCTGAGAAAAATCACCACTCGACACATAATCGTGATTCCCTGTGCTTATGTGACCAAGGAAATATTGCGTATATTTTGTGCCCGCTATTTGTTTTGAATTACACACGGACAGACTCTAAATCATGGCGAAGACACAAAGTAAGTTTTTAAGTTCACTCATTTATTAAATGCCATTTCTAAGCGTCATGTCATTTATAATGAAGCTCGCGAGGATGTGATAGCAGTAGGCTAGTTAGATCTCATTTGAACTTCAATTTACAGTTTAAGCGTTGAAAGTCTATCGTGATCATTTAGACTCTCTATTTGTTCTGTTTCCACCCCGTACCTGCGAAATACAAACCGTTTCAGAATACGTACACAACCATGAGTGTGTTATTATATTTGCGTGTACCTAAAATATTTTATTGTTCCTTTATTTCAACCTAAACAGCACTTTGTTTAAAATAAGCACTCCACTCCATATCTTATTAACGGCAGCGCTAAAATGTGGCCGCTAGAACGCTTGCGGATGGATACGTGAAGATCGATAACAAAGCAATACAGCACGGTTCTGAAACACGGCGAAAACGAGGTTTTAAAGTAACAAACGCTTCAGAATAAACCGATAAATAAACCCAGTGTTAACGTAGGAGCTATAAGTTTGAAAAGAAGCCACTAAGTGGCTCAACAGGTCGAGGACTCGTCTAGACAGAAGGGCGGGAGTGAGAAACATACGCAACAAAGCCGCGCAATATCAACCGGTACACCTTCCGTCTTCCTCCACAGCGGTCTCCATTTTAACTCCTCGCCCAGCCTGCACCTCACGTGTCCTGGACTGTCTTTCTCACATGACCCGTGTGTTTGTCCCCGTGATCAGCGCTTCCATCTCCCGTATTTCAAGTGTCGCTGAATATCGCATTTTAAAATCCGCTCGCCTTCATGGATATGCTCGACCAGAGCTTGGACACCTCGACGAGGTGAGAGCGCGTCCTTTATGCACGGCCATCCTCAAGGCCCCAGTCAACCATTTTCTGCTCTGTTTTTATAGTAGGGCAGTTAGCAATCATCTTTTAAGTTTATTTTCTGACTTTTATTAAGTTTTGTGCATGCCATTAATGTAGTAAGTTAAACGTAAGGTACGAATAGCACGAAGAAAACAACAGATCACCGGTGTTTTAACATCGACGGTCGACATATTTATATCACTATTAGCCCGGTTGCTAATTTGGTGATTTTTGTCTGTCCTTGGTATTTGAAAATAAAACAACAACTCCAAGCCGGTGTAACTTTACTTGTAACAACAGTCTTCAATATTAATATTTTCTGAAATCTAAAAGACGTTTAACTAACATTTCAAATAGAAATATCGTGTTTAGTACTGTCGGAACAAAAGCTCTTCAGCAGTTTTAAGCATTAAATTTCCTTCAACCTGCAAACAAGCCCCTAGTCTTTTGATCCAGAGCCTCTATGTGTTTAGATCTTTGTTTATTTAATCCCGGGTTGTTTATTTGGCTATATATTTATATCTACAGAAAACGTTGCTATTAGTATTTTTTAATTTTGCAGAAAACTTTAAAAACTGAACAGTTTTTAGTGATGAGAAGGGGGCGTTCACCGTTTGTTCACCAAGTTAAGGACAGATAATGATGATCTAGGTCAGATTTATATCTAGAACATCTTTCTCTAGCCATTTTCATTTTTTAATTGATTTCTTAAGTTCAAACGCCTCTTTAATTAATTGCATCAAGACTGAATGTAGTAGTTATGTCCGAATCGTTCTTTGAGTCGGATCTTTTCAATGAATCGGTTCGCGATTCTTTCAGAAATGTGTCTGAGCTGTTCTTCAATGAAGAAATGGAGTTTAATAGCAGTATGACAAAAAAAATCGTCACATTAAAACAATCACATCTAAATTTAAAACACGCAAAATACATTGAGAAACGTACATTTTATTGTTTATTATAAATGTTAATTATATTCAGGGTGTAAACTATTATTGTGAACAACATTATTATTTTTGAACCAGTGTGATGAATTAACCATTTAGCAGAAATGACCATCAAATTTCCTTCACTGGAATCCGCCAAAAGCCTATATGATTTTGATCTATATCTTTAGGGCTTCCTTTGAGTAGTTTCATAAGATGACCAAGAACATGCTCTTTCTCTATGCAGTCACGACAAACAGGAAACTGAGGAGGTTGTTCAGCTGCAGGAGGGTAAGTAAAAACATGCATGCTCTGAATGATGTGTGCATGCAGTGACTAATGTGTATATCAATATACCGCTGTTCGTTTGTGGTGCATTTCTCAGGAGAGGGGGTGGGGGCGGAGGAGCAGGCAGCGGTTACCATAGCGAGTGTCCAGCAAGCAGCAGCTTTTGCAGACCACAATGTTCAATACCAGTTCCGGACAGAGAACACTGGTGGACAGGTCAGTGCGACCTTTGACCTTTCCAGGGTTCAAACTGGGGTCACTCTGTAATAAAACATGACCTGGAGTACTGCGTCTCAGTCACAGCTCTTATGAGAATGCTTTTATGTCTGTATAATGCCTCTTATGTCTGCGAGTGTTGTTTTAGTATTATATATTATTATTATACTGTTGAATTTAGTATTGTTTATTACTATTAAATAAAAATTGGGTAACACTTTATTTTAACTTGTCCTTGTTACACGTTATGTGCACTTACTATTGTAATAACAATAAATTATGCATAATTACATGAAAGTAAGATTAAGCCAAATCCTAACCCTAACCATATAGTAAGAACATGTAGTTAATTAATATTCCTCAGTACTTAAATGTATAATTACACTGTAACAAGGGCATCTTAAAATAAAGTGTAACCAAAAATTATTTATATATTCTGTATTATTGTAGTATTTTATATTTTACATTTTTTATATTTAAAATTAGCTTTTATATTTTCAGTTTTGCGTTCAGTTTAAGTTTTAGTAATTTTACATGCTTTTTATTTTTATTAGTTCTATTTAGCCTTCATTTCTGTATATTTCAGTTTTAGATTTAGCGATTTTAGTACTTCAACTTAAACCTATTTTATTTCAGTTAGTTGACAAAGGAAACATTTCTAATTTTCATTTAAGCTTTTTCTATTTAGGTTTTTAATCTAGTATTTATATTTCATTTTAATATTACTCTGTGTCAGTAAAAAAACTGATTTTTAATACATTTTTTATAGTTAACAAAAACAACACTGCTGTATAAACCAACAGCAGTTTATAGCTCTATTACAACTTTAAAATCAACAAGAAATTAAAACTACTTGTATTTACTTTCAAAATGCACATTCCTGGTGTTATTCTGAAAGATTCATCGGTGCGCATTATTCCAACAGAAAAAATTCTTTAATAAAAATAAAATAACTCCCTCTGAAACTGCTTTCCCTTTTTCCTGACATCACCTGGGCAGTTCTGGCTATTGGATGATGCTAAGCAATAGCCAAATAGCTACATAGGCATTATATTAGCAGACTTATATTCTAGTATGTAATGTCCACGTTTATTATAATTTGATTCCTGATAGAGAAAATCTTCTCGTCCAATCCTGCTTTTTTCTTTACTGTTGAACATCCTGTTTGATTCAGAAATATCAAACTATTAAAGTATGTTTCAAATGGGAATTCATATTTGCTTTAATGCATTTGTGTTATTTAAATCCACATAATTAGATTATGCAACTGAAAGATACAAAACATTTTTTCAAAAATTCACCTTTCACTGTGTTCTGTCCTGATACAGGTGACGTATCGCGTGGTCCAGGTAACAGAGGACCATTTGGAAGCAGCAGGAGATGGAGGAGCGGCAGTCAGTGTAGTGTCCACAGCTGCCTTTGCGGGCGCACAGCAAGCAGTAGCACAGGTGTGTATGGAGCAGACTGGACTGAAGCATGGAGAAAAGAAAAAAAATAACGCGGTGTCAACTTTGCCTACGTGTCTCTCATATTTCTATATCTGTCTCTCGATAGGCTGTCATCCAGAACCCTTTCAGTAATGGAGGCAGTCCAGCGGGGGAAACAGTGGGGGGGGAGACACGCTTCGCCTACTTCCCAGCAGCAACTGTCAGTGACGGTACAGCTACAGCTGTCTCAGTGCAGGCCACGTCTGATCCGACCCTCACACAGGCTGGAGGTCAGTCTCACATGCTAGAGTACAAAAACAGTGTTTGGCATTGATACTGAGCATGTTTTACTGCTTTACATGTTTTGCTGGTTTACATGCAAATCAATAAACCAGCGATGCAAGTAAGCTGCATTTAACAGAATAGTATGTGAGGTGTGATGGTAAATTTAGCATTATATTCTAGAGTACTCCAAGCGTGCATAGTTTTTACGACTGTACCACTTGTCCTATGGCTGCACGAGATGAGAACATATTTTTTATCATTTCTTTGGTTAGAAATGATTCAGAATTTGCAATATCATCCTACCCACCGTAGAATGCACTTAAATCAGCCATAAAGGTGCTTTTCTTTAATATATTACAAATTCTATAATCCGACGGAACGGAGATTAAGGTGTTTACATGCCGAGAGAAATGTGTCAATCGGTTTATAATTAAGCCGTTTATAACCTTTTGTTGATGACGATACATGTTGCCGGTTTAAAGGAATAGTTCACCCAAAAATCATTTACTCATCCTCGTGTTGTTCCAAACCTGTATGACTTTCTATCTTATGTTGAACATAAAAGAAGATATTTCGAAAAATGCTGGTAATTAAACAGTTGGTGGTCCCCATTGATTCCATAGTATTTCCTTCCCTACTGTGAAAGTCAATGGGGATCTGTTTGGTTCGTCAAAATATCTTCTTTTGTGTTCAAAATAAGAAAGAAAGTTGGTTTGGAACGGCATGTAGCTGAGTAAATGATGATAAAATTTTCATTTTTGGGTGAACTATTCCTTTAAGTCGCATAATTGGTCTCGCTCAGTGTTAGTAAGTGATGTTGGTTGAGCTTGTTGCTATCATCTGGCATTGCATTTAGTGCATAATAAGATAAGCAGGGTTCCCACGCTTCTTGAAAGTACTTGAATTTCAGTGAGCACATCTTTACAGTGCGTGAATAATTATTAGGCACGTTGATATTCTGATCATGTTTTTTTTCCAAGCACATTTTACCAATTCCAAACCATATCGATCTTAATAACTACTATTAATTTTGTATTTAATCATTTATAAGTGAGATATAATTGTTCATGAAGGCTGGAAGTGAAAATCTCCTTATATTCATGTGTGCAGAATTATTAGGCACGTTTTCTTTTACAGATGAAATGAGCCAAAAAAGAGATTTAACTGAAAAGTCAAAAATGATTAAATCCCCAATGAGAAATATTAAAAACTAATGCAATACAGAAATTGTAAAGTTAAGACATGACCATTGGTCAGCGAAATGCTCATTGGGTCAGCGGGGTTAGACAAAAACAGGTGGAGAAGAAAAGACACATGGTAACTGCAAAATAATTAAGAATTAATGTGAAGAATTAGGTGTAAACCATCAAATCTTTATTCTCCAGTGCCACCATTTTCCAGAATTTCCTGGAGTCTCCAGAATTACAAGCTGTCAGGTTCTCAGACTTTTCTTGGGTAAAAAGTCCTAAAAAATTACCCTCACTTAATAAGAATAACATGCTGAAGTGTTGTGAAATACAAGACTAATTTTTATAGGCTTTATAGACGGATAAGTTGTGAGTGACTCTTGAAGGACCAGCACCACATCCTCTTGTGCCACTGTTTGAAGAATTTATCTTTCAGAATAGCAGTAAGTTTTAGGAGCTCATTTTTAGTCAATCTCTGCAAGACAGACTTTTCAGGCTAGGAGACGGCCTAAAAATGAACTCCCAGAACTTACTGCGACATGGAGCTAAGGAGAAAATGTAGAACTTGGAAAAATAAGAAAAACAGCTTAGTGAAATGCGTGTACAGTTTAAAAGCAAATAGAAAGTCCTATTTTTTTTTTTTTTTTTTTTTTTTTGTTGCAGATTTTCATGACATATTTTTTAAAAATATTGAAATTTTGAGCAACTGCATGTATGAGCACCTGCATTCCTCTCGGTCAAAGATGAAAAATAATATTGACTTAAGTTATTTATTAATGAGTAACGTCTCTATTGAGAGTGTGTGCAAATTTTTAGTGTTAACAGGTTTTACAGTGTTATTACAACATTTAACCACTTTTTATTAATTTAAAAGTTGGGAAATTCTTTCAAATTTAATTCTTGTACAAGAACTACAGCAAAAACCAGTTTGCATATGTTATCAATATTTTAGAAATTGTATTTGAATATTACCAGTATTAACTTCAATGGATTTCATTAAATTCCTTTGAACACGGATGCTCAAAACGGTCTAAATTTATGAAACCTACACATTCAAAACATTATTACTCTGAAATTTTGAATGTAAATGTTAAGTGTAAGTAAAATGTTTAGTATTGTAAGGTCTTTCATGACACTACATATGCTGGCGTGTGAATTTGATAGGTGCTTGATATAAAATAAATGGTGCTTAATGTCCTTGTAAGTCCTTGAATCTGGTGTTCATGAAAGAGTGGGAACCCTGGATAAGATAATTAATGCGAAATGGCTGTTCAAATTATTAACATGTTAATCTGCTTTGTTACACATACAGTGTTGATAACAGTTGCTGCAGGTGTAAGTTCATTTATAGTGTTTTTCAAACATTTCCTTTTTTTTTAACCCTAGGTCAGTTTTACGTGATGATGAGTCCACCAGATGTTTTACAGACTGGAACACCACGGACCATCGCCCCTCGTACACACACATACTCTACGTAAGTATGATCATGGGTCAACATCCCTCACTTTTCCCAGTCTGCACAGCCCAGTCCACCCTTTAATCCCAGTGCTATATACATAATGATTTGATCCCTTCACGTTCCCCCAAATTAATTTTAGTTTGCAGAACAAGAAGAATGGAATTTCAAATCAAATCCTGATTAATTTTCCTGCAAAATGCCTCAAATTGAGAGTGTGGCATTAATTTAAAAATGCAATGATTTCACATATGAATATGCAAAGTATTGTCCAATCAAGTGCAGTCAGAAAAACAACCGAAAAAATTTGTCCCACTTGCCTGCTATCCCCAGAGACCTTGGTGAACGTGAGACTCTTCAACACAGCAGATCAGACTGGTGAGGAAGACCTTTTACATCCCCACCCCCTTTCAGCTGCCAGCCTGTTTCTCTAGATACTGCCGCTGTTGAGCATCTGAATTTTTAAAGGAATTGTTCACCCAAAAATGAAAATTTGCTGGAAATGGTCATCCAAGATGTAGATGAGTTTGTTGCTTCTCTTAGAAATTTACATCACTTGCTCACCAATGGATCCTCTGCAGTGAATGGGTGCCGTCAGAATAAGAGTTCCAACAGCTGATAAAAACATCACAATAATCCTCAAGTAATCCACGCAACTGCGGTCCACCAATTAACGTCTTGTGGATTGTGATGTTTTTATTAGCTGTTTGGATTCTCATTTGGACGGCACCCATTCACTGCAGAGGATCCATTGGTGAGCAAGTGATGTAATGCTAAATTTCTTCAAATCTGTTCCAATAAAGAAACAAACTCATCTACATCTTTGATAGAGGTGGAAAGTAACAAATTACATTTACTCGCGTTACTGTAATTGAATAGCTTTTTTGTGTACTTTTACTTAAGTATATTTTGTTAGAAGTATTGTACTTCGCTACATTTTAAAACACCTCAATTACTGAGTAAAAAAAAACGCTCCCTGGTAACTAGGCTACTGCAGTAAATAATGGGCAGGGGAACAAACTGGCGCTAAAATCACAAGAAAGATGCAGACGGACAAGATGTTATGGAGCAGACCCGGCTGAAAATGAAACCCGTCATATTCTGCTTGAAGAACTCGAAGGAAATGAAGTGTACCACTGGCCATATTTATTCTCTATTAAGCTTATAAAATCTCGACATCAACCCTTCGCAAGCATGTAGAGGTAAGATAAATACTTGCATCGTTGCATTGGTGGTTAAAATGAAGCTTTGACAGTTTAGCAAAAGATTTTGCACTAATTAGCCAAAAAGACAGTGGAAGTCTAGTAGATTAGACTAGTGCGTGCGCGTATTAGAGTGCGTTCTTTCACTGAGTGATTCAGTCTGTTAAAATGCATTTAGAAAGATCACAAAATTGAAGATGTGGGGGCAGAAAATGTATATATTTTTATATAATTTCATATAGTAAATTAATATCACATGAAGAGTGCTGTTTTTTCCTCCAAAAATCAGCATGATTACATGTAGATTTTTTTTTTATACAACAGTTAAATAAACAAGAAGTTAATTAAGAGACTTGCTGACACCTACACCTGCTTAATTTCACATATCTTTTTTTTTTTTATCATTTCAAATGAGTATTCAACATTTTGTGTCATGTATATCAAAACATTATTTCTGCATTTGTAACTGCAGGTTAAAAACAATTAGTTTGAGATTTATAGGCCTATCCCAGGGGTGTCAAACTTGGTTCTTGGAGGGCTGCAGCCCTGCAGAGTTTAGTTCCAACCCTGCTCCAACACACGTACCATGTAGTTTTCAAATAAGCCTAAACAATTAGATTAGCTGGATCAGATTTAGTTAGGGTTATATCTATAATGTGTAGGGCTGTGGCCCTCCAGGAACTGAGTTTGACACCCTTGGCCTATTCCATTTTTGCCTCCCTCCCACTGTTAAAAAGTCATTTTTACTCTAAAAAGAGCTACTTTTTACTTTTACTTGATTTAGATTTTTAGACTGGTGCTTTTACTTGTACTTAAGTAAAATTTCATCAATGTAATGGTACTTTTACTTGAGTAGGATATTTGATGACTTGAGGGTGATTAAATTTTCAGCAAATTTTCATTTTTGGGTGAACTATTCCTTTAATTCAGAACTGTATAAATACTATAGAGGTGTTTGCTGGTGTTTGAGTTTTCCTCATGTTCGGAAGACATCAGTTGAATCAATTGTAGCTTCTAAAAACCGAAATGAGGAAAAATCAAAGGGTTACATGTTTTTTGTTTTTTTTAGGCTAACCTATTTGTCCAGATTTAAGAAAATCTTTGGGTACAATCGAATTGACCTGACTTGACCTGACCTGTTTGTTTTCAAATAGTCTTCAGCTGTGTTGTGTCGTGCTGATTCATTTGGTGTTTTTGGTAGTTTAATGGTGCAGTAGAACAAGCTAACACAAGTCTCCTCTTTTTCTCTTCTCTCTCTTACTTGTGCAGGAAGATTGATGGCCCCCGGGCGCCTCGTGATGAGAGAAGGAGAGCACAGCACAATGAAGGTGAACTAATGCATGTCTTTTTAGAGCTCAGAATATGTACAGTTTCAGTGAAAGCAAGTGCATCTGTACTAAACAGTTATATGATCAATGTCGCAAATTTAACTGATGTAAAAATAATGAACTTTTTTTTTTTATTGCATTTCAGTCAAAATGAAACTAGAAATATGTAGAACTGGACCATTGTCCATCAGGAATTGATTGAATTGTAATGTGGAGTTACAAAAGAAATGGTTACAGTGGTGGAAGTTATTACACTTTAATAAAACATTGTAAAGACAAATTTTTTTCATTGAAAATAACTCATTCACAAACCTAGAGCGTGTATTAGGAAGAGAAAATGGAGTCAATTTGGATTTCATATTGGCTTTGAGTAATTCAGTGTATAGAACAGAAGTAGCTCAGTTTGAATTGTTGCTAAATTGGTTTTATTGGTGTTTTTGCAGTGGAAAGGAGAAGAAGAGACAAAATCAACAACTGGATTGTCACGCTGTCTAAAATCATCCCAGACTGCAATATGGACAATACCAAAACAGGAGCAGTAAGTAACTTACATAGCGCCAGATCTTCTGTTCTTGGAGCTGCTAATGGTAATGACCTGCTTGTCCTCATCTCTAGAGTAAAGGAGGCATCCTGTCTAAAGCATGCGACTACATTAGGGAACTCCGACAGACTAACCAGAGGTTGCAGGAGAGCTACAAGGAGGTGGAGAGAATACAAGTGGACAATGAGCTACTAAGACAACAGGTATTTGTTGGTGGGAGTTGTTTATGTAGGATGTACAGTGGGGTCTCAAAGTTACTAGTATATATACTTTGTATGCTATTTGAATTTTATTTTTAATGGTGTAGTTACATTTTAACAATCAAAAAGGATGTTTAATCAATTGAGTTTATAAAACTATAAAATTATAATTTAACACTTTTCTGTAATTCTGTTAGTAATTCTGTTAGAAAAGTTTCAGTTTTTCTAGATTATAATTTTGTTTGATTGGTTGGTTGGTTGGTTATTTATTTTTGGTGAAAAACAGTAGAATTCTTTAACAATTTAAGCAATCTTTTAAAATGTAATCAAATGGCTTTTCAACAGTTCCTTTCCGTTTTTGGCAAAAAGAGTGCTGCAAAAGAGGTTTAAAGTTACAATTAAAACATGGATGACAAATTGTGACATTGTGTGATATCCTTAAAAAAATGCCTTGAGTAATGTATCCTAAGTGGTAAATAAAATAAATTAAATCCTAAGTGGTAAATTTATGAGATCTTTGGTGTTTTACTGACCAAGTCCGATTGAGCACGTGGTAATATGTTGAATATCCATTGTCCTGCAGATTGAAGACCTGAAGAATGACAATGCACTGCTCAGAGCTCAACTACAACAGCATGGCCTAGAAATCAGTGAAACTACATCACAGTGACAAAAAAAAACATTCTCATGAATAAACAGTCTCAAGTGGAGAAATAACCCCTCAGTGACACACTTGCTCACAACTCATCACAGACTTAAGATGTGCTGCAACTCAAGTAGGGTATGAATGCTTATTTGATACACAGACACATCCTTCTGACAAGTGACTCTCTGACCGTTGTGAAAATAATATCTGCTGTACAAGCACATTTTGTTTTCTCCTTCACTTTCGCGAGAACTCAACAACCTGGACTTTGTCGATATGGAATAACCCTCTTCTTCCAGAAATATCCCGCTTGCCACAAGTCTTTGTCTTTAGTTTGAATCTTGGAATTGTCAACCTGTTATATGCCTGCTCATGCCTAATGCTCATATTTTGTTCTGTTTGAAACATTTTGTGGATTTTATTTTTGCTACATCGTGCAAATGTTACTGCTGTCTCTAACATGACAGAAGGTATTTTTCGAGGGTTCTGGGGTATTGTATTTATTAGCTTTCAAGAAATTGCGCAGCAGCAGGTATGCAAAACCTTGGCTAATGTTTTGAATTTGATTTTGTTTTTCTGTCCTGCAGTCTTTCCATATATCAGACTTTTGTGAAATGCGTTCATCTGGCTGATCAGAGACTTGACATCGTGGCACATCAAGACTAATTTACAGTATAAATTTGCTTAGAATGTAAATGAAAGTGCATAGAGTATGTTTTCATTTAAAATAGAGACTTATGATATCTAAAACTGCATTACCTATAAATTTCAGTTTTCAGAGTCCATTATATTTAATGCACTGTGATTTTAGTGAAGGATGAACGAGTAGCTCAGGGTTTTGAGGTGCAGGAAAATAGCCGAGGCTCTGGAACTCCCCACTAACCTTGTAACCCTGCACTTTTTGCCCTTTGGCTTTAACATACTAGAAACATGTACTGTATATATATATATATCATGTATTTCAACCAGTTGTTCTTGCGTCATGAATTGATTCAAAGAAATGTACTTTATAAGTCCTAATTCCCAGGCTCGTTTATCTGCAGCAAATAAAATGGAAGATGCACAATAGAAACAAATAGAATTGCTACTGCTAGTAGTGTTCTGGCTTATTTTGTTGTAGCTTATCTTCCATCTTATTTTGTAACAGTCCTAATTTGGGTTAAGACATTGATCAACAGCAACATTTTGAACAATAAAATCGGAGATGAGCTTTAAAAATTATCAAACGCCATTCAGTTAAGAGTATGAGCATTAATATCTGACGGCAATGGGCGTTTTAATGAGCTATGCATGAGGAAACCAAACAGTTCAAAAGCGAACAGATTTATTTTCTTAAACCTTCTTGATAGTTTTAGTGTTTACCAGTTTATTTCCTATGTTTTAAGGCCAGTAGACCTTAGTCAGGGTAGCAGCATATTTTATCTTTGACAGGAATGAAAATGATGCTGTGATGATAATACAACTTTCAATAGATTTTACTGTTAACAACATACCAATTATTCAGATGACAAACCGTCTTTCTGAAGAAGTAAAACAATTCCTTAAAACAATTTTGAAAGTTGTGAATATTATGTGATCTCTGACCTTTATACAGTGCTATTCCTCACAGCATTGTCTTTATTCGTGTTAAATTCAATATTGTGTCTAGCTTGATTAGAGTCTCTTCAGGCATGTGTTTTCCCTTCCTGGTCAGATGGGCTCATTGCAAAGCTTGAATAATATAATGCTGGGTTACAAAAATACTCTCGACTAGCAACATTTACTAGCACCCATCTTCACCTGTCTCTGGTTTTGGTAAAAAAGCATCAGATTTTAAACAACCTTAAGTTAAACCTCAAACAATCGGTGATCGTAGCAAACCAAGTGTTGAACCAGTGAAACGTCAATATATGTTTCAAAAATTCCACATAGCAATACAGAGAGTGCACAGATGACCCTTATTAAACACTCTGTCCTCTTCACAGTATTAATGCTGTACTTGAATGACTTGATTTACAGAGTCAAGAACTGTAGTCTAATGCACTGCTGCTTTTAAATCAAAGCCTAGAAAGAATATTTTTATTCATGTCTGGTTGAATTGCATGGCATTCTTACCACTGGTTTGACATCTATAAGCTATACAACGCAGTTGCTTTGTTTATACCCGATGACTGTTGATGTTTATGTATGTACTTATATAAAAGACAAACCCAGAGTTACAATGTTTGTTTTTTTGTCTTTGAAAGAAACGAAAGTGCTGAAATAAAATAAAATTAACTCCAGTGCAGTTAAACATTTTCATATCTGTTACCACTCCCATACAATCAGATGAAAAGACACATACAGTATACATTGACAGCCTTATTTTGTTTCACTGGTTCTCACTGCAAGATCTTCTAGAGGACATCTGATCACACAGGCAGGCTGCTCTATTTATCGTAAAATTTAATAAGCATCCGTCTAACATTCTGTGAAGTACTGTGCTTAGAGAGCATGATTGAACAATAGGGAAAAAAATAATAATAATAATAAAACTGCATGCACTGGGCTTCCATATAAGCAGGGCACATTTCTGTTCTGCTCAGAAAGTTGAGTTTCATTTCTCAAGAAATAAATGGAACGTTATTTTTAAAGCAAGGTTTGATTCCAACATTTCTACCTATCACAAAGTTTCGTTTCTAGACAATAGAGAGCTAGTCAAACTCCATATAAGGTATGATCTGTTCAGGAAGGGGGTCATGAATATATAAGCCCAAAATGATATTAAAAGCCACACAAGCAGAAAACAAAGGACTGGGTAAGAGTAATGTGTTAGTCTTCGAGTAGCAGATTTTTAATGATAAAGCTATGGAAAATGCTTTGTAGCCTAAATAATTATATCTCGTGAGTTCACTGCAGATTTTGTGAATACGGTAAAGCGGGATTCTTTTTTTCCATTAGTAAAATGTGTGGCATGATGATGTATCCGTTTGATAATGTATCTGTTCGTATTTAATGTTTAGGCGTGTAACGGTATAGGCTACTCGGAAAATTTTCGTTGCGGGTCTTTTGGTTCGGTAGGCTACGCATGTGTACAGTGCAAATACAGTGTTATTTTAACTGCATGTGCGAAACTTAATTTGAAACTTCAATTTTCTTAAATTCTAAGATGATCTTTAAGTCTATGTTGTTTCAGGTGATGGGCGTGCCTCCCGTCCATATTATTACAAAAGCTTTTGTTACTTTCGATAAGAAACAATGTCTCATCGTTCAAATGTTTTTCTTTTTATTTATTTATTTTTTCTCCTCAGTTTTGTGACTTCACAACAAATAGGCTGTTGCTGCTGACCTAAAATTAGCTGCAATGACTTCCCGAAAACACAGACAGTTCTGTTTGGAGCCAATGGGAAATAAACCTGTACATGATCTTCCAGGAATTGGTCGTGCGCTGGGCGGCCGACTGCAGGGCAGCGGTATAAGGCATGCTCGGGACATCGAGGGCCGTTTCCTGGTCTTCAACCAGAACCAGGAGAAGTTTGGGACCTGGCTTAGAGACACCTGTGGTGCAAATGCTAAGCAGCAGAGGGACTGTTACAATGGTCTGAGAGAATGGACAAAAAATAATTTGTAAAGAGGAGGGATTGGTTGCATCTATGATGATATTCATAATGACATTCATCTAGATTTCTGATCTACTCTTGAATATAACTAACATACATAACATAGGCTTACTTTAACATAGGCTTTTAACGTAGGCCTACTTTTTCTTCACACCCCACAGAAGTTGTAACTGTGTATCTTCCACATTTAATCGCAGTCAGAAGTTATTACAAACACTCAATAGTGATTGATAGTGACATTCATGCAGAAGTGTTGTATTAAATCTCATTAATTGTCATGTGTAGCTTGAAGCTAATTGTAATTTCTCCGTTACCCATATACAATTATATTCCATTGTGTATTTTATCAAATGATATAAGTTTGTAAGAAACTGTTTAATTTTCCAAAAATATTTTTAATTATAGTAATATAATGTACCACATGCTGATCAGAGGCATGTGGGTGGGATGTAATGCCAGAATAAAGTAAAGCCACAATTTACACAACAGTGTCCAGATCATCTTTTCCCCTGACAAAATCAATATAATGCAATATTTCTATCTGCTGAATGTAAGCTTTTCCATATTCCAAGCTTGCCTGCTGCACTGGGGACATCACATGCATGTGCGAGTCGTGACAATTATGAAAATTGATCTAGGAATTATTTGATTATTGGAATTTAAATCAGCTGGGTTTAGGCATCAAAAGTAAATAAGTAACTAAGCTGTTTTATGGATGGTATGGATGTAATATTATTACTGAAATCTTATTAGTAATTAGTCACACTACTAGTTACTGCAAAAAGTAATATTATTACAGTAACTAAGTTACTGCTCAACACTGCCTGTATATATCATGTATTTCAACCAGTTGTTCCTACACCATGAATTAATTCAAAGGAATGTACTTTATAAGCCCTAATTCACAGGCTCATTATCTGCGACAAATAAAATGGAAGAAATACAGGTGCATCTCAATAAATTAGAATGTCGTGAATTATTGTTCATTGCAATAATTCAACGCAAATTGTGAAACTCGTGTATTAAATAAATTCAATGCACACAGACTGAAGTAGTTTAAGTCTTTGGTTCTTTTAATTGTGATGATTCACTATCTCAACAAATTAGAATATGGTGACATGCCAATCAGCTAATCAACTCAAAACACCTGCAAAGGTTTTCTGAGCTTTCAAAATGGTCTCTCAGTTTGGTTCACTAGGCTACACAATCATGGGGAAGACTGCTGATCTGACAGTTGTCCAGAAGACAATCATTGACACCCTTCACAAGGAGGGTAAGCCACAAACATTCATTGCCAAAGAAGCTGGCTGTTCACAGAGTGCTGTATCCAAGCATGTTAACAGAAAAAAAAAACATTTTTAGTGAACTGTTAGCCTTCTGGAAAGTATGTTCATTTACTGTATATGTCCTCAATACTTGGTAGGGGCTCCTTTTACGTTAATTACTGCCTCAATTCGGTGTGGCATGGAGGTGATCAGTTTGTGGTACTGCTGAGGTGGTACAGTATGGAAGCCCAGGTTTCTTTGACAGTGGCCTTCAGCTCATCTGCATTTTTTGGTCTCTTGTTTCTCATTTTCCTCTTGACAATACCCCATAGATTCTCGATGGGGTTCATGTCTGGTGAGTTTGCTGGCCAGTCAAGCACACCAACACCATGGTCATTTAACCAACTTTTGGTGCTTTTGGCAGTGTGGGCAGGTGCCAAATCCAGCTGGAAATGAAATCAGCATCTTTAAAAGCTGGTCAGCAGAAGGAAGCATGAAGTGCTCCAAAATTTCTTGGTAAATGGGTGCAGTGACTTTCGTTTTCAAAACACAATGGACCAACACCAGCAGATGACCTTGCACCCCAAATCATCACAGACTGGAAACTTAACACTGGACTTCAAGCAACTTGGGCTATGAGCTTCTCCAGACTCTAGGACCTTAGTTTCATCTGAAAAGAGGACTTTGGACCACTGTGCAACAGTCCAGTTCTTCTCCTTAGCCCAGGTAAGACGCCTCTGACGTTATCTGTGGTTCAGGAGTGGCTTAACAAGAGGAATACGACAACTGTAGCCAAATTCCTTGACACGTCTGTGTGTGGTGGCTCTTGATGCCTTGACCCCAGCCTCAATCCATTCCTTGTGAAGTTCACCCAAATTCTTGAATCGATTTTGCTTGACAATTCTCATAAGGCTGCGGTTCTCTCGGTTGGTTGTGCATCTTTTTCTTCCACACTTTTTCCTTCCACTCAACTTTCTGTTAACATGCTTGGATACAGCACTCTGTGAACAGCCAGCTTCTTTGGCAATGAATGTTTGTGGCTTACCCTCCTTGTGAAGGGTGTCAATGATTGTCTTCTGGACAACTGTCAGATCAGCAGTCTTCCCCATGATTGTGTAACCTAGTGAACCAAACTGAGAGACCATTGTGAAGGCTCAGGAATCCTTTGCAGGTGTTTTGAGTTGATTAGCTGATTGGCATCCGTCTTTCGGATGAGACGTTAAACCGAGGTCCTGACTTCCTGTGGTCACTAAAAATCCCATGGCACTTCTCGTAAAAGAGTAGGGGTGAAACCCCGGTGTCCTGGCCAGATTCCCTCCACTGGCCCTTGTCAATCATGGCCTCCTAATAATCCCCATCCACTTGATTTTCTCTCTCACTCTCACTCTCAATTCAAATTAGCTTTATTGGCATGACTGTGTAACATCACAATGTTGCCAAAGCAATACATATATTATACAGATAAATAAAATCATGGGGAAACACGTATACATGTCCATATTATACATGTAGGTAAAAAAAAAATAAATAAATAAAATAAAAATAAATAAATGATTAAATGAATACAGAGAGCGGTTATAAATGTAAAGGAGGGATCAGCCTTTGTCCCTCATTTGATGGCAGGAGGACACATACTGCGCTGCCAGGTGGATACACTTTTCCTTTTCTCCCAGAATATAACAGAGTTTGTCTAAGTTGCTTTTATGGTTAAATTCAGGTGAAACTAGAGCTATTTGTCTGAAATAGGCATCTCTGATGTGTTTATATTTGCTGCACTCCGTGAGGAAGTGCAGCTCGTCCTCTACGAGTCCCTCAGTGCAGTGAGAACACAGTCGCAGCTCTCTGGCTCTCCAGCTCTGCTTGTGTCGGCCCGTCTCCACACACAGACTGTGTTCACTCAGACGATACTTCGTCAGCAGCTTTCTCTGACCATAGTCTTTAATACTGCTCAGGTATGGCGCTAATTTATAATCAGATTTTATACTGTGGAAGTAAGTTAATTTCTTTACTTGAGTTACTTTTTGCTGCCAATCATGAATGTATTCTTCCTGGGTTATTTTTTCAGTTTCTTTAATTTTTGAATACTTTAACTGAATTGTGGAATTGAGTTGATGTTTTTCTACTAAATAGTGTAAGGGGTCACTCTCTGGGTGTTTCTGCCGATAAGTGAGAGCACTGTGGTGGTAGCTGTCTGTCGGCGCGTCTGAGAGATGGAACCAGAACTTCGCCGCTCTCTTCTGGATCTCAGAGAGCAGAGGGAATCTGCCCAGTTCTGCCCTGAAGCCGAGATTCGGGGCGTTTCTGTGAATTCCCAGGATGTTTTTGCAGAATTCAAGGTGGAAAGTTTCAACAGGGTTTTTGTCCCATGATTCATAGTTTAATTTAAATTTGGGGCCCCAGATTTCACAGCCATAGAGAAGAATGGGTTTGATGATGCTATCGAAGATTTTCAGCCACAGTTTAATGGGTGGGTTGAATTTGAACAGGGGTCGTCTTATACTGTAAAAAGCCCTGCGTGCCTTATCCGTCAGATCTTTGATTGCAGTATTGAGCTGTCCAGAGGCTGAGATTGTCAGACCCAAATAATTATAACTGGTGACATGATTAAGAATTGTTCCACCAATTGTGAACTCATATTTTTTGTCAGCAAGACGAGGCTTCTTCTGAAAGATCATGATTTTAGACTTCTCCATGTTTATCGGTAAGGCCCAATCGTTACTGTACTTCTCCAGAATGGAGAGGCTTTGGTGCAGCCCCTCTTCATGAGGAGATAAGAGCAGAAGATCGTCTGCATACAGGAGGCATTTAATATCTCTGCCCTCGAGGGTCAGACCAGGACCAGAGGACTTATCAAGTGCTGATGCCAGTTCATTAATATAGATATTAAACAGAGTCGGGCTGAGGCTGCAGCCTTGACGGACTCCTTTCGTTTGACTGAAATAATCGGTTCGTTTGTCGTTGATTTTGACACAGCATTTGTTCCCGTTGTATATGTCCTTTATGATGTCATATGTCCTTCCTCCTATTCCACTCTGGATAAGTTTTAGGAAAAGTCCATCGTGCCATACCGAATCGAAGGCTTTTTGGAAATCAATGAAGCAACCAAATATTTTTCCTTGTTTTGTCTGCTGAACGTATTTTTGTATGAGTGTGTGGAGTGTGTAAATGTGATCTGATGTTCTCTGTTTTGGCATAAATCCAATTTGACAGGTGTTTATAATTGTGTGTTCTTGAATGAACTGAACTAATCTGTCATTAATAATCGAGCAGAATAGTTTTCCGAGGTTGCTGCTGACTGTGATGCCTCTATAATTATTTGGGTCGTACTTCTCACCTTGTTTAAATATTGGAGTTATTAGATTTTCTTTCCAGATTTCGGGAAAGTGTCCTGATTTTAGTGCGAGATTGAATAATTTCAGAATAGCATCTTTCAATTTAGAGCTGCTGTGTTTCAGCATCTCGTTAGATATTCCATCCAAGCCACAGGATTTTTTATTTTTTAGGGATTTCATTTTACCTATTAGTTCATTTAATGCTATGGGTTTGTCTAAATGGTTTAGCTGCTCTTTAACAGTGAATTCTAGGTCGTGTAATTTGGAGGTCAGATGTTTTTGGGTAAGGGTTGGTTGATTTTGTGAATAGAGTTTTTCGAAATGTTCAGTCCAGATGTTTGGGTCGTGGATGGGAATGTGTTTAGCTTCTTTGGATTTATCTAAATTATTCCATAATTCCCAAAAAGAATTTTGATCGACTGCCTCCTCGATCTTGTTGAGCTTTATTTTCATGTGATCAGCTTTTTTCTGTATTAGCAGTGACTTGTATATCTTAAGGGTTTGTTGATATGTGGCTCGTGTTTGTTGGTTTGCAGGGTCTCTGTGTTTTTTATTTGATAATGATCGCAATTCTTTTCTTAGTTTTTGGCATTCTTTATCAAACCAACCAGTTTTAGCAATTTCTTTTTTACATCTGTAATGTTTTCTTTTTCTCAGGGCTTTTCTGACCACTGTAGAGAAAATTGAAGTTAATTGTTCTGTTGCTAAATTGATCATTTTCTTCTCTTCACCAAATGAAGTCAGTAGAAATGAGTCTATCATGTTCTGCACACGAGTGCTGTGGAGCGCAGCTTCGTACTGGGCAGGACTGTCTTTACTCCATATAAATTTGGAGGGGAGGGGGTACAGTTTAACCTTCTGCTCTGAAGATGGCAGAAGATTCACTGACGTGTTCAGACTGAGGACTATGTGACTGTGGTCTGATAACGGTAGCTGTGGCATCACTGTGAAATAGTTGATTTTGCTTTGGTCTAGATCTGTAATGGCGTAATCTACTGTGCTGCTGCCCAGATAGGAGCAGTAGGTGAGTCGACCCAGAGAATCACCCTTCATTCTGCCGTTAACTATGTATAGACCCAAGCTTTTGCAGAGCTGCAGGACCTGTTTTCCATGTCTGTTTACTGTGTTGTCATAATTCTGTCGTGCTTTAGTGAAACGTTGTTGTTGGTACGTATGTGAACCGTTAATATATTTGTCTCCATCTGAACTAATGTAGTCCGCTTCTCTCCCTGTTCTAGCGTTCAGATCCCCCATTAACAGAACTGGGCCTAGAGACTGAAAGTATATGATCTCTGACTGTAGGGTTGAGAAGATGTCTTCATTATAATAAGGTGACTCATGTGGGGGGATATATGTGGCACAGAGGTACAGGTCCTCATCTAAACACAACATCTCTTTTTTAAGTTTTATCCAAATATGTGTTTTTCCTTTTTTCACAGGCTGAATATACTGCCACAGATGGTCTTTGAACCAAACTATGATTCCTCCTGAATCTCTCCCGTTTTTAACATTAGGCTGTTTGATTGAGGGGATGCGTAGCTCTCTGTAGTTTGGAGGGGTGCAGGATTTGGAGTCTAAACGACTCCATGTCTCAAGTAATATAATTATATCTGAACTATATACAATATTAACAAAATCAGAGTTAGTAATTTTCTCCCCAAAAGCTGAAGAGAACATCCCTTGAATATTGTAACATGTGATTTTAAACGATGACATTGAGTATTATTGTAATTACCAGAATAATGTATGAGTTCATGACACAATCATGTAAATATATAGATGAGTCGATTAAAAAGATAATATAGAGAATATAGAGATATACAGTGAGTGGATCCATTTTACAAATGTTACATTTAAAAATAAACAAGTAAATAAGCAAAAAAAAATAAATAAATAAATAAAACAAAATAAGTTAATAAATAAACAAATAACAAGTCATTAAGAAATAATGCTCTCTCTCTCTCTCTCTCTCTCTCTCTCTCTCTCTCTCTCTCTCTCTCTCTCTCTCTCTCTCTCTCTCTCAATTCAAGGGTGCTTTATTGGCATGACAAAAATATACATTTGTATTGCCAAAGCAATTGCAGCTGGGCTGCTTACAAATAGTGCATATATGTATTAACAAGAAAGAAAAAGAATAATAATATATAAAGTATTAAGATTATAAAGATTTTTAAGTATTAAAATGAATTTCTAATGTATGTAAGTATATAAACTAGATAAATAACATCAGGGATTAGACAGATTTACAAAAGCAAAAAGTAGATCTAAGTAATATAGCAGAGTAATATGGTTTAATATAATCTAGATGAGCTGGAAACATCAGATCAGGGCAGATCGAGTGTTTTCTCTTCTGTGGTGACAGGCGGACACATACTGAGCAGCAAACACACAGCAGTTCTTGTGCTCTCCTAACAGATACGGCAGTTTCTCCTGGTCTGAAAGAGTGTTAAATGCCGGATGGATCTGCTGTATTTTATCATAGAACTCTGTCCGTATATCGGTGTATTTGGAGCATTCTGTGAGGAAGTGCAGCTCTGTTTCTGTCTGATTCAGATCACAGTGTGAACACAATCTCTGCTCCGGGGGCAGCCATGTTTTTCTGTGTCTGCCCGTCTCTATCGTCAGCTTGTGTCCGCTGAGTCTGTATCTGGTCAGCGTGCTTCTCAGTTTCTGATCTGACACTGTGTACAGATACTCTGCCATACTGTACTCTCTCTTTAGGGCCGAATAGCATTGCATCTTACTCTGTTGTTGTGTTTGGGTTTGCCAATGAGTGATGTAACTCTGTTTGATTTGTGCAGTAATCTGATTGATTCTGATGTGATTCAGAGCATCAGGAGATGTTAGTGAAGCATCAGGACTGAAGCTCTGGATCAGCTGAGGGAAGGGGTTGCTTTCTTTGCTCGTCTCTTGGTATTGCAGGGCTTTATAATGATATGATCGGGGGTCACTGAGTTTCAGATGTTTCCAGAATTTAATTGCCCTTTTTTGTGTCTTTATGATTAGAGGATATTTGCCTAATTCTGCCCTGCATGCGTTATTTGTTGTGTGCCGGTGTAGCACTCCTGGAAAGAAGTGTAAAGTAATTAAAGAGAGGATGCTGGTGTGATGGCTTCACGTGTCTGCATTTACTGAGAATCTTTTGAATCAATGAGAGCATATGCACACTACAACAACTCAATACACCACATGGTCAACACATGTATGACTTTTGCACAGTAATAACTGGCTATAACATGAACAACTTGAAAGACTTTTTATACTCATCTTTTACAATTACCAGAATGACACTCAATCTCATATTTCACCAGAAGATTAGAGATTCGAAGATATGCAGATAAACACCGAAATAATCTATCAATAAATTGACACTGTAAAAGGGTATTTACAATACACTCCATATTCTCAGTTGAGAACATGCTGCTCCGTTCCTCGTCTGATGTATTACATTGAATGACGAGACATGAAATTCACTCTTCAAATACATTCACTCAAATGTAATGCCTAACACACAGTTAACAGCCATCACCGCAGATTAACGACCACGTGTAAATTGAAGATAATTCATAACGCTAAACAATATTATCTCTTGTAGATTCAAATAATATTTCTACGATTTTAACCATTCATTATATATGGCGGGCTTTCGCGCAACTATGCTAATCATGTGCTCAACTGCACTGAACTCAAGACAGCTCTTACTAAAGTATCAAATAACAGTTTTCAACACATACAACTCGCTTATATTATTTCAAACAGTGTTTATACTCAAATCGGCAGTATATTTTGTGCATTCTACTTTACAGTTACCTGGAAAGAAGTGTAAAAGAATTAAAGAGAGGATGCTGGTGTGATGGCTTCACGTGTCTGCATTTACTGAGAATGAAGCACATCACGGGCGCGCACCCCGACCCAGCGTACGATGACGTCATGCAAGTATGCCGAATGGAAATAATTAATTTACTAAATGCACAAAATATATTTTCCTTCTCATAAACACAAATAACAAATTAAATACTATTTTACAATATTAGAAAAATAACATTAACCAGTTTTATATTAACTTTGGGAACTTAATCACCATATCACACCGGTGCACGTGTAATATGGTTTTACAGAGTTCTGCATGCAGGGTCTCAATTGGATGTTTTTCCCATTTGGTGAGATCTTGATGTGGATTGGTCAGTGGACCCCACACCTCACTGCCATAGAGGGCAATGGGCTCAATTACTGATTCTAATATTTTCAGCCAAATTCTGATAGGGATTTCTATAGGACATTGCCGTTTTATGGCGTAGAAGGCCCTACGTGTTTTATCTCTCAGTTCTGTCACAGCATGGTTAAAGTTTCCAGTGGATGTGATCTTCAAACCCAGGTAGTTGTAGTGTGATGTGTGTGTTATCTGGTTAGTGCCTAATGTAAATGCGTGTTGTGTTCCCTGGGATCTGGATCTTTTCTGAAATATCATAATTTTGGTTTTCTTCAGGTTGACTGTCAGGGCCCAGGTCTGGCAGTACTGCTGCAGCAGGTCCAGGTTCTGCTGTAAACCGTGTTGAGTGGGAGACAGCAGAACCAGATCATCCGCATACAGCAGGCATCTGATCTGTGAGTCGTGTAGAGCGAGGCCAGCGGCTGCAGATCGCTCCAGACGGAGCGCCAGGTCATTGATGTAAATGTTAAATAATGTTGGGCTTAAGCAGCAGCCCTGTCTCACTCCACGCTCCTGGGAAAGATACCTCGTACGTTTGGTGCTGATTTTTACGCCACATTTACTTTCAGTGTACATTGATTTAATAAGGTCATAGGTTTTACCTCCTATGCCACTTTCAATAGTTTTGTAAAATAGTCCTTGGTGCCAAATTGAGTCAAAAGCTTTTTTGAAGTCGATAAAGCATGCATATATTTTACCTTTATCTTGGTGAACATATTTTTCAATTAGAGTATGTAATGTATAGATGTGATCAGATGTACGGTAAGTTGGTAAAAATCCGATTTGACTTCTGCTCAGTACATTGTGTGTGGTGATGAAGTCTAATAGTCGAGCGTTTATTATGCTACAGAATAACTTTCCCAGGTTGCTGCTCACACAGATGCCTCTGTAGTTGTTAGGATCAGATTTATCTCCGTTTTTAAAGATTGGTGTTATCAAGCCTCGACTCCAGACGACAGGGAAGTAACCTACACTCAGAACCACATTGAATAGTTTTAGAATGGCCAACTGGAATTTACTGCTTGTGTGTTTTATCATTTCGTTTAATATCCCATCAGGTCCAGACGCTTTTTTGTGCTGCAGGTTTTTAATTTTTTCTTTAAGTTCTTTATCTGTTATTGGGAAATATAATGGGTTTTGGTTATCTTTGATTGTTAATTCTAGTTTTTCCAATTGATTGATTGTTTGAATTTGCTTACAGTTTGTGTCTGTTTGTACTTTATTAAACAATGTTTGGAAATGACTTTCCCATATTTCTCCATTTTGGATTGCCAATTCTTCATGATCAGTTTTTTTTAGATTGTTCCAATTTTCCCAGAATTGGTTTGTGTTCACTGACTTCTCGATTATTGTCAGTTGTTTTTGGGTGTATTGTGTTTTTTTGGTTCTGAGTGTATGTTTGTATTGTTTTAGTGTGTCACTGTAAAGAAGGCGGAGTTCTACATCATTTGGATCTTTGTGTTTCTGATTTGACAATGTTCTCAGTTTTTTGCGAATAGTTTGGCAGTCCTGATCAAACCAATTTTTGTCATTTTTGGATATTTGATTTTTTCCATTTTTTGTTTTCAATTTGGATTGTTTTGCTGATTTTTCAAATATGTAATTTATATCTCTGACAGCAAGATTGACCCCTTCATTAGTGTGAGTATAGGTGTTAATTAGAAAGTTATCTATCAGCGCTTGTATTTTTTGGCTGCTAAGTGCTTTCTGATATTCTTCAGCGCTGTTTTCAGCCCATCTGTATGGTTCTCTGATGTTGTACAGCTTACTGGGCTTTGTGTTCATGATATTTTCTGTCTTTTTGAGATGCACAGTGATCTGACTGTAATCAGACAGAGGGGTCAGTTCTCTAACAGTGAATGATCTGAGAGATGAAGGATCTATGTCTGTTATCATATAATCAACTGTGCTATTGCCAAGAGGTGAGCAAAATGTGAATCTCCCTGAAGTGTCTCCTCGTAACCTACCATTGATGATATTCAGACCCAGGCTTCGACAGAGCTGCAGGAGGACTTTTCCATTCTTATTTACTATATGATCATGGTTATTTCTGTGGATATGGGAGAAGGTGTTATTAATAGCAGTCAGTTTGTTGTTGATATATTTGCTGCCTCGTGCGTCGGTGAAGTCAGGCTGTAGTCCTGTTCTAGCGTTCAGGTCTCCGCAGATGAGCACGTCTCCCTGCGCCTGGAAGTGGCTCGTCTCTTCTTCTAAAGTGGAGAACATGTCTTCGCTGTAGTAGGGGGACTCTGATGGCGGGATGTATATGGCACATAGGAATATATCTTTTCTGGATGGGAGCAGTTCCTTGTGGATTTTAAGCCAGGCGTAGTATTTGCCTTGCTTTACTGTGTTGATGCGGTTGTGGTATTTTGATTTGTACCAGATTATTAGTCCTCCTGAGTCTCTTCCCTGTCGGACTGTGCTGAGTTTTTGTGATGGTAGGATGATTTCTCTGTAGTTGGGTGGGCAGTGGGTGATCGCGTCTGCCCTGCTCCATGTCTCCTGTAGAATTATAATATCCATCTCTTTGATGCTGTTCTGGAAGTCTGTGTTTGAACTCTTTAGTCCAAAGGCTGTTGAATTCAAGCCTTGAATATTCCACATTGATATTGACAGAGTCATTTTAAGTGTTTGTGTGTATTACTCTTGTACATTACTTGACAAGTTTGGAGCAGATGACGTTGAGCAGGTGTCTTATCTGATTGAGTTCGGCGGCTGCAGGGTTCTGTGGTTGTTGGGCTGCTGCGGCGTAGCTCTGTGATGGCGCTCCAGGGGTCGAGTCCTGTCTGGTTCTTGGAGTAGGATGGATGTTTCTTTGTGGTTGGGAGCTGCTCTTGCTGTGTAGGTTTCTGCTGTTTTCTGTTTTACCAAATGCTGTGCTTTTTAGCACTCTTGCGAAAAGTTGTACTCCTTTCTTGTTGAGGTGTATGTAGTCATACATATGATGGGGCCGAATGTCTTCATGGTAAGCCAGGTGAACATTGGGAATGAATGCACAGGTTCTGGAAAGTTCTACATTGTTTCCATGGATCACGTGAAAAGGCACATCACTCCGTGGCAGTAACGTGGACAGGGTTATTTTAGCTTCTGGGAAGCGCTCTGAGGCTCTGATGGCCACTTCTCTGAGCATAGGAGCCACGTTACCCTTCGCTGCTCGTAAGTCGTTTGTCCCTGTGTGGACTACGATGTGCTTGTAAGTTTCTTTCAGATTTTTATCAGATAAGATCTGAAGAGCCCTGCTTGTATTTGGGCACCACATTTTCTGTGCTTTCATTTTTGGAAACAAGAGTTTGTCATTGATGTATTTTCCATTGGAGTCGATGAGAATAAGAGCTTCTGTTTCAGTGGGGTCATCTGGAGCAGTGCTGTGGACGTTGGTCAGTGGATCTGATGAAGAGTGAGGATCGTCCACTGCGGGTGATTGGTGATTGTCAGTGGAGAGACAGGTCAAGTGTTTAGCGTGAGATCCTTTGGAAGTTGAAACATGAAGTTGTTCCTTCATGTCATTTATAAGTTCATCTTTCTTTCGAAGTTCTGATTTCAACACAGACAGTTCTTCATGCATTTCTGTTTTAATTTCAGCTACTTGTCTTCTGAAAGTTGATTTGAGTTCCTTCAGCTCTTCTCTAGCTCGGTGAAGTTCCTTTGACATCTGTTCTTTGTTTCTCAGCAGGTATTCAGTCTCTTGTTTTAAATTCATCATGTCCTTTGTGAGCTGCTCCAAGTCGCTGTTGTCTTTTAGCTGGGACATTATCAATTCTTTTAGTTCCACCACATCTATTTCCAGGAGTGAAAATTTCTCTTTCATTTTTGACATGGGAGATTGAATTAAGGCTGTTGCAGTTTTCTTCTTTTGGATGTCTTTTACAGGAGAAGAGGTGGTATTTATATCTGTATGATCTTGTATGAGACTTGTATTAAGACGTGCCTGCTGTTTAATTTGTATAAAGTCAGCTGTAAACGCTTGGAGGGCAGGCTCCGAGCCTTGGATCATGACAGTGCCGTTGTGGTATAAGTTCAGAGATAAAATTCTTGATTCCTCATTTCCTTCAGCATCTTCAAATATCAGGATCTGTCTGCCTTTGCAGATGCCTCTTTTTGTGGTGAAGGTAAAGTGTTGGCAGAAAGCAGTATGCCATAAGGAGCTGTTTTCAGTGTAGAAGAGCAGGTTGGTCATTGAACTGCGGTCATAGTCAGCAAACAGTGTTTCAGGATGCTCCTTGATCTGCTTCTGCCTGTGGAGCTGTTTAGAGTGTTCAGAGCTCCTCTGAGGGTACACGAAGGGGCGGGGCTTGCATGCTGCAGTGGCCATCACTGGTTTTAGAATGTAAACAAATAACTGAAACTGTCTCTTTGTTTGTTTTTGAGAGTTCTTCTGTGAACTATATACAAATATTGATCAAAATGTCCACAAAACTAAAATATTGATCAAAATTTGTGCATGAACAGTAAAACAAGACCAATTTAAGCATCCTCATTGAGACTGTCGTATAAAAAACATCAAAAATATTCCTCCTGAAGTGAATATTGCTTTTCAAAAAAATATTCCTCCTGAAGTAGCTTAAATATTGTTTCAAAAGTTCCTTCCTTACTTTCTGGGGTTCTTCCTTATTCCTTATTCGTTGCTGTTTGATATCCTCCTTAGTTTCTTCTGAGGTTTTAGTCTGTGGATAACTTCACACAGGCCTTGGTCTGGAAGGGTCTCAGTTTGAGAGGTCTTCTCTCTGTGACAGTTGTGTGGCCCTTTGGGTTGCTCTCAGTGAGTTGTCTTCTGCTGTTTTTCTTGGTTGATTTAAACTCCTCTTGTGGGTAATATAAGTTGTAGGAAGTCTTTTTTGCTTTAAATTTGTCAGAACTGAATGTGTGTCTTATTTTAAAACAACATAAAAAGTAAAATAATCAGGAGCTCATTTTGTTGCTGCTGCTGCTCAACGGAACTCTCTCTCTCTCTCTCTCTCATTACTGAAATAAATGGACTTTTCCACGACATTCTAATTTGAGATGCACCTGTAGAATTGGTATAGTGTTGTAGCTTATCTTCTAACTTGTTTTGTTTTCTAATTTAGATAAAAACATTGATCAACATTTTGAACAATAAAATCAGAGATGAGCTTTAAAACATGAAAATCCAAGGTTTTAATGCCAGTAGTCCTTAGCGATATATTTAATATTTGACATGAAAACGGCTGAGGATAGAAATGCAGTGTGTTCAATGGACTGTACTGTTCTTTAACAACATAGCGACTGTTCAGCTGACAAGTGTTGAACCAGTGAAACATCATTGTTTCAAATCTTCAAAAAAGCAACACCGTCCACAGATAACCCTTAAAAGCTCTGTCCTCTTCACAGTATTAATGCTGTATTTGAATGACTGTTGATTTACAGAGTCCTGAACCGCAATCTAATGCACTGCTACTTTTAAATCAAAGTCTAGACAGAATATTTGTATTCCTGTATGTCTGGTTGAATTGAGGAGCCTTTAGCATGGCATTTACCACTGGTTTGATACAATGCATTTGCTTTGTTTATATATGACTGCTGATGTTTATGTATATACTTACATAAAAAAGAAACCCAGAGTTACAATAGTTTTCTTTTCTTTTGAAAGAAACAAAAGTGCTGAAATAGATTTGAAAAACTCATGCATTTAAATGATGTCTTATCTTCCATGTTACCATTTAAGTCACATAAGAAGACATGTATATTCATTGTGACAGCCTTATTGTGTTTCACTGGTTCTCACATCTAGAGGAACTCTATATATGGTCTGTTCACGTATAGGCAGGTCAGTATTATATCAAACCAAAAGAAACGCAAAGCAGTTGGGCAGGAAACACCTTTGTAAAGGTGTGGCCTTGTATTTTTGTGCTGAGTATACAGGGGAAAAGACTGGGTGAGTGTGTAATCGAATTATTAAGCAGCAGATTTTTACAGATACAACTCTTGATTTCATTTTGAAGCAGTAGAGGATGCAGGTGGGACTCTTAATTTAATATGTTTAATCTATCATTATGTTAATACTTTTTCTGTTACTAAAATTTAGCTTTAAATGCACCCTAAACTATCATGGGAATGTATTTTATAAAATAATGTTATTGACGAATCAAAAAGTCTTAATTTATCTATTCATATTTCCTCTTTACAACATTAATATATATGTATTTTATATATATATATATATATATATATATATATATATATATCACATAAAATACATGATATATTTCAATCTACTGATTTCAGCTGATTTCAATCTACTAATTAACAAGCTACATGCTAAGCTACAGATTCAGTTTTCTCTCAGACTTTACAACAAATGTCACTGTCGACCCACAGCAATGACAACGTCCCAAAAACACAGACGTTTCTGTTCTGAGCCGATGGGGGATAAACTTGTGTATGAGCTTCCTGGAATTGGTCCTGTGCTGGGCAGACGATTACAGAACCAAGGAATAATGTGGGCACGGAACGTCCTGGGGCAGTTCCTGGCCCTGAACCAGGATGAGTGGAGGTTTAAGAACTGGCTTAGAGACACCTGTGAGGCAAATGCAAAGCAGCAGAGGGACTGTTACAACTGTCTGAGAGAATGGACAAGTAATAATTTATAAAGAGAAAAATTATCCCAACTTTATCAGATAACCTAATAATATTCCATATAGTATTTCTATTCACATTTAAGACCGTATGTATGTAGGTTATGTCTGTCTGTCTACAAATGTATCCAGATAATGTTCGTTTAGAATTGTACATTTTCCAGCGAAATATGAATTTGACCATTAGTCCACAGCTGATTTTAAAAGCATTATTTGGTCATTCCTATAGTTTTTTTTTTTTATTAATTTTTTTTAATTATTATTATTTTATGTCCCCATGAAACAATATTGCATATTTTATACAATTTTACTCAACTTTCAGATTCATTATTTGGAATAACTGGAACCTATAAGAATAATTTTTGAAGGCACCTCCCATGACAAATTCCCATGTCTCAAATAATGTTTTCTCAATCTCACTTCACACAGTACATTATATTGTGATACATATTTTTAATACATAAAACCATTAAATTAGTTTATGTATCTCAATCTCCAGTTCACCCTGTTACAGTGGTACAGTTACTTGCTAGAAGTGTCATCATTTCCTTGGAGGGAAAACAACTTCTGTTTTAAACTTCTCTGTGTTCCTTATTTTTAGTAGTATTCTCTAATAGTATAAAACATAACGTCTACCATGTTGTGTCAATTTATATTTTTATTCATCTATTAAACATATTTGTAACTGTTAATCATCTTTTGGCATGTTGTTCTTTTCTAGTCGGTATGGGTTTTGTTCGTTTAAAATATTCACTCTGTTACACATTGCATTTTTATGTTGGAAGTTTCTGTGGAAGTTTATCATCGTGTTGATTTATAGCCTATACCACGATTTAATCACATAAGCCACTTCATCTGTTAAAGATCATTCTATCAGCATGTCTCGAATCATGAAACCTCCCCGCACACTTAACTCTACCAGCTCACTGGAGTCTCTGGTAAAACAAAACAACAAAACAAACACACGTTCATGTGTGCTATTGCGCTTAGAAAAAAAATTGTTTATTATATACAGACCGAAAAAAAAAAAAAGTCAAAGTCACGTTCAAGTCAAAATCATGACTAATATACAGTATGGGCTTCCGTATTTTCTCCAGCAGGGTGCATTGTCATTTCTTTGCTCAAAGAGTGAGTTCCTGAAGTTTCGTTTCTCAAGAAAGGGAATTAAGAATAGGCTACTTTTTAGAAACCCCAATTGCAGTATATCCTTTGCAAGTCTTGACTTGTCAATTTTGTCATTAATCCCGGCAGTCAGGATGTGACATAAAATGCATGATTGATTCTGCAGTATACTTCTGGATAGGCTATGAAACTGTACAGTAAAATAGAGACAACTGATCATATTTTTCAGTAGGCTATTCAAAAGAACTGTGACAGTAAGACAGAGGTGGGGTTTTCTAATCACACACTGTCATTACCATTCACTCGATGAACAGGTAGGTCGCACAAAACAGCTGGCTTTAGATATTATTTGAATTTAAAAGATATGCTTAAAAGAAATGTGTTTTAAGGTAGGAAAGTGTTGTGAAATAGATGTGCTAACAGGAATTTTAACAATCAGTTATATGTACGCTAACTGTTCCCTGTCTTTCGAGGGAATACAGGACGTCAAGTAACTTCCTTACTTTACCATTAGACTTTTCTGACAAAATAAGCAGGTTTGTTGATTTTTTTTTTTTTTTTTTAAATCAGCATACGATTTATGAAGAATTTTAATAGATATAGGCCTATAATAGATGCCAAGTAGAAATTGTAAATATAAAATAGTAAACATATCTCAGAATTATACTGTTTTGTTGTACTTTGGATCATATAAATGCAGGCTTGGTGAGCAGAAGAGACTTCTTTGAAAAAATTAAAATCTTACTGTTCAAAAAGTTTTGACTGGTAGTGTACTGTATATATAGCAGAGGTCAAGACAAGGCAGTGTAGTCAAGTGACTATTACTTTTATAGCACTTTTAACAATGCTAATTGTGTCAAAGCAGCTTTACATCAGCTTGATATAAAGCTGAGTGGCTTTATCAGCTTTACGGTATTTAGACGGGGAAATAGCCCGAAGAGGGAGTTACAGAAGCACTCTCCGTAATAGTTGTTGTTTATTAAATATTATTATTCAATAAATATTATTTTATATAAATAATAGTATTTAAAGGGGTCATGACATAAATTTTTTATTATTTTAAAGGGGTCCTATTATGCTTTTTCACTATTTGAATTTTAGTCAGTGTGTAGTGTGTATGTTTGGGCATAAAAAGTTCTACAAAGTTACAAATCTCAAAGTCCACTCCAAAAGGAGATATTTTGTTTTTAAAAAATCCCTTTTCAACAACTACAACGAATGGCACCTTTTTGGACTACAAAGTTGTTTTCCTGTATTTGTGATATCACAAAGTGGCCCATTAGAATATAATTAAAATAAATCCCACCTACGGAAATTCAAATGGTTGGCGGGTGGAGAGAACGCTTGGTTGAGCACTGCATGTTTCAAAATCGAAACCCAGTGCGGGTGTTTTTATGTCACTGTATTTCTGAAGGAAACCGACTGTCTTCAGAAAATTTTGGATGTCATTTTCATTTCATCTTGCATGTAATGTCTGATAAAGCAGCGTTTGTGAGCAGAGCATGCAGTCATTTTTAAGCTGTTGTTGACATCCTATCTAAAATGTGATTTAGCCAAAAAAACAACAACAGTAACGTTACCACTTTAATATGTCTTGTAATATCAGTGCGTGCAAAGGTTCTGTGCGATCCTCCCCCAAAACAAAATCAAGACTTTGTAAAAGAGCATAATAGGACCCCTTTAATATGTTCCTTGAGGTTTACTTATAATGTGTGACGGGGTGGAAGAATCACGCGACAAGGAGAGCTCAAATAAATACCCCGGAGGGTGGATTTATTCACAAATAGTGGACGTGCAAAGTGTGGGGTGGCAGGCTGGCAGGCTCACACGGCTTATCTGGCCGCGGGCTGATGAGCCTCAGGTGTGGCTGATCCCGTCGTGATGAGCAGGTGCAGGTGTTCCGTGTTCGTCTCCAGGGTAACGCTGATGAGTTGTCGGGACGCTCGTCACACTCCCGTTTTTTTTCTCGGCCTTCGTCAGCTTCCTGCTGATGTATAAGACAGGGTGTTCCTCACCTTCCTGTACTTGGGACAGGACGGCTCCCAGCCCTGCCTCGGATGCGTCCATCTGCAGCAGAAAGGGGCAGCTGAAGTCGGGTGCCCTTAGCACCGGTTCCTCCGTGAGGGCACGCTTGATGTGTTGGAACGCTTCTTCGGTCGCGGAAGTCCACTCAACGTACTCAGGCTGCCCCTTTCTGGTCAGGTCTGTCAAGGGGGCAGCTATTGAGGAAAAGTTGGGGATGAAGCAGCGGTAGTATCCGGCCAACCCCAGGAACGCTCGCATCTGGGTCTTCGTCCGGGGTCGCGGGGCATCGCGTACCGCCTCCACCTTCTTTTCTTGGGGTTTGATGAGGCCCCGACCGACCCGGAAGCCCAGATATTTGGTCTCGGCGAGCGCTAGGTGACATTTGCCGGGGTTGGTGGTGAGTCCAGCCTTACGCAGCTCCGTGAGCACCCTCCGCAGACGGTCTAGGTGGTCCTCCCAACGCTCCGAGTGGATTACTACATCATCCAAATATGCTGTGGCATATTGTTGGTGAGCGCGGAGGATGATATCCATAAGCCGCTGGAACGTTGCTGGGGCCCCATGAAGGCCGAAGGGAAGGGTCCGGTACTGCCAATGGCCGGAGGGGGTCGAAAAGGCCGTCTTCGGTTTGGCACTATTGGAGAGGGGAACTTGCCAATATCCCTTGGTCAGGTCCAGGGTGGAAATATACCGGGCCCTTCCCAGTTGATCCAATAATTCATTCACCCGGGGCATTGGGTACCCGTCGAATTCTGACACTTCGTTGAGGTGCCGAAAGTCGTTGCAGAAGCGGAGGGTGCCATACGGTTTTGGGACCAGGACGATGGGGCTGGACCACGGGCTGCGAGATGGTTCAATCACCCCCAACTTCAGCATTTCTTGAATTTCCTACTCAATAGCCTGCCGACAAGCCGCTGGGATCCGATAGGGCCGTTGCTTTATGACTACTCCCTGTGGGGTTCGTATGTCGTGTTGGACTACTTGGGTTTTTCCGGGGACAGAGGAGAACACATCTGAGAACTGACCGATCAGGTGTTGCAGCTCAGTCTTCTGGGTCGCCGACAGATCCGGGTTGATGTCCACCACGACGGGCTTCATGGCTGCTAGGGCGGCTGTCTGTTCTCTGGTCCCTACCCACTTTTTCAGGAGGTTTATGAGGTTTACAGTGGTTGGGGGTTCCGTCTCCCCGGCTGTCGCACATGATATGTCACCGGCCCCACTTTCTCCTGGTCTAAGGCTAACAGGTTCACTTTGAAACCAGCGTCCACATTCAAGAGTTTCTGCACCTCCATTCCGCCCATCAGTTTAGCGAGCAGGTTGAGTTCCTCTGTGGCCAGAGGATTGGGTGTTGTATCTGCCTATCCACAACACGTTCAGATATTCACACAAAAACACAATGACATCCAGAGAGCACTGAGTTGCAAAGATACAATTTCAATAAATCTACATGTTATCTATCTTACCTTACCTTACCTTACCTTACCTTACCTTACCTTACCTTACCTTACCTTATCATCTTGTCTTATCTTATATTAGCCAATTTATTTTCGTTAACATGAGCTATACTCTTGGAATCTTGCATGATGCCTGGAGTGAGGGTGTACCTGTTTTGGTTTTCTTTTGCTGTTTGAGGTAGTTGATGGATTCATTTCTTCAGATGAGGGTGTGCCGTACCTGTACAGAGGTTAACAGAGATTCACATATACATACAAACATGCATATACATATATACATTTGTGGTTGGTAAGATAAAAAAAAAAAAAATGTTTTTAAAGAGTCTTAAAAGTCTCTTTACTCACAAAGGCTGCATTTATTTTATTGGAAAAATGAAGTAAAAACAGTAATAACAGTAAAAAATATTATTACAGTTTAAAATAGCTTACTTTCATCCACTTTAATGTATTATGTAAACACACACACACACACACACACACACACACACACACACACACACACACACACACACACACACACACACACACACACACTCATGTGTGTTTTTGTGAAAAGTGGGAACATCCCATAAGCGTAATGGATTTTATACTGTACAAACTGTATGTGCTATATTGCCCTACACTAATTATATACATATATATATATATATATATAAACTTTGGTTGTAATATTTAATCATTACAATTTAAAGATTGAAACAGGGTTGTAAACAAGGAAGTTATTTTTACTTTCAGCAACACTTTGTAGGACTGTTGTATAAACGCAATATCACTCGAGTAGCTGTGCGATAAGGCTGTAGAAAATTAGCAATTTTGAGTATTAGTGTGCACGCACGCACACTAATACTCAAAATTGCTTATTTAGAAATATATATGTATATTTATTCCAAAATTAGGTTGAGAAAACATACTTGGAGAACTTGTGAAGTGTGAAGGAAGGTGTACTGTCATATTAATAGAAATAATAATAATTGCAGATGATGTTCTGAAACAATCTGACATCTTTTCACAGATACAATAAAGGAAGGTCTTCACCCATGGCTGAAAAAATGGTATTATTTTAAACAATATTATTATTATTATTATTTTATACAGCATACTAATGACCTGTTGCATGTTTTGTGTAGTAATTATATATTTATACATTATACAAATTTGTATATTGATGGTAAAATGCATTGTTGTTTCAGTTTCAGTTTGTTTAGTATTAATTATGCTTAATAAAAACAATAAATAACCCATTTAATAACACTGAGAGTCTTAATAGTTCTTCGGTCTGATATATTAAATATTCAAACATACACCAGAGAACCATCAAAATTAAACAATAAAAAATAGTAAAAGTAGTTGAAGTTTATTAAAACATTTTATATTAATACTGTCAGTTATGGATTTTAATTAAGAAATTGTAAATATGCTTTGTCGAAGTAGAAGTTTTTTTTTTGTTGCTTAATCTGTTCTTGGCATGGCATTTAATATCATGCCATTTTGACTCAATCTTTTGCAGGAATTACAGGGACGAAGAAAAAGCAGGGTGGCCATCAAGGATGAAGGGAGGAGCAAGGAGTGCAGGACCGCCACTGAAACAATAACACCATCAGGTATCAAAAAAGATTCACACAGTGATAGGCAGTTTAACAAAGGCTACACTAGCTAAGCAAGACATTAGCATTCTTTAGGTACAGCACAATAAAAAGTGCAACTTTTTTTAATGTGTTTTGTTATCAGAAAAACCACAGCTGGATGAGATGTTCCATCGCTTTTCATCCAGAAACGCACAGAACAAATCAGCGGGTTTGTTTTGTCTTGTCAACGCATGGTTTAAATGTTATTTTTGTAATATGTTTTATACTATGTAAAAAGGTTCAAAGGTGGTTCCACAATTGCTCTCTAGAAATGGTGGGTTGAATATCCAATTCATAACACTTTAGATCCAAAGATGGGTAAATTATTAAAGACAAAAAAGTGATGTAAGACTAGAATTCTAGAAATTTAGGATTTTTCTAGAAAGTAGTATCCAGAAATTAATTCATAAATACACTGTGAAAACAATTCAATTGTTTTTATAGAATAAAAATGGCAGCTGAGGATGCCAGAATCATAAAAACATAGATTCATCCCAAAATAACACAGCATTACCAATGGGTTAATGAAATAAACCAGGCATTTCTACAGAGTTTTGGTTCTTTTTATAAAGAGGTATGTTTGAATGGAGATTATGTATTTCTGGCTGCTAAATGTAAAATGGGATATTTATGTATGTGAACAATGTTTTTAGAAAAACATACTAAGATTTTGGCAGCCAGATGTACATAGTGGAAAAGGTACCTACAGAGAGCCATCATTCTTTAAAAAATAATTACAATATTTGACCCTGGACCACAAAACTAGTCTTAAGTCGCTGGGGTATATTTGTAGCAATAGCCAAAAATACATTGTATGGGTCAAATTTATCGATTTTTCTTTTATGCCAAAAATCATTAGGATATTAAGTAAAGATCATGTTCCATGAAGATATTTTATTAATTTCTTACCATAAATATATAAAAACTTCATTTTTGATTAGTAATATGCATTGCTAAGAACTTCATTTGGACAACTTTAAAGGTGATTGTGTCAATATTTAGATTTTTTTTTTTCAGGTTCCAGATTTTCAAATAGTTGTATCTCAGCCAAATATTGTCCTATCCTAAGCTTATTTATTCAGCTTTCAGATGATGTATATATCTCAATTTCGAAAAATTGACACTTAAGACTGGTTTTGTGGTCCAGGGTCACATATATGATTGAATTGTAAATAACTAATTAATCAATATATTCATATTAAATTATTAATTTGGAATAAAGATCTCTGATTCTGGTAGCAAAGAAAAAAACTGAAATGGCTTGATAAGTATTCAGCTCCAGCTGAACCTGACCAAATTCCTGGAACAAAGTCAAGGCTCCTATGTTCAATCGAAAACTCCATCCAAACTTGACAACTGAGGCTGCAATGACTGGAGAACTTGGAAGTCACTGACAACTTTGATGTATGTCCATGGATGTCTGGCTACAGAAATGTACATGGAAAAAAACAAAAACAAAAAAACAAAGCATTCTAAGCAATCTTTCCGCTCAATTGTCTTGGAGGATCTTTCTCAGGATACCTTTTTGGGATCTTGTGATGGACACTGGCCTTTTTTCATGACATTACAGCAAAGCTGATTTAACCTGAAAGCAACAGGACCAATGATGATGATGAATGAATGAAGCTGATTATCAACCGAAGTTGAATGAGTGATACAGTGAAACATTCATACTTTCACCCAGGGGTTTAAGAATACTTATCAAACCATATTAGATGTAGGCTACAGTGCTTGAAGTGGGACGGTACTCACCGATATGCAGTACCGGAAATTCTATGCTATGCTGTTGTACCGGCAGCACAGTACTCTTTTCTGTCTTGCTTGACAAATGCAGGTTCACTGCCTGCTGCATGGACGTGGACACGCTAGGTCTCTCTTGCGCGCGAGCGTGGACACATCGGGTCTCTTTTCACTTCAGGCACTGGATGTAGGAAATGAAAAGAGTGAAAACTTTCTGGAGGTACTCTGTTCAAGCTGTATACTGTCTTTGTGGCCAATAATTCAAATGGAACCACCTTTTAATCTACAAATCAATAAAAATCTACAACAAACTGAGCAGAGTATAATTATTTAAATAAAAAAAAAAAAACAACAATTCATTTTCGCAATGCATTTCCTCTGTGGACCTGATTTGAACTTCAGTGGATGCGACGGTTACGCAGCGCAAGCGGAAAAGGCGGTCCAAAGACGTGTCTACACGCAGGAATATGTTTGCGATACAGTAAGTGTATCAGCATTTTGTACAACATTTTGTACAGCTCCTGTATGCTAATGTATCAGTAGCCCATGCTGCAATGGATTTGTGATGGATGAAGATGGACTCACCAGTCAAAGTTAGATCTTCGAAATAATGCCATTATGCATTATTTCATTTGGAGTGGGAACCTTCACAGAAACTATGATTATTGGAGAACTTCTAGCAACTTGCAAGCTACATTTTGCCAGTGATTACCCCTCAGTATGCTTTATATTGGGACGCATCCTCCTCATCCCAATTTGTTTCTGATTCAGTAGATGAAGAATTCCAAGTAGGAAGGACTAGATGATTGCTTTCTGATAAACCCTTAAATCAAGGATAAAATGGGATACCTGCAAGCAATTTGACCTCCACTATGATGCAGGGATGTTTTTAACCAGCTTACTTGGAACAGCGCTCAGATGGTTACATGTATCCAAAAGCTTCCATCCAAAAATATTTGGGATACTTCTCCTGTTTCAAAGAAAATGGGATGCAGCCATTTTGGAGTGCATTAATTATGCACTTTATAATTCAGCATATTTGGAGAAATGTTCTGCTTCTGTTTTCATGGATTTCCACGTTTACATCATTAACCTGAAAAGTGGACATTGTGGCAGCATGGGCTCTGAACATTTTCTCCTCTACTTCTTCTGAAGAACATGCAATGGAGAAGAGATGTCGAGAAGCCCACCTAACCAAACATCCACACCGCCTTCGGCATTCCATGTATTAAACAAAAAACACCAAACAAAGAAGACTGTATCTAGGTAAGTAGAGTGCACAAGTGATTTTCGAATATGGAGATCATACATAAACACTAATACAAATACTTTTTTCAGGATCAAAAAAGGTGCAAAGACCTCTTCTGAAAATGCAGTCCCAGATGAACACTCTTCTGCCAAAAGCCTGAAAGTATGTTATTTTCTATTCTATTTTATTTTAGGACACAAGACCACTCTACACATGACCTATGTCATGACAATTACATTGTTCTCATCTCTACTTCATTATAAAAGGTCTGTGACAACTGTTCTCAGTGTGATTCAGAAGAAGTGTGTTTTCCTGAAACCGACCAGAACGCTGAGCCTTCTTCTGTGAAGGATGACACAACCCAACAGAACAAAAAAGGTCCAATGTTATTTAGATTTTGTTATGTAGCTAAACGTTTCTTTGATTGGGCAGTCACTACATTGTCAAAGCATGTGTAGGGTTAGACTAGTACCTTTGGAGAGATGTTTGCTAAATCATCAAGAGAGTTGCTCTGTTATCATGAACTGGCCAGAGATATGAATGTGCAGGATAAATATGATGTAATACGAGTTTGAATTGCTTGTTCTTTTCCTGTAAAACAGATGATCACAAGATCGCTTTACTCTCCAGTAAAGAGGAGCCATATTTGTCATCTCTCAACTCACCAAAGTAGGTTCTTTACCTCCCTCAGTTTGTTAATACAGTAATCAGTTACATCCTACTATTAACCTTACATTGAAGTATAATTATAGATTAACATGTGACCTAAGCAATGACTTATGTAGTTTTTATTTCAAGCAAAATAAATTTATTAAAATAAACTTGACTTTTACTGTAAAGCTTTCACCAAGTACATGAAGGTAGTTGTTTCATTCCACATGTTTGTATGTTTATTATACTGTAAATGTAGCAAATACATGTTGGAACCGATATGATATTCATTGTTGTCTGCTTCTACTGGACTTTCAGGAGATGCTCATTTAACTGCTCACCTGAAGATGAAATGTTCATTGTGGGAAATGGCAAAAGAAAAAGAAAAAGGTCTAAATTAAAGAGTTTCTTAACACTTTTATTTGTGATCAACACACACTTTCCTTTGACTCCAAAAACAGTATACCACATATCAAAAAAAAAAAAAAAAGTGTAATTATACATTTAAGTACTGAGTAATATTAATTAACTACATACTATATGATTTGGCTTAGGCTTACTTGCATGTAATTATCCATGATTTATTGCTATTACAATAGTAAGTACATGTAACGTGTAACAAGGACACCTTAAAATAAAGTGTTACGGAAAAATCTGTTAAAAATACAATTTAATCCGTTACTCAAATACGCAGTAAATCATTTGAGAAATTTAAAATGATTTACTAATCTTATATAATTTTTTTTTCTTGATTATCACTTAATATATAACCTCAGATTTTATGGGCTACTACACAATCTAAATAGTGTTTATTTACATTTTAGTGACTACAGTCAGCCGGAGGACTACAAAGGGTCTGAGATCGGCTCAGATTGGGAGGACAGTGGGAACAACGTAAGTTACATTTGTTGTACAATTATTGTTTAACTATCAACATCAATACTTATTATGCAGCTCATTTTTGTATTTGAATTTTCTAGCAGTCCGACTGTGAGGGGAATGAAAACAAGCCACATGTCAATCTGTCATTCGAGCCAGAGCAAATGAGAGAGAAGAGGTTTTTGTATGAAATTTCTGAAACATTTGCTCAAAATTCAGAAGATGAAATCTCCACAGCAAAAATGCCTGATCAACCGTTTGGAGTGCGTACATCCTGGGACAGATGTACTGTTCAACAAATTAAAAAAATTGTCGATAGGAGCATCGAAGACCTAAACACTGACATCAGTGCACCAATCAGAATAAGCAATTTTTTCCACTATGCCAATGTAATTTATTATCTCATCGGATTTTGGTGGAAACAGGAAAAGCATGATAGGCAGGATGTCACCATTTTAGTTGGCGATTACTCTGTACGGTTGCAAGGAAGCGATCTGTACTGTTGTCCAGTCAAAAAAGATGAGAAAGAGATACAACTTCACGACAAAAATCTTAATTATGCAAAATTGAAACCATCAAAAGAAATGGCTAAAAACTATTCTGTGACAATTTGGAACTACATCAAGGGCAACCATGACAAAGTTGAATCTTATGTACTGACTCCTCAAGACGCCATTGCAGTATGTGCTGTTTTGTTCTCAGAAGTTATTAGGTATCCTAGAATGTTTTTCCACAACATTCTTTTGATGCATTATTATAAATCATGGAGCGAGTTTTGTGACTATCATCCCATGGTAACAGGAGGTTCATGGAAACATCAGAGAAAAGAAGGAAAAGTTCCAGAAAAAGTTGTAAAGAGAGAACAAGAAAACCTTGTATCTTGTGCTAAGAAAATAATGAGCGATGAGGGAAAAAGAGGCACTCTATTCCAAGTTACCTCCCCAGATTGAAGAACCAGAATGATGGAGCACATTTTCATGGACTCATGCAGATTGCAAGGAATAACATAAATTGGGGAGCTCTTTTTGAGAGAGACTTTTGGGGTATGGGAGCTGAACACGCAGCAACCCTTGAGGTTTCACCCAAATGAGACCCCCAAAACATAAAAAAAATCTATAAAATTTCTGTATTATTTGTACAATATCTATTTATTTATTTATGATTTTATATAATATTTATGTATTTATATAATTTTATATTAAATATGTAAATAAATTTGATATATTGGCTTCATTGTGTCATTGTCTTTTTGTGAGAGGTCATGCATTACATAAGAGGTGTAACAATAACATTTTGACATGAAAACATAACAACAAGACTGTAATAACAGTATGAAAATAAATTTAAACAGTCTGTATAATCAATCTTATTGATTAAAAAACAAAATTATCAGCAAATATATGGCCTCTACATACAAATACTGTGCGATCATTAAAGAAGAGTCTAAAGGCTGAATACACTGAAGTCTGTGTAAACTGTGGTTATCAGCTGCTCTTTTAATGGCAGAGGTGCTCTGCTTACAGCTTTTACCATAGAGAAAATCACTTTATGGGGACTAATAACATAATTTGATAATAATTACTTTACAGTTTACCGCAGGCATCCTCAAATCTGGCCCACTCCTGCAGAGTTTAGCTCTAACCCTAATCAGACACACCTGAGCATGCTAATCAGAGCCTTCAAGATCATTAGAAAATCACAGGTAGGTGAGTTTGATCAGGGTTGGAGCTAAACTCTGCAGCAGATTGGCCCTCCAGGGAAAGATTTGAGGAACCCTGGTTTACAGTATGTACTTTTCTGTGTATATCTGTACAGTGTAAACATAGAAAAATCACTTCCAGGAAATCAACACAAGTGTAATTTATCCATTAATTATATATACATCTTTATTTCTCTTGAATAAATCTATTTTTAAATCCAAGTTTAATCCAAATGATCATTAAAAATGAAAAAAACTTTCTGAATAAAATGTGCATTCCCACATCAAATTTATCTCATTTTACCTCTCAGAAAGTAAACTCCACAGTAGGCTACATGCAAACAATACTTCTTTCTGTAGGCCTAAATGAACTAAAATACTCTCTGTAGCTCGATTCTCAGCCCAGGTCAATAGGTGGGTTTGTCTCCTTGTAGGCTTCAGTTTTGGAAGGGCCAGCAGAACAGCAGCTTCTGTATTCTACAATGTGAATTTTCTCCTTTAGACTATTAACACATGTGCGTATGGCACTGCGAACAGCAGCCGAGGAAAAGTAAAAGATGATGGGGTCCAAGCAGGCGTTCAGAGTGCTGGAGATCAAAGCAAAATGACGCCACCATTCGCTATTACCGTGAATGAAACCAACCACGTGTGAGACGTTATACGGGCTGAAACAGATGGTGAAAACCAACAGCGTCCCCACCGCCAACCCAATGGCCCTGAGTCTACGCCGTCGTCCGAGATGAGGCAGATTGGAGAGGATTCGTATGAAGTTTATGTAGCAGAAGCAGCAGATGAGGAGGGGTATACAGAAAAGCACGAGAAAAAGCTCCAGACGAGCAGGAAGCAGAATGTTCAGCTGCTCTATGGTGAAGTTATCGTAGCAAATTGTCACGTGAGGATTGGGTTGGAGCTCGTTGTAGCTCGAATTATCACTTGAGGCTATGTATGGCACAATGTACACGATGCTGAGGTTAAGAGAGCCCAGAAGCCAGAGGAAGCAGCTTGCAATCACAGCGTTGCGTGGTCGGCGGCCTAGAGCGTATCGGATCGGAAACGCAACACCTAGATAGCGCTCTATGCTAATCGCGGTCAGAAATAACGTGCTGGTGTAGATGGTGGAGAAGAAGAGGAAACTGCTAATGGGACACAGGTAATATGGCAGGCTCCAGTTCAAGTTGTCAGTGGCCTCCTTCATCTTGAACGGCAGGACCGCGAGGAAGATGAGGTCAGATATTGTCAGGTTTAGCAGGAGAATGTCGATGGGGGTTGGTTTGCGGTAAACCTTTCGACAGAAGGTAAAGAACGCTAGGATGTTGGCAGGAAGGCCGATCAGGAAGGTGATGATGTAGACTGATAAGAGAAGCTGGTAGTCTAACTTGGCCATTAGTCCGTACCTCACAGATGGTCAACAGGTGCTAGAAAACCGAAACAGCAGAAGTCAATAAAGTATAGGAATGGTGATAACAGAAAAATAATACCCACAACTTTGCCAGTGTCAGAAATTAATAATAATTAAAAACTTGGTTTAATGAAGCTGTTTAAAAAATGTAGAGAACACCAAAGTCTTGGTTTTAACCAATGCAAAGCAAATCCAAAGAGCAATTCATAATGCATACTATAATATATGGAAAAATTGATTTTATAACAGAATATTTCTTCAACCATGGGCATGTTTGGTTTTGTGGACTTAGAAAATAAAAAGAACTCTCACTAATTTAACTAGTTTGTGATTAGTTTTTACTAACCTTTACTTTTTAAGCAGCTTTAACTAGCTTTTTTATTCTGCAAATGACAGCAGTTGAAATTAATTTTGAAATAAAATGAATGAAAAAAGTAGCACTTTATATATCTTAATTAAACAATAATTTCACACAATTTTTATTTATTTCAGTCTTTAGATTATAATAGTTTTAACCATTCATTCTAAAATGGATTTTCATATTTTAAGATTGAACATCTGGTTTTGGGACAAGAGTAGAACAATAAAATCAGTATACATAAAGGGCATTTGAAAAACATCAAAATAAATTTTAAAAGCATTGGAAAAGTTTCCAGTATAGTTTTAATATGATCTTTATATGACAAGAAAAAAAAATTTGTTGTTTTAAATTTGTTCAAAAATCAAGCTTTTAAACGCATGCCTGAGGTTACAGAAATATTCTCTGTTTAAAAAGTATAATAAATAAAACAAAAATACTGACCTTCACAATGTAGAAAAATACTGATCCTCAGCATTTTGTGCCTCCCCAGTTTCACACAAAGTAATCGCGAGCTTCCTTCACCTCTGTCCTAGACATTCTGAATGTGTGATTAGACTACGTGATGGGTGCAACGACTCAAAACAGCGGAAATTTAATCAATTCAGAGCATAATCTGCAACACCGAGGCTCATCAAACAATGTCTCTTGGCAACCCTGGGAACAGTAAGTGAGAAGAACACAGGAAGTTGTCATAACTGCTCTATATGGGGTATATGAAGCCCCCTAAGAACACTATCTTGTTATATGGAACATACTGGAAAGATAAGAAGCAAGTGTTTGTTTTGTGTGTGTGTGTGTGTGTGTGTGTGTGTGTGTGTGTGTGTGTGTGTGTGTGTGTGTGTGTGTGTGTGTGTGTGTGTGCATGGAGGATTCAGGTGCTAGACCATGGTTAAGAATATCAAGTTGATTTGTGTATCATTCAATTTTATTCCTGAAGCAATTTAAGTGAATATTTACTGAAATCCAGTTTATTGGATCTTTTCACTTGTGTTTGTCTGGTGAATCCTTTTCAGCAAATGAAGGATCAAATAAAGGATCTTTTTTTTATTTTTTATTTTTATGAATATAATTTAATTACTTAGCAAATAAATATATTGGTTGTAAAATTAAAGCATATTTGTGTTATTTATAAAATGGTTTACTATGAGACTAATAAAAAATTCATTTTACAGCTTCCACCACAGAGGCTGTTTCCTGTAGTTCATGGTTACTCATTCCTTCTCCCGAAGAATCCACTTTCTGTGGAGTTTAGTTCCACACCTGGCTGTAATTTTCTGGTAAACTTAGTGACTTTGGTAAGTTGATTCAGTGGCATTTAATTACAGTCCGCAGGAAATGGGTTCTATAGGAACAGGAAGTATTGCTCTTTTGCTAGCTTAATGGGTAGTTTAAAAAAAAATCTTTCAATTTACTTAGGCCATTTGTCATTGTAAACCTATATAACTTCTTTCTTCTACAAAACACAATATTGCGGAACAAAGGCCTACTGTAGATAACTGCACATTTCTCAAAATATGTTATACTATGGGGCCGTTGAATGCTTGAATCTGATTGGCTGCTGAACGTTCTAAGGTGTGCAATTATTTTCAGGGAAACGCACGGCGAACGTAGTTCCAGGCAGCTCTTGACCGCATGACCATATCACTTCATCAAAAGATTTCTTCTTTTATTTCAAAGGTCTTACAACAGCAAAAACTAAGACCCACAACAACACTGACCAAATAAATAAATATAGTAAGCAATATGATAAAAACGACAGATCATGTCCATATTTTTGCCACAAAATTACGCTTTATTATGTACGGAAAGCACATACTCTAGCTCTCCAGCTCTCTCTCCCTCACAGACCCCACACACATAACAGTTACAGTTTGCACACACACTAACACACATCGCGCTAGATTTTATCAGTAAACAACTTAAAAACTACATGACTTCTCACAAGCGAGGTAACAACAACGGCGCTGTTCGTGAACTAAATTTAGAGACATTGCAGCTGAACACTATTGAGAGACGCACAGAGGTAATCTCTCTCTCTCTCTCTCTCTCTCTCTCTCATAACTTAGTTATTAACTGTATTAACTGCATTATTAGTCTGTTATCAACGGCTCAAGCCTCCATTACTAGGTTTAAATGACGTTTTGGAATTAGCAAAGGAAGCGTTGGATGAGATGCGGAAGAAATAATGCTACTCACAATAGCGATTTAAGTAGAAATACCAGACGAATGCCTTGAAATATATCATCTGATCGATGTCTTGAGGTGTGGCAACCATAGTATAAGCAGAACCTTTGGCGGGTGTGCATTATTTTTCTAATAATCCAACGGCCCGTCGTCAATTATTCCTTACATATTTTACGTTCCACAGAAGAAACACAGTGATCGGAACGTCATAAGGATGAGAAAGCAATGACAGAATGGTCACTTTTGGCTGAACGTCAAAACAACATAAAATTTACAGAACCATCATATTTAATATGATTTAATTGTTTGTTGATTAAATTTAATAGATAAAACTTCCTTGAAAACATTTGCAATTGGTTTTTAAAAGGTGAGCAGAGTTGATTTTTTTTTGTTGCATTACACCTTTTTGACCAGCAGGTGCCGGAAGCCTGATTTCACAGGAAGTGAAGCGGGAAATTTACCCACTAGTCATTGCGCATCACTCCAGCGGAGGTTGAGAAGTTGAGAAAAAGGGTGAGGCGTTTTTAAACAGTTCATTTAGTCCCAATTGTGTGGTCTGTACGCCGTATAAAATACACATTTAATATAAACAAATTAGGTTTATTTTCATATTAAACATCACAACAGACATTTCACTCTTTAAAATAAGACAATTTATATTAATTAAATTAATAATAATTTAATATTTCTATAAATACACTTTATATAGGCTACACCTTTATATTAAATGAAAGAACAATAAGTTATATTATATTTACAAATGATATATTATGTCATTATAGAAACCTCTCTAAGATGTGCTACTGTTGTCTATGAACTTGCAGAGTAACATTATTCCGACCGAACGCGTCTTGTCAAGTGAAGTGAATTTCACCAGATATCCTGGAACAAGGAGCAGTGGACACTTTGTAGGGACACTGGAAATCTGAAGGCAGTTTAGTGCTGTCACAAAGATCGGCGTGATGCTCACAGGTCAGTTATTTCAGTGATATTTTTCCCAGGTACAGGACCCTTTTCTGCTCATATAGCCTACCATAACAAATGTGTACACCCTAAGTGTAGGTTACAATATGTCTTTGGACATTTGTTTTGTGTGATTGAATTAGAAGACATTTTGGTGATACCATTCTCAAGTTTACAACAGTTTACAAAAAGTTGCTTTAAGTAGGCATAAAACTGCACAAGGCCTTTGCACATACTTTTATGGCCCTTCTCATATCCTTAGATATACAGAAAAATATAATAGGATCAAAACATGCGTTTAAAGTGCTCAGCATTAAAGCTTCCATGCGCCAATCTGGGTTTTCTTTTTTGATGAAGCCCACTACGTGTGATGCATTGTAGGGTGCAAAACTAATGGCAAACACAAGGAGAGTCCCCACAATCAGTACTCGGAGTTTACGCTGTCGCTTGAAGAGAGGACACTTAATCAAAATACGAATTAAACTGATGTAACAGAAGCAGCAGATAAGGAGGGGTAGAAGGAAAAACACCACTGCTATCCCAAGACGCACCGGGAGCAGTTGTCTCAGCTGTTTCGCTGAAAAGTTAATATAACAGTCCTGAGGTTCGGGCTCCAGAGAGCGATTATTAGTGGTGTTGTCCGCTTCATTAGAATCTAAATATGCTGCCTTGTAAGTAAATACTGAAGTTACTGCAATAATCATCCAGGTGAAAACACATATAAGTGTTGTGTAAATGAATCTTTTTGGACTTTTATACCTCACTGGAAATGCTACACACACATAACGCTCGGCACTAATCGCTGCCAAGAACAGACTGCTGGAATAAAGAGGAAGAAAGAACATGAACAGACTGAAGCGGCACAGGACACCGGGCATATTCCAAACCATGTTATCTGCAGCCTCTTTCATCTTGACAGGCAGGAAGGTGAGGAAGACAAGGTCAGAAGCAGCGAGGTTCAACATGAATATGTCAATGGGGATAGGTTTACGATAAATCTTGCGAATACACAAGCAGAACGCCACCACAGTATTAGGAAAACCAATCAGGAATGTGATGATGTATATGGCGAGAAACACTGTCGAATCTTCTGACATTGTTATCGGCCTGTGATACAGTTTTTCACTTTACCGTAGAAAACAACCCTGCGAGTTCTTAAAACAGCACCTGTAATATATAAACACACACACACACACACACACACACTTTTGAGACTATTCTCTAAGATTTTTTAATATTATGAAAAAAAATATCTAGAATAAAAGTTCTCAAAGATTCTAAAAACCTAAGCGGTTTTATTTGGAACTTACCAAAGGGTATTCTCTCTATTATTAGTAGTCTTGATCTCTTTTGAAATGTGCTTCCGTAATGTACTCTAGACACCTGGATGGCATAGATACAGTGAACTATAGTATGATTTGCATTCTGTCATATTATGAATACGTTTAGAATTGAGCCACTGTTTTGTTTTGCCCCCCCCCTCCATTTTTCCCCACATTTTTAAGCATTGATGTGCATTTCTTCCCAAGTTTGATGGTCTTAGCGAATTTGTCTAGCTCCAAGATGACACAAAAGCACCATGAAGTTACTTAGCATTAGTCTGTTTTCCAAATCTAGAAAAATAGCATTTTTTCTTTCCTTTTTATAGTTGTACAGATGTGATCATTTTGAGCAGCATAAACATTCTTTAGAAGACTTTTTCTTTCTTTCTTTCTCTCTTTTGGCTGAACCTTAAATGGATTTTGCATTAAATGACTTAATATTGATTCTATCATCTATGTGCCATGATCAAACTTCTGACAGCTGAGAGCTTTTTGGAAAAATGCTGTATAATACAAAACAATTAACTGTGCCCATCAAAAACATAAATGAAATGCGATAATTCAAAATGTTAATTCTGATCTTCATACAATCAGGTTTAGGTATTTTTAATGAATAATTAAAGGTAAAATTCTGATGCATATACACCAAAAAAACAAAATGTGCAAATCAGCGGGTAACATTGTTACATTGCTATCATCTTATAGTTTTAAATAAAAATACATATTCAGAACCTTGAAACTATGTTATTCCAAGAGAGTTTTTTACACTTTAGAGATGTTTTGTAAAAATGATTTACCAGTTCTGTTTTTTTTTTTATAGTTTTTCACCACAATAAATAAGTAAAACGTGTACTCCAGTCCAACATAATTGGAAAACCATCTAAATAGATTTTAAGACTTGTAAATACTCACAACAACTCTTCGGGTTATGGCTTTGTCTTCCATCTCATTTTAAACAGTAACTTTTAACATGCATGTTTATCAGTTCTCAAATCTTTCCTGGGTAGTGCCACATTGCAAACCACAAACTATCACATGGGTTTTGTGCATGCTTAGTCAATGTGAAAATAAAGGACTATTGTTTTGTTTTCTTTTTTTCTGGTATGGATATGAGGCCCGAAATTAGTGTAAGGAGTATTTTTTAAATTATATCAAGGATATCAACAATTTCTGGACATCATTGTGGTCCTGCAGTGACTTTTGTGTGAAGATGTAACCAGTGTTTGGAAGGTTACTTTGGAAATGTAATAGATTACAGATTACAAGTTACCCTGTCTAAAATGTAATAAGTAGTGTAACTATTTCAATCACTTAAAGTAATGTAACTGAATACATTATTACTTTTCTAAATTTCTAATGTTTTAAACTGTTAATCACATTCAAACATTTTGTGATTACAGTAGTGATTACTGTCACTTTTGAAATCCTTCATCACCTGAACTAAGAGTATAATAAATTAATTTTAAGCTCAGCCACCAAAAAAAATCATTCTGAGGTTAAATACAGATTTAAACCATAACAAGAAAAAGTTTAGGAGCTATGATACAGTTTTTGAAATCAAATCTTTACAGTTATGACAGGAATCTAACAATGGCATTCAAAGAACAGTTCATCTTAAAAAATAAAGCATATACAGGTGCATCTCAATAAATTAGAATGTCGTGTAAAATTTCATTTATTTCAGTAATTCAACTCAAATTGTGAAACTTATGTATTAAATAAATTCAATGCACACAGACTGAAGAAGTCTTTGATTCTTTTAATTGTGATGAGTTTGGCTCACATTTAACAAAAACCCACTAATTCACTATCTCAACAAATTAGAATACTTCATGAGACCAATAAAAAAAAAACATTTTTAGTGAATTGCTGGCAATCTGGAAAGTATGCTCATTTACTGTATATGTACTCAATACTTGGTAGGGGCTCCTTTTACTTTAATTACTGCCTCAATTCGGCGTGGCATGGAGGTGATCAGTTTGTGGCACTGCTGAGGTGGTACAGTATGGAAGCCCAGGTTTCTTTGACAGTGGCCTTCAGCTCATCTGCATTTTTTGGTCTCTTGTTTCTCATTTTCCTCTTGACAATACATAGATTCTCGATGTGGTTCAGGTCTGGTGAGTTTGCTGGCCAGTCAAGCACACCAACACTATGGTCATTTAACCAACTTTTGGTGCTTTTGGCAGTGTGGGCAGGTGCCAAATCCTGCTGGAAAATGAAATCTTTAAAAAGCTTATTAGCAGAAAGAAGCATGAAGTGCTCCAAAATTTCTTGGTAAACACAATGGACCAACACCAGCAGATGACATTGCACCCCAAATCATCACAGACTGTGGAAACTTAACACTGCACTTCAAGCAACTTGGGCTATGAGCTTCTCCACCCTTCCTCCAGACTCTAGGACCTTGGTTTCCAAATGAAATACAAAACTTGCTCTCATCTGAAAAGAGGACTTTGGACCACTGGGCAACAGTCCAGTTCTTCTTCTCCTTAACCCAGGAAAGATGCCTCTGACGTTGTCTGTGGTTCAGGAGTGGCTTAACAAGAGGAATAGGACAACAGTAGCCAAATTCCTTGACACGTCTGTGTGTGGTGGCTCTTGATGCCTTGAACCCAGCCTCAGTCCATTCCTTGTGAAGTTCACCCAAATTCTTGAATCGATTTTGCTTGGCAATCCTCATAAGGCTGCCATTCTCTCGGTTGGTTGTGCATCTTTTTCTTCCACACTTTTTCCTTCCACTCAACTTTCTGTTAACATGCTTGGATACAGCACTCTGTGAACACCCAGCTTCTTTGGTAATGAATGTTTGTGGCTTACCCTCCTTGTGAAGTGTGTCAATGATTGTCTTTGGACAACTGTCAGATCAGCAGTCTTCCCCATGATTGTGTAGCCTAGTGAACCAAACTGAGAGACCATTTTGAAGGCTCAGGAATCCTTTGCAGGTGTTTTGAGTTGATTAGCTGATTGGCATGTCACCATATTCTAATTTGTTGAGATAATGAATTGGTGGGTTTTTGTTAAATGTGTTTTACACTATTGTGTAAAATCATCACAATTAAAAGAACCAAAGACTTAAACTACTTCAGCCTGTGCGCATTGAATTTATTTAATAATAGTTTCAGTTATTTAATAAGCATGTGTCCTATTTTGTGTCCTAAACTCCTGAAATATTGGTGTCTCATATTTTAGAGCAGTCAATTATGAAAGAAATCAGTAAAATTTCTGAGTGTCTAAAAAAAAAAAAAAAAAAAAAATCAGATGTAACCCACTTTGTAATTGTTAACATTTTCATAAGTAACTGTAATTTAATTACACATTTTTCTCAGTAACAGTAACCGATTACAATTACATTTATTTTGTCATTAAATTACGTAATTTAGTTACATGTAACAAGTTACTTGCATATAACATTTAACGGTGTATGCATAAAAAAATTAATATTTATAATAATACATGCTGCATCACTTCATAATTTCAGTACACAAAAACTGCATCAGGAAAATGAAACAGTCCCAAAGAATGTAAGCACAATTTAATTTATATTAGAATACAGTGTCCATGTTAAACATTTTACACATTCACATTATACATTTTAAAATACAAGTATTACAGTGATTAAAGAATAACTGTTTCACAGAATAGTTATAAATTAAACACATGGGTCATCAATACTACTCTGTTGTTCAGATTTGAATGAAATAAAAGAATATACATGGAGTCTGTACAGAACTGCTTCAAATTTACTATAGATCTTCCCTTATGCTTAGAAGATCCACTAGATGCTATTTTACAATTTTTAGTCATTATAATAACTTAATATTGTTTATATTTTTGGTTAAAATCACAAAAAAATGTAATATAATACATAAGCAAACATAATCAAAAAGGGAAAGCTGTGCTTGCAAAATATTGTAAGAACATGCACTCTCATCCAATATCTTTAATAACCACCAAAACATGATCTCATAGCTCATATCCTTCCCCTAAAAATGATTGGGTGACTCACACTCACAAGTTAAAAAAGAAATCCTTGCCGTGTCTTGCCGTACCCTAATCAGGTCACTTTTATGGACGAGTCTGCTTTGTTTGCTTTTGCTTTGTCATCCTTAGATTCACCATGGCTTATTACTGACGCTGCTTGTGTTGTTGTTGTTTGAGGGTTCCTGGAAGCCCTGTTCCAGTGATTCTGATGCCATGACTTGCATGGCACTTTCCTTCGTTTGCGGCACAATCGGTCCACCAAATCCCTCGGCGTCCATGGCGAAAGCATCAACATGACCACAGGCTCAAGAAATACATTGCAGGAGCTGGAAAGCATGGCTTCACTTCTCCACTCCACATTAGTGTACAAAACAAATCCCACCACGTGGGAAACATTGTAGGGTAAATAACAGACCACAAATACTACTAAAGTGGAGAGTGCAATGGCTAACACCCTTCTTTTCCCAACAGAAGGCAAAGCAGAGTGTCTGACAAGAACAAGGCAGCGCAGTGTGCAGAATGCTGACAAAACAAGCGGCACCAGGAAGAGCAGCAGCGCCATCTCCAGGCGTAACGGCACCAGCACTTCCAACTGCTCCTGGGTGAAGTTTTCATAGCATGCCGAGACATTTTCCTCTGATAAAGACACAAAATGGCCCCCTCCTTCGGCAATATATGCAAAACCCAAGTGCACAAGCACTAAAAGCCACAAGATGGCGCTCACCAGGCAAGAGGTACGCGCCCGGCGGTAGAGTTTGTAAGTTATGGGATAGGCGATACTCAGATAACGGCCCACGACAACTGCTGTGAGGATCAAACTGCTACCGTAGACAGAAGAAAACAGAAAGAAGCTGTAAACGGGACAAACCGCAGCTGGAAGCGCCCAACCGTGGAGCGTCTCCGCCACTTTGACTGGCATCCATGACACTAGAGCCAGGTTTGCCACACACAGGTTTAGAGCGTAGACTACATTGGGGGTGGCACCATGTTTTCGAGCCTTACGGATGTACACGAAAAGAACAAGGAGATTGCCGGGAAGTCCAAGCAAGAAGGTCAAGATGTAGACCAACAATGAGACGAAGCTGCACACGGTCAACTCCATGTTAAATCAGTTTGTCGATTCGTAGCTCACTTAGATTAGTAACTAATGCCTCCTTTTTATAGGCTCTCCATTGGCTGCCAATATTCCCTCTTTATTCCATTTGGAGGAATATCTGTTCCTGAATAAAATAAAATGCGGAACACTCTCCAATCTGTATGAGGAAAAAACATACAATAAGGAAGTTCGTATTTGCACAAAAGTTCCTATTTATTTGAAAGGCACAGAATAGGGTGGGGGAGGGAAAGGGGGCGTGGAAGGGGCGTTAGATGGGCGCTTAGTGCATCTAACAGCTTGAATTGGTCTGATATGAGGTGAGGGGATGGGTACTTAATGCAGCAAGATGCCATTTATATGGTTTCACGTTGCCTTATTTGCCCTTGGTGCACAGCCTAGATCAGGCCCCTTTAGTGAAATGATTCAGAATAATTGGGCTTTGCAGGAAGCTGAGCCCATCCAGCCGTGACTCTGTCACTTGAAATGAACTGGACGGTTAAACCATTAAAGCTGTAAACTCACTAGGAGTCTGTCTGGGGATGTCATTCAGGAAAGGCTATTGCATGCAATGAATTAACTTGACGCTTTTATAGCGCCTTGCAAAAAGCCTTTGGATCAGTTTATTAAGCATGATCATACTGGTTGTATATATGTGAGTCATTCCATGAAACCGGTACGATTTGGACTTACACATTTTTAGATTTTTTTTTACCAAAATGTATTACTTTTCTGAACACCCCACAGCATTAATGACATATTTAACTTCCTGAAAAACATATTTTCCCACCTCAGGCATCAAATTCCTATTATTATTGGTCATTATTTTAAGATATGGGCACTATTAATCTTCAACCCCGTTATGGACACTATGGGAGCTCTCTGAATATGATCATAAAATGTATTTGTAATGAAATCGACATTTTCCTATTAATCAGATGTCCCTCACACTAATTCAGTATTTGCAAATATTCACCTTTTTCTTCAACGCGGAAGTAAGTCTATGGGTGAGACTTCCGGTTCATTAGCCGCTATAGGTAAATAACTAGAAGAATAACAACGGTAAAACTGTTTACACTACAAACCAGTGTGTTCATAATTAAGGTAATACATTAAAATAATATGATACGACACACTAATTTTCAATATCAAGCAGCAAAACGAACTGTTTTGCTAAAAATAGCTGGACGCTGATGAGACCGGAAGCTAGACCCATAGAATTTACAAATGGCCGCGCCCATTTTTACGTCAAGAAAAAGGTGGATAAAAGTTACATAAAATCTCACACTTTTGCTATACTAAATCCTGAAATGGAACTTTTTGTGGTGGCAACCTCATCATTTTTGATCAAAGAAGTGGGTTAACTTAAGAATTTGAACTAAAATCAGTATTCTTATGATTGCTCTGAACATTTCAGACTGAGTTCAACAAAAAATAAATTACTTAAAAAGTCACTTAAAAAATAATTAATAAAAATGTAGGTGCGACGGGGTTGAGACTAGGGTAACGGAGTTGAAGATGGAAACGGGGTTCAAGAGACAAATACAGGTTAACATATAAATAGTTGTTTTTTTTCTTCAAATTCACTGTAAGATTTTCTATAAACACTGTATTTCATTATGTGACCAAGAAAGACAACAGATATAAATTGCAATTGAACAGAGTTTTATTAACCCGACCGAAGGAAAAACAACAATAACATAGTATACATTATAACATTATAAATGACTGAATAGGTCATCAAAATAAAATATATAACCTGTGTGGCTGCTTTGTGGCATTTAATATCTGGCCCACACCTCTTTCAAGATCTCCACATGGAGATGTTGCTGAAGCACACAGGCTCTGGTTTTCCACCAACATACAACAACCCTGTACAGTGCATCCGGAATGTATTCACAGCGCATCACTTTTTCCACATTTTGTTATGTTACAGTCTTATTCAAAAATTGATTAAATTCATTATTTTCCCCCCAAAAATCTAAAAACAATACCCCATAATGACAATGTGAAATAAGTTTGTTTGAAGTCTTTGCTAATTTATTAAAAAAAAATAAATAAATAAAAAAATAAAAACACATGTACATAAGTGTTCACAGCCTTTGCCATGACACTCAAAATTGAGCACAGGTGCATCCTGTTTCCACTAATCATCCTTGAGCTGTTTCTACAATTTGATTGGAGTCCACCTGTGGTAAACTGAGTTGATTGGACATGATTTGGAAAGGCAAACACCTGTCTATATAAGGTCCTACAGGTAACACTGCATGTCAGAGCACAAACCAAGCCATGAAGTCCAAGGAATTGTCTGTAGACCGCTGAGACAGGTTAGTATCGAGACACAGATCTGGGGAAGGGTACAGAAAAATTTCTGCAGCATTGAAGCATGTAGTCTCTGTTACCCTTAATGGAAGAAGTTTGAAACAACCTGGGGTGCGTTTCCCAAAAGCATCGTTAGCTAACTATGGTCGTTATTTCCATTGAACTCTATTGGTAACAATGTAACTTGCGACATAGTTGTTTTTGAGAAACGGACCCCAGGACTCTTCCTAGACCTGGCCAAACTGATGGAGAAAGCCCTTGGTTAGACTGGTGACCAAGAACCTGATCATCCTCCACCTCCATGATCATATGTGGAGATATGAGAAACCTACAGAAGGACAAACATCACTGCAACACTCCACCGATCTGGGCTTTATGACAATGTGGCAAGACTCAATCCTTTCCTCCGTGAAGATGTATGAAAACACACTTGGCATTTGCGAAAATGCACCTAAAGAACCATCCGATTATGAGAAGCAAGATTCTCTGGTCTGATAAACCTTAATTTCAAGCATCGTGTTTGAAGGAAACCAGCTCTGCTCATCACCTGCAAAGTACCATCTCAAAAGTAAAGTGTGCTGGTAGCAGCCTCATGCTGTTTTTCAGCGGCAGGGACTGAGGGACTCGTCAGAGTAGAAAAAAGGCTCTGTGCACCAAAATATTGAGATGGCATTAATGATTCAGAATCTCAGACTGGGCAGAAGGTTCACCTTTCAACAGGATAACAACCCTAAGCACACAGCCGATATCACAAAGGAGTGGCTATGGGACAACTCTGTGAATGTCCTTGAGTGGCCCAGACTTGAACCCGACTGAACAACTCTGGAGAGATCTGAAAACCGACGCTCCCCATCCAACCTGATGGAGCTTGAGAGGTCTTGCAAAGGAGAAAGGGAGAAACCTTCCAAAAAATAGATATGCCAAGCTTTTAGCATCATACTCAAAAAGACTTGAGGCTGTAATTGCTGCCAAAGGTGCATCAACAAAGTACTGCGCAAAGGCTGTGAATACTTATGTACATGTTTGTTTTTTTATTTTTAATAAATTTTCAAAGATTTCAAACAAACTTCATTCACGTTTTCATTATGGGGTATTGTTTGTAGAATTTACTTAATCTCGTCAGAACACATGTGTACACACCCACAGACACACACAGACACAGCTTTAACATGGACATTACTGCATTCAACATGTGCATGTGGTATAAGACTCTTGATCAAATATAATCATTTAAATTACTGGATAAGTTCAGAACCAAAGTGTTGAAAACACAACCCCATCACAATCTCACAACCCCGTTATGATCAAGTAACTAACTGGGTTGAGTGTGGCAGGGTTGTGGTTTTTTTTTTGCTCAAAATAGCCCTTGTCCTAAATGTAGTGAATAACAGGAGAGCACATGGAATGCATGATATTAAGAAATCATGTATATTGTTAAAATAACAAAGATCATTTTCATAAGTAATAGTTTTCTATCTGATGTAACAGGGTTGAGTCGTTAAGCTTGACAATCACAATATTAAGTTATATTTATAAAAGGTAGTAACTTGCCTATGTCTGCTCACAATGTTGTTCAGAAGAGTTATTTGATGTCACTTTCTGTTAATGATGTCACATAAGGATCAGTTCATTATTTTTATGGGGGGGAGAATGATTTGTGTAACGGGGTTGAGGGGTTACTGAGGTACGGAATTAAATAATATGATTTTAATGAATAATCATGAATTTACTTACAAAAAAAACATTACCATCAAAAAAGCACAGATAGATATTTATGAGAATAGCAAAATGTATGGACCTTTTTCTAATTATATTATTCAAATCCCAAGTACACTTTCATAGAAGGCCATGAGAGACATGACAAAATAGGTGGTGTCAACTGAAAAAAGATATTTTCTAATATATAGATAAAATGTATGCCATGTTTTTAAACCTAATTAAAGGAGACATTTCAATTAATACAAAAATATTTTAAAAACAGATTTTGGTGACCCAATAGATCAGGTCAGAGGGACTCAAATCATACCGGTTTCGTGGAATGACATATATATATGCAAAATTCCAAAATATATCAGTATAAACATGCAAAGTAGACATTGAGTGAATTATTCACAAGGGATCTCAAGAAAAGATAAATGCTTCAATAAATTCTAAAATTAAATGATTAAAACCAGTGAATTTAATATATTCTAAATAGTTTAATTACATTTCAAACAATATCAGCTCAAACCAAGCATGCCTAACCACAGCAAATTATGTATTTAGAGCATGAAAACCAAAGAAAACAGTTCAGCAACTGTGTACAACATCAATTTTAGGATTATAAGAACAGTTACAAACAGCAAAAACAAACATATCAACAGCAGAAGTAGCACCTTAGTCTTCATATAATGGCATTTAAATCTAAACTGATCATACTCTTGTGACCAACCATGATTTGAGCTCTGTCATATTTCCATGCACTTAACCTCATTAAAAAACACCTTCCTCCTTGTTATTTTGCAGACGTAAATAGTCCCATTTAGATACATTAGTGTAGCAGTTAACGTCAACAGAACTGATAAATCCTCACCAGTAGATGAGCATAGATTTGTGTGTCACCCATTCTTTTATCATGTTCATCACTGTGAGTCAAAGTCCAGCCTAAATAGAGGCTTTCGTATGACATTATCTTCCCTTCCCAGACATAAAACAGTAATCTGTTGACATATGGATTAATGTTGTTGTTGTAAAGGTCTGTAAAAACAAAAAAGGCCGTTTAACAATACAACACAATGATCCACATGCAGGTTACATTGAGTCAAGAAAATAATCATTATACAACTATTAAAACAGTTTTCATATTTAAGATATTTGCTCCATTCTAGCTGATAAAATAAAATTAATGTTTGAAATGCAATACTCAGAAACCATTACCACATTGAAAACACATTTTTTTTCTATCTTGAAGGTGGTAAACACATAAGAAGAGGAAACAAATGTGTAAAATACTAGAATAAAAAAAATACAAATTATTTTGCAATTAATAAATAGTTTCCATCCTCTCTCTTACCAATTAAATTGGCAAACAGCTCAACTGGTAGATCACAGTGCTGGCAACTCCAAGGCTCTAGGTTTAATTTCCAGGGAATTCAAGGACTGATAAAATGTATTCCTTGAACACACCACCACTTTGGATAAAAGTTTCTGCAAAACGTGTGTATCTACTGTACTTCCTATTTATTACCTCCCCATGACTGCCCAGATCAAGTTGCTAAATGTCACACCTACGTCATTGACTTATAAATGTGTCAATATGTTCATTTGCCTGATGTCAAAAAGTTGTAGAAGTTTAGAACAAGCCATTGAACCAGGGTTGCCAAGTCCATAGTTTTTGTTGCCTACTTTTAAAATGTTGCCACGGGTTGATTTTCTATTTTATTTATAAATTTTTTGGATTTAAAAGTTTGACATATTGCACAATATTGAAATGCTTGTATTGAAATATTTTGCCCATTTCATACTGTTCCAAGGATTATGCTGCAGCTAGATGAAGAGTTTTGCGAGTAAGAGGCCATGATTGGGCACTTTATTGTTTATGATTACTTCTATATAGTGATTTTCAAGTTGAAATAGAGCATAATTCTTAACAGTGACTGTAAAATATGTATTTTAAGTATGGGAGTGGCATATTTTGAGTTTTGAAATTTGTAATAGGGTCGTTTGGGCCAGTTTTGATTTGTCATTGAGCTGGATTTGTTTTGCAAACCTAGCAACCCTGCACTGGACTGAAGAGGAAGTTTTGAGTTATGATTTCAGCTTATTTAAACGATAAAGTACGATAAAAACGATAAAGTAAAATTTGATGTCTCATGATAAGAGTCTTTTAAATCCATTTAGACTAAAGGTGTGGTCACATCAGTGAAAAATCCATTGTCAATAGTGTCGAGATGTATAAAGAACCACACACACATACCAGTCATTTTCAAACCAACAACTTCCAGCTTGAACACAAGTGAAGTCTTGCATGGGGAACTTTAATGCCCTCACGCGAAACTCCTGATCACATAGGCCACGTACACACTGCAGCTAAATTCGGTTGTCAGTTCACCTTTTACTCCTTAATCACGTTCTGTACACACATAATTCACTAAAATACGGGAGTGGTAAGCGCATTTGACAACCGCATTAATGCTGCATTCACGTGCTATCGGAATTATCGTAAATACGAGCTTTCCAGTTGGAAATTTGATATGAACAGCCTTAGGGAGGCCTTATATGGCCAATTTCCGACTAGGAAACTCATAATTCCGATAATTCCGATAGCACGTGAATGCAGCGTAACTCCCGAAAAATACAGGTAGTGACAACCGCATTTACAGAAATTCTACACAGTGTGTACAGAACCGAACTGAACAACTAGTTTTTAATGACGTATTTGAAAGTGCATCAGAAATGTGTCTTCGTCTCTATGTGAGATGCAAGAAAATAACAGTGAAAGAAGTCTTAACTTAGCACATTTTGACACGGGGCTAGCTGCGCACAAAGTGTCAATGTTGCCAGATCTTCATATCAAAAAACAAACAAACATGGACAAGCACAAAAAACCACTAAAACACCCAAATGCATTATGTTTAATAACACCCCCAAAAAAACCCATATATCTCAAACAACATGCCTAAAAGCACTTGTAAATATGAAGACATGGCAACACTGCAAGACAGCGCTCTATAAAGCAGCCTCCTGAGCATAAACAAAGCGCTGCACGTCTATCAGCGGTAGTTTAGATAAAATCGACGGACAAAAAGAGTCTTTAGCCAAAAAAAGGCACATAACGAAATTTTATTTAAGAAGACAAAATGTTGCTATGGTTACAAATGCGGCAGTGACTGTTGTTCCGTACACACATGGAACGATAATTTACGGGACTCACTCCCGCATTTAAATGCGGTTGTCACTCCTAAAACTTACAGTGTGTATGTGGCCATAGATTCCTGTAGGAATGACTGGATTTCGCCCATGAAATTTCGCTGAGCAGTGGTAAATGTGAGGTCACCTTAAGTAAGAGGTAAGAATCAGGGTGTCAACTCAAGCGAGGTCCAGCTTGTGTCTGCCACTAGAGTTGGTGAGAGGCACCACAGCTGAAGGAAGACCCTCAGTCTGGATCCCCAGAGTCAGGCGCTGACGGGTCTGGCTGCTGCGCTGCTCCAGCGACAGGGCGTCCTGCTTACGAGACAATTCCTCTATCATCTGTGCTTCATGCTGTTTCAGAGACTGCAGAGAGTGCCTGGCAATTAAAGGGGTTCACAGGTCAGATTCTTTTTGAATTTGTAGTATTTATATAAAATACACAGTGGAACTGAGTTAAAACAGTGGACTCACTGGGCCTGTGCTAGCTTCTGTTTCAGTGCCAGAATGGTGGCTTCCAGTTGCTTGGCTTCATCCACCAAACCAAACTGAACCTGGGAGTAACAGGTTATGAGATAACCAATCAAAACACAGCAATTTAAGATGGATTGTGTTTGTTTTTCACTGGGTGAAATTAACTAGAACAAAGGTCATGCATCTCTTTATTGCTGATGACACAAGGTACGATCACATTATTGTTGTTTGGTGAAATCCAGTCATTTCAATCCACCTTATTTTTTAATGTAAGAGCTTGCGTGGTCATTTGTAACTTGAATGTGCAAGGCTCCTGGTGTCATTCAAAAACAATCCGTTATGCTGCTTGATATTGCAAATCGTTATTTGTTATCATGTTATGTTTAAAATCATAATATATTTTAGTTTATTATTGCAATCATAAATAGTTTTGTTTACTACTAGTGCTGTCAATCGATTAAAAAAAAACGAATTAATCGCATGTTTTTTCAGAAATTAATCACAATTAATCCCACCTAACATTAAACTTTTTAAATATACTTTTACATTGCAATTTCACATTTAATCTTCAAATTAATGTAGAAACAACATAAAGACAGTATTTTTTTAAATATTTGTTTAACGGCTGATGCCTCTATAAAAGAGCTATCAATTTGAATATTTATTAGACCTTAATAAAATAACTTCTAATTTAAGTGAACTTTAAACAATCTTCACATAAACCCATTATAACAAATGTCATATTTAGCTACCTGTGCCCTTCAGCAAGTAGAAAATATACAAAAATTGAATAAAGAGATCAAACACTAAATTCTAAATTAAATATAGATGAATCCTTAAAGCTATAAAAGTTATTGATTTCCTCTTTTTTTCTTTTGTTTTTTGATGAACAGACATCACAGCAGCTTGATCAGGTTAATAGGTTATTTTGGGTGCTGTTTCTTTAAGAGCTGCCGCTGCTGAACATGGCATGGATCTCACGCATTGTATTTTCTCTCAACTCTCTTTCCCTTCTCTGACCCACTTCAGGTCTTAAAGTCTCTATTAATGAGCTGACAAGTTGAAGCAGGTTTGTTAGATGAGGGTGACAGTGCACATTTACAGAAAATAGCTTACTTTTGTGCTGCAAAATAATGTGAAAAGAAATATGGAATTTAGCGTAAGGGCAAAAGATTTCTCCATGCCAATATTATGATTAGGTTCAAGTTCGTCTTGCAAATTTGAGGTGTTGACCAAAGAAAAGCAGCACCATTATGCAAGTTACCAATCACCTGGTTGTGGAGTTTACCTCATCTCGACACAGGTCCATGCCAGGCCTCTTGATCCTGTTCTCTAGACGGGTGTGGGCCAGCTTTAGAGGAGCCGTCTTGGCCTGCATGTCCTCCTCTAGGCCACAAATGTCCTTCTCCAGCTCAGCAATCTCTTCTTGAGTCTGAAAGATATTGGCACACCATTCACACCTCCTGCACTGCAGATCAGTGAAGATGTGCGTCAGGTCTTCAGAAAGAACAAGAGAAGGAGGGCACCAGGCCCTGGAAGGACATCACTGGACCCCCTGCAGTTTGCCTACAGAGCAAACAGGCCTGTGGATGATGCAGTCAACATGGGACTGCACCACATCCTGCAACATCTAGACAGACCAGGGACTTATGTGAGGATCCTGTTTGTATACTTCAGCTCCGCTTTTAACACCATCATCACATCACTCCTCCAGCCCAAATTAACAAAACTATCCGTCCCCACCTCCGTCTGTCAGTGGACCAACAGCTTCCTGACAGACAAGCAGCAGCTAGTAAAGCTTGGAAAATTCTCATCCAGCACCCGTACGATCAGCACATATTATTCTTTTTATTATCTGTGTCCTGTCCTGTCGCTGTCACTCTGTTGCACTGTGGAGCTTCTGTCACTATAACAAATTCCTCGTATGTGTAAACATACCTGGCAATAAAGCTCATTCTAATTCTCTCTCATTCTCATACTAAAATAAAAGAAGGAAAATACTACATTTATTGTATTCATTACCACATGGCACACTGGAATACTACTTTCTGATTGGTCAATTGCTACGTTATAGTATCAGATATTTTTTTAATAATGACTTACATAGTCCCTAACAACCACTGTGCTAGTTTTACCTCTCTTATATATCACTCCACAGTCTGTTCAATATCAAAATCAAATCAATAAGCAAATAAATAGTATACATTCAAATCAATGTCCTTGTATTGATTTTTTTTTGCAGGAAGTCATTTAATAGGAGGATATTTTGCAAAATAAACCCCTTCAGGATAAATCAAAATCTTTTAAACCTCATTTGATCATCCTGTGGGGTTTATTTGGGTATAAAGACCAATTGACCCATATTCCATTGCAGAACTTTCACATTCACATTTCAATTGTGTGAAAAGCACTTTCTTTAACTCCCTATTATTCTGGATGATAGTTCATCATTCCCAGTTTCACTGCATATTCAAAAACACCAGAATGAAATTACAAAAGGGGGAGAATAAAGAAGAGGCCTTACAGTTTTTAGCTGCCATTGCATTTCTTGATAGGCCTGTTCCTCGTGGTGAGTTCGCTTACGGAGAGCAAACTCCACTGCCATTCTTTGTGCCTCCAGATCATTCTGCACCTAAGAGAGAAGATGCATGTAGTGAATGGATATCATATTGAAAGTATATCCTGTTACAGTGTTGAACTGCAAGTCATTTTGAACATCTTAAAAGTCCCTTAAGTATTTTAAAAAATGAGCTTTTTACTACTCTAAAGGATTCATTTTAAATCTGTAGACCAGATGTGGCACCTGTGCTCTTGTGATGCTGTTGTTCTCTCTTGTCTGCAAAGAGGCCTGCATCTCTTCTTTAGCTCGGGTTATATTGTATCGGCTGAACTGCTCCCACTGCTGTGGAGTTGTGGAACTGCATACAAAAATGAAAAAAAAAAAAACACATTTATATTATATTACATTATATTTTTACAAATAAACATTTATCGAGTCAACATACACAATATATGCAATATTTATTATTTTATAATACATTATTTCATGTTTTTAAATAGTTTTGAGACAAATTACAATAAATAAATAAATAAATATACTGAAAATAAAAAAAAATACTTATATAAAAAAATTATTGGTCATGTTTAAGTGATTAAAAAAATACTACAGACGTTTTTACCTAATGATATCATAATTCAACAATATCATAACCAAATAAGGTTGACATAATTTTGACATGTTAAAAAATGGAGGTTTAAACTAAATACCTATTTGAGGTCCCTTCATAGAACTTGGCCTTTAATGAAGTCTCTGGATGTTAAATTATTATTATTATTATTATTATTATTATGTTAAACTAGCTCTTTAGAGGTAAGATTATTCTTAAGCTCACCTGGGGGGCACTCTCGTGGGGTTTGGCTTCAGGGAGATCTCAGGTGACTGTATAGTGAGAGACAAGCATGACATGTCCACATCAAGGGCCTCTATTTTATCCTGAAGGTCAATGGTCAGCTGTTGCCGTGCTTCCTGTAAACGACTAAGAAGATATGCCGAGATTAGCAACCACATAATCTTCATCATCTTCTCTCTCCTCTCCACCTGTAGCTGGTGTGTGGTGAGCGCACTGGCGCCGTTGTCCTGTGGCTGCCGTCGCATCATCCAACGGTGGTTGAGGAGAGACCCCCCACATGATTGTAAAGCGCTTTGGGTGTACAGCAATACACAATAAAGCGCTATATAAATGCATCATTCATTCATTCATATCAACAGGCAAAAGTCAAGTGAGATATGATTGTCATCCAAAATAAACAAAGCAGATTGATACTGAATGGTTCAAACCAATTAATGTCCATCTGAATGTACTTACCACAGCTGTTCAAAGGCCTGATCAATGCACTGCTGAAGGATGCGTTGTGCTCCATCAATCACCTCTACTTCCTTCTTCAGTTCAGCTTCTACAGGGTCACTGACCAGCTCCTTGCTACGACGACCTTCCCTGAGGTTCAAGCACTCCGCAGTGACTTCAAGGGGCAGAACAGTGGCAGCAAGGACTCGTTCTGTCTCCTCCTTGGACTTAGCAATGTTTTATGGGTTCATGATTACACTTTTTTTTTTTTTTTTTTTTTTTTTACATTACATTAGATTAATTTTTTTTAACAATATATTTTTTCACTGGGAAAAAAAAATATTTTTTTAAGTTGTAATTAAAACAAATATTATTTATGGAAGCTTGCTTCCACCAAGGAATAAAAATGGTAATTGCAACTTTATGTCTTACATTCAGACTTTTTTTCTCACAATTCTCATAATTCTGAGAAGAAAAGTCTGAACTGCAAGATATAAACTCAGAACTGTGAGGAAAAAAGTCAGAGTTTTTATCTTACAATTTTGACTTTTTTCTCAGAAGTGTGAAAAATTGTGTGATATATACTCAGAATTATGAGGAAAAAAAGTACAAATTGTGAGATGTAGGCATCCATGATTCACCTTATTAGAAGTGTACCATCAGAATGTTTCTAAAACTGATATTTCATGGTTAAATGATAAAAAAAAAAAAAAAAATACATATAGCTGCTTTAAAATAACTTTTAAAAAAATGGAAAAAAGAAGTGTAAATATGGTTTCATGGACTCATTAATCACCAGAGTAAGAGCGTCCATCTCTGCATCCACTTGCTGTGCACAAGCTTTCAGATTCTCCTTCCAGCGCGCGATGTCAATGATTCTGTCACTCAGTCGCCTGCTGCTGTCATACTCATCCCAGTTTGTCTGATGACAGTAACAGCAAAATATTTGATAAATTATTGCTACAGTCTTTCTGTACTGTCAAACAACTTTCAAACCACCCTGATCAACCAAACCAACCATCATTACCTTACTGGTCGTCTCATTGCGCAGAGCTCTTCCTTCCTGGCGTATCTCGTGTGAAATATTGCGCTTGCTCTCAGCAGTGTGTGATATCTGTGTATTATTAGTCGCCCAGTCAGACACACTGTAACGCAAGCCTGGCTTCGAGCTCAGGGTGGCCATGTTTGCTGGTATGATACAAACAAGATGACAATTAAAGACAAAAGACGTAGCCTAGTTCTACTAAACAGGCAGGCAAATGGTTAACCATCTGATTCAATAAGGTTCTGTTTGTGTTTTACAACTCTGATTTGGCGGGTCTTAAAAAGTTAGCCATCTTTCATTTATTTATATTTTTCTTCAAGACTGGGGCCTGTTTCATAAAACAAGTTTACCAGGTTTATTTCAGTTAGTCTGACTTATTGTCAGTTTATTTGGTTCAAAGTAAGTCAGACTAACTGAAATAAGCCTGGCTTATTTGGTAAACTTGTTTTATGGAACAGGCCCCTGGTCATAACTTTTTTAATTCAGTTATGAAAAGGTTGATTGGTTTTATTTGAATTGGAAACGTAAGACTGACTAATTAATTAAGCAGTTTATTAACTGCTAGTTGGTCAAACTAGTTAAGACAATCTTGGTGGCCAACTGGCCCAATTGTTATTCGTGCGACAAATATATTAATAAAACTATTTTTAAAATGATTATTCTTATTATTGGACATTATCAGCCTATCAGTTAAATTCACTCTGGTAGGCTAATGTAAACATCTTTTTCTGTATTTTAAGAAGCATCGTAGTTTAGTTTAAAAAAAAAAAAATTAATAAAAAAATATATATATATATATATATATATATATATATATATATATATATATATATATATATATATATATATATATATATATATATATATATATATATATTATATATTATTCCTGTGTATTTATCATATATTTATGCCTATGTATTTCATGACCTCGTAATCGCGAGGTTATATTGAATATTTGTATGAAATGATTAGTCACACAGCAGGTCTACGAGTTAAACTTGGGTGGAAAACCTAAATGAAAATGGAGTTTCTGCACCTAAAATATACTTTGATTTATGTGCTCATATACATTTAACTGTAAAATCTTTGTTAAGTAAAGTTCATATAGGCTACGTCATTTGTAAACCACTGAAAACATTCACTTGACTTACCGAAAATGATGCAACTTTCAGATGTGTTGTCAGTCGCTGTTGTGAGTCCAGCAGTAAACACAGTAAGCGGGTCTCTTGGTAACGGGGCGACACAACTGCAGCTTATTCAATAATTTATGCAGCATAGCAACACTCAACAATTACTCACTCACTGAGACGTTTTATCATCTCACCGTTGACATGTGCCCATGACCACTGATGAATCCGAAAATCACTTCGGGTGGGATTCATTTGACTTTTTCCAAAGTGATAATCTAGAACACCCTAAAGACCTCACAGCAACGCTTCATAGCCACTTATAACACTTTAGTAACAGTGGCAAATTCCCACAACACTTCTTGCACTTTTCACCTTTTTATTCAGAAAATGTACAGATTTTATTTAAGAATGTTATTAATAGTTCCCGCTCCCCCTTTCATTCAACCATTCATACATACAGTTAGTTTAGCTATACATTTTTACAGCTTTGCGTTGAATACTTGACAATTATTTTCATATTGCATATTTTTATCCTCTAATATTACTGTATCTGTGTACATCTAAGTCAGTGTTTCTCAACCCTGGTCCTGGGCGCCCCCTCAACACTCCACATTTTGTATGTCTCCCCTATCTGACACACCCATTTCAGGTCCTGGAGTTTCTTCTAATGAGCTCATGAGTTAAATCAGGTGTGTTTGATTAGGGAGACACACAAAATGTGCAGTGTTGAGGGGCACCCAGGACCAGGGTTGAGAAACACTGTTCTATGTTATTCATGATTTATTGGTCAAAATAAGTCATGAATATTTCTGAGCTCAATTAATGGAATGATCATTTTGGCATCAATTGGTATACTTTCTGTGTCTATTCTGAAATGTTTTCCTTCACAGACACAAGAAAATGTGTTCCACAGTGAATATGACTTAGAAATAAATTGTAGTCATAAATGTATCATGTTTGCTGTTAGATAATGAAAGGCAGAGTTTCTATAAATAGTCAATCTCTGCTGTCTCAAGATGTTTTGTGATGTGGTCCAGTAGATATTTTTCATTTGCTTCTTCTTTCAAGTAAAAATGAGATCCAGCAAGCATCTGCACAGTGAAGTCACCACTTGTCATGTCCTTCCAAGCTGTAAAGCACAAGAGACACAATACAAGAACTGCACATGAAACTAAAGCTTGTACATGATGACAAAATCATGCACATATGACTAATTATTAACAAACAACCAGTTTGTTATTTACCACTTTATAGAACTATTTACTTTATGCAACTATTTAAAACATTGTTTTAGTTAAAACTGAACCATTTATCTGTCAGATTCACCTTGTAAGTCATGGGGTACATCCTCTTTTCCGTCAAAGCATGATACTGGACATGACAGGAAGGGTGTTGATGGTCTGCTACATCTGCCGGACAGATTTGTATTATATGCAAGTTTGTTCCATGCCACATATGTTGATGTTTTCTTACACTAAAGAAAGACACCAAACCCACCTATAATTGTCCACTACACAGAGATCTGCTTTCAGCGCAGGTAAGAAGAGTTTGGCGAGCTCAGCATTGGCCAGTATCTCTGGTGGTGTGCCTCCAATAGAAGTGACCCACACAAGAAACTCTTGATCTGACAGATGACTTCTTTTTGGTGCCTGCAGTCTTGCTTCAGACTTACAGAAAAGTTCAAAAGTTTATAACGCAAACATATACATTTAAATATATTTACACATAAAGGTATAGTTTTTTAAAGAATAATAATAATAAAAGATATCTCACTTTTGCAACAAAATAAACCACAACACATAACATGGACAGATATGACAACATACAGAACAGATCACACTTACATATGGTGCAGAGGCTCCAGAGAGAAACATGTGGATCGGCTCAAGGTTGTAGACCTTCTTTGCATGCTCAGCAAAAGCAAAGCAGGTCATAGCTCCAAAGCTATAGAAAGAAGTTGCAAATGAGCAGGTATCTATTTATTTATATAAAAAAGGTATACTGTATATTTGCCTTTTATAATGTCTGTCTCTGGCCCTACACATCAGCATGATTATAATTTAAAACCACGTACTTTTATATATTACCATATTTAAAACCCATCGTCATTTCTCGGTACTTCAGCAACAGTGTCACAAACCTATGTCCAAAGAGTGCAAATGGCTTTTCTTTGAGATGCGGAAGAAGCACACCAATGACCTCATCAATGATTTCCTGCATATTTTGAAAAAATGGTTCCTTGGTTCGTCCTTCTCTGCCTGGCAGTCGAACTGAGTACACTGAAAATAAATGAACAATTAAATTAAACTAAATATATCCCACCTTTGAATGAACAATCAAATTATTACAATTTAGTATTAAAAATATGCAATTAATACAATGAATGTAAAAATACAATTAATATTCATATTAAATGTATTTATTTGATTGATTGTTTTAAGTAGGGGAGTTACCTTCAATAGAGCTGTTGAGAGTTTTGGCCCAGCGAGCATAATGGATAGAGCCTCCACCTGCCCAGGGAAAACAGATGAGACGGACCAAAGCATCTGGGCGCTTGTTGAAACAGGTTATGACTTTATCCATTCCTCTGAAACATTATGGCATGAATTAAGAATCATTTATCCTAGGCAAAACTATCAATTGATAAAATGCATATAGGAAGTAAAGCTATCTGCTCATGCCTACATATGGAAGATTAGAAAAGAAACATGAAAAATAACTGAATGTACCCTGCAGTCCTTTTGTTTACCTGGAGAGAATATTCCACATGTTCGTGAGATACACAGAGTTTAAGTTATTGATCTCAATAAAGTGAAGTGAAAGTGATAGCTAAACAACAATACTTTTTTAGCTTAATCAATCACATGCATATAATAGGATACAATTTTAATAGAGTAGCACGTATAAATAGTGTTTGAGCTTTTTGTAGTTTATAATCACTCTGGAGTACATTCACGACTATGCAGCTAGTTATTTACATACTTCAATAATGTAAGCCATTGATTTGTGCCCAAATGATTTAATCTTTCATACGGGATGATTTAAGGGAAATAAAATACATTTTAATTAATTGATCCTTCTGTTGTAGAAAACAGAAATTACATCAGTACAGTAAAAGGATTAATAAAACCATTAGATACTGGTCTCACGTTTATAGTGCAGAATATATCCTGTACAATCTTCTTCTTTGGTAATGATGACATACAAGCTAAGCGCACTGCTGCCATCTGTAGATTAGTTTATGATACTGATGCCATAAAATAAATATTTTTCTCTACTTGTATTGCAGGGTTTTTTTCGTCTTCACAACTTATAAAACAAATATTATGATATAAAACAAAGACACTAGCACAAAGATGAACACTAAAAAAATAATCAAAGAATAAGACAGAGAGCATAATCAAATAGGGTACATAATATTTAAGATAACAACATACAAAACGACACTAAAATAATATTTGGCATAAAGTTTCATATTTATATATAGTTTTAAATACTTTATAACTGTATATAGTTTTAAATACTTTAAAATTCTGATTTTAATCAGTAAATTCTGATTTTAGTAAATGTGACACACTGCTCTTGTAAAAACAATGGGAGGAATATTATCACTTACTGCCATGAAATCAATTATTTAAAAAAAAGAAAAAAAAAAGAAAATTATAGTAGTAACAGAAAATGTTTTCCTCACAATAAAAACATTTTTATAGAGAGTTCATTTGTCATTTATGTTCTTACTCTACTCATTAATTAACAATCAAAGGTGGATCAAATAAATGACATTATGCTAGGAAGTGACGGTGTTTCCTGCGTTTGGTATTTCCTGTGGGTCTCCCTGATTCGCTGTTGCCATGTCCATGTATTTTAAGTTTTCGGGTTATGTGTTGCTTATAAACAAAGGCGATTTCAGGTTTGGGGTTTATTTCAGTTTTGCAGTGACTCAAAAATTAAAGAAACTTTAGGCCAAAACTATTTTAGGCTGATTTTGAATATGCCATCCGCGTTCCGAGTTAGTTTTATTAGACCATCTTGCTTGTTTAGTACAGATCTGGCAACACACCCTGACTGTACAGAGATGGTAAATCCAAGGCAAACCGGTAACACACCGACAGAGTCGATGAGACGTCAACGGTCGCTGGCAAACTTGGACTAAAGCGACTGGAATAAAACACACATTTTCGACTCGGCAGCGGATATTCATCTATAAACTTCATATCTGAGTGTATGTCTTTAAATTATAAGATATTGTCACTTTAGAAGACACCGCGAATGGTCCGAGGCTCCTGACAAACTCTGTTTCGCGACGGCTGTTAAAAATATTTTCTTCGGAGTCTTTTGGCTTGTCAGCTGGTAGCGATTACGGATCTACGACATACGGTAGGAGACACGGTGGGGAGTTCGTGCCTTTTGGTTGACTGACTCGGTACTGGCTGGGTGGACCTCCGACCGGAGCAGAACCTCGGAGCGGCCCGCTTCGACAGCCGCGGTTTGCGGAGAACATTCAGCGGCTTTAAACAAACACCCTTCAGCAGCCGGTATTTGATCCCCTGAAGCCGGCTAGAATCCGGACAGAGACCTCATGAATGGAAATCGGAACTACAGGTACGTCGCTCTCGACGGTTTCAGATCGATTTAGGATTCTTGTCCTTTCTCAACTGTGACGTATTGACTCGGTCTAACTTTGTTGCGTCCATCGTCAGCACACGTTCACTGCTTAGCAAACCTTCTCGGTGAGTTGCTAATAACTGCTTTTTGTGATAAGAATGAGCTTTTAGATCCGTTTCACTGTACGTTTGGGCGTAGCAACCAAATGAGTGTGAGGGTTTGGTTACGGTTTTGGTTTTTTGGCTATCATACGCCGAGTGTGGAAGATCCTGACTCACTTGCACTACTGACGTCACAGCTCTGTGGCACAGCTGTCACGCACAGGTGCTGCGTGCGTCAGGTGCGCCGGGGGGAGGGGGCGAGTTTCTGATTGTCCGTTGCCATGACGACTGCCACAGAATCACCGCTTTATCAATCTGAACGATCTTACGTAAAGATTATTAACTGGAAATAGTTTTGAATTTAACCAGAAGTTCATTAGAAAGTTTTATTCATTGATTCCTCAGAATTTATAAAGACGCCGAGATAGTATGTGTATCGGGGCGTTTGGAGGGCCTGGCACCTTTAGTTTTCCCTCGAAAGAAAGACTTCGAGATCTTAAAATCCATATTAATTTTACATGCAAGTACCAGCGGTAAACATGCACTCGCTGCGTTTGCTTGCGGAGGTAACCATAGAAACGGTGTATTTATCAAATCATTATTTATCACGTCTTTATATGTGCATTTTAAGAAAAGTCAGCGTTTACATATCTATTTACATAACTCTCTCTCTCTCTCTCTCTCTCTCTCTATAACGCTGTATATATTATTTAAAATAACTTTTGTGTTAATAAAGTGTCAAAATGTGGGTAAAATAATGTTCCATCGTCATTTAGCCTAACATGTATCTTTATGTAAAAATGGAACAACATAATTCTGAGCTGTACTTACTTATTACAGTATATAAAAGTAAAAGTGATCATGCTAAATTTGATTTCATTTTAAGTGATTAAAAAACTTATTGCTTGTATCTAAAGTCTTTGATAAAAAACTTAGTGGTGTGAAGGATAGTGGTAAAGATTTAAAACGACAATGAATTAGTATTTTGGGACTGCACTGTGATTCATAAATAGAGTCCTTAAATGTCATCTAATGATTCTTTTTCTGAATATGCCTGGCAAGATTTTATTTTTATTTTTTGGAATACAATCTATTGTTTCATTGAATGACATGTTTTCTTTAAATAGTGGTAAAAATGTATGATAGTTATTATTTTCGCTCAGAAAAAAATAAATAAAATATAGCTGCAAGCAGCGATGGCGGGCCCAAGCCGTCAGCGCAACCGCCACGCCGGTGGCATCAGGAAAACTGTGCCCAGCGGGCACATGCATCACAGTAACCTTCCGGCAGTCTGGTTTTGAGGGATACGGCAATGAAAGGGTTAATCAAAACCATCAAGACATTGAGAGACACACACACACACACAAACATACACGCAAAAATATATAAAATTTTGGTAACACTTTCAATAAGGTTTCAGTTATTAACATTAAGTATATTAATTAATATGAACAATAATTATATAGCTTTTATTAATGTTAGTCTCTCTCTATTCTCTCTCTCACACACAAACTCACACATAAAGAACAATGTAAATCTTTTGTAACATTTTTCAATAAGTTTTTATTTTTTTGCATTATATAAGTTAACATTAAGTTAGCATGAACAATAATTTTATAGCATTTATGAATCTTGGTAAATGATATGTTCAAAATTGACTACTAATTTTTAATTAATGTCTTGTTAATGTACATAAGTTACTGTACCATGAACTGACATGAATTTTTTACTAACACAAAAATATATTAAAAAATATGTTGTTCATACTTAGTTTGTTAGTTTTGAATTAACTAATGTTAAAAAATATGTTCTTGAACTATACTAGTTAACATGAACAATAATTATATAATATTTATTCATATTAATTAATTTCAAGTTAAAAATGTATTACAACTTAAAATTTTAATAATGTATTATCTTAACATTAGTTTATGTTCTGTGAATTAACATAAAATTAATATTTTTAATGTTAGTATTAACTGAAATTAAATAGATTAATAAATGATTTTAAAATATATTGTTCCTTTTTAGTTCATGTTAATTAATGTAATAACTCATGTTAACCAAAGAGACCTTATAGTAAATTGTTACCAATATTTTTTATATTATATAGCTATTTAAAAAAAGTATATGATTTTATATATATATATATGTGTATGTGTGTATGTGTGTGTGTGTGTATCAAAGAATATGGACAGTACAGAACATTTCAGCTGATTCTATGCATTATTTTTCATTCTGAGAGACATACAGGCAGCTCAGCCAACTCTTGAAAATTAAGGTCATGCCTCCATCTGGTGGTCATTCTTGGTATTATACGCTTGGTATTAACTAACATTAAATAAGATTAATAAATGATTTTAAATTATATTGTTCCTTTTTAGTTCATGTTAATTAATGTAATAACTTATGTTAACCAAAGAGACCTTAATGTAAATTGTTACAAATACTTTTAATATTCTATAAGTATTAAATTTATATATATATATATATATATATATATATATATATATATATATATATATATATATATATATATATATATATATATATATATATATATACATATATGTGTATACATATATGTGTGTGTGTGTGTGTTTGTGTGTGTGTGTGTGTAAAGAATACTGAGAATACAGAGCATTTCAGCTGATTCTATGCATTCTTTTTTATTCTGATACACAAAGAGGCAGCTCTTGAAAAATAAGGTCATGCCTCCATCTGGTGGTCATTCTTGGTGTTACACGCTTGGTATTAACAAACATTAAATAAGATTAATAAATGATTTTAAATTATATTGTTCTTTTTTAGTTCATGTTAATTCATGTAATAACTTATGTTAACCAAAGAGACCTTAAAGTAAATAGTTACCAATATTTTTTATATTATATAGCTATTTAAAAAAAGTATATGATTATATATATATATGTGTGTGTGTGTGTGTGTGTGTATCTAAAAGAATATGGACAGTACAGAACATTTCATCTGATTCTATGCATTATTTTTCATTCTGAGAGACATACAGGCAGCTCAGCCAACTCTTGAAAATTAAGGTCATGCCTCCATCTGGTGGTCATTCTTGGTATTACACGCTTGGTATTAACTAACATTAAATAAGATTGATAAATGATTTTAAATTATATTGTTCCTTTTTAGTTCATGTTAATTAATGTAAAAACTTATGTTAACCAAAGAGACCTTAATGTAAATTGTTACAAATAATTTTAATATTCTATAAGTATTAAAAAATTTTTATATATATATATATATATATATATATATATATATATATATATATATATATACATATATGTGTGTGTGTGTGTGTGTTTGTGTGTGTGTGTATAAAGAATACTGAGAATACAGAGCATTTCAGCTGATTCTATGCATTATTTTTCATTCTGATACACAAAGAGGCAGCTCTTGAAAAATAAGGTCATGCCTCCATCTGGTGTTCATTCTTGGTGTTACACGCTTGGTATTAACTAACATTAAATAAGATTAATAAATGATTTTAAATTATATTGTTCCTTTTTAGTTCATGTTAATTAATGTAATAACTTATGTTAACCAAAGAGACCTTAATGTAAATTGTTAAAAATACTTTTAATATTCTATAAGTATAAAAAAAAAAAAAAAAACATATGTATATGTATATATATATATATATATATCTGTGTGTGTGTGTGTGTGTGTGTGTGTGTGTGTGTGTGTGTGTGTGTGTGTAAAGAATACTGAGAATACAGAGCATTTCAGCTGGTTCTATGCAGTATTTTTCATTCTGATGGACAGAGAGGCAGTTCATGAAAAATAAGGTCATGCCTCCATCTTGTGTTCATTCTTGGTATTACACTCTTCACCTTTAAAACAATTTCAGTGATAGTTTTAATTGTTTTGTGGCCCCTGAGGATGATACATTTATGAAACTAAGCAGGTTTCCTCAGAATGACCTGTTATATTTATGTAAAATGTTTTGAAGTGTTTGAAAACTGCACTTTAAAGATATAAGAAAATTACTGCTATTTGTTTTACTGTTACTTTAATAAATCACCATTACCACACCGTTCGAGATATCCTAAATCCGTCCGCAATTTAAAATCTTCAGTATATTGGCATCATGTTGACAAAGATTGGTGTGAACTACTTGTTTCTGCTTGGAGGAGTATGAATTTATTTACAGCCTGTTTTCTCAAAAAACAAATATTCAAAGAAAAATTGTTTTGTGGCCCCTGAGCATGATATATTTTTGAAACTAAGCATGTTTCCTCAGAATGATTTGTTATATTAATGTAAAAAGTTTTGAAGTGTTTGGAAAGTGCACTTTAAAGATATAAGAAAATTACTGCTATTTTTTTTTACTGTTACTTTAATAAATCACCATTGCCACACCGTTCGAGATATCCTAATTCCGTCCGCAATTTAAAATCTTCAGTATATTGACATCATGTTGACAAAGTTTGGTGTGAACTACTTGTTTCTGCTCGGAGGAGTATGAATTTGTTTACAGCCTGTTTTCTCCAAAAACAAACATTCAAATAAAAATAGCCGACTTCCTGTTGGTCGTAGCTAATGACTGTAAATTAGAAAGTTGTCCGGCTTAATAAGAACAATTTATGTACCGAGTTTGGTGTCTGTAGCTAAAACTAACCCCCCCACTTTTGACAAAAGGTGGCGCTATAGAGTGCCTCCTCCACGCCCATTTATGAGCTTTTGTTGGTGTCTAACTATCATTAATACGGATATGTGTATTGAGTTTCATGGAATTCTAAGCATGTTATCTGCCTCAAAATAATCTGAAAATAATATTCAACTTTGACAAATTACCACGGCAACAATATTTTAGATATCAATATTCCCTTCACAGTTTCACATCGGCCGTGTTTTCTCATTATTCTGATGAAGTTTGAAGCAAATCGGGTAAAAATAAGATGCTGAAAATGAAATTGACACATTTCCTGCTGCCAGTTGGTGGCGCTATAACTTTTACTCATAATAGTCACATCTATTCGATCGGCATCGTACAACCAACAAACCCCTGAAGTTTGATCAAAATCAGACAATGTATGTGGATGTTATTAGACATTTCGTGTCTCTCATTTTTCGCCATAATTCATCGCCTCGCCACGGGCAAACCGTTCGAGATATCAAAAATCCCTCCGCAATTTAGCATCCCCAATGTCTTGAGATCATGTTCACCGAGTTTGATAGTAATCGTATGGAAGTCCTCAGAGGAGTATATCAAATTCCAGAGCATGCGCTTTTCAAACAGCCCTGAATAGCTGACTTCCTGTTGGGCGGAGCCTATGACATAGAGTAGGAAAGTTGTTCGGCTCAATGAGATCTATATGTGTACCGAGTTTCATATGAATACGTTTAAGTATGTGTGAGATAGCCATCAAGATATCTGACCGTCTTGTAGGGGGCGATGTAGAGCCCCTGTGCCACGCCCGGGTCCCAGCCTGGGCGACGTCCTAATGGCCGCGGATTCCAACGTGTGTGCAAATTTTCAAGAGTTTTTGAGCATGTTAAGGCCCCCAAAAACCCCTGGAAGGTTGAAAAAAAAAATAAAAATAAAAAAAAAAAAAAAAATAATAATAATCCTTAGGAAAACAATAGGGCCTCCGCCATTCTGGCTTGGGCCCTAACAAACAGGACACATTTGCTTTTAATTGTTTTGATGCTTGAAAACCCCTTTATGTTTTTGTATAATTTATTACTTTTTACAAAGGTATTTAGTGTAGCTAACATTTGAAGAAGATGAGTTCCTATATAGAAATTCCTATAGAAATTCATTTGACCAATAGTCACTTTGCAAAAAAAAAAAAAAAATCTCACCTGATGCCCATTTGCCTGAGAAGTTAAAGGAACACTCCACCGTTTTTGAATCCATTCAGCCGATCTCCGGGTCTGGCGATAGCACTTTTAGCATAGCTTAGCATAGATCATTGAATCCGATTAGACCAGTAGCATCGCGTTCAAAAATGACCAAAGAGTTTCGATATTTGTCCTATTTAAAACTTGACTCTTCTGTAGTTATATCGTGTACTAAGACCGGCGGAAAATGAAAAGTTGTGATTTTCTAGGCTGATATGATTAAGAACTATACTCTCATTCCGGCGTAATAATCAAGGAACTTTGCTGCCGTAACATGGCTGCAGCAGGCACAGTGATATTACGCAGCGCCTGAAAGTAGTCCCCAGCTAGGTAACTAGTTATAACAGGGCTCCTCAAATCTGGACCTTGAGATCCACTTTCCTGCAGAGTTTAGCTGTAACCCTAATCAAACACACCTGAACATGCTAATCAATGTCTTCAGGATCATTAGAAAATCACAGACAGGTGAGTTTGATCAAGGTTGGAGCTAAACTCTGCAGTGGATTGGACCTCCAGGGTAAGATTTGAGGAACCCTGAGTTATAATATAGATGGGGACTACTTTCAGGCGCTACGTAATATCACTGCGCCATGGTACGGCAGCAAAGTTGCTATCGCCAGACCCGGAGATCGGCTGAATGGATTCAAAAACGGTAAAACTCAACTTATTAACTCTGGGGGAGTTGGAGAATGAGCCTATTTCCAAAAAAAGTGGAGTGTTCCTTTAACTATAGTAACAGTACTGTTCAAGCACTTCTCAGATCGTTTATCACTTTATTGTAGACATTTCAAGAAAAGTTAGTGTTTTGTTTAAAAAGTTTTATTCAATTTTTCTGAAATCAGTTTTAATAATCTAATAGCATGCATCATGATTTAATTAAGTGTACAGGCCTGCTTTTAATTTATTTGTCCAAATTTTGCCAAATTCCATGATATACAGTAAACTCTATTTTTGTGACTAGATTTCTCAATTTAACAAGTTCTATTTATCCCTTTCTTTCATAATAAACAAATATTTTAAGTAAAGTTAGTGTTTTGTTTAAAAAGTCTTTAACGTAGTTGACTGGGCCAGTGCCAGTACCAAATAAAGCAATAAGCCCCAAGAAGACGTGGTTTACAGTGAATTATAACGGTTGTAACTAACATAGGCAGAATGTTCACTTCTGTTAATCAGCGAATCAGGGACAGTTATTATCAATGCTGACAATTTAACAATGCCTGTATTGACACACATTTCCTTTGGCCACGTTTGAGAATATATCTGTCTGTCATTAATAGAAGCCCATATATAGTGCAAAACTATCTGTCTAAACCAGGGATCTCCAACCCTGCTCCAACACACCTGTCTGAAATTAACGAGTAGCCTTGAAGACCTTGATTAGCTGATTCAGGTGTGTTTGATTGGGGTTGGAGCTGAAATCTGTAGGATGTTAGCTCTCCAGGACCAGGGTTGGAGACCCCTGGTCTAAACAGTATCAGACAACTTTAAATTCTTTTGTTCACTAAGCTTTAAATAATTAAATGAAAGGAGATGTGTCTCAGTCCCTGAATGAGTGAAACCCTTGTAAACGTGCCAGTCACCTATTTGCCAGTTAAGTAGGCATTACACTCCAAGCACCAGACCAACAATAGCCTTTCAAACTGATCTCGCCACATCACTGTCAAACCTGTAGTTCCTCTTAGTCTATGATGTCAAGAAACTGCTAAGGATTTCAAATAAAGTGAGAAATGTGAACTCGTGAGCCTGAAAGTATGTGCAGTCAAGTGTTTCATGGTGAGATTTCTGTACAAACACTGTAGAGTAAATTCACATGTGTGACCTACAAGATCAAATGTACCTGTGTCTATATATAGAAACAGCTGTTCTTCCTTTAATTGGTTGTTAGTGTAGTCTTGGTTGCTATGGTGAAAAGAAGCCACATGAGTGCCACCGGCATAGCAACGGCACACTGGGAAGTGTAAGAAGCAGTTGCAGTCGAATTCCCCTTACACACCTCTCTCAGTAACATTTTCACTCTGTAAACCCCCTCTAATGCATCTTTCCAACAGCAGAAACAGTCTCGCCTTCTGTGACATGATGTGATAATGCAGTATGCCACTCAGTGCGAGAAATTTGATGTCAGAGCTGATATTCAGAGTGAAAGAAAATTGAAAAGGATGACAAAGGCTCAACGTGCACTGTTAAGACATTTTCAAAGGGTTTTTACAGTAACTTCAGTAAGTTACTGTAATTACAATTTACAGTAGCAAACTATTTGATTTACAGTTGCAAATTGTACTGTTTTACAGTAAATTACTGAAAAAATCCAATTAATCAGTATACTACTGTAATTCATTCATTTTAATATAGATTTCATTAGATTTGATTCCTTTTTATATAGAATTCATTTTATTTTTACTCTACATGGGTACTATTGGCATTCAGTTAAAACAGACACAATAATTAAAAAATATAAAATGCTTTATTTAAAACATTGCATGTATAACACTTAAAAATACAGTCTTCCAATGCTGGAACAGTGCATCTTCACCGTTTCTCCTGTCTTGGGACGTCTTGCAGTGCATTATGTTGTGTCCTCTGGATTCATCCTCACAAAGAATCTTTAGTCAACAGAAACATAATGGAGAAAAAGACAAACAGCCAAAGAATACATAGCCATCTGCAAAACCCAGGTGCTGCTCCAAAACGTGGCCACCGCCTTTGCTCACCCTCCACTTCCACTGTTAGTGACAAAAATGTCTTCTCTGAAAAACAAGAAGTAGAAATGACACCCTTTTAAAAGGCAAACCTCATATAGAATGCACAAACCTCTCAAAACCATAGTTGTTCTCTTACCATGAATGATCAGTCTCAGGTTGGCTGGCATGTTCATGTCTTTCTTGATGCTTCATCGCAGTTGCCTTTAAAACACAAATACAAAAAAATGCAGTAAATCTAAAATTCCATTAAAAACTATAATAAACTAATTCTAAAACTAGAAAGGCAGCAAGTCATAAAACTTGTTTAACCTAGCTAACAGGATTTTATTTTCTCAGGCTACTGGCCAACATTAACTACTAACACCTGAACTAAATTTCACATTAGTTAACCTAATGTTAATATAAGATAAGTGTTGCTCATTAAAACTAATTTTAATTTGGTAACTTAATTCAATAAGCTAGCAAAAGTCGTTTGAAACGACAGCGCAGTGTACCATGGTAAAGTTCTGTAACTGCCATGTTGATGGGTAAATGTTACTATGGGTTAAAATGGTGTACAATTGTGGATGCGGGTAGTAAAGTGATGCCCCGGTATATTTCGGACATACAAATGTACTCCAAGCGCTCGTGCTGTTTCTGACACGAAGTACAAACAGATTTTCCAATCATTACAAGCGATGTAACACATCCAGTAGTCAGTCCCAAGCTGTTGTGGCGTTGTAGACACAGTTCAGGGCAAGTCGTGTCAATCCAAATGTAAGAAATGAGGAAAATAAAACAACCTCAATAGAATGGTGCCAAAGAGGCCGTTACAGCAAATACAGTAGTACACAGCAATTTACGATTTGACGTCACAGAAAATTACCATGATGCAAAGGGTATTACAGTTATTTACTGTAAAGGGAATTTGCAGTATTATACTGGGTGATATACAGTAAATGACTGTAGAAATTACAGAAATGTCTAACAGTGTGTAAGGAAACATCTAAAGCAGATTTAAATGGCAATGCAGAAAGGTTGTTATTTACTCAACACAGGGCTAAGGAACGTTTTCCTGGGGTTGACACTCATCCCTTTTTAAGCAACCTGCCTTGTCTCCAAAATAAGCCTGCATGATTCATCGAAATAAAAACCGAAATCACAGTACGGCTTAGTGTAGGCTGTGATTTAATTAAGTAAATAAAAAAAAAAAAAGTGAAGCACAGCATTGTGTTCTTACACGTGAGCAGTTCACTATCCGCTGGTGTTTGCAGCAGAGTTTCTCTGTTCACAGTAAATGCTGGTTCACATGAACTCATCTCTGAATCTGTTGGTATTATAATTTTACAGTTTTAGTGTAAAATAACTATTTTATTATTTTTAAATACTCATTTATTTACAGTGAAATATTACAATATTAATATTTCTTATTTAGATTTTTAGTCAATTCTTCTTCTTCTTCTTCTTCTTCTTCTTCTTCTTCTTCTTCTTCTTCTTCTTCTTCTTCTTCTTCTTCTTCTTCTTCTTCTTCTTCTTCTTCTTCTTCTTCTTCTTCTTCTTCTTCTTCTTCTTCTTCTTCTTCTTCTTCTTCTTCTTCTTCTTCTTCTTCTTCTTCTTCTTCTTCTTCTTCTTATTATTATTATTAATTTATAGCCATATCAAGTCAAGTTAAACTTTATTTATAGAGCACAACTTTAACACAACCATCATTGATCCAAAGTGCTTTACAATAAAAGGTTAGATAAAAAAGCAACAAAGATCAAAATTAAAAGAGAAAATTTAAATCAAAATGTGTGTATATATATATATATATATATATATATATATATATATGAAGGAGAAAATGCAACAGGTTTTACAAACAAAACATTCTGTTTCTTGATTTTCTCAAAAAAATAAGCATTTTATTTAACTACACTGAGTATATGAAATGCACACTTTTTGAGTATATGAAAAAGTGTGCTTTTTACTTGTCAAGCCAAATTGATTGCAATCTTTCTTTAGAAGTTTAAGGCAACAGTGTATTTGTTTTATTTTTTCACAGGTTTACAATAGTGCATACATGAAAGGTGTGGGTTATTGATAATGTGTGTGGTGTGATGATGCTGAGTGTTATGTTGTTTCCACTGAGTAGGCATTTAGAGGAAATTTCCTGATAAGACAAATAACACCCACTGTGTAAATGTCAGTGCCAAGAATGGGAGATTTATTATTATTAATTTAGATATTAATCATGTTTCCATGAAATGTCAATATTGACAAATGAGAAATAACGCCTTTATGACTGTATACAGGTTGATTTGGCTTTAATTTCATGATTATTATGATGGCACCATGACAGTGTTGGCTATTTGATTTTACATATCTCATATTTTTGTGGCTTTCATTTTCAGTTTAGTGGTAATAACTGATTTTGAAAGTCTAACTAATGTTGTACATTTTACAAACTCATATGGATGGAAATCCCCTCTGATTTTCATGACAGAAGCCGTTGGGGCTGCGCCCCTGTTCTCCGTACCTCGGAGGCCAGGCTATGGCACCATGGGGAAGCCCATCAAGCTGCTGGCCAACTGTTTCCAGGTGGACATCCCCAAAATGGACGTCTACCTGTACGAGGTGGACATCAAGCCCGAAAAGTGCCCACGTCGTGTTAACAGGTGCCAAACACTCAGCAGTAATTATAATTGACATAGTTTGTAACACTTATTTTGCTTTGACCATTTCATTCACAAGAAACTTGTGCATTAATCAGTCTATATACTCAAATTGAAAAGAAAACAGACAAATTTTTGTTCAGATTCATTAAAGGAATAGTTTACCCCAAAAAAACGAATTGCTGAAAAATGTACTCACCCTTAGGCCATCCAAGATGTAGATGGGTTTGGTTCTTCATTAGAACTGTTTAGGATAAATTCAGCATTACATCACTTGCTCACCAGTGGATCCTCTGCAGTGAATGGGTACCGTCAGAATCAGAGTCCAATCAGCTGATAAAAACATATCAATAATCCACATGACTCCAGTCCATCAATTAGTGTCTTGTGAAGTTAAAAGCAGCATGTGTGTAGATAACAAATCCATCAATGAGATTTTTAATTTCAAGCCATTGCTTCGGCTAAAATATGAGTCCTCGATCTATAATGTTGCTTTCTCCATTTGTCTCATCTGAATCAGGAGAGAAATATGAACAATATTGTAAATTTTTGTAAATGATCGCAACCAGCCAGGTATTATGCATTTAAGTGACGAAGGCATAGCTAGCTAGCAAACTGTAGGCTGTAGTATCTAAAACTCACGATTGAGCCGTGAACCACTGATGCTAATGCGCTCTAGTTATTAGGTGTGTTCGACGTGAAGCAGTGCTGCAGAACGATCAGTGTATGACATCAATGTAGCGCGAGAGCGATTCGAAAGCATCAGGAGTGTCTGCTCTCTGTAGCTCTCACTGTACGTTGATGTCTCACACTGATTGGTCTGCAGCGCTGCTTCAGGTGTTGGGGTATGGGCCGTGCTCGGTGGCTCGATTGCGTCATCAAGTCATGATTTAGCCCCGCCCCAAAAATCCTGATCACAAAAAACTGTTTAATCGTCTAACTCCACAATTAAGTACTACATAGTTCTAGGGGTGTCCCTGAATAGTCGACGATTCGATGCTTCGATTCGAGGAGCCTGATTCGACTCCCAATCTCACAGTTGAATATTCGCGGGTGTTATGATCATGCCATTTCGGCTATACTGGGGTGCTCAGCGTCTGATTTCACATCGAACTACTTATTGGGTTTTCTCCCAATAAGTTAATATTCAGCCTATTATGATAATGCTGTAAATAAGAATCTTAAAAGAAAGAAGCTTTAAATAAATATTAATGTGCATGAATAAATCCAACTTCCCCTATAGATTAAAGTTTCGCTGTCTAATCCGTCACCGACAGAGTATGGCGGGTAGGGTACAACAAGTGATTTCAAAACGTTTCAGTCGGTTTATTTATATCGTGTATACATTATTTATCTCCTATAAGATGCATTTGGTTGAGTTGCGCTACAGTAAAGCGCTTCATTGTAGTAGCGTACTATACATACGGTGATTATCTCAGCGCGCGGTGTGAGCAGAACAACAATGCAGAATATTAATAACTATGACTGGCACTGTCATATACATAGCATTATAATGAGAACTCTATTACAATAAAACACTGTTTTTTTTTTTGTTTGTTTTTTTAGTGTTTAGTTGCGTTTCTGCATGTTATTGCGCAAAGAATGCGTCCACAAAAGGAGTTCATTCAGAGCCGCACATGTGCATTCGGGGCATTTTGTGTAGATAGCCTATAAGTTGTAATATTAACGTTATGTTATATAAATAACGAAGCGTATTCTATGTGAGATATATGAGTTAAATCCCGTTGATTAAAAACCGGCTAGTGCGCGCAGCTCAAAACAGAAATGCTGAACGTTATAATGCATATAGGCTACATAACATTATAATGAGAGCACTATTGTAAAAAAAAAAAAAAGAAATTTTTGTGAATTCTTAAGGGCTTCGCTGACGTTTAATGTTAACTATCTTTAATCAAAACCTAAAACATTATTCACCCATTTGTATCTGCGAGGCGCCCGTTACACATTTTCCCTGTGTATTTATGACTGTAGAATGTCTGACTTGACTGACTTGGTAATGTATTTTCCCCCGCCCCCAAATATATGATTCGACTATCAGTCGACTATCGGCATGATTCGAAGATTCCGATTCGACTATGAAAATCCTTAGTCGGGGACACCCCTACATAGTTCACAGTCTTTGCAACATGTTTCAGCAATGCATTTCTGACATTTATAATGTGTTTACAAACAATTCTCAGAATTGATTTTACATGGACTTTAATGATTTTGTTCTTACAAACACGCAGCTTTTCACTTTATAAGGTGTTAACTGATGGACTTAAGTCATGTTGTGTGGATTATTGTGATATTTTTATCAGCTGTTTGGACTCTCATTCTAATGGCACCCATTCACTGCAGTGGATCCATTGGTGAGCAAGTGAAATAAATAATTTCTCAATATGTTCCAATGAAAAAAAAAAAAACTCATTTACATCTCGGATGGCCTGAGGTTGAGTAAATTTTCAGCAAGTTTTCATTTTTGGGTTAACTATTCCTCTAAACCTAAGAAAACCACTACTATGACCCTTTCTGTAATGGCTTCTAGGGAAGTGGTGGATTCCATGGTGCAGCACTTTAAGGTGACAATCTTTGGGGACAGAAGACCAGTCTATGATGGCAAGAAAAGCCTCTACACCGCCCAACCGTTGCCAGTGGCCACAGGGGGGGTAAGCCATATAAATGTACACCAGGAGTGGTGGAAAGTACCCTAGAGCAGGGCTCTGAACCGGTTCAAGGACTGAAAACCCGGAAACGAATGAAATTTTGACAGGAACATAACCAGAAACTAAATCAAATTTAATAGTTCTAAAATTTGAAATGGCCATTAACCGGTTAATAACATTATTTTATCATTCCATTTAATATTTGAATTTTGAAGTCAACCAATCACCAATAATAAATTTAAGTAGCCTATGCAAATGTGACGTTGACTCATCCAACCAGTGAAATGCCCAGGCTCAGCTGTAAATTCATCATAGGTAAATCTTAATGGCAGTGCCCTAGTGTAAGTTTAACCGAGAGAATGCCATGAACCACCAAGCATTAGGCCTACATTTAAGCAAAAATTAATGGCAGGTAATACAGCTTATTGTGTGTTTTGAAACCAGCAAAAATTGCAGGATAGTATATAACACAGATTCAACAAGGTCACATCACGCACCTGCAGCGCTTCTGTTAACGGAGAAAGCAGAATAAAAAAATGTGCTGAATTTCAGTTCATTGTGACGCGTCACACACTGGAAATCGAGACGGCAGAAAGCCATTTTCTTCATTTTTCAAAAGCTTTACAGTTTTCATTATTTTTAAATTTTATTTTGCTAAATCTTTACAGTTTTGAATGATGTCTTGCATCTATATGACAAACCAGCATTGGTATGACCATAAATTATGGAATAACAGATGGGTAAGCAATGCAGTGATCGCGCTGGCACCTCATGCACAACATATTTTTACTACCTTGACATCGCAGTCTGTTCATCAAAATAAAATACAGTTAAATAAATATATAAAAACTTACACTGCTCAATTGAAATGGTCCGTAGTACAATCTGTGCCGTTCCGTGCCACCACCGCCTCACATATACTGTGTTATTAACTTATAGCTGATGTGAAGGATGATATTTTATGTCAATAATGCGAGTGAAGTACAAAGCATATAGTTTACATAAATAATATTTTGGCATCCAGATATGTCGCGAATATGGAAACATTTGGATTCGTGCAGAATGAGAGAGGTAGGCTTCAGTTTCGCTTTTAAATGTATTCGTTTTGGCTTGACGTTTATTATTTAGCCTAAATACTGTTAACTTTAGAGGATTTGTTGTGGAGAGAAGGGAACTAAAATAGCCTAGTTGTTTATAATGTTTGTCAATATTTTTCTTTTGTTTACCGGTATTTTAGCCTACATTTATTTCTGATTGTAGGCTAATAATAAAATGCGACGTATAGCCTACTGATGTTTTTTCCTCTCAAAACGCAATTTTTTTTTTTACAAGTAGAGATTTTTAACCATGCAGCCAACATTTTTAAATATCTTTAAAAAAAATACTTTAGTGTCTTTAAAGCATTGACAGTTTTTTCTTTCGTTTAATACATTTGGCCAAAATCTAGAAAAGATTATGCTGTATTGGCTATGACTGAACGCAAGATAGGCAACCAGATCAAGACTCTCTTCATGCTTTTTATTATTATTATTATTATTATTATAGGCAAAGAAAAAAAAAAAGAAACTTTAAAATACCGTTTCTGCTCAGAGTGAACCGGGTTTATTTTTTCTCTCTCTCGTTTTTAAGCCCTGCCCTAGAGTACTTTACAGTAATTAAGACTTTACAGTAATCTTACTGCACATGTATTTGATTAAAGGTTCATCATCATATTCCAGTTCCAGTTGTGGTGCAAACTGTAATTCTTATAAATACTTACTGAAATCTTTTTATAATAAGCTTAATTGACCACTAAAGCTAATAAGCTTTAGTGGTCTATTAAGACCACTAAAGAGCAGCATCTTGATTGTTTATTTCATCATTAGTGTTGTTTTATATGTATATGTTTGCACAAAAGCATTATTATAATGATTGTTAATATTAATACCTGGATGTTAAAGTATTGACACAAATCAGGAAAATAGAATGTCATTTAATTCTATACAATAAAAACATGGAAAAATGCATACAAAAGCTAATTAATTAAAATAATTTTATAAAAGAATTGTGCTGCATTAACATTTTATTTCATTTTAATAAACTAAATTAGAAGGCAGCATTTTTTGCTCAGCCTTACTGCATTTGCACATTTTTATAAAAATATAATATAAAATATTTAAAAAAAAATTAATACATAAAAAGGAACATCTCATACTTTAGAACATTTTTTCATGATCATGTCTTTTATTATTTTAACCTGTGTGTCTAAATAAAACACATTTGTGTTAAATATTATATGTGTAAATTTGTGTATCATCTGAAGGTGGACCTGGATGTGACCTTGCCAGGTGAAGGTGGGAAGGACAGGTTGTTTAAGGTCGCCATTAAGTTTGTGTCACTAGTCAGTTGGCACCTGCTGCATGAGGTCCTCACTGGGAGGAGCACACCTGATCCTCTGAACCTGGATAAGCCAATCAGCACCAATCCCGTACATGCTGTAGATGTTGTTATGCGCCATCTGCCCTCTATGAGGTAAGAGTTCCCATGAGTACTGTTAACTGATCATAAAGGGCATTTAATACAATTAGAAAAGCATTAAGTGATTATGTCTTTAACAATACAGTGCTTAACTAGTAAAATGAGATTGAAAGTGTTTTATGGTAGATTAGTGTAGCATAAACAGTAAGCGGTTGGATAAGGATAATTTAGGAGTGCACGTTTATTCTGCAGGTAACAACTGTGTTTGTCTTCTCTCAATTCAGGTACACCCCAGTGGGACGATCTTTTTTCTCTTCCCCAGAGGGCTATGATCACCCACTGGGTGGGGGGAGGGAGGTGTGGTTTGGCTTCCACCAATCAGTGCGTCCAGCTATGTGGAAAATGATGTTGAACATTGATGGTAAGTCAGAGTGTTATGATAGGTCAAACCATTTTGGTCTGAATTATCCAGCTGCATCATCTGGACAGGGGTTCTAGTAGTTCAGTGGGTATAAAAGATCAGATAAAAGAAAAAGATCAAATAATGCCAAAATAATCTGTGTATCTATCATTCGTTCATTCGTTTTTTTGACTTAATATTGAAAGTAGAAAAATGAGAATACGGCTCCTTTTTTGTTTTTTCATTTTTTTTTTTTTACAAAAAACTAAAAACAAGACATCAGCAAGCCTAAATTTTCATTTTTTATTCAGGGGTAGAAAAATGAATAAACAGCTTGAATATTCTATTTGCACACATGGGCGGGAATTAAACGCCCCTTTCTGCTGATTGGTCAGCCAAAGATCAAACCTTGCAGTAATCTGTTCTTCCTCATTTTCACACAGCAGAATAATAGTCCTCTGCAGCTGCAGTTGTATGGATTCTTAACGCGTTTATTGCAACTACATTTCATCTTTTTCTCATCAAACAACCAGACTAATGAATGTCTCGAGAAAACTCGAACCGGAGGGCAGAGCAGACAGGGCTTTCTCCTGTGTAGACATAAATTAAATGCTTTGCATCTGCTGGGCATGGCAGGATATGATATGACGGCTATCGTAGCCTACCCTGGTCGCTCAGTAAGTTGGTTTGATTAATTGATTAATTAGTTTTTAGTTAAATATTTTAAACACTGATACAAAAAGGAAAGAATAATGCATTGACTTGGGTATATAATAGGCCCATATAAGGTTCACACAAGAACTGTCATTCTGACTCTCTGACAACTGGAGAACAACAGAGATATTAGAATACATACTCTTCTGAGTTTTATAATGTAGTCTTGTGTTTTATTAAAAATAAAAATAATTGATGTGTCAAAAGCATATGCCATATGCGCATGTGTGCAGCGCAAGCTGCTGCGCACTCACACGCAGGAATGCAATGCAGGATTTTCATAAATGTAATTTCGGTTTGTTTCTCACCAAACCCTGCAGTATGCCTTCAGAACACTTTGAATATATGCCACAAATTGCATAGGATTATTTTACAACAGATTTGCATCTGCTTTAAAAAAAAAGAAAAAGAAAGTCACCATTCTCTGCCATTAAATGGGCAAGTGTGAACAGGACATTTTTTTCACGTGTTTTGAAAAAAGAAGGTAATAAGCCTTAGTTCAAACAGTTCCAATACGTTGTGATGGGTTAAATGAGCTCAATAAACTAAATAAGCAGACAAACACGATTACAGTTAAGTGCAAACCAGTATTGAAGTGTACAGGAAATACACAGCATTCATAACTTTTGTTTTTGCTGAGTTTATTTAAATAATATTGAGTATTAATTGATGTTAACTTGGATTTTTTTTTTTCTCAGTAGGTGAAATAACTTAATACACTGTCATTTTATAGTCCTATGGTAAAATGTATATATTTTTTTTGTAGCATTCAAAATTACTGCAAAAAGCCATACCTCTGAAATATGAAGAAAACAACAGAATTTAGTGCTTTAGTGCATCTCGGTCTCCTTGAACATCTCTCTGGCGCACACCATAAATATGAATCAGTACTCTGCGAATACTTGCCTACATTTAAATACGTGCCTACATTTAAAAGTCTACATTTAGATTATTTGATGTTAAATGCATTAGATAAATCACTTTGTAATAAATCACAGCATGTATCATGATAAAAAAAAACGGGTTAAGAATCCATACAACTGCAGCAGCTGAGGACTATTATTCTGCTGCACGAAAATGTGGAAGAACAGATGATGGCACAGTTTGATCTTCAGCTGACCAGTCAGCAGAAAGGGGTGTGTAGACCCAAGTGTAGAAATCAAATATTCAAGCTGATTATTCATTTTTGTACCCCTGAATGAAAAACGAAAAATTAAGCTGAAATCTTAAAACGAAAAAGGAGCCGTTATCTAATTTTTCTATTTTCAATATTAAATCAAAAACCAAATGAACGAATGATACGCGAGTTCAAAATAATAATGCCTTTCATTTCGTTTAGTTTCACTTCACTTTTATCTGTCATTGGTCAGACAAACAGATAGTCCAACTTTTAAAAGCATCGTAGTGTTTCTATTTGGGGGGTTTTAACCTGTAAATGACTTGTTCTATTAGTGTAACATTGACCATGTTTTTTTTTTCTCTACAGTGTCTGCCACTGCATTCTACAAAGCTCAACCTGTGATTCAGTTTATGTGTGAGGTTCTGGATATCCACAACATTGATGAGCAACCTCGACCTCTCACTGATTCCCATAGAGTCAAATTCACCAAAGAGATCAAAGGTTTGTGTGAATGGAAGAATGGAGTAATTTCTATTCATCAACAAATCCTGAATAAACATCGCAGTGAAAATTCAGCTTTGCCATGACAGGAATAAATTACATTTTAAAATAAAACACTATTGAAATTGTAACCATTTTTCATTTTTGATCAAATAAATGCAGACCTCTTTAAAAAAAAATATTAAAAAATGCATGAATGTAAATGTTATAGATCAGTAGCCAGGGTTCCATCCACATATTTTTATGTACATTTTGGGATAACACATTAAAAAAAAAAAAAAAAAAAGCTGGATGGAAACACAAAGATGTGTAAGTGACAATTTTGTTTGGTAGAAACACGGAAAGGAAATTCTGCTATATTTACAAATTACTTCTTTAATTTTTGCATAAATTAAATTTGCAACTGGGATTGAAACATCATGTTTACCTGTACTGTATTTAATAGTCAAAATACTCTGAGCTGTAAACTGACCAGTTGCAACTGTATAGTGGTGTAAATTCGATCTTCTCCTCCCATCAGGTCTAAAGGTGGAGGTCACCCACTGTGGCACCATGCGGAGGAAGTACAGGGTGTGTAATGTTACTCGCCGGCCAGCCAGCCACCAGACGTAAGTGTATCATTTGCATCATTTAGTATTTTTCTTATGATAATATGAGGTTTGATTGTGTCTCAATTAGCAGACCAATAAGTCTGTAATGTGTCAAAAAGACTAAATATTTTACTGTCCTTTTTGTTATATTGAAGCATTAACATCACTTGCTCACCACTGGTGATGGCACCCATTCACTGCAGAGGATCCATTGGAGAGCAAGTGATGTAATGCTAAATTTCTCCAAATCTGTTCAGATGAACAAACAAACTCGTATACATCTTAAATGGGCAGATTTTTGGGTGAACTATTCCTTTAAAGAGCAAAAAAAAATTTTTTGTTTAAAAGCTAGTCTCCCCAGATCTCCATTAACTTTCTTTGAATTTTTGTTTTGCTCTGTTAGGTTTCCATTACAGTTGGAAAATGGACATACCGTGGAGAGAACAGTGGCACAATACTTCAGGGAAAAGTACAACTTACAGCTCAAGTACCCCCATCTGCCCTGCTTGCAAGTAGGGCAGGAGCAGAAGCACACATACCTGCCTTTAGAGGTAAGAGTCAAGATATTTGATCAATTACATTAGCTACCATCTCTTCACTGATTTATGAATTCACGTCTAGCCACTTTTAGAAGCTTTTCAGATGTCTCGATTCATGTTAATGGTGCCAAAACTGACCGTCCTCTCTGTTACTCAGGTGTGCAACATTGTGGCAGGCCAACGCTGCATTAAAAAATTAACAGACAACCAAACCTCCACCATGATCAAAGCCACGGCCCGCTCAGCACCGGACAGACAAGAGGAGATCAGTAGACTGGTGAGTTCAGTGTGTTGCTGTCTGATGCTGCATTAATTCTTCAAGTACTGTATGTAGACTACCAAAATGTTGGTATCATGGAAATTCTTACATTTACATTTACATTTAGTCATTTAGCAGACGCTTTTATTCAAAGCGACTTATAAATGAGGACAAAGGAAGCAATCGAAATCAACAAAAGAGCAGTGATATGCAAGTGCTATGACAAGTCTCAGTTAGCCTAACACAGTACACGTAGGTTTTTTTTTTTTTTTTTAGTTATATAATAAATAAGAAAACGCATAGAATAGAAAAAGAATAGAGTAAGCTAGTGTTAGAGGCCTTTTTTTTTTTTTGCTTTTTGTTAATTGTATAATAAATATAAAGAAAACAAATACACTGTAAAAAAAAAAAAAGAAAAAAGTTGAGCCAACTTAAAATTTAAGGCAACCAGCTTTAGCAGATTTTGGAGTTTTCTCAACTTGTCGTTTTAAATTTATACAATAAAAATTTGAGAATCTCCCACAAAAATAAGTTGAGCGAAGTCAAAAATCTGCTGAAGCTGGTTGCCTTTTTTTTCTTTTTTTTCTTTTTCTTTTTACAGTGTAGATAGAATACAAAAAGAATAGAGAAGCTAGTGTTAGTTGTTTTTTTTGTTTGTTTTTTTTAAGAAAACAAGCAGTTAGTAAATGAATATTGAGTGCAAGTCTAAAAGGGGCATGTTTTTTATTTATTTAAAGAATAGAATTAGAATAGAGAGTGCTAGAGTCATGGTATCCAGGCAAAACCAAAACTGTCACAATCAGTCTCAACTCTAAATCTTTCTGAAACCACAGGTGCGCAGTGCCAACTACAACTCAGACCCCTTCGTACAGGAGTTTCAGTTCCGTGTGCGGGATGAGATGGCGGAGGTGACGGGTCGTGTCCTGCCCGCCCCTATGCTGCAGTATGGCGGCAGGGTGAGCTCTGAACACTTTATGGTACCCATTCCCTTTCACTCATGCACCGTGTGTCTGTTTGTGTTTGAGTAGAATGCTAGAAATTGGTCATGGTTTGATGCTTGATTTAACATTTATAATTATAATTAATGTGTGCTAATTTTGGGCTAATACTAATGCCTACATGTGGGAGGAGGTGCTGTGTTGTTTGTTTGTTGTTTGTTTGTTTTTTATGTAATGAGGTTTGTGTTTAATTGCTTGCTTTTTATATCTTTTATACCGTGGATTTGCATTTACATTTGCATTTTTTTGTGTTTTTATTTTGTGGCTGTTTAAAGGGCTTTTAATAAAGCATTTAATGTTTTTTTTATATATATATATATATATATATTTATTATTATTATTATTATTATTATATTTTTACAACTGTTGAATTTGTTTGCTTTTTTTAAAGGAATTATTCACCAAAAAATATAATTAAAAAGTAAAAAATTGAATGTCATTATTTCTTCATTCACATGTCATTCCAGACCTCTGTGAATTACTGCTCTGAAACACAAAAGTAGAAATTCATAGCAGAATGTCTAAGCAGCATTTTTCCATGCAGTAGAAGTGAACGATGATTATGACTGTCAAGCAAGATTTGTACAGCGTTAGAAAACTTGGTATTAGAATATGGTTGCATAGACTAGTTTTATGTGGTTTTATGGTGTTCTTTTGGGGTTTTGAACTTGACAGTCATTTTAAAAATTCCTTTGTGTTCCACAGTAGAAAGGAAATTCAAACGGTTTGGAATGTCAACAGTTTGAGTAAATGATGATTACAATTTTGAGCACAAATTAACTAATTTGAAAGCCATATTAAAAGATATGTTTCAAATTATTTGAACAATTAGACATTGTGAAGCATTTGTAGAGCTCCCAAAGTGAGAACTTTGAGGTTTTTCATTGTAGCAGCTGTATGAAAGTACATATACTGTAAGTCTGCCGAAACATTTAACACCGTATACTGTTTGAGTTCATATACTATTTGATCTCAACAAGTTAAGACAACCTTTGTATCCATGTGTTACAGAATCGTACAGTAGCCACCCCAAGTCATGGAGTGTGGGATATGAGAGGCAAGCAGTTTCATACTGGTGTGGAGATCAAGATGTGGGCCATTGCTTGCTTTGCCACTCAGAGACAATGCAGAGAGGAAGTTCTCAAGTAAATCTTTTTGTCTTTAACAAATCACCATTTATTAATGGAATTAAAACAGAAATACTGAAGTGTCTCTCCTGTCTTTTTGCAGGGGCTTTACAGACCAGCTGCGGAAGATCTCTAAGGATGCAGGGATGCCCATACAGGGTCAGCCATGTTTCTGCAAATACGCTCAGGGAGCAGATAATGTGGAGCCCATGTTCCGCCACCTGAAAAACACCTACGCTGGCCTCCAACTCATAATCGTCATTTTGCCTGGGAAAACTCCTGTCTATGGTAACTATTTATGGACTTATGTTTTTTTTTTTTTTTTTTTTTGGTCATTAAGTTTGGATTTTGTTCACGTCAGATTTAAATGTTCTCACAAGATATATTCTTTGAGCTCCTCACTGTTGCACTGAAGTCAGCGCTCTCTTTCTCTAGCTGAAGTGAAACGTGTTGGAGATACTCTTCTGGGAATGGCCACTCAGTGCGTTCAGGTGAAGAACGTGGTGAAAACCTCCCCTCAGACCCTCTCCAATCTCTGTCTCAAGATCAACGTCAAACTGGGCGGCATCAACAACATACTGGTACCCCATCAGCGGTAAGACAATAAAATTAATCCATTTACACAGAAAACTTGGTTTCATTGGTCAAGACAAAATGTCCCTAAATGTACCGAACACCTTGTTTATGTGTATTTATGTTGTTTGTTTTTCAGCCCATCTGTATTTCAGCAGCCTGTCATTTTTCTGGGAGCTGATGTCACTCATCCGCCTGCAGGAGACGGCAAGAAACCCTCCATTGCAGCTGTGAGAAAGACAGACTACATATACACACCTTTTTTGTCATATACTTTACCATTTAAACACATCATGCACATTTGTGAAGAAAAAAAAAACTAATTTGCAAAACCTAAAATCAATGGACTTGAAAGTTGTTGAACAGCTGTGGATATTTCAACGAAATACTTTTTTTCTGCTTCTCCTCACTTCAAATTTGTTGCTGAACAGGTGGTGGGCAGCATGGACGCTCACCCCAGCAGGTACTGCGCTACTGTCCGTGTTCAGAGGCCCAGACAGGAGGTGATTCAGGACCTGGCGTCCATGGTGCGAGAGCTGCTCATCCAGTTCTACAAGTCCACCCACTACAAACCCACCAGAATCATCTTCTACAGGGACGGTGTGTCTGAGGGACAGTTCAGACAGGTGAGGCTCTCCTGTGCCCCCTCTCTTCCCTTAGCTTGCACTGCATGTGGTCGAAAGAGTCTCGTAAGCACTAATGATGCTAAAATGTATTTTAATCGTGATCCCGATTTATTGTGATTTCTCTTGATTAAATAAGCATAATTGTCTTTGATATTTGCCAGCTGGTTATATATCATGAAAATTTTTCATTTTCATTTAACATTTGCATTATCTTGCATTGGTAACAAAACTCTAGTTAACAAGTTTTAATGATTGCGGTTGCCAGATCTGAAGAACTTAAAATCTCCCAATCAGAGTTTTTCTCCTAAATGGATACATTTTCTTCCCAACCTTTTAACCATGCCCACATTTCTTTGCTTTAAGAAAAAAGCACTGATGAGCTGAAAACACTAACAAAAATATTAAGTTGGAGTTATCAAAAATGTAAGTTCGGAGCGATCTCCATTACAATATTTTTTCTTAAATAAAAGTGTAATACAGCCAGTCTGTTTTGTCATGTGGTCAACTGCACTGTTTGCTGTGGTTTTGCTTTTGAGAGAGCTGGTTTTGTACAGTTTTGATGTTCAATTATATAGTAAATACAATGCGTCAGGAAACTAGATGAGGGAAAAATAACCCATTCAAGTTGAAGTTCTGATGAAATCTAAAAAGAAATTTCTAAAATGACTATAATAATCATGATTATCAGTTTAACCATAATCATGCAGCCCTGCCATATTCAGTAGTATTCCTGAACTGTATTTTACATCTTTATTTCTAGGTGCTGTACTACGAGTTGTTGGCCATACGTGAAGCTTGTATCAGCCTTGAGAAGGAATATCAACCAGGAATTACCTACATTGTTGTGCAGAAACGTCACCACACTCGTCTCTTCTGCGCTGACCGCACTGAGAGGGTGAATATGAGAGACTTCTCCTAAAAGCTTTGTTACATTTTCCTCACTTTTTCCTAATCGCACTCTCACTTTTTTTTAAAAATTTTTTAAGGTGGGCCGCAGTGGTAACATACCAGCAGGTACCACAGTGGACACTGATATCACCCATCCTTATGAATTTGACTTTTATCTGTGCAGCCATGCTGGAATACAGGTACGAACACACACAGACATGACCACAACTGTATTAGTGCATTTTAGGCCTTGTTTTGCTGCATTATTGCCTGTTAAATCAATTGATTGATCAATTGAGTTATTAAAATCCATTCAAAGTTACATAATTTGGAAGAATTGAATATAATGCGTTTTATCAAAATGATTATTTAACTTCTTTTACCCAGGGTACAAGCCGACCTTCACACTACCATGTGCTATGGGACGACAACTGCTTTACAGCTGATGAATTCCAGCTCTTGACATACCAGCTGTGCCACACATATGTGCGCTGTACCCGCTCCGTTTCCATCCCTGCGCCTGCCTACTATGCCCACCTAGTGGCCTTTAGAGCCCGCTACCATTTAGTGGATAAAGAGCATGACAGGTGAGGGATTTACTGGACTAATTGCTGCTGTCTTAGTGTCTATAAGTAGAAATGTTCTATTTGATTTAAATTAAAGGCTTTTGGAAGCTGTCACTCATTTTGATTTGAATAGACTTTGCATATTCTTGGTTGTCGTAGGTGTTTCTTTGTCACAGTGAGCCAGTATTCTTTATTTCAATGATTCAGAGTGATGGTTTGATTTCAGGAAGTTGAATTATTCAAGCCAACTACCTAAAAGACAGACTCCGATTCATACAGTCACAGATTTGTTGCAGTACCATATAAAAGTAGTCTTTTATATATCGTTGGACTGTATCTACACATCTTACAACTCTTGAAAGTGCTTAAAAACACTTTTTTATATTTATGTGTGTTTCAAGTTAACACTTTTTAATCAATTTTTATATACTGATGTTTGCACTCTACTATTGTATACTCTCTAGTATACATACTGTTCAAACATTTGGGGTCGGTATAATTTTTAAAAGGAAAAAAAAACAGTATTTGTTGGAAATGGAAATCTTTTTTTAAAGACAAATATAAATGTCAACTTTGATAAATGTAATGCATCATTGCTGATTGATTTCTTTAAAAAAGTTAATAAATAAATGGTAGTGCACATATTGTGTAAACTTGTATCTCCTTGGTATGTCAAGGAAAATGTATTTCATAGTGTAAATTTATGCCTCTGCTCATTTCTTTCTCCTCGTTCACAGTGCGGAAGGCAGCCATGTGTCGGGCCAGAGTAATGGCCGAGACCCCCAGGCCCTGGCCAAAGCTGTGAAGATCCATCACGATACTCTGAGGACCATGTACTTTGCTTAGCCCCGCCTCCACAGACCTGTCAGTCGCTGGTCATCGTGCACTTAGCGGAGGAGGGCTTCTCCCAATCACAGGCTGCTAAAGAGTACCAAATGTAGAACTTACAGGAGGAACTAGCACTGTTATGCAATAGAAAAACAGCCAATCTTTCCAGTCTGCTTCGCTTACTAATTGTTTTTAATATGTAGATTGCAGCTATACCATTATTTATTAGATTCATAGATATGTTTAACTATTCATTTTACCTATTTAGGTCACAAAACAAAGCTTAAAAAGGTTTGCTTGATCAACTCGTACTATATCAGTGAATAAGGCAGTGTTATTTTATTTAGGACCAGTGTGATGAGCCTACTTGTCTGGATTTCACCTTCTACAGAGTTTTGTTTCAACTAATCAAACGCACATGAATTTGGACATCAGTGTCTTCAAGTTTAGTTGAAAATCACAGGCAGGTGTGTTCGAACTAGTCTTTGGAACCACCTTTGGTTCAGGATTAGTATTTTGTTAGGTTTGGTGAAGTTGATTGTTGGAGGAATGCCACTAGAGGGCAGTGCAAAGTTTGCTATGACATCTTACTGTAGGTCCTCCACTGTTCCTCTGGACATTTGTTGCGCTAATCAGAGACCATTCTTGATGTTTTACTAGTAACTTAATAGTAAATCATGCTTTTCCAGCTAAATCTAGCATCTGCAAAAAAAAAACAAAAAAAACAAGACAACTGAAATGTCATTCCATTTTTATTCCAGCTATTCAGAAATCCATATTTGTTCCTTTACATCTCATTTTCCATGTGTCCATGTCTTATTCTGCTTTTTGAACATTGGAGGCACCTCTTTTCTTCCAATTTCATAGTCTTTCAAATGATTCTATATACCTCTGTGATACATTAACTGTTTAGTTCATGCGCTGTCTGGAAAATATTGCGCCTACCATTGAACTATTGGTTCATTGTGCTTCCTGGCAGCTTTATCTTCGGCTCGCTCATTAAGCAGAGGTGACAGATTAGCTAAGGACTGCAGAATCACCAAAAGATGAACTTTGAAACTCAAGGGTTGGCAAAAAGTTTCCACATAGTCAACTGTTTATGTCTCTCTGTTGAATGCTTTGTGCCTCATTCGGTTTGAGTGTGCTTACAACGCAAGCATTCAAATCAGTCGGAGCGTGACCATAACACGTTTGATGGATGTGTGTGCACATATAATTCCACCCAAGGCTACTCGGAGGCCTACGTCACCATTAATATTAACTTTACAGCTGTTAGACATTTCATTCTGACTTATGATCTTTGAGCTTATTTATAATGTTGCTTTTGTCAATAGCGCATTTGTAAATGTATCTATTTAACTTATCAGTTTCTTAATTTCGCGTTTTATCCCTGTGAACTCTGACAAACACTGTCCTATAAGCCTTTTAGTGCAATAAGCCAATTATTGACGGCTCTGTCGTAGACTTTCGTAATACAATGCAAACCATACTTTATGAGTGAATGCTTTAATTTAAAAAAAAAAAACGTTTTGTTGTATGTGGCATTGTGTAAGAGAACTTGAAATGGATGGTGTGTTTTATGGCTGGAATGCTGGGTTGAGTTTACAGAGAAGATGGTTACTCTCGTGGGTATGTTTTATGGGAAAGATTCTGAGTTTGCTGTCAAGAGATCATGGACAAACCTTTCATGTGAAGTCAAATGAGACAAAGTGCCTGTTTTATAGGAAATATCCCTAAAACGCAATTCTATTGGGGTATGTTTTAAATATATATTTAAAGTAAGTGGCATGTACATAGGTTGGACAGATATTTAGCTATTGAAACTGTTATTAAGGTCTTTTTGTTGTTAAGGGCAATTTGAATAGTTGAACCAATATAAAACTGACTAAACCAAGTCCTGGGTCATTTTCATTTGAACTTTCTTTTAAACTTTTGGACTTTCTTTTGAACATTCAAATTGTCTTTTGAACTTTCAGACATTGTTTTCAATGTTTGAATTTTCAAAAAGTTGTTTTTGAACATTCTTTTAAACATTAAATTGTCTTTTGAGCTTTTCATTGTTTAAATTTTCAAACATTCTGTTTGAATTTTCAAACATTCTTTTGAACTTTTAGGCCCTTTCTTTTAAGCTCTTTTCTTCAAACCCCTCCTTGTTCATAGCCCTTGTATATTCAACTGCATTCCACACAGACCAAACCAATGTGCCTAGGAAAACAGGGGTAGCAGGGAGTATTGAGTAAAAGCATTTGAATTGTAGTAGGGTAGGTGGAGGGTTATATTTGTTAACTCCATGGCCTCTGGCACACTTTCACATCACCCTTAATGTGAATGGCACTGTGGTCTTTCTGCCCTACAGCCACAAATACATGTTGACCAGTGTAGCTGCTATTTTACATAAACTACATCTGCTTTTATGAGAGAACGAGAGATTCTGAGAAATGACTGACAAATATATTGCTGCACTTAAAAAGCTGTACAGTCTCAGATTTGGCGAAACGCCCAAGGTGCTAAGAGGTGTGGTGCTGTAATTCGGGGATGTTAACTACGCTAATCTGTCTGCTCTGCATTTACTGCGAAAATTTTAGCAGTTTTAATGTATGGTGAAAAAAATGTAGATCTTTAGAGCCTTGTTTTGATTTTTTTTTCAGAGTGTGATGGTCGGTTAGCTCGCTAAGTTTTTAGAAAATTGTTTGCGAATTACCAAACCCACATACGTGATATTATATCCAAACAGTTTAAATAAAATGTCAGTTTTAGCGAGTTATCTGGAGTTTAGCTCTGTAAAAAAAATCTTTGCGCTAATGTCAAATTTCTTTGGTGCTCTTTTTCATTTGTTTTGATGTGTTGAGAACTGTTACTTCTCTGCCGCTACCAGCATTTGAACTTACTTGAATAAGGGGAGTGATCAGTAGAACCTTCACCCGTATGCATGTTCGGCTTTAGATGACCGCTTGCTTATACAGCCTTCTGAAGTTGCCACGGAATAAATCGCAAAAAAAAAGTCCTGTAGGTGGGGCTATTTGAGTTGGTGGGTGTGGCTTAAATGGCACCTCCTGCTGAAACTGTGATGCGACACTCTCCACCCCTTGGCTTAAAGCTGGAATGCGGATACCTTAAAGCATTTTTAATTCAGAGGAGAAGTATATTTTTTAAAAAACAGAGCTGCATAATGCACATCAATTATTTTTGCTAACAAAGTCTATGAAAGAAAAGCAAAAGATGATAATAGTGATCTTAATCATGATAGTGACTAATATAATTTGGGCTAATATGCAATAGACTATTGATTAGTAGATTTGTCTCGTCTTGTTTTTCGAAAGAAAGTCGTTCGTGAGTGTCTCTGCATTGTCCTACGGTATTTATGCGCAAAATTATGTAGTTCACAAAGGGATGAACCTTCACCTCCATCTTCTCGCTTTATTATTTATTTGACTTAGATATGAAGGTACCACCTCAAACATTTCCCTTTAGTTGATAAAAACAGGACGATTCTCACACACAAGCACATTTAAAAATGCCTGTAGGCGTCAAGCCCTCTTGAAATCAATATATTAATTGTGTCTGAACTAAAGTGAAACTGTTTTCCTCAAGCCTAGAGTATTTGCTGCTTGAGGTTATTTTTCTGAATATGTTGAGGTGAAGATTCATCCTTTGGGCAGACGAGTTAGTGGAATGTGCCTTTTCTGATGGTGCTGTTCTCAGACAGATAAAATGCGACATTTTTAAGGGCCCAACAAGCCTATATTGAAGTTATATTAATATGATATACTGTATAATGTGTGTTCAAGAGTGTTAAAACTGTATGTGTGGGTGTGATTGTGCCTCTTTATTCGCCAAGAACACATTAAATCACAGAGCTTGCCAGTTACTGGGTCTCTGGACCAAACTTTCTATGAGGGTTATAGCTACTTTTTGTAAGGATTTGGCACTGCAAAACTAATAGATCAAGCACTGACCAGGCAGACTGTACCATAAGAAGCCTGGGAACTCATCCCAAGTGATGTTTTCCCTTTATTGTTTTTTGTCTTCAAACCATTTTTAATAACCAAGACAAATCTGTGTTCTCTATGTGTGATGAAATAGCAATAACGGAATTGGTAATGTCACTAGTATTTGGCCTAAATTCCAGTTTTAGACACCTTTTCATAAATGAACTTCTCGGATCCAACTGTTACATTTATTAACATGATGATCTGGTGATTATAAAATGAGGATATCTGTATCTGTGATTAAATCCAGCACAATATGTATCAGATTTATCATACTATGCAAGCTTCTTCTCATCTTGAAGGAGCTTCATAGGATTTTTCAGCACTCTTTCCATTGTGATGCAACATGTTCAGCGCTCTGATATAATGGTGTAGTTAAAGTGTGATGAAATGATATTACTGAATTGATAACAGAAAATATATATTTGTCTTTTGTTTATCTCAACCCTTCTAATTGTGGTCTTTCATCGGGTCTTTATTTGGTTGTTCTATTTAATTGTCAATATTTGAATTAAAACTATGTATGCAAATTTTGATGGATATGTCTTTTGAACTGTTTGTCTTGGACAAAAATGATACATATGAATAAATATTGAATGTACATGCAGTTTTGTTTACTTTGCAAAAAAAATAGCATGTAGTTAAGTGTTATTAACTATTAAAAATCATTTTTGGTTATTTGAAATATAAATATTAAATGATTCACTTAAAAAATGAAAATGAGAACTATTACTTAAATTTAAATAAAAATAGATAAATAAAAAATATATATATTTTATTAATTATACATGGCAAAACTACTCCAATTAAAAGCTAAAAATGTAAAAAAATAAATAAAAAAAAAAGCATATACAGATGTATATTGAAGTGAGAATGGCTAACATAGTAAGATTAGATAAATAGAAATGTTGATATACTTTATTAATCCCACAAAGGAAAGAACAATGCCCCAACAAATACATTATTTGAATGACAATATACAATCCATTGATTTTAAATATTACCTTTTCCATACACAAACAGTTTGTAACAGTTACCACCGCAATTCACTCACATAAAGACTAAAATTAATTCTGTGAGCGAAAACAGACTTTGCATAAAATTTACTTAAAATACCTTCCTTATTAATTTTGCGCATCTGCAATGTAGAATCTGACGTCACATTGGTAAAGTGCCATTACAAAATGAAACTACAAGCTGGATCTTGCAAAAGACTACATGGCTTTTTTCTCGCTATATTGTACAGAAGCTGTTTCCATGACGGTTTAAAAAAGGTAATTGTGACTCTTCATCTCTCAATTCAGATTTTTTTCAGAACTGTGAGATATAAACACTCAATTCTGAAAAAATAAAATCAAACTTGCGAGAATTCAGGGGGAAAAGAAGTCAATTTCTGAGTTTATATCTTGCAATTCTGAGGAAAAAAAAAAAAAGGTAATGAGTAAAAGTCATCACAATTACTTTTTTAATTTATTTTTTCATTCTGTGGCAGAAACAAGCTTCCATATTACATAAGCATTGCACAAAACACATTCTCAACCTTTCCCCCAACACAATGTTTTAAAGATCAAAAGTAGAGGCTTATAGTATGATACCATCTATAGTCTAGTATAGTTCTAAAAGTTGACCAAAAAATCTTTCAACAGTTAAAACTGACTAGAGATAGCAAGTAGCAAATAATGTTCATCATGGCTGTGATGTAAACTTAAGGTTATTGGCTTAAAGCCCAAGCTTCCCTTTTCAATGGGAAATATGTCAGCACAAGTAGAAAACTCTTTTTGGCCAAACATTTCACAAGGTGTTTAGATTTTAAAAATCATAAAAAATTTGGAAAAGCAGGTGCGTCACGTGAAAAACTTTGAAAGCATCCGCTTTTCTTTTTCTACTTCTGTACGCACTCAGTAGTACATGAATATGTTGGTCTAAATGAATTCCATGGGAACATCCATGAGATTTTGGTCCATGCTATTTCATTTCAGTGGGATTTCCTGCAGCTATTCTCCAGTTCCACCTTGTTTTTGGAGGTTTGGACTGAAATCTGTATACGGTACACTTCCATGCCTGTGGATGTGCTTTGTGATTAATGTCCTGAAGTATCTAGTCAAAGACTGGTCGCCTGTAGTCATAAAAACACATGGTCAGTAACAATACGTCTGTATTTTTTCAGATATGTGTGTGTAAACTCACATTTCTTCATGGTCTGTTTGGTGCGGTTCCTCGTGTTCCTCCAGAGTTAAAGAAACATCAGCCATCAGGAAGGAGTCTGTGGAGCAGGTGCTGATCCTCATGGGTGCAAGACGCCGGAGTCTGTTGGGTGTCCAGGGCAGGCGCCGCTGGGCCCTCTGGGAAGGTGTGACAGCCTCATTCTCCATTAGCCAGGGTAGGCTGCTGTGAGTGTGACTGTCCATATCTGGCAAGAATACTGGATTCTCTATGCCAGCTTCAATGAGATATGAAAGAAACATACACAAACCTTCAACTTCTTACTTATGCAAATGTGGTACTTATGCAAACTATACTGCAAGCCTATAGATTTATTACTCTTTATGTACAAATCAACATCTGTTCAGACCCTTTTCTTACCTCCCACTGTATACGTGTCTCTCATGAAAGTACTACTGATAGCACCAGTCTCACTCCCTACAGCACTGTCAACTAAAAACACAGAATCATGCTTAGTCAAAGACTGATAATTAGAGAAGAAAATGTAATGGTGGAAAATTATATTCCAAAGCATATTGTAATTTTCATTATATTCCAAAGCATATACTTGAAAATCAATAAACCAACCAAATAAAATATACAGGTGCATCTCAATAAATTAGAATGTCGTGGAAAAAATCATTTATTTCAGTAATTTTTCAGTAAAAAGTTGAGATAGTGAATTGGTGGGTTTTTGTTAAATGTGAGGCAAAATCATCACAATTAAAAGAACCAAAGACTTAAACTACTTCAGTCTGTGTGCATTGAATTTATTTAATACACGAGTTTCACAATTTGAGTTGAATTACTGAAATAAATGAACTTTTCCACGACATTCAAATTTATTGAGATGCACCTGTATATTTATACATAAATGCATGCATATAATTTATTATATATGATTTAAATATAATGTATCAATTGTTTAAATAGTTGTATTTTTTGTCATTTTTTTATTTACTTAGTTTATTTTATTATATTTCAGTGCATGTACTTAAAAATATATTTGTGCGTGTGTGTGTGTGTGTGTGTGTGTGTGTGTGTGTGGGTGTGTATCTCTCTCTCTCTCCCTCTCTCTCTCTCTCTCTCTCTATATATATATATATATATATATATATATATATATATATATGTTATATGTGACCCTGGACCACAAAACCACCTTTCAGTATTTTTTTTTTTCTTTCTTTTTTTTCTTTCAGGGCAGAATGGACATTCTCAGCTGAATAATTTATTTTCTGAGAACATATCCAAACATTCTGTTTTGGTTGTTCTAAAAAGAGAGATTTAAAAGTTAAAGGGATAGTTCACCCAAAAATGAAAATTCTGTCATTAATTACTTGTCGTTCCAAACCTGTAAGACCTTTGTTCATCTTCGGAACACAAATTAAGATATTTGTGACCCTGGACCACAAAACCAGTCTTAAGTCACTGGGGTATATTTATAGCAACAGCCAAAAATACACTGTATGGGTCAAAATTATTGATTTTTCTTTTATGCCAAATATCATTAGTATATTAAGTAAAGATCATGTTCCATGAAGACATATTGTAAATTTACTACTGTAAATATATCAAAACGTCATTTTTGATTAGTAATATGCATTGCTAAGAATTCATTTGGACAAATTTAAAGGCGATTTTCTCAATATTTAGATTTAGCACCCTCAGATTCCAGATTTTCAAATAGTTGTATCTCGGCCGAATATTGTCCGATCCTAACGAACCATACATCAATGGAAAGCTTATTTATTCAGCTTTCAGATTATGTATGAATCTCAATTTAGAAAAATTGACACTTAAGACTGGTTTTGTGGTCCAGGTTCACAAATACATATTAGCAAATAAATGCAAATTTTAAATTATTCAAATGAAAGGAATTTCATATATATATATATATATATATATATATATATATGAAATTCCTTTAATTTAAATATTTTACAATTAGCATTTATTTACTAATATGTATATAATATTTTCTATTTAAGAAATACATTTTAAAAATGTTTTATAGATATATTTGTATAGATCTATATATACAGTGGTGTGAAAAAGTGTTGGCCCCCTTCCTGATTTATTATGTTTTTGCATGTTTGTCACACTTTAATGTTTCAGTTTAAATATTAATCAAAGATAACACAAGTAAACACAACATACAATTTTTAAATGAAGTTTTTATTATGAAGGGAAAACAAAATCCAAACCCACATGGCCCTGTGTGAAAAAGTGCTTGCCCCCTAAACCTAATAACTGGTTGTGCCACCCTTAGCAGCAACAACTGCAATCAAGCGTTTGCGATAACTTGCAATGAGTCTTTCACATCGCTGTGGAGGAATTTCGGCCCACTCTTCTTTTCAGAATTGTTTTATTTCAGCCACATTGGAGGGTTTTCGAGCATGAATGGACTGTTTAAGGTCATGCCACAGCATTTCAATTGGATTTAAGTCCAGACTATGATTTGGCCACTCCAAAACCTTCATTTAGTTTTTCTTGAGACATTCAGAGGTGGACTTGCTGCTGTGTTTGGAATCATTGTCCTGCTGCATAACCCAAGTGTGCTTGAGCTTGAGGTCACAAACTGACGGCCGGACATTCTCCTTCAGGATTTTCTGATAGAGTGCAGAATTCATGGTTCCATCAATTATGGCAAGTCATCCAGGTTCTGAAGCTGCAAAGCAGCCTCAGACCATCACACTACCTCCACGGGACACACACCTTCCAAAAAGTTCAACTTTTGTCGCATCCGTCCACAGATAATCAAGATATTTTTTGGCAAATGTGAGACGAGCCTTTGTGTTCTTTTTGGTCAGCAATGGCTTTTGCCTTGGAACTCTCTTGCAGTTCTTTAGATGTTGTTCTGGGTTCTTTTATGAGCTCCTGGATGAGTCGTCTTTGTGCTCTTGGAGTAATTTTGGTAGGCCACTCCTGGGAAGGTTCACCACTGTTCCAAGTTTTCTCCATTTGTGGATAATGACTCTGACCATGGTTTGCTGGAGTCCCAAAGCCTTAGAGATGGCTTTATAACCCTTTCCAGACTGATACATGTCAACTATTTTGTTTCTCATCTGTTTATGAATTTCTTAAGATCGTGGAATGATGTGTTGCTCTTTAAACATGCTTCACTTTGTCAGACAGGTTCTATTTAAGTGGTTTCTTGATTTACCAGGTCTGGTAGTAATCAGGCCTTGGGTGTAGCTAGTGAAATTTAACTCAGCTTTCTAAAATAATGTGGTTAATCACAGTTTTTTCATGATTTAATAGGAGGGGGCAATTAATTTCTCACGTAGGTCCAGGTAGGTTTGAACAGCTTTTTTCCCTTAATAAATGAAATTATCGTTTAAAAATTGCATTTTGTATTTACTTGCATTATCTTTGTGTAATATTAAAATTTATTTGATGATCTGAATCTTTTAAGTGTGACAAATATGCAAAAAATTTAAAAATCAGGACTTTTTCACACCACTGTAGATCTATATTTTTTACAGATCTATCATTTATATACTTTTATATACAGCTGTATTTATTTATTACACTATTATTAAATTAATTATAATATTTATTTATATATTTATCATATATTTATTTGATTAATATTTACTTCAAATTAATTGCACATTTTTAGCCAGTTGCTCAGTGTCATAAATACTAATAAATGGCTAATAAAAAGCATTGTTACCTTCATCTCCATATAGATGGCCTGTATCGTCTGGGTGTCCATTAGCCATCTGAAAATATGTATAAATTGAGAGATGCAATGCTATTATTGAGTAATCCAGGTGAAAGAGTCGTCATGAGGGTCTCTTACCTTGTGTGTAAGCTCCTTCTTGTGGTGCTTTGTGATCTTTTTGGCAGGGTTGACACCCATCTTAGCCGATTTGAAGGACTCAAGGCGGCTCCTCATGGTCCTCTGGAAGATCTCCTGCACCTCGTCCTCACTCTGGTTGATGCTGAAGTGACTGCGACTGTATTTGTGATGGTGCTGCTCAGAAAAGAGAGAAAATTATGGTCCAAATGCAAACGGTACGCATGTCTGTGTGAGAAGAGCGATTCATACATGCTTCCTGCTCCTGTACAGGTGCTGCTGTAGAAGATGATGGGCATTGATGTCTTCCACTGCATTCTTCCTGTCTTGCCCATGGATGTCCAGGGACACAGAGGGAATAGTGTCTTTTCTAATGTACAAGAGACAAAACAATTTTAATAATTGACACATATCACCATCTAGGAATTTATTTGTCAAATTTGAGCACTTTTGGTTTTGTAACCATGGCAAAGATTCTTAGTCCCGTATGTCAATCTCGGTCCAGACAGTAATTAGCCCTCTCCTTCATTACATTACTTATAAGTGTTTTGCGATTGATTACAACTGATGCATTAATTCTGAAATTGTGTTTAAATGTGATTTAAACAGTCAGTTCACTTACACAATAGAGGCTACTGAAAAATTTTCGATTCCAAGTTCGTAATTTGACATGTCGACCATTATATCGGGCATCATATCTGCAAATTCTGAACCAAATTGTTTTTTGAAGTCTACGTTGGCTGTTTCATCACTACGAATGAAGGCCAGAGATCCTTGGCGTTCACCCTACATGAAGAAAGAGAGAGGTTACATACATTTCTCATTAGCTTTTTTTGCTGACAGTACACAATCAGCACATGGATTGCATTACAATCAGTTTATCTGCTCTTATTTTATGTAAAACCATTGCAAACCTTGTTGTTACAGTAAACACATGCACTTTGAGATAACCAAACAATGCAATATATAACACCAATCTATGTTCTTACCTCACTGACGTAGTTAACAGCGTCCTCCAGATTTAGTTTGTGGAAGATACTAAATAGGTAGTCTCTGTTCTTTCTGGCCTTAGGTTTCATCAAAACCCAGCTGATATAATTTTCCTCAAACCTGTTCCAACTGGGAGAGAGATCAAAGAAGAGATGTGTGTTAATATATTTATATATATATATATATATATATATATATATATATATATATATATATATATATATATATATATATATATATATATATATATATATATATATATATTATTATTATTATTATTATTATTTTTTTTTTTTTTTTAAATTAATATTCAGGTATATCAACAGAACTGAGGAAAGCATACCCTCTGGTCCACCAGTTATCTCCTATACGTCCACAAACATCCTCCACCCCTGCTAGAATGTGGTCAAATGCCTATAAAGACAACATTTTTCTATAACTATTTAAATTAACACATAAATGGATACACATATATAGTATGCTGTACTTATATACATTATGTAAGTGTGAAAACCATATACTGTCAAATAGTTACCCTATTGTTTAGTTTCTCAACAAGTTTCAAATCCGAATGAGCTGCTCTTTTGACCTTGAGCCACTCAACCAATGGCTTCATTGTTATTCCCTAAAAAGAATCCACATAAACATTATCACTACAGGTTAGATAGGAATTACAGAATAATGTAATCATGGAGAGTCTCATAATAATTATGATATGAGTGGCGGATGGAGTTTTAACCTGAAGAATGACAGTGAAATACACCACAATGAGTGTTGTACTAATCATCAGGTTCTTCTCAGGGATCTTGTCTTCCTCTAACATGGCTGCTAGTCCATACGCCACTGCCCCCCGCAGGCCACCGTAGCTCATTACAACCTGGTCAATGACCTCGATGGGAACCAATCTGAACTTGTTCAACATCCAAGTGAGCAAGAAAACACCTGCAAATATAAAATAAACATTTCTAAACATATAATAAAAACACATGCAAGAGACATTTGAGAGTCATTCTTTGAATTTTAAATGTTTTATCATTCTTTGTTACATGTCAAGCATAATTATTTAAAATAATATTTGTGAATATAATTTTTATATTAAAATAAATAAATAAACACTGCTCTTTTTTTGTGATGGGGGGGGAGATCAGTTCATTTTGATAGCTATCCTGTCAAGCACGACCAACGAATGTTAAAATACGCATAGATCTCATCAACTTTTGATTTCGGTTGTTCAAAAACTCAAATTATTATGCATATTTTGATATTATCATTTAGTTGATTGAGAATGAATATTGTAGCAACGCTCATTACCCAGCATGCTTTGCAGCGGCGTCATTACAGACTAAAAGCATTTGTACTGCAAAACTTTGCTGTTCAGAAAACGTGTGCAAAGCAGGGTTGGGTAATTGTTTATAGTGAAGTATGCTTAGGGAATTTGCTGTTATATTGCATGTTTGAAAGTTTGTTACCACTGTGTGACTTTGTTTGCATTACAAAATGAGGTAGTGCCTGATTACAACCATGGTGATCTAGTTTGGGTCTGTTTTATCTGTGTAATTTTTATTTGTGTATTTTTATTTTGACTTTAAGTTACAATATAGTCAGACTTGAAAAATACTTATAAGCAGATTTTTGTAGTTATAAAAAGTATAATCTATTGTGGTATTTACTAGAGTGGTTTATTAGTTTCATTATATAACATAAAATCCCAAAATAGTTTTTATAGGGCACAACTGCACTCACCTATGATCCTGTATATAAAGACGAAGAGGAGGGTGAGGAGGATGAAACCTGTGTTCCAAACCCAGATCTCGGTATCAATGGCTGTAACACCCAAGAATACGAAGATCATGGTTTCTGAGCCATTTGCAAGCAGCTTCATGGCATGACGAACCGTTGTGACCGATTTCTCATCCATGTTGGTGTTCACATATTTCTGACAGCATATACCGCAGAAGGTGATTCTGTGACACATAAAGGCATTCTTCTCCATGAGCTGAATGAATTGCTTAGAAAGTTTCTAAGAAAAAAAAATACGACACCAGTACTGCAGGAATTTAGGCACAATGTGCTTTGTGCCTAAATTCCTGCAGTACTGGTGTTGTATTAATGTATCCTCTATATGTGTTGCATTGTTCAAAAGACTCTTACGAAAGTATTGCAGAGAGGGAGAGCATTTCTGCTGTCAGGTAAGCCAGGTAGCCCACCACAAAGACAAATCCGGCTTCAATGATCTGAATGTGTTTGGTGCACCTGGTCAGCAGGGACAGCAGGATGGCAAACACAATGCCAAGAAATGAGCCTCCAAATGCCACCACAACAAATGAAACTATTGGAGAGTAAAGTGAAAAACAAAGCAAATGAATAGTCTGATCAGTTTAAAGTTAAATGAATGGATATTATGATGTTTTCATGCAGATGTACGAGGGAAACAGTTGAGCATTCATACATATGCCCTTAAAAATCTCTGCGGCGTCAATCCTTGGGCCTCCAAGTGCAACAAAAGCATCAAATACATTGTAAAGCACCTATAAAAGAGACAAAAAGAGTATTACAAAAGCACATAGACATACTAATTGAGCATAATGGCATTTAGAACATTTGAGGAAATTGAGACTCACCACTGTGACGCCATCATTGAGCAATGACTCTCCAAACACCAGGATAAAGAGCACCTCATTCACATGCACTTCTTCAAACACTGCAATCACGGCCACCGGATCCACCGCGGCGATTAAACTGCCAAACAATAGAAACTGCAGGAGACCGATGTCCAAAGGACCTGATGATTATAGAAATTGGCAAATTAATTCAGCATCCACTGCAAAAATAAAGGTTTGTACTATAAATAAATTTACCCATGGCTCCAGCCTCATAGCAGCCCCAGAGCGAGAGCCCCACTGTTGCCGCGTTCCAGCACGTTCCGAAGATGGCGTAAATGAGAATGGCACCCAGATTGCTGAAAAATAGCTTGTTGGGCATAAAGTAACTTGCATCCAAGATGATCTGAGGCAACAAGTAGTAGAAAAAAGTGGGAGGAAGCAATTTGAAAGTCTGCGCCTTGTCTGCTCCCCAGACGATTCCTCCCAAAATAAAGCCCAGGATGATGAGCAGACCACTCTCTGGGATCACACCGGTGACATGATGGTTTAGTTCAATCACTGGATAGAGAGGGAGAGACAGAGAGAAAACAGATGACAAGTTGTGGATGAGGTTAATATGATCCATATTAAAGATATAATAATGATTGTTTTAGCACTGGTGCTCCCTAAGATTGATTTGAAGTCATTTGGGGCATCTTCAAGCATTCTTGATCTTTAAATATTATATTCTCAAGATGTAACTATCAAGAGTAATGCTCAAAAATTTCTGCAAAATGGTTATGCAATTTAAAATGACATACAGTTATACATTTAAAATTACATTGATGCATTTGGCAGATTATATGCACCAAAATTATAGTGCAAGTAGATTTTCATTTTTTTTTTTTTTTTTCATGGCTGAATATCATCTGTAATTAAATGTAAAACTAACAGGATTCATTTATGATTATCATACTGGATCAAATACTTGGAAGCTTCTAAAAGCTGCTACTTCATTTTAATGTTAATTATTTATTATCTTTTTCTTAATATAATAATTTTATTAACAACAACCCATGTTATTTTACTATTTTTCTTCCTCTTTCTTCCAGAACAATCTATATTTAACATCAAACTGATAAAACAAGGAAGAAGGTTTTTTTTTTCATATCATCCCAAACATTAACCGCATGTGAGGAGAACAGATACTCATCACTCCATACTTTACATGAATAGTAGTGTGTGTAAAACATTGTTTAATGTGGATTTCTGTGCTTCTGCAGGACTGTTATTGTACTCAGTATTTGCAGTTGTCAAGTTACACAGTATTGTTTCTAAACTTCCTAGTACAAGGTAATCATCAAGAGATCATCTTCCTTCTCAGAACTGAAATGAACTGAACTGAAATTCAACCTCTCATTTAAAAAAAAAAAAAAGACAACGGCTTCAGATTAAACTATTTAATTCATTCATGAGGAATACCACTCATGTCTTAAACTGTATTTGATTGTCAGTTAACAAGAAGGTATTTATGCTTGTTGTTTAACATATCCAGAAACTTGTACAATCTATTTTACTTCATAATTCAAGCTACATACCTGATAGTTTCGCCAATCCAGCCACAAATACCCAAATTATCACCAGGTATGGGGTCTGAACATGATGCCATTCAAACGTGACAATTGGGAGTCCAGTGAGATTCTCTTCCAGTCGATGACGAGGACTCTGGACCAAGTTTAGACCACTTAGTCCTTGGATTAAAGGGTTAACAAAACACACCAGGAAAACTGCCCTCAGCAGGCAGTGATAAACAGAGCTTGCCATTGCGACGGATGAGTCGTAAAGATGCACTTACAGTATCATTCTCGTCTCCAGACTGCGTGTACTACAGATGTCCTTCACAGAATCTCGCAGTAGTCCATTAGAGGTTCCCAGTGTGCTTTGTTCTGCTTGCTTGTCCTGAAGTCTTTGGTGAGACAAAGTATTGCAGGTTTCCCTTTTAGTTAGTTTTCCTTTAAATCTGTGGTCATTTTCAAAGTTCATCCCTCTCTAAGTGACTTGGCTGTCTTTCCATCAGTTGACCCTCTGTGTTTGTGGCTCAGGTGAGAGCAGTGGTTCAATCAGGGTAGTGTAAGAGTGTAATAAGAGCAGTGCTGAAACTTCTAGTCAGCCTTTAATTTGTCACACAGAAAGGGGGCTGAGATCTACGTCACTGGACTGTTGTTACTTTGTCACATTTATGATGATTACTCTTTCTGCTTCCGTTTAAAAGTTTCCCTTGCACTTCACGCTGGTTAGTGTTCAGCCAACTTTAGCAGTCTGTACTGTTGCATTGTTACTTTGAAGACTTCTCTGACAAATTTTGGTACAAATATTCTGTCCAGACACTACACCATGTTTACTGTATTGTGAGACTTTCTACTGAAAACACATAGATTTGTAACAGTATTAGAAGATGTTGAGTGCATAGAGATTTTAAGAGATTGTTCACCCCAAAATCTGACCTGACTTTCTTTCTTAATTCTTGGTCACCATCCACTTATTTTGTACGGAAAAGAGCAGCTTGGACATTCTACTAAACATTTCCTTTTATGTTAGACAGAAGAAAAATTCAAACAGGTTTGGGTCAACATGAGGGTGAATAAATCATGACAGAATATTTAGTTTTGGGTTATGCCTTGCTTTTCTTTTCTTTTCTTTTCTTTTCTTTTCTTTTCTTTTTTCTTTTTTTTTCTTTATTTAGTGTTTTTATAAGCATGTTAACCTTCCTGTTTTGTGAAATCACACTGCTGAGTTCTGATGGCTTTAGTATACACCAGTTTAAAAAAAAGTTTCCACACATTTGAGTTAAACTGTTACTTTACTTGGTCTGAGTATGACGTAAAAAAAAAAAAGGAAGTGATCGGTATGGCTGGTACCCATGTGTGTGTGCCGGCTTTAATCATAGATCCAGAGATGACAGCTGTACTGCCTACTGAACTGAAAAAATAAGTGGAAAGGCTAAAGGCAAAACAACACAGCTTCCCCTTGAGAGTGAACTGTTTAGCATTTCAACCCCCCAAAAAGGTATTATTACTTTTTCACAAATTTTAAAATCTACAAAGATTATTGACACAATAAATACTGTAGTTTGTTGCTTAAAGGTTATGCATTGCTTTATGTCGTGCTGTGTTGTGTGTTAATAAGTCCGGGGTTTATGGGAAATTGTTCTGTTTTAAGGGTTTATGGGTGTTTTGTGTGTTTGTTCAAATCCTGCTCTGTGATTTTAACAATTTTGTCTGTGTAATGATTTACACAACATGCTTACTGCAATGTACACATAATAATGAATTGCACTTAATTTAAAAAAAAAATGCTTCATTGAACATTTACTCAAACATTTTTAACTTAACGGATATATTTTTTTTCCTTTACTGCAATGGATATCTTTTGCTATCAGTCATATCAGAATTGATTCAGATAAGAGGAATATAATATTTATAGAATTTAAATCAGCTTAAAATTTAAAGGGTTGACAATCATATTTTTTTGTGCTCTTCACATTTTTTTAATTTTTTAATTTGCTCATTAGTAACCATTTAAATGTTATTACTCAAACTTTGAGTTACGGTTCAAATAATACGTTTTTTCAGACTCTATATTAGCTGATTTCAAGTTACAGATTTCACCAGTTCTCATAAAGCATGAAATTCACACATGAATAAGTTACTGTTAAACTATTATTTTTAATGACTTACATTTTAATGGTCTTCATTCGACTAATAAAACATTAATAGCTTTGAGTAAAACTAAAAAATGAATCATTGTAAATGCAGAAACAGATATTGTGATACTACAAAGAGGCACCCACAGAATGACTATGCAATAATAAATAATCATATACAACATGCTGAGTTTAAAAATGTGTATAGACCAACATGTCCAAGGTCAAAAAAAATATCAAGATATACCTGAATGTTGAACCAACAGACAATTGCTTCTCAGTTCTTAACTCAGTTTGTAAAGAAAAAACATATTTAGGAGTATAATGATTTTGTCTTTTATGCCCCATGTTTTCTATTTTCTAGCATGCTATCAAAGTGCCATAACAGCTTCCACAACAACGTGGATTTATATAAAGAAACCCTCAAGAACAAGAACATTCCATAACCTCATACATAAGTACTTCAATAACAGCTAATTCCATATGTGTGTGTGTGTGTGTGTGTGTGTGTGTGTGTGTGTGTGTGTAGGTAAAACATTTCAGAGTAGGACTTCAAGTTACTGCTGCATGTGTATATCAATTTTTAAAGATATGTGATGAATACTACGATTCAACACTATGATTCCTTAATCTCTGGGCTAATGACATGATAACTGCCTAAAATTAAATGCATTCTGAGTTTTAGAGGATTAACCTAATCACATGTTTGGAAGGTTAATGCTGGCAGATGGAGCTATATCATATTACATTCTAGTATGTTGTGTTCTGGGCTTTTCCTCAGGTGCCTTGTCATCAACCGAAGCATCAGCCATCGCAAAGGAGTCTGTGGAGTGTGTGCTCATTCTCAGCGGTGCTAGATGTCTCAGGTTGGTGGGCGTCCATGGCAGTCGACCCTGAGCTCTCTGGGAAGGTGCCACAGCCGTGTTGTTTGCTGTCTCTGTTTGCCAGGGTGGGTTCATCATGGGTGGAGAAGTGTCCATCTCGGGTAAGAACGCTGGATTATCAACCCCAGCTGCAGTAATTAGAATAATTATGATATTGAAATGCAATACCATGGAATAAAACATAAAATAATACATATATTTTCTATTCACTTGCACACTTAATGTAAATTTATATGACATGTTTTTATATATATATATTTTTATGTACATTTACAATAGTATACTGCGTGACTTTTTCTAAGACTCTTCCAACTAATGCAATCAGTCTCTCTACACTCTTTTGTAAGGTCATAGAAAGGCTATCATTTTTATTTTGCTATTGGAACAAATAGGAATGTCAAATTAAATTTGTTTCCATTCACCACTGACCATTTCCACTTCAAAGAACCCCAGAAATGCGAAAAGGGTCCAATGTACGATATGACGTTAATATGTCACATGAATTCAGTATGCAGCTTGATTCTTACCACCGGGTGCATTTGTGCTTCTCCTGGGGAAATGACCAGCAATTTCACCGCTAGATACGCTGTCAGCAGAAAACTCAAAATCTGATTGAACAAAGCAAAATAACATTTATATACATATATTCATGCTAAAAATTATACTTCCAGTACTTAAATAAGTAACCCAGCATATAAAAATATACCTTCATCTCCATATGGATAGGTTCTGTGTGGGTCTGCTGGCTTTCCATTAGGCTAAAAATACACAATAGAAATATATATATTGTATAAAATTAGGAACAAATATAACACATTTTGTAAGCCCAATTTAAAATGTTTGAAGTATTTTTTACTTTTTTTCTCCCCCAAACAATCCTAATATTTATATATTTTTTACTTATTTGGCATGTAGATATGCAGGGCATGCGTATACAGGCTCAATGGGGGCCTTCCGAGGGGGACCTTTTAATTCAAACAAGGGGACGAATTCTTAATTCGTGACCACAATATTGTCTGCATGTCAAGTGCATTCGTTATACTGCTGCCATAGAACTGCATCATTTTTAAAACTATATGCAAACTCTGCATTGCAACAGCCAAATAAAATAATAATTAATAATAATAATAAAAAAACTGTGAGGTTGGTAGTTAGTTGAAAAGACTGTATCACAACTGTATTACATCTAGCTTCAGTGACACCTGCACCATTCTCATTCTATTTCTTTCATTTTGATGAAGAATACACTGAGAAAACCCAAAGCCTTACAAACACCAAGGACATTGTGGATTAATTTGGTAAAAGAAAGGCCTGGATAATTAAATTAAATTAATTACTACTAAAAAGAGTGAGTTGTTTTCTTTCTTTCTTTCTTTCTTTCTTTCTTTCTTTCTTTCTTTCTTTCTTTCTTTCTTTCTTTCTTTCTTTCTTTCTTTCCTTCTTTCTTTCTTTCTTTCTTTCTCAAACACATTTATTGTTGTATTTCATGATAATATTGACAGAATTTAAAGGCTACGATTTGTGTTATATTAAAAGTTACAAGACATGGTTATTGCGATTACTGGGTGGTAGGTGCGGTACAAATGTTTTTGCATATGGGCCCGAGACTGACTTGCTACACCACTGCTTTGAACCCTATTTCAAAATATATATATTTTTTTTTATAGACGGCAGGACATGAAGGTCTAATACCTTGTGTGTTGAATCCTTCTTGGGATGTTTGGAGAGTTTTTTGGCAGGATTGACACCCATCTTAGCCGATTTGAAGGATTCAAGACGGTTTCTCATGGTTCTTTGGAAGATCTCCTGCATTTCATCTGGATTCTGTGAGGTGTTATAGTGACTGCGGCTGTAAGTGGGACGGTTCTGGTCAAAAACAGGAGAAATGGATTGATTTGGATGGAATGGGATTCGGATGGGCTTCTCCACTGGGCAGACGTATAGTAATAAGACATCCAAACATTGATAAGTAAACAATATTTCATGTAAAAAAAAAATAAAAAGGAATTGTGATTTGAGTGATCAGGACAGTTCTTACATGTGTTCTGCTCTTGTACAGGTGCTGATCTAGTAGATGATGGGCGCTGAGGTCATTAGGCATGAACTTCCTGTCTTGCTCATGGATATCCAGGGATACAGATGGAATCGTGTTCTTCCTAGATTGAAAGAAGACCAAATAGTTGTTGTCAACATGCATTTAGCACAACATAGTTTAGCCATCTAGTTATTTGTGCGATTTTCTCATAAAACATTTATACTTCACTTTACAGAGAGGAACTGCATTCAGTTGGGAAAAACACATTTGACAACTTACATGACAGAAGTCACTGGAACATTGTCAATGCCAAAATCATATTCTGACATGTCAGCCGTAACATCAGGCATGATGTCTCCATACTCTAAAGCAAGCTTCTTCTTGAAGTCAACCGAGGCATTGTCATAATTACGAATGAAAGCCAGAGAACCTTTGCGTTCACCCTAAATGTGAAAAAATATTGAGCACATTAATTCTTCAGGTCATTCTCTATAGACAGTAGTTGATACTTCAATAGAATAGTAGCCTACTGAGAACTGGAAATAGATACTGGTGATGCTATGCCGAATGAGTAGTTTTGCTCTCACCTCACTGACATATTTTGTGGCATCCTCCAGATTGAGTTTGTGGAAGGCACCAAAGATTGGGTCTTTGTGCTTTCTGGCATCGCTCTTCATTAGTAGCCAACAGACATACTTGTCTTCAAAATGTTTCCAACTAAGAAAGAGAGAATTTGTTTTTGTTTTTTTTGTTTTTTAATTCTCAAACAGATTTTAAACATGTATGTTTGTGAAAAGTGAAATGCTCACTGTCTGGTCCACCAATTATCTCCCATTCTGCCACAGACGTCCTCCATTGCTGTCAGTGTGTGTTCAAAAACCTATAAAGACATACACACTTATTGTAGGCTACTTCACATTTTGATGTTTAAAATGATCAACTACTTAGACGTTGTCCATAACTGCGCATAGGCTAAATCATATTTGAAGTGTAGAAACTATCCATAATAAGCCAGCAGTAGCGAGTTTACCTACATAATTTCTTAGTATTGAGGTGCGTTAATATATTTAAATTATGTGGATTTACAGGAGAAAAGGTGGTAGTTGAAAAACGCAAGAGAGTCATTTTTTTCTTGACAACATTTCAGCTCATTTAAAGACAAGTTTACATTTTACACTGTCAACTATTTAGAATCAAATGCAGAACAACCGATATCCGATTGGGGGGTGACATTTGAATCGGTTAACCAGTGTGAATCATCGACGTCGCAACGTAAGTTATAGCCTACTGTAAGTTTGAATTTGGATCAAGTTGTTCCAGCGTAAAAGGCTCACTCACTCACTCATTCAACTGATTCGGTTGTGCGGCTTATCGGTCCAAATACTCGCGCGTTCAGCCATTACTGTCTAGTTTTATTATATCTACCTCACCCAAGCGCTGTAATACAATGAGATAAACGGAAATGAGCAAATAATCATCTAAATGTTTACTCTACCGACCGAAAGAAAAAAAAAAAAGCTCACAAAGACATATTCAGGTGAGGTGACAACACTCCATTAATACCCTGCTAAAAAAAAAAAAACAATAGAAGCCCAATAGAAACCATCACAGAAATTCCAATGGTTTCCATTAAAAATACCATTATAAACCATTAGCTTTTTCCAGTAAAACCATTACAAAATTCCTTTTTATAGTATGTTTTGGGCATTTTTCCAATAGGATTTAACATCCCACCAATAGAATCCATCACATACCAGTAGACACCATTATAGTTTCCATTAAAACCAATACAATTCCCATTATAACCATTAAAACCATTACATTTTCTATTGTGTTTTGGGCAGGGTTCTATTGTTTTTTTTTCCAGCAGGGTAGGCTATGTCAAGCTGGCCACAAAATGCGTTTTGAAAGTGTTTAAGAGAGGAACATTGTATATTTTTTTATGGAAATGCTTGTTTATCGCTTGGAGATAGGCAACATTACTCATAAATGCTATATAAATGGTGTAATCCTGTTCAAGGAAGAGTTTTTTTGTCTTGACAGTACAGCCGTGGAGTAAGGTCATTTTATTTAATATTATAACATTATTACTTTTTAATAATAAACAAATGTTGAAAAACAAAAGTTATCGAAACAGGAAACTAAAAGTTGCAGTAGAGGGGTTCACTATGTGTCGTGAGTGATACTTACCCTGTTGTTAATTTTTCCATTGAGTGTCAGATCTGACTGAGTTGCCTTTTTAACCTTAAGCCATTGAACCAGTGGTTTCATGGTGATCCCCTACAAAAACAACACACACAGTGACTTCAAGTAAACTAAACCATGTCCGTCATCAGATGAGGACAACTGGGAGCATCACAAAATGCCCACTTTTATCATTTTGCAATCACAGGCCTTATGAATTTAAGCAACTGCCATGCTTTTACAACAAAACTATTTTTGTATGCATTAGCTATGGTCAAAATGAGCAGTTGAAGGGTCCCACCTGAAGAATGACAGTGAAATACACCACAATGAGCGTGGTACCAAGCATTAGATTCTTCTCTGGGATCTTTTTCTCGTCCAACGTGGCTGCAAGTCCATATGCCACTGCTCCTCGCAGGCCACCGTAGGCCATTATAAACTGGTCCAGGATGTCAATAGGAATCAGGCGAGACTGATTCAAGACCCAGTTGAGGAAGAAAACGCCTGCATATTAAAAAAAAATCCACAACTGATGTCAGTTTTACTCTTAATAGAGTTATAGGAAGCGTCTTCAAGGAATTCATGACTTTAACTCACCCATGAACCTAAAAACAACAACAAAGAAGACTGTGAGGAGGATGAAGCCAGTGTTCCAAACCCAGATGATTTTATCAATGGCCGAAACTCCCAGGAAGACGAAGATCATGGTCTCTGAGCCGTTGGCCATCATCTTCAGGGTGTAACGTAAGGTTGTGACAGATTTCTCATCCATGTTGGCGTTGATGTACTTCTGACAGCAGACACCACAGAAAGTGATCCTGTCACACGCAAAACCACAGTAAATTATTACTGTAAACTCTTATGGATGGTTTACATTAATTTACTAATTTATAAATGTACTTATTTATTTTCATTTATCAGGAAAACATCGAGTTCCTTAAGAAGATCTTACGAAAGTATCGCAGAGAGTGAAAGCATCTCAGCCGTCAGGTAAGACAAGTAGCCAAGCACAATGATGAATCCGGCTTCGATGACCTGGACATTCTTGGTAATCCTGGTCAGCATGGATATCAGAACGGCAAACACAACACCAAGAAACGAGCCTCCAAACGCCACAACAAAGAACGAAACTGGGAGAGCACAAAAATAAAAAAAAAAGGATTTGTGAGGGGGTGTCAAAATGGCTTATTATTATCATTAACTAAAACTAAATCCATAAAAAAAATCATTACTTGAAATAATATAAATGGAAATTAAATATAAATACTAAAAATTATTTTATTTCAATTTCAGTCATACTTATTCCTTTGATAATCTCTGCGGCGTTGATCTTCGCGCCTCCCAGAGACACAAATGCATCAAACACATTATAAAGTACCTGCGACAGCCAGAACGAGAGAGATACATAATATTAGATAGATGTAATAGCCATCAAATAGAATCTGACAGTCAAGTATATTTTTATATGAACAAGCCATGATTCCTCAAAAATGAGCCGTGACGTTCAGAGTTGTTGAGAAAAACTGAGACTCACCACTGTGACACCATCATTGAGCAGGGACTCTCCAAACACCAGGATGTAGAGCACTTCATTCACATGCACTTCCTCAAACACGGCAATCACAGCCACAGGGTCCACGGCAGACATCAGAGCACCAAATAGCAGGAACTGCAGAGGGCCGATGTTCAAGGTCCCTGAGGTTTAGTGAAACTGTTAGTTTTATTAACTGACTGAAACTTAACTAAGTTTCTAATGCTCACCAATACTGCATTTATTCATTTATTTGGTCAGTAAAAATCAGTAATATTGTGAAATATTATTACCAATTAATGTATTTTAAAATGTAATTTATTCCTGTGATACAAAGCTGAATTTTCAGCAGCCGTTACTCCAGTCTTCAGTGTCACATTATCCTTCAGAATTTAATTCTAATATGTTGATTTGCTGATCAAGAGACATTTATTATTATAAATGTTGAAAACAATTGTGCTGCTTAATATTTTTGTGTTAGATTTTAATGATAGAAATAAAAAAAGAAAACTGTTTACTTGAAATAGAAATCTTTTGTAAAAGTATAAATGTCTTTACTGTCACTTTTGATTAGTTTAATGTGTCTTTGGTGAATAAAAGTATTATTTTCATTAAAAAATGTGACCACAAAACTTTATTAAATATATATTAAGTAGTTATATATGTATATGTATATATATGTGTGTGTGTGTGTGTGTGTGTGTGTGTGTGTGTGTGTGTGTGTGTGTGTGTGTGTGTGTGTGTGTGTGTGTGTGTGTGTGTGTGTGTGTATTAAATATATTAAGTACTTCATTTGTATTAAAGAAGTATATAAGTACAGAAAGTATTTAAGTATATTGTAAATTTATATAAAACATTAGTTTAAATGGCAAGTTGGCTTTCTCAATTATTCGTTCAGAAGTTTGTAAATGTCATTGTAAAACTCAGATTTACCCATTGCACCGCCTTCATAGCAGGCCCATAGCGCAATGCCCACTGTGCCTGCATTCCAGCACGTTCCGATAATAGCATGGATGAGAATGGCACCCAGGTTGCTGAAGAATAGTTTGTTTGGCATGCAGTAACTTGCATCCAAGACAATCTGGGGAAGCAAGTAGTAGAAGAAATTGGTGGGGATCAGTTTGAAAGTCTGCGCCTTGTCTGCTCCCCAGACGATTCCTCCCAAAACAAAGCCCAGCATGATGAGCAGACCACTCTCTGGGATCACAGCGGTGACATGATGGTTCAGTTCAACCACTAAAGAGAGAAAGAAAGAAAAAGAGATGATAGGAAGCTGAATTTTTAGCTGTCACTAAAAAATTTAGAATGTTTTAGATTTTAGAACTAAAAATTTTAGCTGAAACTAGACTTTAGTTTCACATTGTCCTTCTGAAATCATTCTAATATGCTGATTTAGTCTAATGTCTCCACTGCTGTCACTTTTGATCAATTTAATGTGTCCTTGCTGAATAAAAGTTTTTTGTTTTGTTTTTTAAAGAAAAAGATGTTTATATGAACCACACTATTATTTTGTTTCTTATTTATATTTTTCAGACTTTCAGTCCTACATATTGTGTGAAAATTTTGTTTAATTGTATTTTGAAAAAATTGCTAGATAGAATTATTATAATTATAATTAACCTTACCGAGACGAACATGTTAAAAATATCATTTCCACCACAGAATGTCGAACTCAATACATCATTTCCAATGTATCAGAAATCACAATGTTGAAATTTAAAGAAAAATGTGATGCAAGTCATTGTTAGAAGATTAACTAGTGAGAGACTGAAAAGTGTAAAAATTCACAGCTCCAAAACTGCCTGTAGCTGGAGAAACATTCTTTAAACATATTAAACTCACTTTGTGAAGCAGACAATAAACAATCGAAACTATTGAGTTCACAGAAACTTTGGGTTTCATGTGATTCATTCAACATCAGCTTGAGCTAAAAATTAAGCTGTGCCTCTGAGATTGGTGTTTCATCTTCTTCTGCAGGAAAGGAAGTTGCAGGCATGATAAACAGCTCATCCTGCTCAATGTTTAAGGTAAGCTAGTTAATATAGTGAGGATTAACATATTTTCTATCTTGTGGACCAATCTGTTAGTCTCATTGGATTGTTTGAATATTCTTCTTCACCATGATGGAGTGGCCAGAATATTACTACACACTTACCTTATTCATTTGGTTTTGGAAGTGTCTGATGGGAAATATTTGATCTAAGCACAGATCAAACTGATCACACTGAACACAGTTTGAGACATTATTGGAACTTTTTATTAAGTGAAAAGTGTCAGAAGATTTAAGCAAAACACTTAATTGCTCTCCATTTGCTCTCATTTCTAAGTTAGAGAAACGAGTCTTTTCCTATTGGATCACTATTATGGTTTATTTCATACAGCATTTAAAAGCTTTGCCACTGCCGGACAAGGTCCGCCATGCTTTCTTCTCAATGAGATTATACATAGTTAAATAGTTTAAATCCTGCCAGCTGAGCTATTGGGCAATAAAGGATGTAATGCTTAACAAACAGAGCTAGCCTAAACTAGTAAACTGTTCTGCACCTTGTTGACCCCTCTCTTATATATATTTCTGTAACTACACCCATCGTCAAAAACTGTAAGGAAAGTTACAGCTTCCGGGGGACGTTCATGTCTGTTATGCTGGGGGTGACCTTGACTTAATGCTTTTACGAGTGAGCTAAAATTATTTAACAATTGAGAATACTAAAATAGTAGCATGCATCTTTTATGGAAATCTTAAGTAATGATTGATGTAGTTCTTTCTCAATGTCTTTGCGATCAGTAGTGCCGACTTCTACAGTGAGTATGTCTCCGCATACCTCGGCAACAGAAACAATGGTCAACATTGGAGAGTACGGATACATCAAGACCCGGTATTGTGAATAGGTTTATGCTGCCTCTTCAATGCATATTGCAATGCACAGGGGTGACTTATCCTAGGAGAAATATTTGTTCTTTTTTTAATTTCTCTCAGATCAGTGGGTGATGGAGTCTTCACCGTCATCAACCCCAGTGTGAACAGGGTTGACCATTTTGTCCTCCCACACAACTGTAATATCACATGTAAGCAATATTTTAATTTCAGAGCATTTCCTTAGGCAGCACCACCTAAAGAAAAACCTATTTTTAAAGATAAATTAAATATTATGCTTTTTACATGCACTGGTCAATTTGGAGATTTTGGGCAATTTTGCCTCCATAACATGACTAGTGGAAAGAAAAGTAACAATTACAATATGTTTCTAAATGCTGTCTCTAATTATTTTTTTCTCATACACTAGCCGAACATTACCACTTCAGTAGCACTTACATACACCAAACTTTTCATTTTTTTTTACATAGAGGTTTGTTCATATGTCAATCCCATTTATTTAAATTACATTTTGTTCCTAAATTTTTTTTTATGGGTGTTACAGCATTTTCTGATTTATGATAAAAAGTAAAAGGAGGTGTCCGAAACCTCTGTGAAACCTTCAACACTTATATTTCTTCTATTGTCATCATTTGTAAGTGACATTGGATAAAAGTGTCTGCTAAATGACTAAATGTAAATTAATATGCATATATTAACTGTAAATAATGATTTTAATAAGTAAAAGTTAGCTATTGTTATATTTTTGCCTTTTAATAATAAAAGATTGTTGGGAGAACAGGAAATAATAGGCTGAACCGGACAGAGCAGTCAGGACTGAACATCTGCAGTATATATACTGTATATATGTATATGTATATATATATATATATATGATATTTTAATGTAGTTTACTTCAATTCTTTAAATCTGAAATAATATAGTCTGAAATGCTGTAGTGTGATTCCAACTATCATGCACTAAACCTGACCTGACACTGTGCCTTTGAGGAAAGTCAAAGATTCAGGTGGCCCATTAATTATTTAATGTAGTACATTATTAACTAGCTGTAAGGTAATGTTTCAGCACTGTAATTTCTCAGAGAGTAGATCTCCAGTTTTGTCCACGATTGCCAGTGATGTGTTACAGATCATGTCCTGGAACTAAATCTAAATTATATACCTCATTTGCTTCTTGCCAACAGGCAATTAACAGAGTTTATGAACACGGGATCTTAGCACACAGATAACTTGGAAGTAAAAGTACAGGTCACATTGACATGAAACATGACAAAATGTTCTTAGTACTATCAGCCAATAAAATAGACAGAAAACATACTAAAAAAAACCCAGAACAAAACCAAATTTCACTCAGAAATTACTAGTAAATTTCACAAATAATTACAAAGAAATGTCAAGTAGTGCATTTAAGTAAAAATAAATGAATAACATTTTATTTTCTAGTAAAACTCACTTTTACAGTGAACACATATTTAGACATCTGTAATTCTGCATTTGAAATAATGAATTATTTATTTAGTTTGTTTCAGTCAAAAACAGGTAATAATCAATTGTGAATGTCATGTAATTAATTAGATTCAAAAGTTTCATAAATTGACAGCCTATGTTAAAGTGAAGGTGAGTGCTAACTGTATTTAGACCACACTATGGCAAAAGAAGTTGTTTTGGTTGATGCTAATGCAACTTTACTTTCCATATTTAAAAAAAATCTGATTGTCTTGCCTATCTAAACTTGACTCATCACCTTGAACTCAACCTTCACAACACTGTGTTCTTTGTATTCTTCCTAATTTCTCATCCACTCTCTGCTCCTGTTAAATCTGTTCAAGGTCACTGTCATTCATGAAGCGTGAACAGTTCTGGTCACTTGCCGTCTTTTTATGCCAGTACCAAAAGCAAAATCTCTGCCTAATTGTTTGTACAGTTATGTTTTGACAAGTCTATTCAAGCTTCACCACTAAAATCCCTTAATGCCATCTACACCTACTTCTAAACCTGATCTAACACCCATTCGGCATAACACTGCACTCTCTGTGGCTCTTTGTTGATGTTGTATGCTTCTGCGTCCATCACATTCAATACAATATTCTCTTGTAGTAAAAAAATAAAAAATATAATAATAATAATAATAATAATAATAATAATTTTTAAAAAGTAAATGTGAGTTTCAGTCTGTAGTACCTCCATGAAGCCTTTAGGTGGCAGCACATAAGTACTCCTTTATTATGAAACTGACTGCTTAGACAACCGAGTAACTGTTTTGTTTGGAGAAGTCCACCATCCAAATACTGCATGTCTAATTTTAATAAAAAAAGAATGCGGGCCAGTTTTATTCATTGTGCAGTGTTCTTTGTGGCAACATTTCACAGAAAAATACATTTGATTTAGATCAAATTGACTGATAACGTAACTGAGATGAGTATTAAAAGAAAATAAGCTAGAATTTGTCATGACTGTATTTAGTATTTTAATTTAAAGTGCTTTTGTCTGGCTAAAAATTATTTTGTTTTTGCAGCACATTATTTGGACTTTATTTAAGTACAGACAATAACTTTTGTCTGTAATCCGATATTGAAGATATCAGATAACCTATTTGATTCCCATTCGATAATGAGCTGTCAAATTTGCCCATTTTACCGTCTAATTTTTCTGCCTTACAAACTCAATCGGTGAACAGGTAACCTCACTGTTCAAGGTCACTGTCGTTGAGGAAGCGTGAACAGTTCTGATCACTTGCCATGTTTTTATGCCAGTACTAAAAGCAAAATCTCTGCCCAATTGTTTGTACAGTTATGTTTTGGCAAGTCTATTCAAGCTTCACCACTAAAATCCCTTAATGCCATCTACACCTACTTCTAAACCTGATCTAACACCCATTCGGTATAACACTGCACTCTCTGTGGCTCTTTGTTGATGCTGCATGCTTCTGCGTCCATCACGTTCAATATGATATTCTCTTGTAGTAAAAAATAATAAGTCAAGTCAAGTCAAGTCAAATTGAGCTTTATTGTCATTCTGCTACATGTGGGGGCATACAGTGGAACGAAATGTTGTGCCTCACAGGATCATGGCGCTACATAAATACAGGCATACAACAATGAAGTAAAAACAGTATAAATCTATACACAACAATCCTACTGATAGATTTTGACTATAAATATACTATATATATATAAAAAAAATTAACTATACCTAAACTAATACAAACTATACAAATGCTTCAGACAAATACTGTATATGTGCAAAGAGAAACATTGTGAGTCAAGCAGCTGGCTGGGGAACAGTGCAGGATGATTTGTGGGTCTTTTGTGGAATTGTATACACACAGTAGTGTGTGTGAAAAGTGTCTAGTGCGCATAGAGGAGGAGAGTGTGCTACTACAGGTGGTTTGTACAGGCCCACTCACCTGTATGATGGTAGGAGCTGGAAGAGACTGTGGGAGGGGTGTGTGGAGTCCTTCACGATACTGTTGGCTTTGCTGGAGCATCGTGTAAGGAAAATGTCCAGGATGGAGGGGAGAGGGGCACCGATGATCTTTGCAGCTGTGTTCACTGTCCGCTGGAGGGTCTTGCGGTCTGCTGCAGTACAGTTCCCGTACCAGACAGTGATGCAGCTGGTCAGCACACTCTCAATGGTGCCCCTATCGAAAGTGGTGAGGATGGGTGGAGGGAGACTTGCTCTTTTCAGCCGGCGGAGAAAGTGTAGGCGCTGTTGTGCCTTCTTGGAGAGTGACATGGTGTTGGTGGTCCAGGTGAGATCCTCTGTGATGTGCACCCCCAGGAATTTAGTGCTGCTGACTCTCTCCACAGGCGAGCTGTCGATGGTCAGTGGGGGGTGGTCAACGGAGTTTCTCCTGAAGTCCATCACAACCTCCTTTATCTTACTCACATTGAGGGACAGGTTGTTAGTGCCACACCATTTCGCCAGCTGTGCCACTTCCTCTCTGTAGTGCGTTTCATCATTGTTGCTGATGAGGCCTACCACTGTTGTGTCATCAGAAAACTTGATGATGTGGTTGGAGCTGGACTTGGCAGTGCAGTCGTGGATCAGCAGCGTGAAGAGCAGCGGGCTGAGCACACAGCCTTGAGGGGCACCTGTGCTCAGTGTGGTAGTGCTCGAGGTGTTGTGGCCGACACGGACTGACTGAAGTCTTCCAGTTAGAAAGTCCAGGATCCAATTACAGAGGGAATTGTTAAGGCCCAGCAGGTTTAGTTTATTAATGAGCTGTTGTGGGATTATTGTGTTGAATGCTGAGCTGAAGTCAATGAACAACATTCTAACATAAGAGTCTTTATTTTCTAGGTGGGTACGAGCCAGGTGGAGGGTGGAGGAAATTGCATCATCCGTAGAGCGGTTTGGACAGTATGCAAACTGGAGCGGATCGAGTGTGTTGGGGAGGCTGGTTTTGATGTTATGCATGACTAACCTCTCAAAGTACTTCATCATGATTGGAGTCGGTGCTATGGGACGGTAGTCATTTAGACAGGACACAGGTGATTTCTTTGGTACTGGTATGATTGTTGTTGATTTGAGACATGTGGGGACGACTGCCTGGCTCAGTGAGGTGTTGAAGATATCTGTTAGGACATCTGTCAGCTGTGCAGCACAGTCTTTCAGTACACGGCCAGGTATGTTGTCAGGACCCGCAGCCTTGCGTGGGTTAATCCTAGATAGGGTCTTCCTTAAGTCGGCTGGAGACAGACAGAGCGCCTGGTCGTTGGGAGGTGTGGGCAGTTTTTGTGCAGGTGTGTCATTCTGCATTTCAAACCGTGAATAAAAGTGGTTGAGTGAATCTGGGAGGGATGTGTCATCATCACAGGCCTGTGGCGGGGGCTTGTAGTCTGTGATGGTCTGAATGGTTTGCCACAGACTCCGTGTGTCTCTGCTGTCTGTGAAGTGATTGTTGATTTTTTGAGCATATGACCATTTTGCATTTTTGATGCTGTTTTGAGGGCTGCTTTATCTCCTGATCTGAAAGCTTCCTCTCTGGTCTTTAGCCATTTTTATTATTATTATTAATAATAATAATAATAATAATTTTTAAAAAGTAAATGTGAGTTTCAGTCTGTAGTACCTCCATGAAGCCTTTAGGTGGCAGGCATAAATACTCTTTTATTATGAAACTGACTGCTTAGACACAACTGAGTAACTGTTTTGTTTGGAGAAGTCCATCCAAATACTGCATGTCTAATTTTAATAAAAAGAAAGCGGGCCAACTTTATTCATTGTGCAGTGTTCTTTGTGGCAGCATTTCATAGAAAAATACATTTGATTTAGATCAAATTGACTGATAACGTCACTGAGATGAGTATTAAAAGAAAATAAGTTAGAATTTGTCATGACTGTATTTAGTATTTTAATTTGAAGTGCTTTTGTCTGGCTAAAAATTATTTTGTTTTGCAGCACATTATTTGGACTTTAAGTACAGACAATAACTTTTGTCTGTAATCCGATATTGAAGATATCAGATAACCTATTTGATTCCCATTCGATAATGAGCTGTCAAATTTGCCCATTTTACTTTCTAATTTTTCTGCCTTAAAAACTCAATCGGTGAACAGGTAACCTCACTGTTTAGACTGCCAAATAGGGTGGGAAATTTCTGCTAAGAATACTAAAAGGCATACCTCAAAACAAAATAGCTTTACCTTTAACAAAATACTGTCACCTTTGAGCCATTTGAGCCATGAAAAGGTACCAAACCTTAACCAAAAAAATTAATTAATAAAATTAAATGATAAATTCTAATGTTAATATGCCAACCAACTGAAAAAACACAGGTGGTAATAAATTTAATGGTGGTACTAAAAAGCTACTGTAAAAACAGAGGCGGCAATAAAAGCAATATGATGAAACAGAGTTCATCAAAAGTACACACTTTTCCACAGCTGAGGTCAATTCTAATGTATAGAGGGTGCACACAGTGTCATACAAATACAAAAGCCATCTTGGTAACAAACATGACAAAAAATAAATAAATAAGAAGAAAGTTATTTCAGTGATAAGCCATCAAATGTGAAGTGTCACACAGGCGATTCTGGGAATGCAAATTGATGGGGTTTTTTCACTGCATGAATTATACTTTTTCACCTCCAAAATACAGTAAGTCAACAGTATTTTACTGTAAAATTACATGGAATGTCCCATTAGATTCAGAGGCGGACAGTAACTAAGTACATTTACTTGAGTAATTGTACTTAAGTACACTTTTTGAGTATCTGTACTTTACTTGAGTATTATTATTTCTGGAAACTTATGACTTTAACTTCACTACATTTGAAAGACAAATATTGTACTTTTCACTCCACTACATTTTTATCAAGGTCCTCGAAGTAGAAAGTCGGTACTATGTAGCAGCTTTGAAAGTCAGCGGGTGATATTTTTCTTCTCTAAAACGTGACTTTCTTTTTTTCAGACCGTTTATCAGTAATCACTCTTGTAGGGCTACATGAAGTAATTTCCCAGCATTTTTTGAACACTGACCAGTTGCAAATGTGATATTTATTTACAACAATTCAGTGCTTTAGCGGTATTGCAAGTATGACGTACAACAATAATAAGACAGTGCATTGACATAAAAAAGGAAATTTACTTTTGGTACTTAAGTACTTTTAAAAGCAAGTACTTCTATAATTTTACTTATGTAAAAATCTGTCTTTACAACTTTCACTTGTAATGGACTAATATTTGACCAGCAGTATCTGTACTTTCACACAAGTAATGGAATTGTGTACTTTGTCCGCCTCTGATTAGATTACTGTTTTTCAACATAAATAGTTATGAAACTATGAACAGGTTTTTACCATATTTTACAGTCTTTTAAATTATGATATGTTTTTACAGCACTTAAGCTGAAATTTGCTCCAGAGTCAAATTTCTTGTGCCAAAAATGATTAGAGTACATTTTTATTGTCCTTTGCTATTTGTACAATACTAACATTGTAGATGAAAAAATATTAGTTTGGTGATGGTTCTTACCTAATTTACAGAGCCAACAGGTCAATATCCAGAGGGCCACCAGGTATGGAGTTTCCACATGATGCCATTTCCAGGTGACAATAGGTAATGTAGTGATTGTCGAAGGGGCATGTCCATCACCGGTGGAATTGTCGGTAGAGGTACTAGTATCCACAGTGGCTGATGATTTTGAAGAATAGTTATGGCCTACTTCAACACTACCTACTTCTAATGCTGCAGCCTTGCATGAAGTACTGAAAATTATTAATAATGTCAGAAGAAGCGCAAACTGCTGTAGAAACGCCATCGCAGACTTTTGTTGATCAAAAAGCACTATGTATTTTACTTTCTGTTTGTTCTTACTTGCATTTATTAGCTGTTATTGAAGTTGTAATTATGTAGTCAATCCCGTATCCTGGCGTTTCTAAGCTGCTGTCATCAGTCTCTTTCTCCTGTCTCTGTCAGTCTGAGACTGACATGCATATGGTGTACATTCCTTCTCTTATTTGTCCCTCCTCTTTGAAAAATAGAGAATCACTTTGGAGGTAGATTGTTGACCCCTCCCTGTCGTCTCACACAGGTGTGTACTTATTTGTGTGGGACTCATCCAAATGATTCGTTCAACGAGTTTCTTTATTGAAGGGGAGGGTTTGAACACCTTGGGCCAAGAGTCAGATAATAATAGAGGCCCATACATATGGCGAAGATAGATAATCAAACTATTGTCTTTTAAACATCAGTATCATGAAAGCTCCAACTGTTCACAGCAGCCCCAGTTGAACGTAAAGCAGTTAAGACAAAGTTAAGACATTTCTACGTGTAACTAGTTGCTGTTCCACTTTTCATCATTTCATCATTCATCATTTACATTCACTTACTTCATTATTTTATTTTAATGTCATTTAATGTGCACTGCAGAAATCGTGTTTAATTAATATGTTCTTTGATAAATTCTTGAAATGGCAAATTCACTGCATAATGTTTGTGTTCAGTGAATGCATTTTAAATTAAGTTTATTTGGCAATTCATTATTTATTTATTTAATTATTTATTCTTTTGTTCATTTCTTTGCTACGGGAGAAGACAAGAGAAAAACATTTGTTTCATAATGATATTTCGCCCTATTTTAAATTCTTATTATCCAATGAAACGTTAGATTTTTGTGATTTTTGTTTTTTAATAAAAGATCAAAAGGATTAAAGATGCAGATTAATTTTCGCAGCCTTCTTTTGTCATATTTACCAAGGGTGCCGATATTTTTGGCCATGACTGTATCTTATCTATTATTATCTTACTAGTTTTATTTTACACAATTTTTTAATTTTTTTTAATTTTACATATATTTAATTTTTTTGCAGTAATTTCTATTTCAAGTATAGTTTGTGTTTAAAACAAAAGTAAGGGCTTCATGACTCGGACTGAAAATATAGATTATTGCATTACAGCAAGTTCATAATGTGCAGTTCATTTGTTTGGGTTTGAGGTGAAAAACACCATCCTCCCTCATCACACCGGAAGACACGTCCGTGAGCCTCCATAACCCCCATTAGTCTGTGTTTACAGAACTCTGTGTGCTATCAGAAAGTCATCCTCAAGATCTGTTCCTGCATTAAGTCTTCTGACCTATTTTACAATGAATTCTGTTAATCCTGAAGACAGATTCCAGACAAATAGACATTAATCATACTAAATCATTAATAATGTGTAAATCACCTGTTAATTAAGACCATTACACACCATTAGCCCATTGCTCCAGATACTTTAATTACATTTTGATAACAACAAACATTTTTATACAATAATTTCAGAACCCAAAAGCTATCACAAAGAGAAATTTACAATCCCAACAAAAATGAGATCATTGCTTTTTAATAGCCTGCTTCTTAGTCACAGAGTTCAAATAAATGTCATTTAATAAATTAATTTAATATTTTATTAAAATATTAAATTACATTAGGGCTATTTATTAAATGAAATATGTAAATATTCAATAAATGTCTGTATAAATGCTGTATATTTTATTTATATTATATATTTTATTCCTATAGTGTCTATTTACACTAAGTGCAAATAGTCCGCCTTGTTAATTTTAATATAAAAATAGAATATTATGGAATTTAATTTTTTTTTATCTAAAACTGTGTACTTCTTTGCTGAAGAGAACTGATGCATTTTATGCAATGCTGCCTTCAAAGAACTACATAGAGCAGAAAAACATACTATTTATTCTGCAAAATCATTAATTTAACATTAACTCTTTATGCATCTATGAAAACGTAACATGTTGCAACGCCATCTTTCTCCCTCAAAATGAAAGACCGAGAGGCATTCTAAGAGTTTAGGGGTTGCAAAAGTTGTGGCTTTGCTATGATATGAAGGTAGGAAACATTTACAGGATCAATAATGCTCAAGGGTAGTGTAACATGTTGTTCCATGCTGGTTCAGAGGCTTTGAGGACGTCATCTTTGAGAGGTTTACATTACAGTGCCTTATAAAATATGAATTTCAATGTTTTGGTATGAAAGCATGAAAGATGTTTTAAAGCATAACAGTGCAATCATTTTTGTCCTGTACTTCTAGACATCATTTGTGACATCCTCCCATTATTTTGTTTGCTCCAGACTGTTTATTTTCAAAACAATCACATGCACACATTTGTATATGTCCTAAAACAGGACACCGATAGTATTGTCTGTATCATTTTTTGTTCTTTGGGATACACGATGGGATTATTTTATTAAACAATTAAAAGAGGGAATGCATTCTCTCTGACTGATTACTGAGTTTGTGTGAATCCACAAACAAAAAGAAGGCAAACCTCAAGGCATGTTTCAGTTTAGCATTAATAAAAACATGTCAAATCGCAAGGAAATCTTTGTCATGCCCATAAAGCATTATTTATTTTTAGCACAGTGAAGATTCTGGGACTTCCTTGATACGCTCCAACAAAAGACGCTTTCTCTTCTTTTTTAACTTCCTGCTAAGGGAAAGAGGGCTGATTTTGGAAAGGTAACAGTAAAGCAACACACTTAAGGTTTAATACTATCTGTCTTTTTCAGACATGGTTAAGTCTCTCCATGTGTCCTGAGCGTATGTCATTGAGCCGGGTTTGAAGGTGGAGACGCTCTGTACTGTTTTGACTTTACAGGCCTCATGAAACTGGTTATGTCACAGGAACGAAGGTTTGGCCATTAACAAGCTTTCTGAGCGGCTTGCTAATATTTACTGTTGCCAGTGAAGTTCTCAGCTAGCAGGAAGTACTTTTACAGCTAATTTAGTAGAAGGTTAGAACATCATGATCCTGAATTGACCTGTATTTATATGTGAACACACCCGTTATGTGTATTTTACTGTCCAGTCAATCAGTGGTGCAATCAAACATCAGTGTCGTGCTATAAACACTAACTAAATATTGATCTTCTCATTTTAGAATCGAATCTGGATGCAGAAAGGATTTTCACTTCGCTTTGATCGCTTTGACAGGAATATGAAAGAATGAAAAATGTCCCTCCCTGTATGCTCTCAAACAATCCATGAGCATACAAATCCTGCACTTTAAAGAAGAACTATGCATTGTTTTTTTTCCTGTTCCTTCTAGGGATGTAAGCATATCAAAGGCACATTGAAAAAAATTGATTTTCTTTTAAACTATTTTCACTTAGGAATTGCTAGTACATTTCACAAATAATTACAAATAACATTTTGAATTAACCAGGAAATGTTGATGTCGAAAGACTGAACTAGTATTCTAATAATCTTTGTTTTATTTACAGCTAAGAAAAATCTTTTTTACAGTGTATATTTTCAGAAACAGACTCAAAAGAAACAGTTTTGTTTTAGTGTAAATGATGGCATGTGTAATTTAAGGTAATTAGCTTTAAAAATCAGGTGTATCAACTTTTTCTGTGATGTCTCTCCTAAGAATCATAAGGAAGAAATTCCAATTTTTAATGAGAAACGTTATATGCTATATTAAAATCTCTGACTTCTTATCACAACCGTTGAGATCTTAAACAGGACCCAATAACAACATATGAATTGTGTACAAACACCTGATACAGACTTGGACATTGCTAAAACTGCAGAAAGTCATTTATTTTCTGAGGGATGTTTTGGTGATGAGAAAATGTTCTAAAAGTTACAACTTGCAAATGAAAAGGCACAAGTGACGTGTGTGATTTAGACAAGTGAAGTTTACACAATAAAGCATGTTGTGGCAATAGTGTTATAGTACACTGTAAAAAAAAAAAAAAAAAAAAAAAAAATTCCTAAAATAACGGTCAAATGACTGGCAGCAGCAAAATCACCAGAGTTAAATTTAACATTTTACTGGTGTATATATAATCCACACTGGCCCGAGTTAAATTAATACTTTCAAAAGTGTTAATAAAGGAACACTGACTCAAGAGTTAAACATTTCATTCTTACCTATCATTAATTATTCACAAAATTTATATACACACTGTGCTAGTCATACATTATAAAACAATTAATGACCTAATTATTTTAGGTCCAGAGGTTCAATTAGTTGCATAAATAAACCAATACAAAACAACAACATATTTTCACCTTTCACTTTTAATGAAACACTGAATACAGGTGCATCTCAATAAATTAGAATGTCGTGGAAAAGTTCATTTATTTCAGTTCACACGAGTGAAACTCGTGTATTAAATGAATTCAATGCACACAGACTGAAGTAGTTTAAGTCGTTGGTTCTTTTAATTGTGATGATTTTGGCGCACATTTAATAAAAACCTTTAATTTAATCTCAACAAATTAGAATACTTCATAAGACCAATAAAAAAAAACAGAACACATTTTTAGTGAATTGTTGGCCTTCTGGAAAAGTATATTAATTTACTGTAGTACTCAATACTTGGTAGGGGCTCCTTTTGCTTTAATTACTGCCTCAATTCGGTGTGGCATGGAGGTGATCAGTTTGTGGCACTGCTGAGGTGGTACAGTATGGAAGCCCAAGTTTCTTTGACAGTGGCCTTCAGCTCATCTGCATTTTTTGGTCTCTTGTTTCTCATTTTCCTCTTGACAATACCCCATAGATTCTCGATGGGGTTCAGGTCTGGTGAGTTTGCTGGCCAGTCAAGCACACCAACACCATGGTCATTTAACCAACTTTGCTTTTGGCAGTGTGGGCAGGTGCCAAATCCTGTTGGAAAATGAAATCAACATCTTTAAAAAGCTGGTCAGCAGAAGGAAGCATGAAGTGCTCCACAATTTCTTGGTAAACGGGTGCAGTGACTTCGGTTTTCAAAAAACACAATGGACCAACACCAGCAGATGACATTGCACCCCAAATCATCTCAGACTGTGGAAACTTAACACTGGACTTCAAGCAACTTGGGCTATGAGCTTCTCCACCCTTCCTCCAGACCCTAGGACCTTGGTTTCCAAATGAAATACAAAACTTGCTCTCATGTGAAAAGAGGACTTTGGACCACTGGGCAACAGTTCAGTTCTTCTTCTCCTTATCCCAGGTAAGACGCCTCTGACGTTATCTGTGGTTCAGGAGTGGCTTAACAAGAGGAATACGACAACTGTAGCCAAATTCCTTGACACGTCTGTGTGTGGTGGCTCTTGATGCCTTGACCCCAGCCTCAGTCCATTCCTTGTGAAGTTCACCCAAATTCTTGAATCGATTTTGCTTGACAATCCTCATAATGCTGCGGTTCTCTCGGTTGGTTGTGCATCTTTTTCTTCCACACTTTTTCCTTCCACTCAACTTTCTGTTAACATGCTTGGATACAGCACTCTGTGAACACCCAGCTTCTTTGGTAATGAATGTTTGTGGCTTACCCTCCTTGTGAAGGGTGTCAATGATTGTCTTTGGACAACTGTCAGATCAGCAGTCTTCCCCATGATTGTGTAGCCTAGTGAACCAAACTGAGAGACCATTTTGAAAGCTCAGGAAACCTTTGCAGGTGTTTTGAGTTGATTAGCTGATTGGCATGTCACCATATTCTAATTTGTTGAGAGTGAATTGGTGGGTTTTTGTTAAATGTGAGCCAAAATCATCACAATTAAAAGAACCAAAGACTTAAACTACTTCAGTCTGTGTGCATTGAATTTATTTAATACACGAGTTTCACAATTTGAGTTTAATTACTGAAATAAATGAACTTTTCCACGACATTCTTTTTTATTGAGATGCGCCTGTAAAATGCATTTGGATGTGGGGAAAGCTTTGTAAAGTTTTTTAATTCATGTACAGAAAAATGTTTTTTTTTTCTTTTTTAAAAATAAATAATTAAAACTGGCTAAAAACAATGGAAAGACATATGTATCCTCATTTGGTCCATATGCATTTTGAATGTTATAGGGTTTATGATGCTTAAGATCATCAGCTTTCACAACAGCATCAAAACTCCATCAACAACTCTAAATGCAAAACAATGCTAACTGAAGAGCTCTGTAACAAGTTTTCCAACCACACAATAAACATTTTCACCCAACACAAGAATGCTGGTGACTTTACAGAATACTGGCAGCTCATGTTTTATCTCTGTGCATATAGCAAGACCGGGTCTATATTCAGTGCCATCAAGTTTAGTCCAACTGGTAGAGTAAATGTCTGTCTGTACTGTGATTTGCAAAGCATTGGCCAAGTCTTCACCATTTTCATAGTCACTTAATGATAATGAACCATAAAATGTTGCTTTGGTATTAACTTTTTCTGAGGGTACATCTATGTTATAAACCATGGTCTGCAGGAAAGTGTAGAAGTCGATGAGAGCATTGTCGTAGGATATGTTAAAAATGCAGTGTACTTTGAAGAGCTCATCCAAAGCACCCAGAGAACCAGCCGTCTGACAAGGGATAAGCTTGTTATCCAGAGCAATGTAGTAGCTGTCAATCTTGCCTCGAGTCCTCCCCATGGCTAGAAGATATGGTTGATGACTTTGGCTTTTCCCCAGGTGCTCATCGGTGCTGCAGCATGACTAAAAAGGTGAAAAACAAACAAGTTACCCTTCCAATTTTAGTCTTTTAAAACATTTTACAGGTAACAAAATAGACCTAAAAAATTAAACGCTTGGTAATCTTATTATCATATTTTCAGACTATACATTGTTTGTTATTTGAAACTAACTGCAACATATATTTCAAAGCATTGTTGTTTAGCCAGTGTTGTCCAATGCAACCCTGAACACTCAAAAAAAATAGAGTACACAAATGCATGCTACTTTTCTGATGGTTGGCAAACTTCACAAGATTACAGGCAATGGTTTCTGTAGTCAATGCAATAAAAACACTTTAAAATTCTTAACTAGTATTTTTTCTTGACTGGTTTTGTGGTCCAGGGTCACATATACAGGTGCTGGTCATATAATTAGAATATCATCAAAAAGTTGATTTATTTCACTAATTCCATTCAAAAAGTGAAACTTGTATATTATATTCATTCATTACACACAGACTGATATATTTCAAATGTTTATTTCTTTTAATTTTGATTATTAGAACTTACAGCTCATGAAAGTCAAAAATCAGTATCTCAAAATATTAGAATATTACTTAAGACCAATATAAAGAAAGGATTTTTAGAAATCTTGGCCAACTGAAAAGTATGAAAATGAAAAGTATAAGCATGTACAGCACTCAATACTTAGTTGGGGCTCCTTTTGCCTGAATTACTGCAGCAATGCTGCGTGGCATGGAGTCGATCAGTCTGTGGCACTGCTCAGTTGTTATGAGAGCCCAGGTTGCTCTGATAGTGACCTTCAGCTCATCTGCATTGTTGAGTCTGGTGTCTCTCATCTTCCTTTTGACAAGAGAGATTTTCCTTTTAGATTTTCTATGGGGTTCAGGTCTGGTGAGTTTGCTGGCCAATCAAGCACAGTAACACTATGGTCATTGAACCAGCTTTTGGTACCTTTGGCAGTGTGGGCAGGTGTCAAGTCCTGCTGGGAAATGAAATCAGCATCTCCATAAAGCTTGTCAGCAGAAGGAAGCATGAAGTGCTCTAAAATTTCCTGGTAGATGGCTGTGTTGACTGTGGACATCAGAAAACACAGTGGACCAACACCAGCAGATGACATGGCAGCCCAAATCATCACTGACTGTGGAAACGTCACACTGGACTTCAAGCAACATGGATTCTGTGCCTCTCCACTCTTCCTTCAGACTCTGGGACCTTGATTTCCAAATGAAATGTAAATTTTACTTTCATCTGAAAAGAGGACTTTGGACCACTGAGCAACAGTCCAGTTCTTTTTCTCCACAGCCCAGGTAAGACACTTCTGACGATGTTTCTGGTTCAGAAGTGGCTTGGTAGCCCTTTTCCTGAAGACGTCTGAGCGTGGTGACTCTTGATGCACTGACTCCAGCTTCAGTTCTCTCCTTTTGAAGCTCTCACAAGTGTTTGAATCAGCTTTGCTTGACTGTATTCTGAAGCTTTCGGTCATCCCTGTTGCTTGTGCACCTTTTCCTACCCAAATTCTTCCTTCCAGTCAACTTTGCATTTAATATGCTTTGATACAGCACTCTGTAAACAGCCACACCTTTCAGTAATGACCCTCTGTGACTTACCCTCTTTGTGGAGGACGTCAATGTTCGTCTTCTGGATCATTGCCAAGTCAGCGGTCTTCTCCATTATTGTGGTTTCAAAGAACAAGAGATACCCAGAATTTATACTGTAGGAATGGTCATTTATTGAAACTCAAATGTAAATATTCTAATATTTTGAGATACTGATTTTTGACTTTCATGAGCTGCAAGCTCTAATCATCAAAATTAAAAGAAATAAACATTTGAAATATATCAATCTGTGTGTAATGAATGAATATAATATACAAGTAATATACAAGTTTTACTTTTTGAATGGAATTAGTGAAATAAATTAATTTTTATATGACCAGCACCTGTAGAGTGGAATGGGACAAAAAGCATGACTATAATCAGATTTATTGACAATTTTTGCCTACTTGAATCTGTGGCATTCTCAGTGTTTTCTGTGGCATTCTCAGCTGACATCAGGAGACGTTGCACAGGAGATGTCTTAGTCAAGTTTCTTGCTTCTTGAATGATTTTTGGCTTAAAGGTTCAATACCACCTTTCCAAGAGCTTGGAGGATGTGTCCAAATCGAACAGAAGAACAAAAGTAATAAATTACAAGCACAGATAAATACAACAGAACAATGATACAAATGAAATAAACAGTGCTCTCTGTTTTTCTGGTAGCCAAGACGTGTTGTTCACATGCACTCTATGCGGCTCTGTGCGTGTGCAACAAAAACCATGCACAAGTTCTGAAATCTTCTTGCACTTCAGTGCTCGCTTAAATATTTGAATACTGAATAGTGAACCGACAAGACGTAAAAACATGCCCAAATGATACAGTTTTACTCTGATGGTTAAACTTTGCAAATAATCAGCGAATCACTAAAGAGTACATGAGATGTTGGAGACGGTGCCATCGGACAATCGTTTTTATGTAAACACAATGGGCAATCCCCATTGTGTCACCAAAAGTTACAACTTATTGAGGTCATGTTTATACATCACGTGACAAGTAAATACAGAAATCATCGTGACAGGCCTAGTCATTCAAAAACCAACACAACTTTAATACTCAAGGTTTGATTAAAGTGTAAGTAACTTGAATTACTGAATTAACTTGAATCTGTTTTTTATCAAATTGTTTAATGGTAACGTAAATAAAAACATGACAAACTCATGTCACCTCCTTTGCTGATCTTTGCTCCTCCGCTGCCCCAACTCTGTCATCTTGCTGTGATGTTATGAGCCTTTTAGCACATCTTTCAGAGGGCACATCTTGTTCACTAGATGAATGACTTGTGTTTCTGTGCAGGAGCTGGCTGCTTCCTCTGCCAAAAGAAATTCAAAAAACAATACAATAATTGTGACCAATCTTTGGTCACTGCACTATTTTATGTATGGATCAAAAGTATCATCACTAAGATCTTTTATGATTAATGTTGATTTTGGGTTTGCTTCTAGCAACTCTTCCAAAATGTCTTGATCAATTTCAGTGTGGGTCTCATCATATATCCTCAAGTCTGCTCCAGTCTGTAAATCAAATCTGCTTCGCACTGTAGACCAAAAAAAGCAGCCATTACAACAATACTAAATAATATACCTAATAATATACCTAATATATCTAATAATATGGGTTGCAATACACCAATATTGATTAATACATCAATCGATTAACCGTGTGATGCATCAATGTACACACAAAAAAATTATTAATGATTTCAGAGAAGTTGCTTTCTTATATTTTTGGATGTGTGCATAAAATAATGTGTGAGTGCCTTTTGCATCTTGCTGTGCTTACATGAATACTTTGCATACAAATGAATCAATAAGAAACTAATACAAAACTTTTTTTTTTCTCAATTTCCTTATTATGGTACAGGATGTGAAATTTTCACAATTGCAATGTTCATGTTATTTATTACAACATTTTGGTTGATGAATTAATAGTTGTGTTAAATAGACATATAAAACGGGAACTGTTTAAACATGTCCGTTACTCCCTCCCACACTACAATTAAAAAGGGGTCCTTGGAAAATTTTCTCCTGTCAGGTAGGCTATCTCTGGCTCCACAAAGTTTGAAAACCCCTGTCTTACTACATTACACTTTACACTGAGCACTTTTTAGGACTGGGTGACAGTGATTTTAATTATGAGATAACTGTTTTAGCTGGTTAAGGAACACTGGCCAAAGAAAATTAAAGAAAATGGCATCTTCGAGAAATTTCAGGCTGTAAAAGCACGCGCAGCACGTCCTGAACTCTACACAAACTTGACAGTTAACAGAATTTACCAACGTGATCTCACAGAATTCCGTGTAATGTTCACGGACTTAATTAACCTCCGAATCTGTGGTGGCATCACGGAATCGCCGAAAATTCCGTGATGGGCTCAGAAGGCATCAGCCGTGGTCCATGCACGGATTCACTGGTTCAGCGTAAAAAGAGTGACTCCGATGCAGTTATACTTTCACTGGAGTACCTGACAGCCCCTACCCTAAACCTACCCAGTTCTGAACAATAATGATGACGATAAATTTCCCAGTATCGCGTCGGCATATTGATGCTAAGGGTTTCCGTGCGTGGAGCACGGCTGATGCCTGTCACTGACTTACATTGGTATCACTTCTGTGAGCCCATCACGGAATTTTCGGCGATTCCGTGATGCCACCACAGATTCGGGGCTAATTAAGTCCGTGAACATTACACGGAATTCTGTGAGATCACGTTGGTAAATTCTGTTAACTGTCAAGTTTGTGTAGAGTTCAGGACGTGCTGCGCGTGCTTTTACAGCCTGAAATTTCTCGAAGATGCCATTTTCTTTCATTTTCTTTGTTGGAATTTCTTCAGGTTGGAATTTACACATAACAGTTACATAGGCTACGTTCACACTGACAGTTTTTGGGATTGAACCGCATTTTCTTTACAGGTGTGAGTCTCGAAATGTCCCGTTCACTCAGCAGCTTACAGTTGTGTTTAGAATACTGTCTGTATGAACGGGAGTCAAGCCGTATTCCTTACCAGTAACCATAGCGACAGTGACCAAAGTAAAATCAAAGATGGCGCCATCCATAAAACTCAAAGACTTATCACTTTCTGACACGACAAGAGTCCAATCGAGCCGCGAGTTCATTCGTCAAATCTTCATTAACCAACGGCAGCTTTTAAATTTGGGGGAGAGCGGAGCATTTGAATCGCGCGGACTCGCGCAGAACACAAACTGACGGGAGCGGCTCCAGTGGAAAATTGACAGGATCTAAAAATTTCAGATGACACGCAGCTCATTTCTCCGTCACTGTAAGTTACCGAAAACACATGAAAACACGAAACACTCGGTAGACGCACGTTTGTGAGACAGATCGGCTCCCTCGCGCGCTGTATGACGTGACAGACAACACACAGCGCGTGTGTTCCGAGAATGCGGTTGTCACACCCGTAAATAACCGAACTGTGTGTGAACGTAACCATATTAAGGACTCAAATACAGGACTGACAACCGTATATTGCTGCTGTGTGAACGTGGCCTATACACACAATATTCCAAACTGAATTTGCCCATAAAATAGCTGGTTAATTCGAACTACTAACTAAAAGTGGTTGTTTCGGTCAGCCAGATCAAGTACTAAAGTCCATATCGAATAAATTTGAACAGGGATTTAAGACAAACGGCTAACGTTAAACACAACATTAAACACAACGTTAAACACAACGTTAAACAACGATTTATCAAACTATTTCGATTTATGGAACGCTTATCTTCATGAAATAAAGAACTTACCTTCTGCAGTTTTTTCCCAGTAACGTAGGCCATCTTGCATGCTCTGCAGCCCAAACTGGAGAAAATGATGTATGTGGGAAAAGTTAAAACTTTTGGGCCAGCACATCAAGAAAATATTGCTTTTAAACAATGATATTATAAATTACATGAAGCAAATACAATTAAAGAAAACTCACCGTCTACATTTCCAGCAAGTGAGCACTGGCCTTGCCTGCAGGGTGAGTCAAAAATGGCGTCTGTGAGAAAGGTTTCAGAGTGCACAGCAAGCCCTCAACGCTACACGAACTTGATAATTAACGAAATGTACAAATAAATAAGAAAATAATTACACTGACCTATTAAATAGCTTTGTAAGTTGTTTCAATCAACCAGGTCAAGTATTAAAATCCATATCAAATAAAAAAAAACAGTGATTTACATAACTTTATTTAATACATCACTTACTTTATGCACTTCTCCAATTATAAATGTACACACTTCTTCGCTCCGGGTGGCGATTCAAATAAAATGGCATCAGAGAGAAGAGTTTTTGCTGGTTGAAGCCCGCACCACGTAAATGTCCTGGATGTAAAATCGCACTACCAGTGTTAATGAGGTCAGACTCTCAGTAGTTCCCTCTGGAGCTTTCACGAGACATCACAGAGAATTTCTCCGTCATGGGAACTCCTTCCCTTCAACCTCTCCTGAAGTCCTGTTGGCTCACGCCAGTCCAAATGACTGGCCAATTGTCGCAAGGCATGCAGTCGCATGCAAATACTGACGAGCTCGAGAGGTGCCCACAACAATTACATCAGAATTTTCTACTTCACCTGTTGAATTCATTATGGCTACAGTTTGCAAGATCTGCGTGGGACCAATAGAACCGCCGGATCAACACGATCACTGCGTCGCCTGCCTGGGCCTGGCCCATGGCGAGGCGGTGCTGGACGAGTCCGACTGCGGACATTGCGTGGACCTGCCGGCCTGCGTGCTCTGGACCTGACGCAATATGATTCGTGGCCTGTTTGGGGTGAGGCCCACGACCCAACGGTCGCCCCATTCCCCGGTTTCCTTCCTTGAGGACTGCTTCCACCCTCCTTCCAACATAGAGGAGTTTGTGTCCTTTGGCCAGGAGGAGGGGGATGACTCGATGTCCATTTCGGCCTCGGAGAGGGAGGATTGGGCGGGATCGGAGCCCGATCAGACGGACAGCTCGGGGTCCCCAGACCTCCAAAAGGAGCTCATGAGGGTTCTGTCGAAGGCTGTCCAGGAGTTGGAGCTTACCTGGAGTCCTCCAGTAGAGCCTGCCAGGAGTAAGCTTGACTCCTGGTATTTCAGGTCCACACGGAAAGCTGACTCGAGGGCGTCGGTCCTCTTCTTTCCCGATGTACACGAGCAGCTGGTAAAATCGTGGTCTGCGCCCCAATCGGCGCACGTCCACTCTGCCACACAGGCCATTTTTTTGTCATGTAGATGGGGCAGAGGCCCACGGGTACGTGCGCTCTCCCCCCGTTGAGGAGACCGTCGCTACGCACCTCTGTCCTGCAGCAGCCAAGACCCTAGGCTCGGACATAAGCCTTCCCTCAAAGCCATGCAGGACCACTGCCCACCTCATTAATAAAGCGTATGCCTCTAATGGCGAGGCAGCTTCCGCACTGCACGCCATGCCAGTGCTGCAGGTTTTTCAGGCGAAGCTCCTGCAGGCGGCGGAGGGCAGAGTTCTCACTGTTAGGATCTGCGTGCAGCGACGGACTTCGCACTGATGGCGACGAAGCGAGGAGCCCAGGCCATGGGTAAGGCTATGGGTTTTATGGTCGTCCTTCAGAGGCACCTATGGCTAACCCTGGCTGATCTCAAGGATGCTGACCGTAAGGTGCTGCTGAACACTCCTGTGACTCCCTCCAGTCTCTTTGGTGACGCCGTGGAGTCCATTATTGAGCGCTTCGCGGAGGCTCAAAAGAGCGCCAAAGCCATGAGTCACGTCATGCCGAGGCACGCTTTCCAGCAGCAGATGAGATCCAGGTCCTCGTCGGCACCTGGCTTTTCCCAACAGAGAGATAACCCCAGGCCAGCGACTGTGGTGGTGTCTGCTACTGCTCCTCGCCAGGAGCTGGACGTCCAGAGGAAGGTGTGGGGTCCCGGGAGGAAGCGCCATGGCCAGCAGAGGAGCCCGCGACATGACTCTCGCCCGCCGCCGGTTGCTAAGCCGTCGTTCTGACGGTCTGAAGAGAGGAGGAGAGTGCGCGAGCGGCCCAGCTCCCAAGCGCCAAAAGTTCATGTGTTCAAATGTTTGTGTGTTGGATGTTCATTCAATAAAAATGCATACATTCTCACAAAAAGAGCTCTTTCCTCCTCACTCATTCAATGCGGCACTGCTTGTCCTGCCTCAGAGCAGTGCAAAGCTGCTGCCCACACAGATTATAGTCGCGCATCACTCGCCGGCGCATCCAACGACCAAGCCGCTAAAGCCACTATGTCAGTTCCTGAGCATGTGGGAAGTTATTCCGGGAATCTCGCGTTGGCTACTCGGTGTGATAGAGCGCGGATATACGCTTCAATTCAAATGCAGACAACCACGTTTCAATAGCGTGGTGCAGTCTCTAACATTGCCTTGAAATGCCCCGGTTCTGAGACAAGAGGTATGCGGTCTGCTCAAGAAAGGAGCAGTAGAGAGAGTCCCACCGAGCGAGCTGGAGAGTGGTTTCTACAGCCACTATTTCATGGTACCCAAAAGGGACGGGGTACTCCGCCCGATTCTAGATCTCAGGCCCATCAACAGAGCACTTGCAAAGCGTCCATTCTGGATGATAATGCTGAAACAGATCCTGGCGCAAATTGACCCCGGGGACTGGTTTGCATCCGTGGACTTAAAGGACGTGTACTTTCACATTCTCCCGTTCGGGCTGGCTTTGTGCCCCACGCACTTTTTTGAAGTGCATGAATGCAGCACTGTCCCCACTCAGAGTGAGCGGGATGCGCATTCTATCTGGACTATTGGCTGATTTTAGCTCTGTCCCGGGACACGCTATTCAGCCATATAGACACGCTGCTTCGTCACTTGGAGTCCCTGGGGCTATGTGTCAACATGCAGAAGAGCATTCTCGTCCCGAGTCAGTCTACAACATATCTGGGGGTGTGCTTCGACTCAGTGGAGATGCGAGCTCGCCTCTCTCAGGAGCGCTCGGTGGCCATTTTGTCTTGCCTGCGCCATTTGAGATTGGGCAGCTCTGTTCACTTGAAGGGGTTTCAGAGACTGCTGGGTCTCATGGCGTCTGCTTCAGCTGTATGTCATTTGGGCTTACTACACATGCGCCTGCTGTAGTTATGGCTGAAATCTCGAGTCCCTTGGATGACGTGGGCTTCGGGCTGTCTGAGCATCGCAGTCTCCCGCGGCTGCATCGAAGCTCTGAGGCCGTGGCATAACTCGGATCTCTTCAGCCGGGGAGTTCCCCTGTGCATGGTGACATCAAGTGTCATGGTCACGACGGACTCTTCGACTCGTGGCTGGGGAGCAGTGTGCGAGGGCATGCCGGCTTCGGGGCTGTGGTCAGTACTTCAGAGCCAGTGGCACATAAACCGCTTGGAGCTGGAAGCATTGTTCTTACAAACAAACAACAGCACACGGTTTTTAAATATTTTTTGCCTGACACGGTTTCTGTGTTTTGCAATATTTAGCTGTAGCATACAAATGCAATGTGTTTTACAGCTGCCCATAACATTTTTGACTGTCGCTATAGAAACGGATAATGCCCAGTCCAAGGACATGAACAGTACCGAGTTGTCACGAGTTGTCATCACGGAATTACGGTAATTACCACATGGCGTGAACGCAGCATAAGTCAGGTCCTTTACTGCAAAAAAGACGGTCACTGCAACACTCTAAAGTGATGAAACTATGGTGCTGTGTACTTTTTAAAACCATTTTTATAGGTTTCACGTTATATTGTTGCAGGCCCGGTACCAGAGGGGGGACAAGATGGCCGGACTTTAGTTTAGCGTGTATAATAGTCTAACTCATAGTGTAAAATAGTCTAACTGATTGCTTTTAGATGGAAAAGCTGCCCATAAGGGCAGTCCCCATTTTTTTATGTTATAATAGCATAACGAAATAGATTTGGCAAACAATCCAGTGTATCTTCTGCTTTAGAAAGTGTCAAATGATTTTACAATGCATTTTCGCTGAGGGGAGCAAAGTAGCCAATCAAAGATATGTTTGTTGATTTCTACAACGCAATGGCCAATCAGAGGTGTTTAGGTTGGAATCCACGCACTCACCACTTTTTGTATAGTGCCGAGTCCTATCATGCTCATAACTTCATTAAAAAAAAGTTTCATTGTGTGGTCACATTCATTGGTTAAAACAGAACTTTGTAAGGTCGTGATGAATGAGTTATAGTTTTTACAAAATTTAAAGGGAGCGCTCTTTGCATGCTGTATACGATAATATATTCAGAATTTAAATAAAACTTGTGTTTTTCATGCTTGACAAGCGACGTACGACACAGAGATAGCTAACTACACTATATAGATCAAGATAATTTGTGATTCTGTATCCGAGCCTGGTCCAAACGCAGGATTTAGGTAAGGAAATGGTTATTACCCTGCTAACAACATTACATAACTGTTACGTAATTGCAACTTAATCTGGTGACCAAAGTTACGTCGTTGCAACCGGAAAAGTGAAAGGTGCGTATACGTCACCACAACGTAACTTTGTGACGTTGCCAGTAAGTAACTGCGATGTTGTGACAATGTCGTGGATCAATAGTTGTGTGCTGGTAATCAGTTGGTAATTTTTTATAATTATTTATTTTCTATGGGCGGACATGCAGTAGTTAAACCTAATTTATGTCCTCATATGCCCAAACTAATGTAAAGGCTGTTTCAGCAGCTGTGAATGATGAAAACATACTCGAAATGAATTCAGTTCATTTATTTTGAAAAACACACAAGTATGAACAGTAAAATACACTCAAATTATTAATAAAAACATAGGATATACAGTGAAATATGAAAGTATTCAGGACGTTCAGTGCTCAGCATCAACATAAACAGATATGCTATAGAACATTTGCTAGCAGACATTTTAGATCATTAAGGAAAGATACCATAATAACAGGTATAAATATTAACAAAAGTACTTAAAGTAGACTGTGGGTAATGTTACCTAACTAATCTGATGCAGTTGTTATATTTTTTTTTGGTATAACTGACGAGAAATGAAGAGAAATGTCAGACGCGTCCTCTTCTCTCCAGCAGCTGATGTGTCCGCAGTTGCCATGGTAACTCTCAACCGCCACCGGTACTATACATAACAATAATAATAAAAAAAGGATTTTAGCATCTTTCCAGAGTTCAAGAACTTTATTTTAAACATATTTAAATCTATTTATTTGTTATAAATTGTAAGACTCACCTCAAAAAAACAGACACAGCTGAAGTAAGGTTAGCTAAAAAGTGCCTCGCAGGACAGATGCGTTGTCCTGATTCAGTATCTGCGGCAGATGAGATAGTGTAGCCTGGTCTGTGTCATTATTTTGACCTTATCTTCATAACTCGTTAATAAATAAAAAGTTTCACGACACATTTGGTCACTCTACATTGCTATGGGGAAATACCCTTTCCTCGAATACTACTGAAGCCTTATTGAATCACACCAGTGAAACTGGCCAATGGCGTTCAAGCGCGCGAAATATGAGCGGGAATCCCACTGTATATAAGGCAGTGCTTGTACGTCATCCATTCAGAATCTTTTCCTTCAGCCAACCTTTTACGAGAAGCAAGAAGCCTATCAACAATCAACTCACCGTGATGTACACGCTGCAGCGGACACGCCTTCTCTTCCCCTGTGGGAGCTTCGGAAACAAAGATGACTTGCGATTGCCTCTCCTGTGTGGAGCCAATCAAATCTTCTGATGGCCACGAATCGTGCGAATCTGATGGCCACGAATCAGCGCTTGGGGGGTTGGACTGCCCCCACTGCGGGGATATGAGTCTCCCGACTGTGCTCCGTGTGGCCATCGTCCAAGGCGATGAACTTGCCCAACCAACTCTGCTGCGCTCTTCCTCTGCAGCCTCTTTTGAGCCAAGGAGGAAAGTGCCGTGAGTTTATGATGCGGATCTGTCAGGATCAGTTGACGAGCCCATGTCGCCTCAGTGCCCACGCGCTCCTCACCCCCCTGCTGCAGGTCCCCTTCCAGTGCGCTTCATGACCACTGATCTCTGAAGTGCTTAAAGAGCTCCGACGCGCCACGGATCTGGCCCTCAGAGCGACGAAGGTGACAGCTCGAGCGATCGGCTGCAATATGGGGAATCTTTTGGTGCTAGATCCTCACCGTCACCTGTGGCTTACTCTGACCGAGTTAAAGGACTCAGAGAAAAGGGCTCTTCTGGATGCTCCCGTGAATCCCTCAGGTCTCTTCGGAGTGGCGGTGGAGACATTCACGGAGCGCTTTGTTGAAGCGCAGAAGCAGTCGAAGGCCATTAGCCACTTCCTGCCAAAGCACGCCAGCGCGAAACCTCCTGCGCGTTTCCGTTCCTCCACAGTGCACCGTGCGGGAAGACCGCACGCCTCTTCTGCTGCTGTTCGGCGTGAACATGAGCCGGCAATGAGGTAAAGACAACTGCTTGGTACGTGCTTGGTAATATTACGACGTTAGGAGGACATACAACGTTGTGAGTTGGTAATTTGATGGTAATTAAATTACGGGCATGCGACGTTGTAATTACATTGTCAATTGGAAAGTCATGAAATTATCAAAAATTACCAATACGTTACTTAACTGTTACGTTGTGTATAAGCAGGGTAATTATTTGTATTGGCTGCCATACCAAATCAAGTGTTTTTGTGAACGTATATGCTTTAATAACATAATACTTGTAACATTTGTAGTGGACAGCACATTCCAGGGCCCAGTTTATGGCGGGGCCCCTCTCTGACCACAATAGTGGACAAAGGTTTGCTACATTTTGATTGGATCTTGGTGGACTAACATAAGCAAACTGTCCAACGCCATCAGATAAAGATGCCAGAACAACAGCCAGACACCTCTTAGAGAGCAAGAAGAAGACCTTTGGTAAAAAGCCCGGGAAGGACAGGACTTCTCATTAGTCAAATGCAGTTTCTGCCCTTCACCCACCAACAGACTGATTCCTAAGGTTTTGGCCTGTGACTGCCATAAAAATTCCTTAGGACCTCTGGATGCAGCAGCAGTGAATGAAACAGAGAGAGATCACAAAGTTCCATCCAAATCCATTCATAACTATGTTCTCAAACCTTAAACTGAAGCAAACTACAACACACACATCCTACTTATTCAGAGAAATAAGTATTCTTAGTGACAGCGACGTGTAGTGCAACATCTTACACAAGCTCAGCTGTTGATGGACAAATGAATGCATGCATGACAGTTCAATCTTCTTCCATCATGTTTGGACTTAATGTGTTCGTAACATTGCCAAAGGTATTCTGGTTGTGGTTTGGTAAGTGAATGATGCATTGGTAAAACTTTTGTGACACTTTTCTAACTTTGTGTTTGGACTATGCAAATAAGTTGCACAGGAGGAAAGAAGGGTGGGCCACACCGTGTCCCCCCACTCTGATGGAAACAGCCAATCACAGCATGGAAATGGAGAAGCGCCAGATTGCAATCTCCTCCTCATCGAAAAGAGATAAAGGTACCTTTCCAAAAGACACTCCTTTTTTTTCTGAGTCTGAGTCCTGTTACCAGGAAGACAGTAACAGATCAAGTTTCTGAGTCTGAGTCCTGTTAGAAGGAAGACAGTAATGGATCAACCAGATCTTAGTCTCCGGCCTGCAAGGGTGAGACACTAACAGATCAACCAGTTCTGAGTCTTCGGCCTGTTACAGGGAAGGCAGCAACAGATCAACCAGATCTGAGTCTTCGGCCTGCAAGGGTGAGACACTAACAGATCAACCAAGTTCTGATTCTCTAGCCCAAAGAGTCAGAAGACACACAGACATCTGTAACAAGTTTAAGCTCCAGCGAGCCAACCTTCACTCCAAGGTACCTTGGCTTGCGTGTTCCAGGCTAAGGACCTTCTGCACCTACTCCAGGGCCACATCTGCGTGTTCCAGATTCTAGGACCCTTTGGTGCTCCAGGAAATCAGCATCCTCCAGCGCTTCGTGTTCGAGGCTGTCGAAACGGATTCCTGCTCCTTTCCCCACTGCATTGTTACCAGCACAACCAGTGGATGAAGTCACCGCCACCGGACTGCTCACTCGACCACAGAAAACGTAACTATCACTTATCCAAACCTCTTCCAGATACCTTGGCATTGTTGTATATTATCGGTATCTGATTTTTCTAATTTACATTAGATATTATATAGCCGATTGCAGTTTATAGCAAATCTTTCATGTATTTGTTTGATGCATAATAAGGTTCTTCACCTTATTTCTTTCAGAGTAGCAAGAGTTTATCTTTCCAGATAACGTAGCTCTGACATTGCAACACCCAAAATAATCACTTGCATTTTATGCATCTTATGCAATTTATTCCTATTTCATTTATGGTATCTGTTTATTAGTTGTTGATTACTCTTGTCTATTTTTTCTATTTTATTACACTTGTGTCTTCCTTGTGTTAATGATACAGAAAGAGGTTCTACAAGTTAGAGATCCCACCAATCTTTCTTATGTGATGTACTCATAACCACACCTTAAGTGACACCTGATCCAAATATCATAACGTCATCGGTGACGCGAGTACCCATCACTACACCATTTCGCCTCCCTAGGTTGGCGAAAGCAAAAATCACTACACATTTTACAATAAGGTTCCATTAGTTAATGTTAGTTAATGTATTAAAGTATTAGTGAATTATTGTAAAGTGTTACCCAATTAATGGATTTTGAGCGTTTACTTGAAACCAACCGCACCCCAACCATATGTGTATCTTATCACGTCTGACGGTTGTTCTATTCGACCGTAAGTCATAAATGCCCTGCGAAGTGGACATCACCAGATATTCCCCCATGATTCCAGTTCAAAGCAAGCGTATATGTTCCATACAAAGGGCATTAAAGTGTGCGAGACGTGAATTTAAATTTAATTTATTTATAGAAGTATATTATGTCACACTTCTCTAGTAAGTTTCGTCTGTGTGAAGATGCTGTGCAGCACAATCCGTGAATGAATGTTCCAAAGTGAAATAAACTTAAACGGATTTCCCCTGCTCAGGGAGTAGGCAGCACGTAAACCGAAACACAGTTCATGCACGTAGCTCTCTTCTAACAAACTGGTTATCTGATTCAGGTGTGTTGACTGGAATTGAGGACTGGAATTGGGAACCGCTGGGCTACATCATGCGTCATTCACCGGTGAGAAAACTTTATAGCACAGATAGTAAATGTACTACATTACCAGGAAGGAAGATTGGGTCAATACCTGGAAGGAAGATTGGGTTAATACCTGAAAGGAAGATTGGGTTGCTTGTCTGCTATTCACGCTTTGAATTTCTTTAAAAATGACTCAATTTAAAAGCTGAGGGTCCTGAGACCTTGTTTCATATCAGACGGAACCTGCTCTGTCTTCTCTGTCAATGTGTTGTCAGTTTCTTTTTGACAAAAAAAAGAAAGACGTGAACATCTTTGATGATATGGGGGTGAATAAATTATCAGCAAATTTTAATTCTGGAATTGAACTAGTCCTTTAAAACTGAAGAAATACAAAACCGATATATCTACAAGATTGTCAAGATTGATTGTAAAGCAATTTTATTATTCCGAAGTAAATTTACATTATTCTTACATTAATTCTTCATAAACATTTCTTCAGAGCCCCGAGGAGGAATTACTTAATAACTAAAAATTGCATCTCTATCTTATCAGTTACTCTCATAATGAGGGTTACTCTCATAATGAGGTCATAATTTTACCTTTGAGATGGGTGGAGCAAGAAACAATTTGTGCTGTTTGCTGATAGCTTTGTATCGTTTGCTGATAGCTTTGTCTCGTTTGCTGATAGCTTTGTATCTTGTATTTTCAGCATAAATTTTTAATTAATCCCCAATATTCTACTGACTCATGTGGGCTCTATAATGGGCTCTAATGGTGTCCAAAATTATTAGAACACTAGTATTTTCAGCAGCTAAAAAATGGTTTTAAGTCAGTTATTTCTATCTTTTGCTGTAGTGTGTCAGTAGGAAATATCAGTTTACATTTCCAAACTTTCATTTTGCCATTAATTGTAATAATCCAGTGAGATTATTGTTTGCTCTACACAGAGATCTGATCTGATCTGATCTGATCTGATCATCATCCAGTCTGTCTGGAATGACATGAATAAACTGAATAAACTGAGACAGACTAAATCCAGAAGAACTGTGTCTCCAAGATGCTTCAAGAAACCTACCTGCAAAGCTCCCAGAAAAACTCTGCTCAAGTGCACAGAGGACAAAAGCTGCTTTAAACGCAAAGGATGCTCACACCAAAGGTTGATTTAATTTAGTTAACACAAGTTAATTGATAAAGAAAATCTATTCATCACATTATTTTTGATAGCATTCTACTTTTATAGAATTTTTACACAAATGCCTAAAACTTTTAACTGCAGGTAGGTTTCTTGAAGCATCTTGGAGACGTTGCCACAGTTCTTCTGGATTTAGACGATGAGATCAGATCTCTGTGTGGTGCACTGGCTGTTTTCAGACTCCTTGTGCAAACAAAGATCTCACTGGATTATCACAATTAATGGCAAAATGAATGCTTGGAAATGTAAAGTAATATTTCCTACTGACACACTACAGCAAAAGATAGAAATAACTGACTTAAAAACATTTTTTAACTGGTGAAAATACTAGTGTTCTAATAATTTTGGGCACTACTGTATTAGTGTAATAATAAGTAAAACCAAAACATACAACAAAAGGTCCATGACTCTGCACCAGAAGTGAGACACAGCAGATAAAGAGCAGTCCTCCTCCAAATTGCCAGTAATCAGCTGGATCAGCTGGGGGTAAAAAAAAAAAAAAAAAGATTATGTCAGAAGACACCTGTTTTGTCTGGTATTAAAACTAATTTAAAACATGGAAGAGAAATACTGTGAACATTCCTTTAAAAATGTTAGACATGAATACTCACTTCCTCTGAAGATCATGTGGTAGAAGTTTTTCATACCCAAAACTTCTGGATCATGAGGGGGAAGCACACACACACAAATGATTATTAATTTGTTTAATAAAACACTATCTACTTACTGACAGAGACATGGGCTTGCAAAAAAATCACCAGCTCCATACAAAATCTTCACAGCTGATCCAAAATCCTGGCTTACATACAGTATTCTTCTCCAAGGAGTCCAAGGATCATGCTTTCAGGTCCTCTCTGTCAAATGAGTTTACTGTTCTCAGATTAATCATTTAAAAATTCTGTCACTTTTTATGAGTTTGATCTTAAAACTAGCTGACAGTATGGGTGGGCGATATGACCCTATTATTTCACATTATAGAAAATTTTATTTCACACCAATATATCAGTTATTTTTGTATATTTTATTTTATTAAACATAAGATCAAAGTAGCAAATTACAAACAATAGGACTAATGCAATAGAACAAAGATAAGTTAAATACATTTTGTGGTTTTCTTTTTAGTATTTTGTTGTTTGATTAAAATTATGACTGACTGCAGGTAACGTTAGGCTGAATTATACTGCTGTCACTTTAAGAACAAAAAAGATCCAGCATACTGACACGTCAACTGGTTTCAACCTAAATGTTCATCTTGACAACAGACATTAGTGACTGTATTTAGGTCAAGGAGCAGTCTACTCTCATCTTCCGGTAAGTCTGCGGGACGTCTAGAGACTCAATGACTCAGAGCGTAAAGTTCTCTTTGATTTCTTAGCCTGGATCAGATCAGCCATATAAGGTGGAGCTGTACCATGTAAGGCTTTAACCTCTTAACTGTCACCCGTCCCCTCAGTGGGACACCTAAATTTACTTCCCTATTTCACAATTAAATCCTAATCTAATCATGACAAACTATATATCGTTGGAAAGGTCTAAGACTCCTAAATAGATATTTTACCACTTTTTGTTTTGTTAAAAAAATTATGTAGGAAGAGTAATAAATTAATTTATGACAAGAGTGCACTTGAAAAATCCACATGATAACAGGAGTTCTGACCTTTGTCACAGAAAGTCTTCTTAGTTGCCTTTTTCTCTATCAAGTTTTAGAAATCATAAGAAATTATATATCAGTTGAAAACTTAAAATCTCAAAATTCATCCTTTGAAACCCATTTTAAAATCAGACATTGCATTACCATAGAAATGGTACATCAAAATCATGTTACAAAATGTTTTCATTCATGAATTATAAAAGTTTGGATAGTGCACTTTAATGTCTATGTTCAAAACTGTGAGTGACAGTTAAAGGGTTAAAAACAAATAATAATATCTTAAAATTAATCCTATAAGAAACCACCAGCCAGTGTAGCTCTCTTAAAACCGGAGTGATATGCTCATTTGTCCTAGTTCCTGTCAAAAGTCTTGCAGCCGCATTTTGGATCAGCTGTAGTCTGTCCAAACTTTTGTCTTGAACACCATAGTACAGTGAGTTACAATAATCTAATCTTGAGAAAATAAAAGCATGGATATCTTTTTCCAAGTCCTTTCGAGTTGATAAAAGGCTTAATTTTAGAAATTAGTCTCAATTGAAAAAAATAAATTTTGACTACTGCATTTATTTGTTTATAAACTCTCAAAAAGGATGTGTTAATTAATAACACATTTTTTGTGTTATGGCTATTTTAACACATTTTGTGTAATTTTAAGTTGATCATGTGTAAAAAGAAAGAGAGAGAGAGAGAGAGAGAGAAACAACACAGTGTGTCCAACACAACATGTGTTAACTATCATCCAATCACATTGCTGCTACGTCACTCCGCAAGCAGTTAAGCAAGTTCGCGCCTCTTTTTCCATCAGGTATTTGGATTTATTTGTTATTAGAAATTGTCAAATGTATTTTATTATTGTTATTTTTTTCGACGGTAAAATGTGCGTTTAGTTAGCGACCTCTCGTGCTTATGGATAACGTATTTTCCGTAGAGAGGCAGTGTTGAACAGGACAGCAACCGCGTTTGATAGTTAACGTTAGTGCTTCAAAAATGACTTTTATTTCTCCTCATTGGTGTTTTTGTTTGCTCTTTTACAGCTTCAAATGGAGGACACTCCAAAAACACTAGTGGCTGTACTACAGGTGCATCTCAATAAATTAGAATGTCGTGGAAAAGCTTTTTATTTCAGTAATTCAACTCAAATTGTGAAACTCCTGTATTAAATAAATTCAGTGCACACAGACTGAAGTAGTTTAAGTCTTTGGTTCTTTTAATTGTGATGATTTTGGCTCACATTTAACAAAAACCCACCAATTCACTATCTCAACATATTAGAATATGGCGACATGCCAATAGGCTAATCAACTCAAAACACCTGCAAAGGTTTCCTGAGTCTTCAAAATGGTCTCTCAGTTTGGTTCACTAGGCTACACAATCATGGGGAAGACTGCTGATCTGACAGTTGTCCAGAAGACAATCATTGATACCCTTCACAAGGAGGGTAAGCCACAAACATTCATTACCAAAGAAGCTGGGTGTTCAAAGAGTGCTGTATCCAAGCATGTTAACAGAAAGTTGAGTGGAAGGAAAAAGTGTGGAAGAAAAAGATGCACAACCAACCGAGAGAACCGCAGCATTATGAGGATTGTCAAGCAAAATCAATTCAAGAATTTGGGTGAACTTCACAAGGAATGGACTGAGGCTGGGGTCAAGGCATCAAGAGCCACCACACACAGACGTGTCAAGGAATTTGGCTACAGTTGTTGTATTCCTCTTGTTAAGCCACTCCTGAACCACAGACAACGTCAGAGGGGCGTCTTACCTGGGATAAGGAGAAGAAGAACTGGACTGTTGCCCAGTGGTCCAAAGTCCTTTTTTCAGATGAGAGCAAGGTCTTATGAAGTATTCTAATTTGTTGAGATAGTGAATTGGTGGGTTTTTGTTAAAGGAACACTCCACTTTTTTTGGAAATTAGCTCATTCTCCAACTCCCCCAGAGTTAATAAGTTGAGTTTTACCGTTTTTGAATCCATTCAGCCGATCTCTGGGTCTGGCGAGAGCACTTTTAGCATAGCTTAGCATAGATCATTGAATCCAATTAGACCAGTAGCATCGCGTTCAAAAACGATCAAAGAGTTTCGATATTTGTCCTATTTAAAACTTGACTCTTCTGTAGTTATATCGTGTACTAAGATCGGCGGAAAATGAAAAGTTGCGATTTTCTAGGCTGATATGATTAAGAACTATACTCTCATTCCGGCGTAATAATCAAGGAACTTTGCTGCCGGCCGCAGCAGGTGCAGTGATATTACGCAGCGCCTGAAAGTAGTCCCCGGTAGCTATCTATGCTAAGTTATGCTAAAAGTGCTCTCGCCAGATCCGGAGATCGGCTGAATGGATTCAAAAACGGTAAAACTCAACTTATTAACTCTGGGGGAGTTGGAGAATGAGCCTATTTCCAAAAAGACTTAAACTACTTCAGTCTGTGTGTAAAGGAGATATGCAAAAAACTGTAGCATCTCAAGAGTCCAGTAAAAATAATTGATGCTTCCAAATATCTCCTTCCCTGTGCTGCAGAGTACCACCGAATTTTGAAATTTAATGCTGATTTTTAATTTATTTATTGTCACCGACCTAACTGAGAAAGTGGAAACCTTGGACAAGTTTCAAGTTTTGTTTAAGTCGATTAAGACAAGTGGATCACAGGCATTGGTATGTAATTTCCCTTTTAATATGGCTAATAATAAATGACCTGTGTGTCATGCATACAGATTCCAGTATTATTGTACTTTCCTTAAGCATTAAATATTAATATTGCTTTTCAATTTTGAGCATGGTAAGAAAGAGTTCAAGTTGCATTTCCATTCAAACATGGTGTGGGATGATATGATTATAAATGATAATGTAATGTATTACAGTATTTTTCTACTTTTTTTTTTTTTCATTAGCATGGTACATAATGGAAGCTAATGAAAATTCATATTAACCTGTCACTAGTAAACACACTTTACTAGTTTGGGAATGTTTAACTTTGTATATATTATATGATCAACCACCATAGAATGCTTCAGGATTTACCTACAGTATTACACCGTCACACTTTTGTGTCATGTACATTGTAATCCTGATTTCATATAAACAGAATAATTTTTTTTTTTTTAAATCACCATGCCATCTGGCCCTTTGACACTGTTTTTGCAAGGAGCGCCATTCAGACCAGAAACAGACAACTTTATCAATTAAACATATCCATTGTTAAAAGATTACTTTAACATTTTTGTGCATAACAAAAGAGTAGATGCAGTTTAATTTTATTTCATATCTTTATTATTGTACTTCATCTTATTACATTCGTTGGTCTTTCAGGATGAAAAATTGGATTTAGATGCAGCCAGTCCAAGTCATCAACAGAATGTATGTTCATGGAGGACTTAAGTATACAGGTAATATACGTGAACATATTTTAATTTTTTTTAAGTTAATTTTTTTTTTTTTTTTTTTTTTTTTTTGAAGGTTGCACCAAAGAACATACAAGAAGCTGGTCCAAGTAGTCAACAGAAGGTTTCTATATATAACTGAGTGCTGAAATAACAGCACTCTTTTCACTATTGGTATCACTTTGTGTGCCCTATTGCCACTATTTGTTTGACTTTGTTTGCCCATTCCAGAGAAACTATTAGTCTGTACACTTGTACATCTGTACATTTTGCCAGTACATGTTGATAAGTGACTGTCTTTATGAGTGAGTGAATCATTCAACCAGTTCATTCAAAAATCCTGTTTCATTCTGGAACAATATAAGGGATGAATACTGGAATACTTTGAATACACACTGATTACTTTTAATAATTTGAACATAATTGGGAAAAAAACCTTGTAAAACAAACTGCTGATCAGCAGTAGAGAAAACTGACTGAATTTGGTTCCTGTATTTTTTTCAAATGTATTATATATAAGTTGAATTGGGTAATTGTTCCATGTTTTGTCTTTGTTTTGCTTATAGTTACCCTTGTAATGATGAGAAACGGATGTTGGCAGAAAGTGTGGTAACACTGTTTCCTTCCCTGAAGATCAAGATGGGAGAAGAGAATGAAGGATTTGTAAGTTGTACTTATTCAAACATACAAAACTCACTTGTAATAAATGCAAATTGGAATAGTAACACCCGTTTCACACCGCACGTGTAAGCAGAGCAGAGGCAGCATAGAAGCGGCAGCTGAACCGCGGCTTGTGTACTGCAAATACAGACGAGTATCGTTCATTCGGTCACGTTTTTCAGGTGTTCTCTGACTGTCATGTGCTTTGATATGGGCAGCATGCTGTGATGCGGCCGTGTTCCCCTCTGTTACGTGCATATAACATGCTGTATATGTAGTTTACATGATAAAAAGTAATCTTAAAGTCTTAAAGTTAATAAATGCCTCTAGTTTTAATCATTTAAACAGGCCTTTGAATTTGGGCAATAACTCCTGGCAGTGATGCATTTTCCTGTAGTTGATTCTAACTCTTGAGGCTTTTGAGGCTTTTTTAAAAATGTTGTAGATTTAAGTAGCAAATGAGAATCCCTAAAATTATTGAATATATTTTGAGACAAAGGTCTTTTGATTTTGTTTAAGATAATTAAAGCAACAGTTTTTCAATAACTAGAAGAATATGTAAAAGTATATCTGGGGTAAAAAGCACCCCTGCCGTTGGGGCGAAAGGCACAATAATTAACATGATAATTAATAGATGGCTAACTTTTCCAATTGTTGACATGACATGGTTAGATTCAAATAAAATATCTCAAAAAGACTTGATAATTTGTGAACATACAGAGGAAATACAGTAGTGTTGTAATTGTGTATTCTATCCTGTTGTAGCTTGACACTGAGTTTGGAAAAATGTTTCCTGGGAAGGCTGACCTCTTTCTTCGAAAATGGGAAGGAAATATTGTTTCAAAGTTGCAAAAGATGTCCAGAGTGAAAGATCCTCTGGTTATGCCAACTGATAACGAGAGTGAAGGTAGGCTACTTTGCTCGTTCTTTCAAAATGTTGTTTTTCTTTCAGTGAACACCATTAGTTTTAGTAGTTCTCTGAAGGCAAGGTTGGAGTTTAAAGTCAGCCATTATACCAGCCATTTAAAAATGCCATTTTGTGTTTTTCTATCATACTACAGATTCATGTTACAGAGCTCTTCAAATTCTTACTACATTGCTGCCCCCCACTGCGTCAGGAAGGAGCAAAGGGTGGGCCAAATGCAGTACAAAGTCGGCCCTTGCTTATCTCTGGGCATTAATCCGGTAAGTAACTTGATTGCCCTTATGTGTTAGCTTTATCTTTTGTTTGTTAGTTTTCTGTGCAAGCACTTTGTGATGTTACTTAATTACATGACACTCTGATTTTCATTTTGATTTCTTTTAGGGATGCATGATTTTAGATTTTTGCAGATATTTTTCAACTCATTTTGACCAATTGTCTTAAGGTTACAAATAGGCCAACAGCACCCCCTAAATAAATAAACCGCCTTACCGAATGGGCATTAGGACAGAGCAGGCTGTTGCTGCTGCACACGCTAGTCACTGCTAAGCCCAATTTATACTTCTGCGTCGAACCTACGCCGTAGCCTACGCAGAGACGCACAGGCCTGCGCCGTAACCTACGCTGTACCTGACGTGCAGCTCTCCAAAAATCTAACAGCGCATCAATTCTAAGCGGACCGCAAGCGCTGTGATTTGGTCTGCTAGCTTCCCTCCGTTTGCACTTCAGTTTTGTGTGCGTTTATAAGCACTGTAATATAGTTTAATGTCACACCTTCTTATTTAGAATAAAACAAAGCAAAGAACAAGTGTCATCATTTATTATACTACATAGCATTATACACCACCAGTTGTCCGTGACAAATAATGTTGATCTGCCGTGGTACACGTGCTTGTGGAGATTGTAAGAATGCCATCTTCTCCTGTTCCATTGTTTCCTTTTTGTAGTTTTAAATAATGATTTAATATTTATTTGCCACTGTCACGGCTATGCTTCTCCGATGAGCCGTTTCTTCCTCGGCTTTTGCCGTGGTACTGCGGCTTCACAAGCAACATGCCCATGGACACTGCAGACTAGCGGACGCGGACGACGACACAGAAGTATAAATGAAAACCGATGCACAGCTTACGGCGTAGAGGCTACGGCGTAGGTCCGATGCAGAAGCATAAATTGGGCTTTACTCTATCACGCCGGACATGTCATTCATGTTTCAGTTGTGTTGCTGTCTACGGAGGATCAGAGAGCTCTCAGATTTCATCAAAAAATATCTTAATTTGTGTTCCGAAGATGAACAAAGATCTTACGGGTTTGGAACGACATGAGGGCGAGTAATTAATGACAGAATTTTCATTTTTGGGTGAACTATCCCTTTAAGACTAGATTCACAATGCAGGCTGAAGTGTGACCTATATCTGATTTTCTTATGACAGTCTGAACGGCACAAATCCGATTTTTTCAAATCAGGCTCAGGCCACTTTCATATGTGGTCCTAAATCGGATACATATCCGAAGTTTTGCAATGCGACTTCAGTCTGAACGGCCATGTTGCATTTCATGCGATTTTTACGTCACTGAAATGCGACAGACGTCACAATTCTGCCCTGGAGGAAATCGTGCTCTCCTTCTTCTTAATATTCTTCTTCTTATCACTTCGTTATTTAGGCTCCGATTGCACATTAACTTAAAAACTGCTAAACGCGCTAACACGAGCAGCATCCATTTTTATTTCCGCAAACACAGTGCGCTGCGTCTGACCTCACGTCTTCTTCTGCGCATGCGGGTCACTTCAGGGCCGTATACGGTTCACACATGATACTGATGGCAGTCGCATTTAAATGACAATGTGAACAACAGCGCAAAAAAATCGGATTTCAGCAAAAAATCCAATCTGATGTAGACCTGCTGTGTGAACTAAGCCTAAGAGAACCTCCAGTCACTTGAACTGTGTTGATAATGGATTTTATAAAATGTACTTTTATTTTTACAGGCTGGAACCAATTTCTCCAGCCTCCTTGATAATTCCCTGACAATGGTGGAAAATCATCAACCCCACATTGTCTGTTTAGGAGCGTCCAGTTCTACAAAGCAATACCTCATTGTGGCCAAGAATGACAAAGTCACCATTGCACTTGATGATAACAGTCTGACGTGTGCCATCGACAAATTGTTCAAAATGTATTGGGTTTGCAATGTAGCATATCCTGTCCAGCTCACATCTGTCTTCAATTTCTTTGAAAATGTGTATGTCATTCCTTTCTCTGGTGGGAAGAGTTCTAAGGTTGCAGAGCTTGTTTCAAAGCTTCAAGCACTTTCCTAAATTGTACCACCATGTACGTATGTCCGAAGTGCAAGAAATCAACTTCAAAAGACGTCCGTAAACTTATAAGTCATCTTAGGCATGTCCATGCACTTTCTGATGGACAGGATTATACAATTGTTTGTAGTCAAAACAACTGTCAACGAACATACCATAACTTCAATTCTTATGCTGAACATCTCAATAGAGAGCATGCTCAAGCTGCAAACCCAGTACATTTAGAACAAGACCCTGACACCAGCATGAGTGAGGACTTCTCAGCTGCATCTTGCTCTGCTGCTGTTGATATTCTAGAGACTTATTTTGATGGCTTCAGTAATTGCAGCACTTCTGACTACCAAAGCTGTGCAGCAGCAATTGTTGCAAAAACTCTTCTTCAAATTGTACCCTGACTGGTGTGCAAAGAAGAATCACATGCACAAAAGAACTACTCTGCGAAACCCTGGACTGTTTGCAAGAGAGAACCACATCTCTGCTTAATCGTTACTCTATACCCAATGATGAATTGCAGACTTTGATGAAAGAGGACGAAATATGTTTGAGGAAGTTGATACTCCCTACAAAATGACCAAATATTTAGCAGAACACCACTCTTTTATCAAACCAACAGAAACTTTCCTTGGAAACAGAGGTGACACTGCAAGAAAGCAAGGTAAATTAACTCAAGTACTAATAGCAGATACATGTCAATACATATCTATTATTGATACTCTAAAGTTTCTTTTTGACAATGAACATATGCAAAAACTCTTTGTGGATTCAACCGAAAGTGATGATAAATTGCATGACTACTGTGATGGCTCACATCTTAAAAATCACAAGTTGTACAGCAGATTTCCTCAAGCTTTACAAATTCAACTTTATTTTGATGATTTTGAAACGACAAATCCTTTAGGCTCTAAAACCAAAGTTCACAAAATGGGAGCAGTTTATCTTTGTTTGAGGAATTTACCTGCTAGATTTAACTCGTCTCTTTAAAACATCCACCTGTTTGCTTTTTAATTCAATTGACAAAGAAGTTTATGGTTTCAACAAAATATTTGAGCCATTGTTGGATGATATTAAATTTCTTGAAACCAGAGGGATAGAAGTTCAGATAAATGGCCAAAATACAGTGTTATTTGGCACAATATGCTTATTCACTGCTGATAATCTGGCCTGCCATTCACTTGGAGGATATTTGGAAAGTTTCACAGCCAAGAAATTCTGTCATTTCTGTCTGATTGACAAACATGGGATTCAGTGTATATTTGATGACGATTGTTTGGAGTTGCGCAATGAAGTAAATTACAATGAACATGTCATGCTTAAAAATCCTGGTTTAACAGGTATAAAAGCAGACTCTTGCCTAAACTCTCTAGAGTACTTTCATATTACTGATAATGTCTGCGTTGACATTATGCATGACATTTTAGAGGGTGTGGCTCCACTTGAGATCAAATTAATGCTGCAACATTTTATCTATGAACAAACATTTTCACTTTAGACCAATTGAATGACTGAATGATTAGCTTTGACTATGGTGTGGCAAATGAGAAAAACAAGCCTAGCACCATTCATAATTTAAGAACATCAGAGAACCCCATGAAGCAAAATGCCAGTCAAATGTGGTGTCTCATCCTTTTTTTGCATTTCCTGATTGGAAATTTTATAAGTGAAGGTGATAGTCACTGGAAATTGTTTCTTCTCCTTAGAGAAATTTTTAGCCCAATTTTTGCACCAGTTGTTACCAAAGGATTAGCTGTATTTTTAAAGCAGCTAGTTATTGATCACCATAACTTGTTTAAGACTCTATATCCAAACAAATCACTAATACCAAAGCATCATTTTATGACTCATTACTGGAGATTGATGATAAAATTTGGCCTACTGTCTAAATTTTGATGCATGAGATATGAGGGAAAGCATGGTCCTCTAAAAAGACAAGCGCAAGTTGTATGTAATTTTGTAAATATAAGACATTAGCCTACAAGATTCAGGTTCAGACTATGTTTCATTGGAAATTGGGCAGTCCATTAACAGAAAAAATTACTGTCCCAAATGTTTTTTCAGTCATGGTTGGATCTTTGGAAAAAAGTGCTCTGTTTGTTGAAAGCATGAAAGACTTTGGCTATGAACTTGACACATGTAGCACTGTTCATGTTTCAGTGTGTTCGGTCAGACTTTTCAAACTGGTTGTGTACTTGCTTTAAACTGTGACTTAAGAGAAGAGCGTCTCTTTGGTGAAGTTTTACACAGAGTTCCACAATGTGAAAAAGGAATTGTTTTAGTTTTTCTTAGAGTTTTATCACAAATGTATTTTCACCCACACTTACATGCTTATGCAGTCCAAAGAACAAATGGATACAAAGTGATTAATTTGAGCAATGCTGCTGATGTAAAACCACTTCACATGATCTCTTACAAAGAAAACCTTTTTGTAAATCCAAGATATAAAATTGTTTAAATATGTCTTTATGAAATTCAAATGACACGTGAATATTGACTTTGTGAAAATGTAGCAGTCAAGTTTTAATAAATTTGTGTCATAGATTTATATTTAAAAAATCTATGACACAAATTGTGTGATTTATGACACATTAGTGTGTTAAATATTTTAACACGCTCCCTGTGTTAAGAAGAATAACACATTGGCTGAGTTAAAAGTAACACAAAATGTGTTGTCCTTAACTAGACACACAGGTGTGTTAAGATATAACACAGGTTGTGGTGTTTTTAACACATCCATTTTGAGAGTTTCAGTGCACTATCACACACTATACCTAAGCTATGAGGATATATACTGTGCTTCATATCATCGGCACGACATGGTCATATATCGCTCAGCTGTTGCTAACAGTATTGGGTCATACTAACAAAACACGGTAATGTTAACCGGTTGGACCTTGAGATATGATATGTAATCGCGATTAACGTCTCACGTCAATGCACTGTATCTTGATATAACTATAAAACATTAGGCTATTATTTAATTAAAGGTACTTACCTTTTGCAGTTTGCATGTCTGCACACTAGACGATTTTCAAATCTTAAACAATTTTAAAACCATGGGAGACCACAGACATGAAGACAGTTCAACCGATTTTTAGCCTTATACTAGTGTGTTCGTTCAGAGGATTATAACTTATAATCCTCTGAACAAACACACTAGATTTTTAGACCAGACCACACACTTGAGGATTGTAGGGACGATTTCACAGTGACACGAAATCTCACTGACACTGGCGAGATCAAAGGTGACTATAGAAGAAAAACAAATAGAGGACAATCAACATTGTCAGCTGGCTCTCTTCTGTTTCACAGTGAAAAACAAAGTATAGAAAAGAATATGGGTGATATTCTCTGCTTTCATGTCATGTTTGTGGCTGCCAAGTTTCAGCTATAGAAGCACGTGTCCATATTCGCATTTATTCGTTCTCAGTAGTAATCCCACAACCCAAACACACTCAAAATATGAATTTAACACTCAGATAATGGATGTAAAAACTTTTACTAGAGGAGCGACCGAAGCAGACTGGAGAGGCCGAGCTGCAGCGGCAGACTGACACAGCTGCTGCGACAGTCAGTGCGTTCCCAATGGGATATATAGCCCTCCGAAGGGCACTTCAGAGTGAAAACACTCATGGCCGCCATATTGAAGGGTCGTTCCAAACCGAAGTGCTCAAAACTGGCCACTTCAAAGGGCCCTTCGGAATGAAGGATTTCAAAGGGTACAACTGATGGTCACTTCGGGCCCCGTGATTCCCTTTGATTTTAGGGTTAAGTTAAGTTTAGGGCCAGAGGATGTTGATTCAGGACAGGAACAGGTCTTACTTGGCAAAATCATGGCATTCATGTGTGTTTGTTTGTGTGTATGTTTGGCTACTTGTGCAGTTATACATGACCAATAAGCACCTTTTGTTTTTTAACAAATCCATGATTTTCCTTTATGTGGCAGGACTAGTGAAGCTTTTCCTGTTTACATTTGGTTGGCTGGCTGCTCATTGATTGTCCTATCACCGGGCAGTGAGCGAATATATAAATTTGTGGGTGAGGTTATATGGGGTTATGAGTCACGCCCCCATTGCTTTCTGCATCACATTTAGTCACCATCACTGAAGTTGCACACTGAAGTTCTTATTAGTGTATATTCTTATAGTCCAGGTGATATGTTCACTTTTTCATAAAAGCATGAAACTTAGTACAATTGTACAGGTTAGGGCCCCTGAACATTTTCAGAAATGGAGCCATTGCAAAAACACCTCGTGGTTGCCATGGTGACCATTTCACTTTCATAACCATGTAAAGCGCTATATAAATGTGATGAATTAATTAATTAAAACAATCTTTTATTGTACTATTGAATAAAATATTAGTTAATTATCAAAGAAAAATAAATTATAGCCATAATATGGACTTTTGTAAATGCTGTGAGTCTCAGATACTGTGATTTCCATCTCATATTGCTAATTTCACCATTAAGTCTTCACCTGAACAGTTTGTTTTTGTATGGTATCATTGTATTCCTTGACCATCAAAACATAGGGGTAGACATCACCTTTTCTGTGTTATCATGTTTGGTTCAGGAGATGCCAAATATATAATTTGGTTATGGCGGAAAGTAAAATGGTCGCCATGGCAACCTCAAGATGTTTTTGCAATGGCTCCATTTCTGAAAATGTTTAGGGTGTACCAAGTGTACCAAGTTTCATGCTTTTATGAAAAAGTGAACATTGTTTTCACATATCACCTGGATTATGGCATGTTGAAGGAAATTACCCCGTGGTTGGCATTTGGCTGAGGTTGCCCCGCTGCAGGTAAGGCAGTCGGTCGGGATGTGCCCTTTTATTTAATAATTTGTTTGTGTTGTAGCAGTGTCTTTTTGTTGTATTAATTTATAGTCAGAGTGTTGAGCGCGATCGATGGGACGGGGTTCACCTAACATTACAGACGCGTTTTGTCCCTCCGTCGAACCCATTGTCTCTCAGACAGATTGAACGAGCTCTCAGCTTCCCAGCACATTGTTTGTTGGCCTGACTGATTGGATTTCAGAATTTACTTATGTGGTATTTATTATATTTATTATAATTTATTATAGTTGATATTCTGATTTTTATTATTATTTTGTATTCGCTGAGAGTTTGTCTGATCTGTCTAAACTGTAAATTCATTGCAGACAGATCAGTGGCATCGCTACATGTCATTTAGCTTCCCTGTTGTCGGTGCTTTGTGGGAACTATCATCTGGAGACGCTGTTGCTTTGTTTTGGTTAAATTCATTTTGTAATTTCATATTTGTTGTGGTTGTTGAAGCCCGTGACTGTGTCTGTTCAAGTGTATAACCTGATTTCTGCTTGTTACAGTAGCGGAGTGCCTAAGGCAGAGGCGGATTCCTGGTGTTGGTGTTTCTTTCACCAACTGGTTGGAGTGGTCGTGTGTGTGTGTCACAGGTATAAGTGAAGGGTGTTTTGCTGTGTAGGTCGATTGTGCCCTTATGCCCTGCTGCCAAGCCTCGGTTCCTGTACCTTGATCCTTGGATGTCCTTGATGAACCAGATCGTCCATCGTTGTATTTTGTGAAGTGTGGAATTGAGTCTGTTATATGTGAACTGTTGTGCTCAGCGATTACTCTTCTTCTTCCCTCTGTTTTGTAACAAACCCCCTTTTTTAAATTGTAATAAAAACGATTTTTTTGTATATCTATACGTCTCCTGCCAATTTATTGTGAGCTGACCTGTGTTGCCTAAAAATAAATTCTATTCATTATAGGTCTCTGGGCTAAACCCAGGGTGGCGTAGTCATGCTAAATCTCTAATCGCTCAGTGTTCTGCCACATTTAGAAGCACCAGTTGTGCAGCTATGGCATTTTCTCTATTTGGCCCTTCAGTGTTACACAGCCTGTTAGCCTCTGTCCACCATAACACTTATTTAAAAATACTGCCGTAATTGCATGCAAGTTACAAAGTTTGTCTACATACTTTTATTTAATAGCATAGATATTGCAAGTTATTGACTATTGTAGGACTTTATAGCATTTGTGATATGAGACAAGTAAACTGAAAATATTGAACTCCTCACCATAGGCAAGGCAAGGCAAGTTTATTTATATAACACATTTCATACACGGTGGTAATTCAAAGTGCTTTATATAAAAGGAAGTGAAATAGTCATTAAGGAATTAAAAATAATAATAATCACAACAATAAAAACAAAGTGGTTTAAAAATAATATGTGATATGCTCAGATTTTCTGGTTCTAGTCAGAATCCTGGCAGCAGCGTTCTGGATGAAAGTGACAGTCAGTTTTTTAGTTATTCAAATGTAAAGACAATGCATAGGTTGGCCCAAAGAGTGATGTTCCATCATTAACATTGTTATCCTTCCCACATAGCAAGCGATCATGCATGCCCAAATGTGGCCTCAAACTGGCACTGCTGGCCACCTGTCGGCAATGGCATGTACCCTTTCAGCCAGAGCTGGGCCTTTTAATGAAATCATTTTAATATGCTTTTAGGATACTTATAAATATGCTGATTATCAAATCATTTTCTTGCAGGATACTTATAATCTTACCCCTAACCTAACCCAAGTTTCTTTTTTTTAAATAGTTTTTTTTTTAATGTTACAAATGGTTTCACTCTTTTTAATTTGTATATAGGTATTTTCGTTTATTTTTAAAATAGATATTTTTAAGAACGAGATACTGTTCAGATAATTTTGCTGGAAAAGGCAAAATGCTAATTATGAAAATGTCAGTTTTTTTAGTGCATTTTTTAAAATCAGAATAAGAAGGAGATGGAGGAGAAGAAAAGTCACAAAAACATGATTGGTTCTGGTTTGAAAGTGCAAGAACACAAGCAAGATTTCAGATAGGAAGGCAAGGTTTTCAGTGAATAACAGATCAGTGAAAGGATGTCTGTGAGAAGGTGAGGAGGCTTTTGTAATGTTTAAAGTGTAAACATTATATAAAACTGAGGCTACTAGCTAATAAATGGTTACCCCTTGTTTGGGATTTGCTTGTGCCAAATCAACATGATTTTCCTGCTCTAGAGTCATTAGTCACATGGTGTTTTGGTTTGTTTGGTGACTGGCTCAAAAAAAAAGAAAAAGCCTGGAATCGTCCTCATTCATCCCACAGACGCTAGGAAATAAACTTTAGATACATGGAATAACCACCTCACTTTGCAACAGTCAATACCTTTCAAGCAATACTAAACATTGGTAAACCGCAGGCCTTTCTGACTCACAATCGCATCGCAGAACATCAGTGCATCGCCTCATATAATCTAAATGAGAAGCTACTGCCAAGCCTGGGCAACTTGAAGAGAACCTGTTTAAGTTAAACATTTGTGATAAAAACAAATCAAAGGCTTTAATTTTAAACAATAAATAAATTCCAAAAATAGAAACTGTTAGAAGTCCTAAAAAATAGGCACTTTAAAAGCTGTCCCTTAAAGATAAGACAGATAAGAGTTCATAAATCCCCAGGAGAAAGGCTTATGAGAAATAATAAATGATAAGAAATGAATAAATATAAAATGCAAATAGAAATAAAGATACAATCCTAAAAAAAATACTTTATACACTCACAGAAATAAAGGTACAAAAGCTGTCACTGGGGCAGTACCTTTTTTAAAAGCTATATGTTTGTACCTAAAGGGTCCATTTTTGGTACCTTAAAGGTATATTAGTACTTAAAGTGTACATATTTGAACCTAAAAGGTACAAAAGTGTACCTTTTGAAAAGGTTCCCGCCCCAGTGACAGCTTTTGTACCTTTATTGCTGAGAGTGTAGATGCATGTATTATATAATAATAGTAAGAAAAAGGTGATTTTAGTAAATAAATTTCTTATTTTATACACAATATATATTTTGCACAGCAAGAAGGACCTATGAAAATGTCAGCCACTGACTGATCATTTAAGTTATTTTTCAGTTTGCATTTGATTGCTTTTTTATTCCAATTCTGCTTTATTCCAGCTATTTAAAAACAGGACCGCATAAAAACACTTCATTTGAAGTTAGTTTTAGCTAAACCAGTTAGCTTCCCTGAAAATAATCTCTTGGACAACATTGCGCTGCTAATTTAGGTAGCATGCCCTCTTTAGCAGTATGGGTGATGCCAGGCCAGAGCGTGCAAAATACAAAAACTGCAGTTGTCATCTGTAACGTGAGAACCAAAGAAACAACAAGAGCCGTAGCTGGTGACAGCTGGTGAACAGCACTATAGGTGTAAAGAGTGTAACATCAAGGCATCACACAAAGCTGAACAAGCTTTAAAGTCAGAGATTCTATTCACTTCTTTCAGGAGGTTATAAGCAAATATGACTAATCAAAAACAATCTATTTTGAGTTTGTTCTGTCTCTGCTTTAAAGGTATTGTTCACCCAAATATTTGCTGCAAAATTTACTCACCCTCAGCCTAGCCAAGATGTAGCTGAGTTTGTTTCTTCATCAGAACATCAGATTTGAAGAAATTAAGCATTGCATCACTTGGTCACCAATGGATTCTCTGCAGTGAATGGGTGCAGTCAAAATGAGTCCAAAAAGCTGATAAAAACCACAATAATCTTACTGCTAAATTTCTCCAATTCTGTTTTGATGAAGAAACAAATATACAGCTTGGATGGTCTAAAGTTTTTTAAAGAACTATTTTAACTGAAAGTATAACTATCTGCAAGGTAAGGTCACAGAACTTTCTGTCTGTTAAAGAAGCTGTTAAAAAAAGTGAAGAATTACAGCTCTTAAAGTCATTAAGGACTGTAAGTTGTGAAAGTATTATAGGGAGCCCTAAAAATAGACTAACTGGAAGCTCCCTCTTTAAAGATAAGATAAGAAAGATAAGACAAAACTTATTGATCACCATGGAAGGTCTTAACAGCAAAATACGCAAGGACCCCTAACGTTTGGTCTGTGATCTTTCAAACCGCAGTCAAAAATGCATGTGACCACATTGCACTTGTAATGAAAATTTGTAATTTATAATAATAAAAATAAAAGACAGACATAAATACATGTTCATTTTAAACTCCTATCAACCACTGTCCTGTTCTGAGACTCAGAAAACTTCTCAAGTATTTGTCTGCAAGTTGATTCTTTCACAGCACTCAGGCTATGCTCACTTAAAATGAGTTTAGGAACTCTGTCAGTATATCCAGAGCTGAGCCAGTTTCCTCTTTGACCAGCAGAGGGTATCATCAGGTGATAATGAGGCAAATTCAAAATGCTGAACAAAAATCAAATGTCTTGGTAATGACTGCCACACTGTGACCATTTCACTGTGAACGCTCGAAAGAAAGAAATTTAAAGTTGTTGTTATTATTATTATTTATGTATTCATATTTTATAAATGGTTTATAATTGTTAATTTATTTAACATGCTGTATTAGTGAACCTGCATAGGAAATATGTAAATACAGATGATATAACAATAAAACTATAGGCTATTGTTTTGTACAACAAATATTGCAATTAATAAGCGGCACACATTTATAACATTTTAAAAAATAATAGTAAGTAGGCTACCACTTCTGAAAAAATTCCAGCTGATATATATATATTTTTAATCCCCTTGTGCTGAAAGCATTAACTTTCAGTTTATGTCATGTACATTCAGTTTATCAATTTAAATATTTATGTTGTCGTATATTAAAGCATTATGTAGCCTATTTATAAGGTATAGCCTAGTATTTTTAGATATTACTGGATTTCTTTATGCGACCCCATCTATAGAACACTAGTAGGCGTTGATTGCAGTGGAAGCGTTCGCGTCGCGTTCAGGTCGATAGGACTCTGCACTGAACTCGTGTACCCATGATGCTGCGGGTGTCGAAACTTTGACAGGCACGGAAGAGGACACAAGCAAGTTAAAGCGAAAACACTAGACATCCTCTACGGCGCTGTGTTTAGATATGAAAATGCCCGAGTGTCGGTAGTGTTGCCGTGACAGTATGCGGTGCTGCTGTCAGCGAACGCTCGCGGTTCAGGCGCAACTTGAGTGACAGGTAAGCGCCGGTTAACAAAACGAAACCTTTCAGTCTGAATGGGTAAAACTTTTCTGTGGGCTAACTAGCGTCTTGGCCGTTGTGTCCTAAATTTGTGAGTGGTGGGCCACCATTCCCAACCGTTTCGTGATATCTGTTTCATCCCATTGAAAGTTAATGAGCAACCTATCGCACCCTGGAGCTATTTGGCAAGCGCTGTGTCGCGCAAATTGGGTTGCCAGATCCTTTTTATATTACATGCTGTTTTAGGCTACTGTTCTTGGCTACTACAATAACGAGGCTGATAGCCTCTATATTGTTAAATACTGAGGAAAACAAGCAACACAGCTGATAAATGTTTTTATATGCTTTTTATATTTGTGTGAAACCACCTTCGTAGCTAGGTTTTCTTTAAAAATTTATTTGATGTTACCTGTAAAACCCTTCAATATGAAAATGTAAAATATTTATAATAAATATAAAAACTTTCATGTTTTATTAATTATTTCATATTCTATTTCATATTAGATTTACTATATTTTTTTTTTCCCAATCAGTATTTTATAACTCATGTTTTGCACATCACACATCTGTTCATCAAAGCAGTCATGTTGTTTTTCTGGTGTTGCCATCTACTAATAAGGCATACATACATACAGCACATTTAAGTGTTTGTTGAGTAAATTGCTGAATAGGGATCAGTTCAACTGTAACAGTTGCTGCAGCGTGTGAGTGAATAATTCATTTCTAAGCTATGATCCGTAGCCGGGTTTGAATTTGGTTTCCTTTACAAATTATGCATTTCCTGGAGCAAAGAGTTTAAATTTATATATTACTGGTCACAACTAATTAGTCTACTGTATCTAATCATGAAACAAGTCTTTTATTTGTCTACTGAGATCCAGTGTCATGACTAACACGGTCCATTTGCACTGCATTTTCTCCTCATGGTCTGGAACTCCTCTTCCAGTAATTCTAGCAGAGGATAATCAAATCCTTTTAAAAGATTTTTCTTGAAATCTATGTCACACATCATACCACTAAATATAATTATAGAATTTGGTTCCTTCCAGCATATGTTCTCAGAAAGTTGTTGGTTTTATGCATTCTTTTGGACTTTGATGACGCAAGGGTTAGATGCTGCAGGAATATACCGTGATCCTACATTCAGTCTTTGTGTCCTTTGACACAGGCTGGTATCTGTCAGCCTCTGCTCTCTCTAGAATACAATAGTTTATATTCATGACATTGTTTGGCCATTGCCAGACTGGGTTTTGTTTTGTTTGTGTTTTGGTTCTTTGTGCTTTGTTACCTTCAGTGTGATGTTGTATATCTTTGACCGTTTTTTTGGGGTTTCACCTTTTTATTGTTGATATCTCTGTCCTCAGTTTGTCAGACATGGATCATAAGGATGTATTCGCAGCATTGCAGATGGTATGTTCGGATGTCATCTTAGCTCTTAATGGATCCCGCAGCAATTCTTCAAATGCAGACGCCACTGATCGTCTGTTGGGGGTCATGAGGCAGATTCAGGAACATGGTCGTGCTGTTGAACCCTTGATCACTGGCTTTACTGCTATCTATCACCATTTTGATTTGGATGCACAGACTCCCGGCAATGGATATCGGACCTTAGTCAAGGTAACTACTGGTTCATTCAACAAGTTGAATGCATAAAAAAGGGTATTTTTATAGGTTGAATAACTTTTGTTTTATATTTGCAAATGAGGGACTAGATGCAAATAAAGGCATGTCATGAAAAACCTTTTCATCTGTGAATATATATGATCTTCACTGTAATCTAGTGGTTTAGTGGTGTGTGTATATATAGCCTTTTTTTTTGTCGGATCAGAACAGAATGCACATGAACACATGAGGCGGGATTTATCGCATGAACCAATAATAGTTGAACATAACCAGTCATATCCAATAATATGCCAATGGAGGCATTGCCACCTCTCACGTGATATTCCCCCATTCATTCTTAATTACCCCCCACCAAACTCTATACATGCTGTGTAGGGGGTCTGTTAAAACTCAGTGAGCTCAGGAGACAAGTGAGACGCAGCCTCCTGCTGTAACTTTACTTGCTGGTGTCGCAGTTGAACAATGTTTCTTTAGAAAAATGAATGATTTATACACTTTTAATGTTATATTTTGTAATATTGGTGTTGTTTTATTTTTGTACTACAATTTTTTTTTCTTATCCAATATTTTGAGGAGGAAAATATTGCCTCCCTTGCCTCCTCGGAGGAAACGGCCCTATATATATATACAGTATACATAAACAGTGTATTTTTATAAATAATTGTACAAATATTCATAGAAAATTATGTAATTATATTTAGCCTAATATCCACAATAACAGTCCATTGATGTTTTCTGTTTTCCATAGGTGGTCTATTCCTGCATCACTCACATCCTTCAGAAGGCCCGTTACATCGCATCGAACTGTAGTGGAGCATTTTTTAGGACGGACCATAATATGGCGGAAATGGAAGCGTACTGTAGTGCCCTTTGCCAGCTGCGGGCATTGCTTTATCTGGCACAGATATTACTCAATGACAATGCCCGTGGCCAGCTTTATTCACAGGAGGAAGGGGGTTTAAGTGAGCGGTTTGTGCAAGAGTACATCTCCATGCACAAAGCTTGTTTTTATGGTCGCTGCTTGGGCTTCCAGGTGAGATAATTTTAATAGTTCTTTTTGCATAAAGAGTTTTCTTTAACAGTACTAGGAACCTCCCATGAATAAAAGTGTTTTTCACTGGTGCATGCTGTTTGACATATGCAAATTGGTTCCAGAAACACAAAGTCTCTATTTATTTGTCTCTGCTCCAAGTTTTCCCCCTCTCTCAGGCCTTTTCTGCAGACAGTGGTCATCAGTATGGTGTCTTTTGGTGAAAACTACAAGAAACAGCAGACTGGTTTAGGTAAGTGCATACTCAGATCTTAATATTAGATGATTCATTCATGATTCATTCCTTGATGTGTTTGTCTATTATTCCCATAAAACACTGCTGTTGGTGGGGAATTAGTCTCTTACAATTCTCACACAATTTACATATCCATATCCCTTTCACCAATGAACTTTGATTTATTTACAGGCATTGCTGCTCTTTCTTTCTTCACATCGGGCAAATACGTGGTAGATCCTGAGTTGCGGGGGACAGAGTTTGAGCGCATCACTCAAAATCTAGATATGCAGTTTTGGAAAACCTTTTGGAACCTTACTGAGACTGAGCTATTGTCAGTAAGTACAAGTATGTTGTGTGCATCTATGAGAACAGATGAAACAGCATCAGTACCTTTAAACTGTAGGTTTGCAATGATATTTACAGTACTGTTCAAAGGTTTATGGTCAGTAAGATTTTTTTTAAAAGTTTTAATAAATCTCCTATGCTGACCGTGGCTGCATTTATTTGAACAAGTTAAAAGTATTGTGAAATATTATACCAATTTTAATTACTGTTTTCAATTTAAATATATTTAAAATGTCATTTATTCCTGTGATGCAAAGCTAAATGTTCAGCATCGTTACTCCAGTCTTCAGTGTCACATGATCCTTCAGAAATCCTTCTATTATGCTGATTTGCTGCTCAAGAAACAAATCTTATTATTAGCAATGTTAAAAACAGTTGTGCAGCTTAATACTTTTGTGGATACTTTGATAAATAGAAAGTTCAAAGAACAGTCTTTATTTGAAATTGTCTTATTTTCAAAAATCTGAATGACCCCAAACTTTTGAATGACAAGTTTCAATAAGACAGAAGAGTTTCAATTGTCTTTTTTTCTCTTCTGTGTTTTTCTAAAGAGTTTGACAAGGATCGCTTCCACTGTGGTGCAGGTGAATGTAATATTAACCATACCAGCTGTAAGTCTGAGTTTGCCACTGGCCTCTGACCCCAGTCTCTCAGTCTCTGTGAATCCTCCAGTTGCACACTGGGGCCCTGGGCCAGTCAAAGTGCGCTTGATCTCACACACACTCCGACAAGGACAGGTTTGTGTGTTTCATGAAAAAGAAAGAATTAATTCCATATTTTTAAGTCAAACAGTTAGACTTTGGATGATGTTGAATGACTTTGAATGATTTTCTTTCAAACAGTCAATTCTGCCAGTTGTCTTCCATATTCAAACTTTTCCCACAGGACAGTGCAGAACTGTTGACCCTTTCTCGTCCCGAGGGGCCTCAGCTCTCTCTGCCAGGGGGCTTCAGTCGTCAGACAGCTCCTCTTTCTCCATGCCTGCTCATACACTTCCACGGTGGAGGCTTTGTTGCACAAACTTCAAAATCACATGAGGTATGGCTGTGGCTGTTTTACCTTCCTATATATGGTTTCTCACCTAAATGATTACTTTGTAAGGATTTTTTTTTTTTTTTTGCTGAGACCCTTTGTGTTTTTTCTCTCTGTTGTAGAATTACTTGAAGAGCTGGTCAAAGGATCTGAATGTGCCTATTCTCTCTGTGGATTACTCTTTGGCTCCAGAGGCCCCGTTCCCCCGGGCTCTAGAAGAGTGTTTCTACGCCTACTGTTGGGCCTTAAAGAATTGTCACTTGCTGGGTTTGTAAAGCACACTCCTCTCCAACTGGAATAACTAGAATGCAGACACTAATTGTTTAATGGGGATATTATGTAATTTTAATATTTACATGTGCTAGTCAATGATTTTATTGCTGGCTAAATAAAAAATGTCATGCGTTGCAACAAATTAAATTGCAAATACAAATATTCTAGTCATCAAGAAGTGTTTCTTGAGCAGCAAATTAGCATATTAGTTAGCATATTAATGATTTCTGAAGGATGATGTGACACTGAAGACTGGAGTAATGACTGTAAAACTACAGTCTGTAAAAACTACATTATAAAATGAATAGAAAACAGTTATTTAAAATTGTAATTATATTATACAATATTACTGTACGGTGCTGTACAGTATAATACTGTACAATTTCAATAAAATGCAGCTTTGATGAAACTTCTTTTAAAAACATTAAAAAAATCTGACCCCAAATTTTTTAACAGTAGTGTATAATAATTATAAAATAATTTGTAAACTTATTTTAGAGGAAGTATAACGTCACACTACAAAACTTCATATAATTCCCATAATCTGATTTTTAAATGTAATGACATTGAAGTTTTAAATATTAAGGTTACAAAAATGCAATGGGAGAAAATTACTTTCTAGTGAAATAAATGTTGATGTGTAGAAGTATAACTTTTATTTAACCTCCGTAGAACCATATAGCCAGTCACAAATCCTATGAAAAGGGAAAGAACCATTTGAACTTTATTTTTACCTTTAGGTGTGTGAGCATAATAATAGGTGTGGACATGACAAGCAATCCATGCCAGCCATGCCTCAGGACTCTCTAAATGTTGATCTTGCTTCACAGGCTCGACTGCAGAGCGTGTTTGTTTGGTGGGAGACAGTGCAGGCGGTAACTTGTGCATAACCGTTTCTATGAGGGCAATGTCTCACGGTGTACGTGTTCCTGATGGGATTGTGGCAGCCTACCCAGCAACTCTGCTAACAACAGACGCTTCGCCATCCAGACTGCTCACTTTAATCGACCCTCTGCTGCCTTTGAGCGTGCTCTACAAGTGTATTGATGCCTATGCTGGTGAGCTTTTGAGTCAAGTCATGTTACATACAGCGCTTATACAGTACAGATTGTTTCAAAACAGCTTTATCTACCGCACCTTCATGATTGTACTGTTTCTTGGTCACTCTCTCTATCTCTCTAGGTTCGAGTTGTCAGTCAGTGCAGCCAGCTCAGCAGATAGACACCTTGGCTGCTTTGGGACAGGACACAGTAAAGTTGTTGACTAACTTCGCCCAAGGAGCGACAAATTGGTTTCAGACTTTGTTAGAACCAAAATCAGCAGCAGCAGCAGAAGCATCCTCTTCAACCATCCCATCAAACGGTCCTTCACCTTCCAAGTCACATTCTGTAGAGAAACCACAGGAAGTCCAAGACTACCCAGAAAACTTTGAGCCACTCCGGTCTAGGTGCCTGGTGGATATATACACACCTTGCACACCAATAATGAAGAACCCATTTGTTTCTCCTCTACTTGCTCCGGACAGTCTTCTCAAGGGGCTTCCACCAGTACATATAGTGGTAAGACATGATGAAAATGCATTTCCTGGAACAATGTTGAAACTATTATCTTAATGCTTTGATTGTTCTTCTCAGGCCTCTGCTTTGGATGCCCTGTTAGATGATTCAGTGATGTTTGCCAAAAAGCTTAGGAATATGAACCAGCCTGTGACACTCACTGTGGTTGAAGACCTTCCTCATGGCTTCCTGAGCCTATTTCAGCTCTCCAAAGAAACCCAGGAAGCATCTGATATATGTGTGAAACGAATCAGAGAAGTCTTCCAGCTAGAGGAACTACCTGCTGATCAGAGGCAGCCGGGGCTCAGTTAGACAGTTTAGGCTTGAGAAGTCCCGATGGACCACCAAGGTCCAAGAAGTTCCAGGGATCTAAATAACAATAAAGTGAAAACTAGTTTTGACAGGTTCGAATTTATTCTTATTTATTCAGATAGTCAATCCACCAACTTAACTCCTGGAAGTGATTGTATATCCAGCTTAGAGTACCAAAGTTACAGGCTTAATGTGCAGTTTTTTCATCAGAGTGACTCATTTTTAGGTATTCACAATAACTATTCACTGTTGTGTTCTGAGCAAACTGAATGTCTCAGCATCCACCAAAATTTCACCATTGTGCCTGTGATGCAATAATATGAATCCTAGTTGCTTTTGCACTGCAAACTAAATTTTTTTTAAAGCAACTGCACTGTGGATTTTAAGTCACCATTTCTGACCTCTTATTTTTATCTGAAATGAAAGTGGTTTGAATGTTTAAACAGAAGGGTTTTAAGCACACAGCTTTAGTTTTTCTCTCTTGTTTAATTTAAAAATGTAACCTTTTTTAAATTTAGTAAATCTCTCTTTGTATCTCATCATTGGTTATTGAAGCACCATAAAGTTTATTCTACAGTTGTGGGCATGTTTTGCGCATGCACTCTGTATGTTATAAAAAAAAAAACTTAAATTGTCCCACATAAAGTGGCATTTAGTCCAGTTCGGCCCATGAACTGAAATTACTTTGACACCCCTGCTTCTATTACAATGTCAGCTATAGCATCATTTGAAAATGTATAATTAAATTGACAAGGATATTTGCGTTATGCACCAGACAAAATTTTGAGGCCCTTGAGCATGCGATTGTAAGCTTTACAGCATTGTGTCTTTTCATAGAGTACTGTTGTCTACACTTGTTGTCTGTAACCTTTATATTAATAGGTTACCTCACCATTTCATGAAGAAAAACTGGCCAGATGCACCAGAAATTGTCACTGTAACTTGTTACCAGTTCACATTATTAAGCAGTAAACTAAGTGGCTGAAGGGTGCTCATAACTATAACCAAATTAGATTCAGACCTGTACTTTTTTCTTATAACACTGAAGTTGTTTGTTCTATACTGTACATTTCTGAGAGGATTTTGATGAACTGAATGTCAAATGCAATAAATAAATAATCCACTATTTTTAAAGCAAGTTTTTTTTGCAGTGCTGTTTTACATTTTGGTCTTTATTTTGCCACAAGAAAAATATGGTAACTTGATAAGTACTAGTCACTTATTTATAAGAAGAAGAATTTCAAGTAACAGAAATAGTCTGAAATCATTAACTGTTAATTTTGTAATATTTTTGTATTATTTCAATACATAAGTTTTACGTTTTGTCTTGTATTATTAATATTTCCCTTACGAAAATTAACCATGGTTTTAGGCTACTACAAATTAAGCCAAAAAAAAAACAAAAAAAAAAACATGGTTACTATAGTTAAACCATGGTAACTACAAATTAACCATGGTTTTGCTGCATTAACCATAGTTTAACCATGATATTTGTATTAAAACTGTTGTTATACAAATGGTAATAGCCTATGCCAAAAAAAACAAAACAAAACATGGTTACTACACTTTTACTACAAAACCATGGTTAAGGTTATTATGACTAAGGCTGCCTAAAATACACTACGGATACCACAGTAATTAAGGGCATAAAGGCACCCATTCAAATAAAGAAATGCAGTAAATAAATGCATGTTTGATAGTCCTGTGGTCATAAGAGCCTCCGTACTGTTGATGGCAGCACCTCATATGAACCCCACTGAATGCTGTTCAATTCATGTCGACCGTGTTGACAGAAATACAACAAAGAGACGAGCTGCTTGTAGCGACATGATACAAACCACGTTGATAACCAAGTAATTTTTTCTCACACATATGGCAACATAGGATGCTGACATAAGTAAAGGTAAATGTTTGGTTTTAACTGTCGGGTATTATGCAGTAATGTTATACGTTTAGCCTAGCTTAGCACAATTCGCCTGCTAACTAAACTGTTTAATGTCGGACTGATTGGGATTATGTTTTGCCTGCCTAAAGTAATTTAACTAACAAGTGTAACGATGTTTATATTATTTATGAACTGGAAACTATTATCAGTCTCAATGTTTGTAAGTGTGAAATTCTTGTGTTTAAAAAGTTCAAGTCAGACTTTTATTTCATGTAACGTTGGAGTTGTGACTGACTGTCGGTTTTTGTATTTGCTCGTTTACAGGTTATAAAATAAAACATTTGTTTAGAACTGAAATTTGATTTGTAAACAAGCGAAAGTAAATATGGATGGAGTTAACTCTATTTACCACCTGTCAGAAAGTAAAGCTTTATTTATTTCTTTACTTTTATTTTTATTTTACAGCGATAAAGTTGTACTGTCAATGACATTCACAGTAAAAGTGCCATGGTATTTCAATGTTATTATTACTTTAAGGACCTTAAAGTACAACATAAATACAATGGATTTTTAATGTGGGAAACATTGAGTATTATGACAACAATGTACTTTTTCTGACAGGGGAATATTTAAATAAGCAATGACCCATTATCACATCAGCATTAGACAGTTATAAAACAGTTATACATATACATACATACATACATACATATATGTATATATATGTATATGCTTGCAATAAATAACCAAAGGCATGCCAATATAGCATAGATGATATAGTTACTACTGTAAAATGGTAATAAATTTATACTGGACATCTTTCAGAATATTTCATGTAAATTTCAGTTTGTATAGTGAATTATCTTTGATTTTCACATTGTTCCTCTGCAGGTGACACAGCTGTGGGCGCAACTGAATGTCAGCACAGAGAAAAGGACAAATGCAAGATCTCCACCTAACTTATTATTTAAAGAACTGACTTGTATTCAGCCCTGTTGGACATTTAAACTGAAGTGTTCTTTTGTCTATTAATGTGCTGATGTGCTGGAGTGAATCCTTCCTACCAGACAAATGTATAAATTAAATGAATGATCTCTGTGATCAGGACATTTGAGAGTTAAACTGCATTTGATGAAGAAAAAGTGAGAACTGGCTGCCAGAAGACCACAAAGCTCTGTTTGCATACTGGAAATATTACAGAAGCGTAGACTCAAAAAGAAAGTTCTGGTCTAGGTCTTTCTGTAGTTCACACTGCCTTAGCGGACTAGTTCTTTATTACACCCGTCCAGGTATAATTTTCTATACTGTGTGCAGGTTTGCAATATTTATACACATAAATATATATTTCTCTTCCTTTAGAAGAGACCTTGTAATATATCTTGTGTGGCAGCATTGCTCTTGTTTATAGAGCCTAAGCTGTATGTAGAATTTGTAAATATCACTTTTTATTGAGACCTTGTGGACACTGTGAATGGTTTACTAGGTCTTATTAGACCTTAGGCAGGCATTTAAAAAAGTGAAAAAGAAGTGAAAAAGCTTAAGAAACTTAAATGGCAACAAAGATGGAGAACACTGGCCCAGCTGTTATGGGATTGAACACACACAACAGACAGCTTATAGGACAGCCTAAAGCCCCCACTCAATTAGGACCCCAAACTGTGAGTGCTCAGCCTGGAAAGGAGCCCATGGGGACCCAGAAACCAGCCAATGTATCTCAGGAAGGACCTGGTATCAGGTGAGTTGTCTTTACTGTCACTTTTGATCATTTTAATAAGTCCTTACTGAATAAAAATATTAATTTCTTTCTTAAAAATATGACTGACCCCAAACATTTGAACAGTAGTATATATATATATATATATATATTAATATATTGACACACAGGTTTGGTGATGACTGGAAAAAAAGCCTACAGCTCCCTGCTAAGGACAATAGAGTCAAAACTTCTGTAAGTCTTTCAGTGAAATGTTTTAAACCTTCACTTTTAAAAATAGGGCAAACTGCATCCCCAACTAATGTAATGTCATTATAAGGATGTCTTGATTTTTCACCATAACACACAATGTAGAATTCATATATAAACATGAATCTGATGAATATTTGATGGTTGTTTTTCATTTTGTAAAGTATAAGTACAGATCTCCTTATGATCCATTAATTTCATACTCTTTCTTTCTCACAAGGATGTGACTGCAACCAAAGGGAATGAGTTTGAGGACTACTGTCTAAAAAGAGAGCTGCTGATGGGCATTTTTGAGATGGGCTGGGAAAAGCCCTCCCCCATTCAGGTAATAGATGCAAGAAATTCAAAACATAGACAAGTTACAAGTCTTTCTGAACAACATGGGTATCCTCAGTGTTTATGCTTAAAGGAATAGTTCACCCAAAAATTTAAATTTGAAGAAAATTTACTCACCCTCAGACCATCCAAGATTTAGATGAGTTTATTTCTTGATCAGAACAGATTTGGAGAAATTTAGCATTACATCACCTGCTCACCAATGGATCCTCTGCAGTGAATGGGTGCCGTCAGAATAAGAGTTCAAACAGCTGATTAAAAATATAACACTAATCCACATGACTCCAGTCAATCAATTAATGTGTTGTGAAGTGAAAAGCTGAATGTTTGTAATAAACTGTCCCTTCAAGATGTTTCTAACTTCAAACTGTTGCTTCCTATAGTGGCATAAAAGCCACATTACAGTAATAGAGCCGTATTGTTGCTACAGTGGTGGAAAAGTCATCTTGTCTGAATCAGTAGAGAAATATGCACAAATCAAGCACCTGATACAAGTGCAAACAGTCCAAAATGGTTCTAAACAAATATGTCGGTGGAGTTTGATGTGAGAGGACAACGGGGTGAATTTTTTTTGTATTATGGACTTGTATTTTGGCCAGAAGCGACAATTTAAAGTTAAAATGCCTTAATGAAATTTGTTTCTTGCAAACATGCAGCTTTTCTCTCACAAGATAATTGATGAACTGGAGTCATGTGGATTACTTGTGGATTATTGTGATGTTTTAATCTCATTTTGATGGCACCCATTCACTGTATATGATGTAATGCTAAATTTCCCTAAATCTGCTCTGATGAAGTTAACAAATTCATCTTTATCTCGGATGGCGCGAGGATGAGTACATTTTCAGCAAATTTTTGTTTTTGGGTAAACTATTCCTTAGATTTTTTTTATTTTTTAAATTTTTTTCTTTTAATTTTAGGAGGAGAGTATTCCTATTGCCCTTTCTGGCCGTGATATACTGGCTCGTGCCAAAAACGGGACCGGAAAGAGTGGTGCATACCTGATCCCCCTTCTGGAGAGAATTGACATAAAAAAGGATCATATCCAAGGTATCTCTCTCCCAAATCAGTTTACACAAGATGTACCTCTTATGCCCCATCCCCTTTTTTTTGCTGTACTATCTTTCTGTGTTTACCTGCAGCCATTGTGATAGTTCCCACTCGTGAACTGGCTCTGCAGGTCAGTCAGATCAGTATTCAGATCAGCAAGCACCTGGGTCTCAAGGTCATGGCAACCACAGGTGGGACCAACCTACGAGATGATATCATGCGCCTGGATGAGGAGGGTAATGTTCAGTGATCACCTAATCATAAAGAGATTACAGTGTGATCATCTTCTGCAGTAAAAGCATGTTGTTCAAAACGTTTTTTTATTTTTTGCAGTTCATGTTGTTATAGCAACACCTGGCAGAATTTTGGACTTGATAAAGAAGGGCATAGCCAAAGTGGATAAGGTTCAGATGATGGTTATGGATGAAGTGAGTATTGCACATGCTAACTGTTCATACCTGTCAGAATATGAATACAATTCTAATTAATAAAATGATTATACCCTGTTGCACTCTGTCACAACTGAACATCTTGACAGTTATGTAAGTGTTTATATGTTATCAATACCACTGTTTAAGTTTAAACTTCATTGCTTGTTTTAATATAGGCTGATAAGCTGCTCTCTCAGGACTTTGTGGTTATTATTGAGGAGATCATTGGTTTCCTTTCAAAGAACAGACAGATTCTGCTCTATTCAGCCACATTCCCCATCAGCGTACAGAAGTTTATGGTTAGAGAAATCTGTGCATTTTTGAACACATTTATGCTTTCATTGTGCTTATCTGTCTCTTTCTACATCTGCAGATTTGGCATTTATAACACTTTGTATCTCTTCAGGCAAAGCACCTGCAGAAGCCCTATGAGATTAATCTGATGGAGGAACTGACCCTAAAAGGCATTACGCAGTACTATGCTTATGTCACAGAAAGACAGAAAGTCCACTGCCTTAACACACTGTTCTCCAGGGTAAAGAGTCAATTTCCATTTAGGACATTTAAAAAAAAAAAGTTATATTTAGGGCAGGTAAAATTTTGTGTCACAACAATGATGAATTCCTCAGGCTAGCCAAGACCTAGATGAGTTTGTTTCTTCATCAGAAAAGATTTGTAGAAATTTAGCATTACATTTAGCACTTGCTCACCAAATTGATCCTCTGCAGTGAATGAGAGTTTAAACAGCTGATAAACACATCAAAATAATCCAGTAATAAGTAAGCGACATGACTCCAGTCCATTTATTAATGTCTTGTGAAGTTAAAAGCTGTATGTTTGTAAAAAAAACAAAACCTTCAGTTTTCAGTCTTGTAAACAAAGTTATATACAACATATCTCTCCTAAGTTTGTTTTTTTTCTGCTGGAGGATGCAAAGTTATAGATAGAGGACTTTAGCCAAAATCTTTTCACTTCACAAGACATTAATTGATGGACTGGAGTCGCATGGATTATTGTGATGTTTTTATCAGCTGTTTGGACTCTCATTCTGACGGCACCCATTCACTGCAGAGGATCCATTGGTAAACAAGTGATGTAATATTAAATTTCTCCAAATCTGTTCAAGTGAAAGAAATTATCTGCATCTTGGATGGACTGAGGCAAAGTCAGTTTTCAGCAAATTTTCATTTTTGGGTGAACTAGTCCTTTTATGCATTAGATTCGGCTCTTTTGTGAATTATAAAAAATGGCATTGTTTCTACAGTTGACATGACCCAAGCACTTGTTCCCTCCACAGCTGCAGATAAATCAGTCCATCATCTTTTGTAACTCTACTCAGCGAGTGGAGCTTTTGGCCAAGAAAATCACGCAGCTGGGCTACTCCTGCTTCTACATTCATGCAAAGATGATGCAGGTACTTTATGTATTTTGCTGTTGTCAGTTCCAGTGTAATTCAAATCTGTTCAGTATGATTTACTCATTTCAGTCAAATACTTGAAACGCATGACTGCAAACATATTGTGCGTCATTTCATTCATATGGCAGGAATACAGAAACCGTGTTTTCCACGACTTCAGAAACGGGCTCTGCAGGAACCTTGTTTGCACAGGTGAGTGTAGTACATAATATGGTATCTTACCTCTTTTTTTTGTGTGTAATTGCATAATAACCTCAACTGTAAAAAAAATAAAATGTATGTTTTTGTCAAGGTGTTTCTAACTCAGTGAGTTTATGCTCTTGAAACAGATTTATTCACTAGAGGCATCGATATCCAGGCAGTAAATGTGGTCATCAACTTTGACTTTCCCAGGAATGCAGAAACATACCTGCATCGCATCGGACGCTCAGGTGAAGTTAACAAACAACACAGATGTGGTGGATTACATTATTTAGACTTTACACTTTTATATTAAATAGTGTACACTTTTATAATATGTATAATGTGTCATTATATGGTCCCTGTGTTTAATTTGTAGGCAGGTTTGGACATTTGGGTTTGGCAATCAATCTCATTACCGCTGAGGACCGCTTTAACCTGAAGACCATTGAGGACCAGCTGATGACGGACATAAAGCCCATTCCCGGCAGCATTGATAAGAGCTTGTATGTGGCAGAGTTTCACTCTTTGAACCCTGATTGTGAGGCAGAGGCGCCTCAGCCCGGCGACGGCTCTGAAGCCCATTAAGAAGCACCATTAGAGAGCAGGTAAAGGCATACAGTTGGGAGACTTTATGGACTTATTTCATGTAATAGGGAAAATCACCTAACGTTTGTTTATTGATCTGAGAATACTTAATATTGCAATGTCTGTTAATATTTCCATGTTGAATCAGTGATAATTGGACTGACTTTACCATTTGCTTTTTCTAGGGCAGTTGGAGAAACTGAACCAGACTTTTGCATCTGCTTTTGCACAAACCAGTAACTTTTCTGCTCATAACTTTCCTCATCTTTTCCACCTCCACAGTATTTTTTGTTTTTAGTCACTGTCAGTATTTTGCTCTCTTTTTTGCATTCATTGTTCATTTTTGGGGTGTTATACCCTCTTTATAAATGACCATACACATTCCAGTTGAGACATGCAAGAATAAAAACAAAACATTCAGAGAAAAGTTCCTGTTTGATAGAAAACAATAAACAAAGTTAATGGTGAAACTAGAGTGAAAATGAAGCATACTTTTATCATTAGTTGAGAATTTACACACAAACCCTAGAACAAAACCTGTTGAACCCAAGTGCCTTAATATATATCGTCTCTGTCTTAGATTAATGTCATTGCTATGTTAAAGTATTCCCAAAGACTAAACACAGGATTTTGAATCCACAGCATATTGGTGCTACTGGATTCTGCGAAAGACTCATTGGTATGGATTTATTGATGAGAAGCATTTCAAATTCTCTTCATATTCAGTCTGAGGCAGCTAGAGAAACCAGCATCCATGGAAATATTGCAGAGCTCAGGATTCAGGTGTCAACATGAACCATTGCACTAAACTGCCTGAGAAAAAAAAATCTGCATTAATATTGGTGCTTTTTGTAGTTTCAATAGTAGTCACAGATAAATGTAAATTTGGAATTCATAAAGAAATATACATGTAAATTATGGTTTCAAACAGAGACTAAATTTGTGCAATTTTTTTATATAATTCTGAAGCTGTTATATTAGACATTACTAACTTAAACAGGCATGCCAAAACTGGCATAATGTGAAAGATGTCAGACTACTACGTGAAAGCTGATATAAAAATTCACCACAACGCAGTCATTATACATTAGCAGATCCTCACATTTATATGTACAACTATGTTAAATGATTTGTTAAAAGAATCTGTTTGGTTTCTTTTTTTTCTTCTTCATTTAAAGGTTGGTGAGAAGGTTATTTTATTTTTATTTTTTTCAAAATGGCATCTTGCAGTTTTCATTTCTTTTGAAATTAATGAATGTATAAAGTTGGTAATGAATGGACTTTATTACATTATTTCCAGATGTGTGTGTGTGTATATGTAACTTTTCAAAATTTTCTTTTTATTCCCTTTTGGTTGTTTGCAAGAGGCTTTTCATAACCTCATGTTGCATTTATGAGATATTTTGATTAAGAGAGTATTTTCATACAGCAGAATTGTAGCATCTTCTCAGTGGCAGCTGTGTTTTTTTTTTTTTTTTTCTCCAAAAGATGTTCTGTTGTGGGATTTTTATTTTTATTTTTTATGCTATGCAGGGATATGTGGCATGTAGCTCAAAGCTTTAGTGTAGAAACCTCCGTTTGCATGTTTATTTAGCTATTAAAACAGCGCAGTTCAGGCCAACATGCACTGTGCAGTTAAATTAGGAAACCTTGAGCCAGATTGCAAATTTCTGCTGATGATGCTGTGCTACTCAAAAGGTTTTTGTTTGTGTAAGACTATTAGCATATTTCAAAATCATATTTTAGTGGACAAACTTTAATTCTTTATCCATTCTGTCATGCAGTGACGAGCTGTGAATTTTTCCTTATGGTTTATCACAGCTAATGGAGGTGAGGAGCAGATGTTATGGGGACAATTGTTTAATGTACATTTTGTATAGGATTCCTGGAGAGAGAAAAATGTTGATGTGTGATACCGTTTGTAATTGATGCAAGAATGGTTTAATGCTCGTGACTGTGAGCGATTTATGTTATGTCTCTATTGTTTATTTCATTTGAATAGCTGGAGGTTATAGTATGTATTATAGCTTGAAATAGAATGAATGTGCCATCTGTCATAAATTTTATTACATTCATATGAAAGATAAAGGTACGGTTTTTCTTTATGTGAATGTGGAAAAGTATCTGTATCAGGGGATGTATTTTTTTTTTAAATTTTCCAGAGGAAACACTTTAACGTTTAAATTGGTAAGCTGTTTCTTATTGAATTGACTGTAGTAAATAATTTTTGTGAATCTACTTTTCTTTTTTTTTTAGGTTTTATTTTTCTGATTTGTTCAATTTGAACATAAATTTGTCACTCGAATGTGTCCATAAACCTTATTAAATTGTGTCCTATATTGTTGTTATTATCATTAATAATATTTATTATATACCCAATTCCTATTTCATTGTTATAATAATAATAATTATTATTATTATTATTATTTACTAATTGGAAACATTTGCTGTTTATTAGAGGAGAGTTTTAAAATGACTAGTTGTTATACCTAGTCCGGGGTTTTCAATATTTATTTCATTAAGGATCCATTGCATAAATCGAATGACTAAACTCTAGTTCGTTTTTTTATTAATTTTTTTTTTTTATTATATGTACAGTTCAGGTTATGGGAACCCAAGCGACCTCCAAAACCCATTCGTTGACCTTCACGTAAATGCCCTTTTACTTTGTGTTCGCTCTCTCAAACCCGCTTCATTTTTGCGTAGTGATTGTCAGGTAAACAGACCAATAGCCATTTAGCTTTGGTTTTCTCGAGCTGAAAGTAGGAGGGCTACCGGACGGAGGCGTAAAGGCAGTCTGACTCGTTTCCACGAATCGGTTCTTTTGAACAGTGAATGAACTCACTGAGGAATTCTTTTACGTCTTGACGTAATTGCGTCATCGCTGTGCAGAAATTTTTTTCTATCACATTTTATGATGAGGGTGTTTTAGTTTTAAGTTTGTTGAAGACATAATGCAACTTAACGGCAAAATATATGCATATAATTGACACGAGAACCGCTCGGACTGTTCGTTACATGAACCATTCTGTCCGACTCGTAAACGAGTAGATGACACTGGGGTTTTGTGAAGCGATTCAACTGACTCATTGAGAAGATCCGATTCTGACAGAATGAATCATTCACAAAACGAACATCGTTAGAAGAACACGTGGTTTTGTAATCTGGAGAACCGTCCTCTGTGAAGCTCAATGTGAGTGTTCATTGAGTTTATTTTCTAAAAATCTACAGCACCCTTTAGGGGTTCTCAGCTAGAAATATTGCTACTTGTTAAATCTAAACGGCATTTATATTTCCAGTGCCTGTATAGTGTCTCACGAATAACAAAAATCATGTGGCTTTTAGCTTTCAAGCTAATTTGTGAGAGGATTGTGCGTTGAATTTGAACCTGGATGCTTAACGAAACAACTGCAGCTTCTAATCGTACAAATCCAATTGTTTAGTCATTTTCTTTATGCAAAAGACCTTCAGGGACTTGCTGCCTAAACATGACATGCATGCTTATCGTATCGTTATCACAATGAAAACTACTGATTTTAGAGCTAAACACTACTGATTGCATTGCATTATTTCTCTGTCCTGTTTAAGAATGGGCAGTGTGTTGGCTGCCAGTGCCCCCAGCCCTCCTGCACCTGGGCCAGGTGGACCAGGTTTGGTGTCAGTCCCACCAGGATTCACGATGCCCTCCGTGTCCCCGGTCTCTGTGCCTGGCAGCTCTTCATCTGGGCACCAGGAGACTGAGCCTCCGCTTTCAAACCCTGGTGGCTTTGAAGAGTGCCACCGCAAATGCAAAGGTATGAAAAGAATTCTTTTTTAAGAGATTATGATATTGAAGTCATTACAAAGCTATTAACAACGTTTTAATTTAAATGTAATGTTATCTTATATATAAATATTTTAATTTTGAGATTTTTGTTTTAAAGAAATTAATGCTAAGATTAATAATGTTATTATAATATAATAATAAGGATGAACTACATCGATCAAAAGTGACAGTAAAGACATAATGTGACAAAAGATTTGTATTTGTACTCCTGAAAAATCCTTTAAAAATGTATCACAGTTTATACACTGATAATAAGAAATGTTTCTTGAGCACCTAATCATCATATTAGAATAATTTCTGAAGGATCGTGCGACACTGATTTCTGGAGTAATGGCTGCTGAAAATTATGCTTTGCCTTCACGGGAATAAACTACCTTTTAAATTGTAATAATATTTCACAATATTACTGTTTTTATTGTATTTTAGACCATTTAAATGCAGCCTTGGTGAGAAAAATATTTTTAAAAATTCTTACACACCACAAAACCTTTGAACAGTAAAGTAGTTTTGGATGGCATTTTTTATAATTCCCCATATTTTTATGATAACGTTTACGGGTGATTTATACTAAAAATTGTGTTATGAAAAAATCAGCAGATTAATATAATGCAGTTCTATATATATATATATATATATATATATATATATATATATATATATATATATATATATATATATTTTTTTTTTTTAACTACATTCCATTTTAATCTTTCTTATATTTAAATTTGAATTTTATATCCTGCTTCCTCAGTTAAAATTCAATTCAAATTCAGGAATTTCTTTGGAATTTAAAGGCCATTCCCAATTCAGACTTTACTTTGAATTGTCATAATTACAAATTCAAATGTTTTTACACTAATGTCTGTTTGTCCCTCAGAGGTGTTTCCTATGCAGATGGAGGGTGTTAGACTAACAGTGAACAAGGGCTTGAGCAACCACTTCCAGGTCAGTCCAGTATGTCCACTGGTGGATTTTCTTGGGCCATGTTGTTAAAGGAAGTGTTCTTGATCATCAACATCATCTCTTGTTTTATTTCATAGGTCAACCACACAGTGTTGTTAAGCACTCTAGGAGATTCCAGCTACAGGTTTGGAGCTACATATGTGGGGACCAAACAAACAGGACCAGCAGAGGTACACAAATTTAGCTTGAAATATAAATAAATATAAATATATTTTCCAGAACAAAAGCTGTTGAAAAGTCTGTTTAATTTGAAAAAAGGGATTTGTGCCATTTATCCAAATATTTATAGTTTACCTAAATATTTTTATCAGGCATTTCCTGTCATGGTTGGTGACATGGACAACACAGGGAGCCTAAATGCACAGATTATTCATCAGATCACAGACAGGGTGCGCTCGAAATTTGCATTCCAGGTGTGTATTTGTGAAAAGAGCCTACATGTGGTGATTAGTTATGCTTTAATATTAATGCATACAACTTCAATCAGACTCAGCAGCAGAAGTTTGTGAACTGGCAAGGAGATGCTGAATTCAAAGGAGAAGATTTCACTGCTGCTGTGACCTTTGGCAACCCAGATGTCTTGGTTGGGTCAGGTAATTGTCTTCGGTTTCATCCGTGTTTATTTGTGCCTTAATTTGAGGTTTAACTCATCTTGTTAACTCATCCAACGTGTTTCCTCTCTGTTTCTCTCTCCTCCTGTCCCTCCATCTCTCTCAGGAATAGTTGTAGCTCATTATCTCCAGTCTGTCACTCCGTCGCTGGCATTAGGAGGTGAGCTGGTGTACCACCGACGGCCCGGAGAGGAGGGAACAGTCATGTCTCTGGCAGGCCGATATACAGGTAAGCACAGAAAGAAACAATAGTAGATAGGTATGTGACGTATCAAATTTTCATGCCATGATAATTGAATCTTTATATCATAGTGATGAATTACATTACAAAGTTGAAAATGTACATCCACATTAATCTGGATAAACGCATCTTTTTTTTCTATGCTTTGGCCTTTTGTCCAGTGAAAACAGCTTTTTGAAGTCACTCTCCAAAGTGGATACATTTGAAAATGAAATGCATATTGTACCCATATATATCTATGTATTTATCCACATATTGATTTCAAAAATATGGAGATTAATACAGATGTAGCCTTAATAAAATGTAATACACTTTTTCAAATAACAACAGAACCTTTTAAATACAATATGCAATAAAAATGTGCAAAGTAAATAGATATTTTAAACAGGTGATTAAAGTGCAATATTTATTTGAAAAAACAAATATTCAGTCTGTAAGTTTTATTACGGAATTTAAAAAATCTGAATGGGCATTTGCAAACAGGCAGCAACTTCATCGCCACACTGACACTAGGAGGAGCTGGAGCTCATGGGTCGTATTACCACAAAGCCAATGATCAGGTAAATGTTCATCAGCAGAGTGAGTCATGTCTGTATTTGTTCATTTCATGTTGTTTTGTTGCTTTATAATGACATTTGTTTTGTTGTTTGGTATTAGTTGCAGGTTGGCGTGGAGTTTGAAGGAAGCACCCGTACGCAGGACACTAGTGTATCATTTGGATACCAACTGGACGTCCCCAAAGCTGATCTGGTCTTTAAAGGTTGGTAAATATGCATGCATTTGTACATACAGACAGCATTCATCAACATCTCATCATTTTGTAGGGTTACGACAAATTCAACAATTGCACATGTGCTCCTAAGTTAAAAAAATAAATAAAATGCAAGAGTGCATAAAGAATTTAATAAAAATGGCTCAGTATAAATGTGTTAAGTAATTACTTTTACCTTAAACAAAGGGATATTAGGAGGAATTTACAAGCAAATTGATTTAATTTATTTGAATACTAAGAGTACACTGGGTTTTTAAATATTTCTGCTTCAAACTGTATTTAATAATTATGGAATAATGTGTTTTTTCTCTGTTAATTCATGTGCATCCATGCTATAGTTTTATTCATAGTAAGATGGCAGTGATACACAAAGGAAACAGGTTATATAAAACTAGAAATTGTAATGCGTAAGCATGCAAAACATTCCCATGCACATGTGAATAGTTTCTCGATTGGACACAAAGTTTCTTGTGTACATGTAAAAGTCTGTATTTTTTATTTATTATCTTTTATTTTAGGCATTCTGTATGTTGTCACTTAGAGAAAATCAATGAAAATAAAAATATTTACAGATGACTGTATTATATACCAAATATAAAGCTGAAAATAATGCTCTATGAATCATTTATGTTAAATATGGTCTGAATCTACCAAGAGGTTTGGAAATTTGAGTCTGGAAAAGTATGGACTTTTGACATGGAAAATGTGTAGGAACCCTGATGAGATTTCTTTGGTTAAAATGTATGGGATATAAATTTTTCACTCTCTCTGTAGGTTCTATAGACAGTAACTGGGTGGTTGGAGCCACGCTTGAAAAAAAGCTGCTGCCTCTGCCTCTGTCACTGGCCCTCTGCGCTTTCCTTAATCACAGAAAAAGCAAGTTCCAGTGTGGGTTTGGCATCACCATTGGTTAATCCTACCTTCTTTCTTTGTTAATGCTGCAGTTTACACACCAGTGCTGTGGCTGGTGAAACGGTAAAGATTGGACACACTTGCATATTTATCCACAACTGTACAAAATCAGTCAGTAAACATGAAGCAAAATAAAGTAATATTTGTTGTTAGTTCCATGTATTAGACCAACCTTTGCAGTGATAATTCCAATATCCAAAAAAGTACATTTAAAAACATCACTACTGCTTGATGAGAAACCAAGAACAAATACAGACATAAAATTTGCCTCTCATTTTCTTGTTTACGTTCATTTTTTTAAATATAAATTATTTCCTTGTTTAATTTTTGTTTTGTGTTACATAGTTTATTTAACCTATGCAGTGAGCAGGGATTTTTTCACAATGATTTTAATCAAGTTGCTGGATCTCTGTACTCATATAGGTACCTATATAAATAAAATATATGCATTGCAAGTATTGTGAAACATGGAAAAATTCTTAAAACAAAACATATATCTGTCCATCAAACTGAGATGCATGTAAATGAATGTATTTTTGTTGGTGTAAAATTTTTTATTTGGAGGTAGAATTGTTTTTCTAATGAATTTGTCTGATACATTGTTGCACAGCTGAGAAACATAAACAAAAAAGGAGATTAAATTCTATATTCTATTACCAAATCCTAAATTTATGACATTTGCCACATTGTTTTTTTCCCCCACCACATACAGTGCCTTCATAAACACTTTATAAATATGTATATTGTGTATTGCCTAATAATGTCTTCACACCAAGTATAGTGTGTGTGATTGAAGTATGATTAAGTATAAAACGTATAAATGACTAAGTAAGGGATAATCAACGGCTAGCTGTGCATTAAACGATTTGAATGCACGACGTGAAGGCGAAGAACCACCCGACGTGCAGCGGTTGCCTCCGCGAAGTGCATTCAAATCGTTTAATGCACAGCTAGCCGTTGATTATCCCGTTTATGCCATGGTCATTTGCCATTAAAGATGTTAATAATATTTGCGCTGCAATATTTGACCGGAACGATAAAAATGACGGTAATTTTCGTCTGTATTACTATTCAACTGTAACTGTATGTTACTATGGTTACCAATGTTTATAGGAAGCACATTAATATAGAACGTGATTAAACTGACCTGGAACTACCTGTGCGGTTATACAAATTTAATCAACACCTGCCAGCCAATCAGAATCGAGCATTCAGACAGACCATGGCATAATTAGATATATTGAATGGGGTCACACTTTATATTAGGTGGACTTAACTACTATGTACTTACATCTAAAAATAAGTACAATGTACTTATTGTGTTCATATTGTATTGCAAAACACTTGCTGCTATTGAGGTGGGATACGGGTAAGGATAGGGACAGGTTTGGTGGTATGGGTAGGTTTAAGGGTGGGTTAAGGTGTAAGGGATTGGTCAACAGTGTAATTATAAATGTAATTACAGAAATTAATTGCAGATGTAATTACATAAAGGTATTATTAACAATATAAGTACAATGTAAGAACATATATGTACACAATAAGTGCATTGTATAAAATGATTCATTTAAATGTAAGTACATAGTAGTTAAGGCCACTTAATATAAAGTGGGACCTTGAATGGTTATAATATTGTGTCTGTAGCTGATATGATTGCTTACGTTAACAGTAATTTTATTTTATTTTATTTTTTTACCAAGCACATTGACTCTGTCCGTTTTTTTTTGTTTGTTTTTTTGTCTTTTAGTTTTTTTTTTTAGGTGAATACATGCCAGAACATAATATAGTAAAATAAAAAATACAAAACACATTAGTTGTCCCATGTCCCTTGCTTCCTTTTTCTTAGTGATTGCATGTTCAGAAGATATCAGACACTTTTTAAATGCAGATAAGTGTTGTGATGAAGAGGGCAAGGTCCAAAAGAATCCTCTTTAATACCTGACTCATCAATCATCATTACAACAACCTTACGTTAATACGTGCAGACCAACATGCAAAGACAGATGTACCTCTGCACTTGAATGATTGTGAGAGAGTACTGCTAGTTCATACTTTTTGTCCATATGAAATGTTATTTCATTGGGACTATAGCAATGCTCAATTTTCTTTTACCGGACCATACTTTTATTGAAGAATATTAAAATGTAGTAATATTACCATGTAGTATGCATAAGATGAAAACTACAAAGATTTCCCTTTGAGTTCTACCTTAAATTCATTTCATTATTATCAAAAATAATGTGACTGTTCTAGAACAGATGATTTGAATGATAGTGATGTTAAATGCACTGCATTGGATTGCAGCCGTAATAAGATGGGTTCACTGGAATGGAACTGAATCAATATGACAGAAGCTCAGGGGTCAGTTCTCTATGTTCTCCTTGACCTGATTGATAAGCGCAGATGCAAAGAGTCTTGAAGCCTTGATGGCGGTTTTGTGTAACTGGATGAATGCCTAGACAAGATGGTGACAGGTTTACAGTACTGCTTAAAGTAACCTTTTACCTCACTGACGTACTGCTGATTTCTTCAAGACTGTGTATCAAACCAATAAACATCAAGTCTGCAGATCCCGTAGTAACCTTATGCTGTTTTCTTATTAATCATTTACTTTATTATAGTCTTTCCTTAATTGCTTAAGGAAAAAAATCAAACTGTAAATACTGTAGTTACAAATGTTTATTGTGTAGTTGATTGTGTACTTCATTTTGAAAAGTATATGATGACTCTGCATGCACAGGAAATCCTCCTATTGCTAAATGTGGCTTGTGAGAATGTTACCTTGAATTCTTGCCTAATGTAAAGTAAACAGAATTATGGTGTAGATGTAGAATATATGGGCTAAAAACATTGCATTATATTATATCAGGGATTTTCTTATTTTCTTAATACTCTGTAAGAATTTTTTAAAGTTAAACCAATTATAATTTTACCGATTTTTGTAAAAATGCATTTCAATTTAAAATATTTAACAGTAAAATTGTCCTTCCAATGAAATAGCCATGGGAGCTGGCATGGTGGTAAAAACATTTTTTTCTCCCAATAATGAAGACAATTTTCCTCTAAACTATGTTCCAAAACAAAACTTTAAACTAAACCAAAACTAACAATTCAGGAATTGTTTAAAATTTGATAGTATTATTTTCCTGTTTTCCCTTTTCCCTAAGTTTTATAGGACATTAATATTAGACTTACTAGTCATACAGTACTTATATCTGACTCTGTATGAATAATCATGAGTCACAGATCTGAGTTCAGTTCAGTTCGGTTGATTTCATGATGTGGAATAAGTGACATGGCATGTACAGCTGACAGCACGGCACCACCTTCTGGACTTTACTGCCTTTATCAGAGCTCAGCAACCCATTTAAATACAGTGCTGATACCTTCTTAACACTTACAGAAGAGGACAAGAGAAAGGTAAGGAACTGGACAAAACACAAATGAATGCATACTTATGTTCTTTTCAGTTAAATGTAAGCTAGTTAAAAATATTTATAGTGGTCTTGCCTGACAATTTTCTTCTTCTTTTTTCTTGTAGAGTCTGCGCATAATCATGAAGGTCCTTGTAGTGTTTGTCATTGCAGTTTTCACTGGTAAGTGTTTGTTTTAGTGTTTTAATAAAAATTGGAGGCACTCTCAAAACTGGTCAGAAAATGGTATGTTTTAAAGCAGTTAATATATATTTTAATTATGATGAATCCTCTAGGTTGTCATGCCAGTATGTTGTGGCAGGACCAGCCAGCGCCCAGTATGGATCTGGTGAAAAACTCATTCTGGAATTACATGTCTCAGGCAACCCTCACAGCTGAGGACACCCTGCAGATGATCCGAAACTCAGAACTGGGTCAAGAAATCAAGTAAGCATACAAGATGATGAACTGATAAACCGGCTATAAAACAAATCGTAAAACTTTGAAAATACAAACATCTATCTCCACTTCTCTTCAGTGACAAGATCTCTCAAAGTGCAGATGCCATCAACAAATACACACTGGCCATTCAAAGTCAAGTAACTCCTCTGACTCAAGACCTGATGGCCAAACTTTCCCAAGAAGCAGATCAGCTGAAACGGCGTCTGGAACAGGAAATGACATCTGTGCAGTCCCAGCTCAAGCCTTACGTTGAGGAGATCAGAGGTGATATTGAGGAGCAGGTTGAGCGGCTGAAGAAGGATGTGGCTCCTTATGCAGAGACCCTGAACTCTGAGGCCCTGAGATCTACTCTGGTCCAGGGGGCCGAGGAGCTGAAGGCCAAACTGGAGAGAAGTTTGATGGAGATGGGTCCTCAAACCGAGGAGCTGAAGCAGAAACTGGAACAGCACTTTTTGGAGTTTCAGATGAGCATGTCACCATTAGCCCAAACCTTTCAGAGTCAGCTGGCCCAGAGAAGTCAGGAGCTTCAGAAGAATCTGGCTCCCTATTCAGAGGAGCTCAGCAAACTGGATCCATACGCCCAGGACCTGAAGGCCCAGTTAACAGCACTCTGGGAGTCCTTTGCCAAGAACAAGCAGTCTTGAGAGACTTTTGGGAAATGCAAAAGGACACTTCTTTTACCATTGGGGGTTTCACTTAGTATATTTCTTTGTTGCTCATGTATGTTTTTCAAAAATAAATTAAATAAATTAGCACAAACACTAATTTATAATGTTGTGGTCACTCCAATTGTGTAACGCTATATCCAATATACTTCACTATGAATAATAAATTTGTAATGCTGTGGTCCATATGCAAGATTTTAATTTCAGAAATATGTGTGAGGCTTTTAAACTTTTATTTAATTCTGGCAACCCAAATATGATTACTTAAATCTGAAATAAACATTAGGCATCATGCACTTGACTTGCCAACTACTAAGGATCACACACTACCAGACCTTATGTCATTCTGAGCACACCAAAATCACACAGAAACATGAGCCTTTTTTGCTAGGACATGATAAATAAAAACAAGTGAGTCTGTGGCCATCACTCATTATGCAAATTTCTGTGAACTCTGTCGACTGCTCAAAATCTGCAGACTGGCTCTGACTTTCAGCAACTATAACATCTACTTGTCCAGAGTGAAAATATCTGTATAAAAATCATGTATTCCACTCTTTAGAGCCACAAAGGTAGCGGACTAGGGGTGATACTTGGATAAGAACCCAAGTTGTCCAAAAAGAACAAGGGTTCAAATCCTGTTTATTTTGACAATACCCTGTCACCAAGCACCCAACCATTTTACTTCACACTTCAATTTTAAGGTCATGTGGCCTTTGAACCCTATGAGGAATGTTTTACCTACTTTTTTGTAACATTTCAATTAAGATAAATAGTCTGGATAAAAGTGCCGTGACTCACTGAATATATAGGGCTGGACATCAGTTATTGATTGTCTGTGACCAAAAAAAAAAAAAAAATGGCCTACTGAAACATCAATAGAGCAAATGTGACCCTGGACCACAAAACCAGTCATAAGTACCATATTTATAGCAATAGCCAGCAATACATTGGGTTACACTTTATTTTGATAGTCCACTTTAGACATTCTACTAACTATAAGTAACTTTGTAACTACATGTTAACTACATGTCAACTAATTCTCATTAATTTGCAACTACATGTCTACTAACTCTCAGTAGGGTAGGTTTAGGGTTAGTGGAATAAGTTGACATATACTTGCAAAGTTTCTCATAGTCAGTATGTTGTATGTTGTGGACCCATCAAAATAAAGTGTTAGAAGATATTAAGCAGACAGTCTACTAATACTCTAATGACTGCTAGTTGACATGTAGTTGCAAAGTTACTGTTAGTAGAATGTCTAAAGTGGACTATCGAAATAAAGTGTTACCATACATTGTATGAGTCAAAATTATAGATTTTTCTTTTATGCCAAAAAATCATTAGGATATTAAGTGAAGATCATGTTTCATATGTTAATTTCCTATATCAAAACGTAATTTTTGATTAGTAATATGCATTGCTAAGAACTTAATTTGGACAACTTTAAATGCGATTTTTCTCAATATTTAGATTTTTTGCACCCTCAGATTCCAGATATTCAAATAGTTGTATCTTGGCCAAATGTTGTCCTATCCTAACAAACCATACATTGATGAAAAGCTCATTTATTCAGGGTTAATGAATAATTAACCCTTATGACTGGTTTTGTGGTCCAGGGTCACAAATACAGTTGTGAAAATGTATAATGTATCCATTTTTCATGGTTGCACCTTTACATGTTAAATAATAAGCATAATATCTTAGGTAATAATAACAATATGAAACTAAATGTGATAACACTGATGCATTGTCAATTATGCATTTGATTTATATTTATATTTCAACTGAGGCCTATTAAACAGATGTTTTTTTACAAAATAACCTATTGTTTAATCTATTTATTATGGACGTGAGCCAAAATGAGTTTATCACAGTCCTCTTGCACAAAGTCTTCATGCAAGAAATGCTCAAGATAATAGACTGATTCTGATTTGCTGACATGATATCTTACCCTGTTTTATTTTAAAACACAATGACATTTTCCCATAATTGATTGGTAACTGACTAACTGTAAAACAGACGTACTGTAGAAAATAAAATCATCTATAAAAAGAAGCCAACAATACATAGGCACAGGAAAACATGGCTACATTAGTCAAGTGTTCTTAGCTTGCTGAGCTTGTAGTTACAGCTCCATTTTAAGTATTACAATGCTCCTTCCAAATGGGGTGAATGTGAAGTACAGTGATAAAATCGCAACTAGACGAGAGATAAATGATAAGCTTTGATCCTTGAATCATGCAAGCCAAGATGTTTTTTAGTAGCAAATGTCTTGTTGCATAACAATGAAATATTATTGTCTTTCTTTTTCTTTTACATTAACATCAATGTCCCACTTTTTATGACTTGATCCATCTCTTTTCTGCTGTTTTATGATTATTTTGGTATTAACAATTCAATTGTGTTCAATAAAATATGACATTGTGACTTTGTTCTGTGCATTCACTGAGATACCTCTGGCCAGAACACCTAACCCAATGAGCCACATTCATTTTCAATAAACCAATTTTTAAATTATAGCACATCTTGTCCTTTTGGAACCTTAATCATGCAACGTGGAATAGAAGACTGCGATAAACAAATATCTGAAGAGAAGAACTTTGGACACAAGCTGCCAGTTCACCTGTTCATAGTCACATTATGGCTATCAACATGACTGTGATCCAAGTCATATAAATACCAGCTGCTTCCAAACTCCCATTACAGAACACATTGGAAAATCTGTCTGGTGTACTGTCCAAAAGCAATCATGAAGTTTGTGGCTGTAATCCTCGCTCTCGCTGTTATTTCAGGTAAGAGATCACCAACAAATGCAAATCTTCAAAAATTAAAAATGTGAATAGAACTTGGATTACTTCGGCAGATCATTTGAACAGATTATGTGATGGTTTTCTTTGAGAGTTTGATGGTACAGATGAGGTGCCTACAACAACGGACTACATTAAAGAATATTTGTGTTCCGTTCTGACTTTGCAGGCTGCCAGGGGCGCTTCCTGTTGCAGGATGAGCCAAAAAGCCGCTGGGAAGAGGCAGTGGATCAGTTCTGGAACCGTGTGTCCGAGCTGACCTCTAAGGCTGAGGAGATGAGGGACAACATCAAGGCCACCGAGCTCGGCAGAGAATTAGAGTGAGTAAATGCTACAAAACATTGTAGCAGAGCAAATATTTGAGAATTTGAATCTGTAAAGATGCAGAAAAGGCTAGACTCAGTGGAAATTGAAGTCCAGAGTCAAGAAAGCTGATGTATGTTATTGAAATCCATTGCTTTGCAGCACACTGATCAGTGACACCATGATGGAGCTGCAAATGTACAAAGATGACTTGCACTCCAAACTGGGCCCTTATGCACAGGAGACTGCCAAAAGATTCAATGAAGATGTTCAGCTGCTGGCCAATAAGCTCCGCACACACATGGTGGATGCTAGGGATCGTGCCAATGAATACACAGAGGAGCTCCGAAGCATTGTGGAACAGAACGCTGATGAGGTCAAGAACAAGGTCAACAACTACGCCAAGAAACTAAGGAAACGTTTTAACAAGGACATCCAAGAGATCAACAAGTGAGTAACATAATTGATCTCAATTAGATGACCTTTTGCATATATTTTGCTCCACCTCAATAAAAGGTACACAGCCTTGGTAAACATAAGAGACATCTTTCAAAACCATTAAAAATATTACCCGCCCCATGTTTTTGAATGGTAGTGTACTAGGCAAACTTCATAGCTTACTGTTCTTGTATATATCACTGTTCACTATTCCTTATTGACACTGACAGTTTAGGATGTACATTAAATATATAAAAAGTTTCACATTTTGATTTTGATATTTCCATTACCATAGAAGGGGAAATAGATATGATAATCAAAAGATAATTAATAAAATAGATATGCACTTTCACAATTTTTAGATCAAATAAAATAATTTGTTTATATATTCTATATAATTTTTTATAAAACTATATATAATTTGCAAATATATATTTTTGGAAATATAGGTACAAGTAAAAAACGAATCAATGAAAATCTCCATTTTTAACTATTTCTGTGATTGTTTCTTCTCTGGTCTAAAGGAAAATGGCAACATACTTTGAGGAGGTTCGCTCTCGTGCTACTCAGGGTATGGAGGATGTGAAAGATCGTCTCGAGCCTTACTTCACCTCAGTGCATCAGCGTGCTGAAGAGAAGCTGACAACTCTGGCAGATCTGCTGAGAAGCCAGGGAGAAGGAATAAAAGAGAAACTGGAAACACAAATGGGGGACCTCAAGGAGAAAGTTGAGAAGAGCACAGAGAATATGCGTAACACAATTCAGGAAAAGGCAGAGGAGATAAAAAATTGGTTTGAGCCCTATGTGTCTCAGGCCCAGAAGCAACTAGAGACAGTCATGGAGGGCTTGTAATACCAGTGTATAAGAATGAGGTCTCATAGGAAAATTAATAGATTCACTTTTTCACTAAACATTGCTTGCAGAAATGAAGGTATTGCAAATGTCAAAGTAATGAGTGAAATATACCATTAATACTACATGGATGTAACTACAGAAGTAAGCTATGTTAAATAAAGCTCAATAAAACCAGCATGTACCAATGAGTATAAGTATCCTGGTTAAATGAACTCTCTGTGTATAATGTGCTTATGGGTCAATGACAACATGTTTTCATTTCTAAATTTAAAAGTTAAAGTTAAAAATGATCTTGTAAATGTCTGTATAGGAAAAGAAAAAGGGGAAAAATTAAAATGATTTGACTTTTCTTTTTTTTCTTTTTTTAAATAAAATAAAATAGGCCTATATTAGTCAGCTCTTTTATTATTAAACTTAAAAATAAACTGTGTGTTTTTTTTATATATTAATACAAATGAACACTTTACTAGTAACGTTTTTCAAACCAGCATAAAACATTCCTTTTAAAATCTCAATTCTAACGATTTAACATTTAGACCGTTTTTTAACTAGATTTTTAAAACGATTCCTCTTTTTATTTTATCATTATTTATTTATTACTATTACAAATAATTATCATTATTTGTCATTGACCCATATAATACATTACGATATATTTTTGTGGGTGTTTCCAATTCTATAATATAACAATATTTAACTTTTATGCACTCACATTACAACACACAGTAATAACATCCCGAGAAGTGTCCCACACCACACAGACCTCTCGGTCTTCCGGTCTATTACGGATGTTGTGTTTGGATATACCAGGACCCCACAACAGACCACCACGAGGAGCATAAGCAGATGCATTAAATATGAAAATAATTACACGACACGGATATTCATAAAGCAGCAACGCTCTGAGATAAATGGACATACTCGTAAAAACCAATAATAAATGACCGTGCGCGAGCCAGGGATTAAGCGCGCCGACCACATCGGTGAGTGCACGAGCCCACTGTTTTCTCACAGTGGCTTGAAGTAAATTTTTTACATTTTAAAAACTGGCCTACGCGAACTGCTTTATACTGTTCATCGAGCAGATGACTACTGGGGCTTTCACTTAACATTTAAGTCGTGTTTCATGTATATTTATATAAATGCAGTAATGTTTAGTTATTGTAGCGAATTAGCACAAAGCTAAGGTTCAGGCGCGACCAACAAACAAACTCAGTCAATCAAAACCTTCAAATTACTATTTGAATACTATTTGTGCACTAGTAGTAAACGCTTTTGAGGAATATTTAACGGTCGACTGGACAAGAAGCTTGGACTGAATCCTTCCCCCCTCCTTGGTTTGCAAGTTATTTAGTATCGTTCATAAACATTCCCCCTCCCCCTGTGCTTTTAAAATGTACATGAAAAAAAATCATTGTTATAATGATCATTTCAGTCACTATCAAAATAATCGCTAAGGGAGTTAGTCTGAGTTGTTTGTCTCAGTGTTTGTTAATCTTGAATCCATAAATTTAGGTAAGGATAGGGAAACATAAAACCAAAACAAGTAACTATGAGTGTATACAAGTTGTAGCCTATTTACAAGAAAATATATATTTACACGAATCATAATTGCATTAGCCTAATCAAGAATTAATAAAGAATTAATTTATCAGTTTGCACACTCTAAATGTTTTTTTTTTTCTTCTAATTTTATTTAAACTTGTAAAACTGAGGCGAAATGAATATTAAATGTATGGATACCAAGATTTTGCATACAGTTACTTCCTTACTCTATGCCATAGAGGTATGACAGATATGTTTGGGTAGTTTCAGACTTGAGAATGTTGGCATACAAGACAGAGAAGGTGCAGGTATGGAGATTTAAAGTAAAAAATTTAAAAGAGAGCGTTATATATCTTATGCGGCCATCAAAATCTTCAGGTCTTGATCATGCAGTCTTCTATTTTCTGATACAAATATGTAGCTAAAATAAATTAGAATTAGAATTTTTTTTTTTTTAAATATTAACAATTAATTTTGATAGTAAACATTTTTGATCTATAAGAAATGTTCAAATCTTGAGTTTAAACTTAGAACTAAATCTAAACAATTTTACCCCCTCACAGGCATTTCATAATAGCATTTTGTTTCCAATAAACCATTTGGGTACCATGGATGACGGGTTACCACCATGGAATAAACATGGAAGCCATAACAGCAGGGTTCCCTATAATACAGCAGGGGAGCGTCAGGAGGTAGGTTACAGTCATTTTATTTAATTTTTATACATTATGATAAAGTAATGACTGAGGAGAATTATTGTGAAAGAGCAGAAGAGTTCTCTCACGGTACCTGGCTCCAAACAAAGCCAAAGGTAGGTAACATATCAATTGTAAGGTTGAAGAGCAACAATATTAGGTTGCATCCAGTTCCTCACTTCTAAATTCAAATATTTTCTTAGGAGCATGACGTAATAGGAGACAGCTTTGCTGCTGGAGAACCAATGACACCGCTGTCATCTTGTATGAGTGGTGCATTTAAGGCTTTGCTACCAGATTACCATGGAACTTCTTCGGCAATGTTAACAAACTCTGATAAATATTCCTATTCTCCTGATGATCATTGTCTCATCAAACCTGGTACTGCAGTGGAAGAAAAGATAGCAGTGGAGAGAAGGGAAGAAAGTGATTTTTTGACAGACCCTTTGGGTGAAGAATTACCTAGTGCCACACATATGCTTCCTCTCAGGTGTGCCCAATATGTGACACATGAAAAGGTATGTAACCTCTACACTGCATAACCAAAATAAATGTTATTTCTCCATTGCCACTTAATATCTGTCTTTTCACAGAACCGAGAAGCAGACCAGGGAAATGGTAATTGGACATCAGTGATCAAAGATGCTTTAGAGATGAGTAATGGAATGGAAATGGAACAGACTTTATCCATGGATGAAAGTGGCCCCGTAATGGACTATAATCCTATATATAAAGAACCTGAAACTGAGACAAATTTTAGATTGAAGGACCACTATCAGATTGCAGGATCCAAACTAAATGAGAACATGGATGAGCAAGGAGTAAAAGAAGAACCGGGTTCCTTTATTTCAATGTTATCAGATGACATAAGTAAAAATAAAGATGTTCTGGAAATGGTAGGTGCTGATATAAAAAATCTTTTGAATGTATATGTTATAAAACAGTATGTAAAATAAGCCCTCAAAGAACAAATAATTAATTTATTGTCATACATTTCATCTGTTCTCAGGGGAAACATGAGGAGCCAAGCATATTAGATGTTGGATCATCTCTAGGAAAAGAGGAACTTGGAATTACTGGAATCAGAGAACATGAGCCAGGGTTATTACAAGGATTTAACAGGAGTTCATACACTCCTTTTTCTTCATCAGAAAGTCTTATGAAAAGCGAACAGTTTCCAGGTATTCCTTTGGACAACCAGTCTGTTGATCACACCCTCCAGGGAACAACACAACAATGTGGGCTGTCGTGCAAAGATGTCAGTCCAAGAGAAACTGCCAGCACAAAAACGGGCTTCAAACAGGCAGAAGTAAACAATGAAACTGTTCCTGAAAGTTCTACTGTATATGGTCTTCATCATCTCGATCTTCAAAAGGGCTGTCACCAAGCAGAGGTTACAGATGGAAAAAGTTCAGTTAATTCTCAGGATTATTCCTCACAGCATAATGTGCAAGATGAGAGAGTAAAGACAAGCAATCCACATGTCTCTGAGACTACAGTAATAAAACAAAGTGCGGCATATCTGCCCAACAGTCAATACTTTGGCAGTAAGCTAAAAAAGCATGTTTTTGATATTGTACCCACTCCAGCATCAGTGGGCAGTCAAAACACAGCTGTGGTTGAACCTGAAAACTTGGGGATCCCAACAGAAGAAAGGATCTTTGAGAACAGTCTACCTGTGCCAGGAAAAATTGAAACTAATGATTTTCAAGAGACATCTATTAACACAAAAACTGATCTCAGTCTAAAGGTAGAAACAAAATTTGCCCCTGAAATTCAGAACTCTTCAGTATCAGAGACAATTCCAGATCTACCTGTTGTGTCCAACAGAATTCACACTGATTATAAATGCAAAGATTCTCATTTTGAACCAGTCAAAACTGACAAATTAAATGAGCTTTGTTTTCAAGAGAGCAATTCAAAAAATGTAACACTGACACTTACCTCAACTTCTGTGTTTACTCAAAGAACTACAGATGAATGTGATATTCATGTCCAAGATAAACAATCCCCAGTAAGTCTAAGTACGGTTCTTCTGCCTTTTAACGAGAATGTAAAAAACTCTGAAAGAAGTGAAAATATGCTTCTCAACATGACTTCAGAAAGCAGTGTTCCTCCATCTACTGAGAATGTTCAGGAAGCTCCACCATCTCCCACATCAAGGATGGACTGCTCCTCTCAGCATAACCTACAGAAAGCATTGCAAAGGCATAAGAAAGCAAGAAAAAGAAAAATATCTGAGCTTGAAGCATTAAAAGGACCTATATACAAATCTAATAAAAGAGATAACTGTTCTATGTATGGATCAGAAATATTAGACAGTGCTGTCAAACTAGACACGACAGGATGTGAGAAAGCTAATGAAAATGTTTTCTTGGCCGATCATGACAGCACTGCACCAAAAGAGAAGGACTTAATTACAAATGGTGATGTTAACCCACCTAAACCTAGGAAAAAATGTCGGATATCACAACTTAGGCTACTGGCAGATACAGCAGAGACCTCACAAAAGCCAGATCATAGCTGCTCTGAAGCCTCACAGGAAGAAGTACCGTCAAATGCTAGGATCAACAGGAAGGCAGTTTCTAGAAAGAAACTGAAGAAAAAAACAAAGTTACGTATAAAGGCAAAAAACTCTGCTACTCTTGGCAATCAGTGTTCGTCTCAAAGCACTGTCTTGTCCCCAGAAGAGGACTGTACATCACATTTTCAGGTCAGTGACACAACTCCAATGAAAGGAGTCAGTAATCCAGCAGAAATGGAACATGCCATCTCTAGTCAAGAGTCCATTCCAGAAAAATTACAAAAGTCTAGAATAAAGACTACAAAGCAAACAATACAAAGCAAAGATGATACACATAAAAATGTTCCCACAACATTTTCAGAAGTTGAGGCAGACGTGGACATCAAAGGGCATCAGAAGGTGAGAAGATTTCCTTTAAAGGCTTCTAAAGGAAAAAATAAGAATGCAACTAGTCTGCTGAAGAGACAGTGTTCACAAGACTCTGAGGGTCAAACAGATTCTGTTTCAACCTCAGTGACTGAATCTTTAAAGATTCTAAGACCTCAGAATAACCCAAAGAAATCAAAACAGAAGAAAAGAGCACATATCAACAAATCGGCAAAAACATCTAACGTGTGCCCACAAGACGATATGGAAAAAACGACTCCTAAAACAAAAACTGTGAAAGCAAAAAGTCCCCTAAAAAAGGCAATTAGAACAGATGACAATGAAACTACTCTTTTGGACACACAGGCTTCCACAGCCACTGCTAAGCAACCAGATTCTGTTTCAAATGTAGGAAATGAATTTGAGTCTCCTGTTATTCTCAGCACACCAAGAAAGTCACCGAAAAAGAAATCATCACAGATTAAATGTGAAGCAATACATGTACCTGCAGTTGACCAAACAACAGCTCAACAAAGTATTTTGAATACACTCTCAGAATCTGATGTCAGCATTGTGCAAACAACTACAAATAGATTCAGAACAAGAAAAAAACTTAACAAAAAAGTTTCTCATAACACAGTCGGTGAGAACTGTGAACCCGCTCATATGACTCTTTCTTCAGGTGATTCTGTGTATGCTACAGAAACTGACTATTCTGTTGTCAGCCAACAGAACACAGAAAAGACATCAAGTAAGAGGAGAAAGACAGACATCAAATTTATAGAAGCACAATCATCCACTATTAGCCAACAGGATGACGTCACTTTACCGCCCTCAGAAGATTTTTCATCTAGTGTGGTTTCAAATCCAGAAGAAATTGTGAAAGCCAAAGGATTTTCTAGAAACAAAACAAATGACAACCACTTAAATGGTAATTTGGTTGAAGAAACATCTTTATTAGGAACTGTGACACAAGAAAGTTCTATTTTACATAGAAAGATCGACTCTTCAAGCACTTTTAGACTAAGTAGCACACTGAAAAAGCCAAGAAAAAAGACTGTAACCAAAATCAAAAATGAGGCAGCAGAAATACTCAGTGTAAACCAGCAAGAAGATCTGGCTGTAGTACCCTCAAAATCTGGTGCAAACATAGTAGCCTCCAGTTCACAAATGACTTTCAAAGAAAAAAGAATTGTGGAAAAGGAAATTAAAGATGACCATTCAGTTGCTCTTTTCAAAATGCAGGCTTCTACACTCACTCTGAAGCAAACAGAATGTTTTACAACTTCAGTTCACAGCACAGCAAAAAAATCTAAGAAAATGTTTGACATTAAACGTGAAGCAGTACATACACCCACAGCTGACCAAACAATGCAACAAGAAATCCATCCATTTGATTCTACGTCAGCCACAGAAATGGATAATTCAGATGTTCTCAAACAAAAGAAGACAAAAGTGAAGATGAAAAAACAGCCTAAAAAGGACACTAAATGCAAAACACACATTACCCAAGCAGTCAGCGATATTAGAGAACAGTCTACTGTGCGGCACAAAAATTCAGTTTCAAACAGAATGACAAATTCAAGGACAGAAGACATGACAAAGAAATGTAAGAAAAAGAGAACCTCGGCACTGAAAGTCAGAAATGATCAACCAGAGGACGTGGTTCTGCCTCCACCAGTATCTCAGAGTAAGGATGCAACACAAGACCCTTGCATAAAGACAGACAATGTGAATGAAATAACTGAAAGTCATGTTGAAAACCAGGTTTCTGAAGATATTGCCAGCCCTCAGAGCTCACTGAAGAAGGCAAAGAAAACACAAAAGAAACAATTTCTAGAGCAAAAAGAAGAGAATGAACAAAGCAGTATCCTAGAACTGGCTCACAGAGAGGACAAAATGTCAGATTTACCATCTGTTGTGAGAAGGGTAGCCTCTGAGAATTTTGAAACAGACAGCCATGACCAGCATTTAAAGGTTGCTAAGAAGAAATCCCAAAAATCCATGGAAATTGCAGAAGCACATGGATTTACTAGTGTTTCTTTGTCTCAAGAGAAAAGTACTGGATCAGATGAGGCAGGTGTCATGGTCACTTTTACACAGGTTGCAGATTTATGTAAACTGTCTGATAGTCAGACCGTAGGATCACAGCAGCCTGAAAAAGATGATGCTGTGGTTGATCAAAAAGACCTCAAGGCCACAAAACCCCCTAAGAAAAGGGGTAGAAAACCTGGACGAAAGAAGAGGAAGATGGCTTACCTGTTGACTCAAACCATTAAAAAAGAGGAACATAAAGATATATGTAATGACAACAGAATTGCCTCTGATTTTCAAAACAACACACAAATTCAAATTTCTGAAATTTCACAGAGGATAACAGATATTCCAGAAGAACCAGTACTGAGATCAAGAAAATCAACTAGGACACAAAAAATAAACTCAGGTCCAGTTGTTGAGAATTTGTTAACACAGGGCAAGAGCACAGTCTCTTTAGACATCACTGGGTGTCACACAACACTTGGAGAGACTCTTTCAAGTTCCATGCAAACTGCTGATTGTGAAGACAAATACACTGTTGAGAAAAAGTCACCAAGACGAGGAAGACCCCCTTCAAAGAAAAGCAAGAAACAGAAATTATTTGTAGCTCATTTAGGAGAAAACACCTCCCCATCTGTCCAGATCTCAGATCTCTCTCCATGTCAAGACGGCACAGAAAATACTGTCAAAGCAGCTGCAAGTCCAATAAAGCAAAAAGATATGGATAAAAATATAATTGTTCCCAAACAATTGGGAACTGATCCCTCGGAATCCCTTCAGAGTGCAAATGATCTATTGTTACACAGCATCCCTACATCTGGGCGTAAAAAAGGGAAGAACCTCAAAAGACCAATAAGCGACCCAAAGTTAACAAGCTTGAGAGTATCCAGCAGAACATCAGTCAAAGGTTTTCATAAAGCAAACATAACCTCCCTCTCACAAAACTCCACAAATGTGTTTAATGAGGAAGGGAAAACATCTTTGCCTATCTCTGGGACAGTGAAGAAACAGAAACTCTGTGAAAAAACTGCTATGCAAGATGGCAGTGTGTTGGCAGATATAAAGATAGAGAATAAGGCAACAATTAAAGTACTGAGAGGAAGAAAACGTGGTCGGAAAAGACGAAAAATTAAAGATGAACAGCTTCAAAGATTAAAAACACAAGATTGTTGTGAACCAGCCAAAGGTTTACTGACAAAGTTTAGTATGACCAGTAAATGTCCCACCGAGGACCAAAATAATATACTCACACAAGAGAAAAATGATATTGAGAAAACCAAGTCAGACAATGTTGAAATGATCCCACCAATAACTGCAGGGACCTGCAAGATAACACCAAAAACAGACATCCTATGCAATTTTCCCAGTGACCTGTCCTCCAATTTAATGAAAGAAGTCGAGTGCAAAGTGGAAGAACACAGTGCTGAGCCGAACAGAAAAGATTCATTTGAGGTTTCTGTGCAATCCTATACTGATAATACAGGAGTCTCAAGAGGAATTTGTAATTTAATTTCTAGTAATGTGGTCAAGGAGGAGTCAGAACATATTTCTCTGGATACAAAAATCAAGCCCAACATTGAGCTGAAATGTACTCAGGAAGCAGATGGACTAAGCATGGAAACATCAGGGAAAAAAGTACTTGATAACCCACCAGAGCCAGAAAATGCACTCCAGCCTTCTATAGAATGGAAGGAGGATAGTTTCACACAGGATAGTGAAGACTGTGTTGCATTGCCAAACAAAGTGACTAATAACACGACAATAAGATCCAAGCCTAAAGAAATAGTGAAGAAACCTCTCACCTGCAAATACTGTGGAGTTTCCTTTCGGCACATTACAGCATATACCATTCATCAACGCCTTCATACAGGGAACAAACCCTACAAATGCAAGATATGTGGAAAAACCTTTTCTCAGCTGTCTAAACTGAAGTCCCACCATAACGTACATAAACAGGATACTTCTTTTCCTTGTCCTTGCTGTAGCCGAAGGTTTTTGCAAAAAGATGATTTGCTATGTCATTTTAAAGTTCACTTGCAGGAATCAAAAGCAAACAGTAAACCACAGAAGCACATAAAGAGCAAGAGAGATACTTCATTAAATGTGTCTTCAGAGACCCCAAACAATTATGGGTGCCTTATTCGCAAGAAAAACTTTGTAAAAAGCGTCAAATTGCAGGATCACATGCAAGTGCATGAAGTGGAGAAGCCCTTGACTTGTAAAGACTGTGGGAAGACATTTTATAAACAGTCAAGCCTCATAGCTCATGAAAAAACCCACTGGCCTGTTAAACCATATGCTTGCTCAATTTGTGGAAAAGGCTTTAACCAACTAAAAGCCCTAAAAAAGCATTCTCAAGATCATGCTGGTGAGACACCTTTCTCCTGCTTTCACTGCGGTCATGGATTCAGTGACCTGTCTGCACTTAGGATGCACCAAGCATCCAAAACATGCATTGCAAGGAGAAATGATGAGGCGAGCAGTAACATTGAGGGCTTCATTGTAAGTCAAGGAGTTGATGGTCAAGTGAACACGCCAGTATTCTTCAAGTGTCAAATATGTAAACAGCTTTTCAGGAAATGGTGCCAATACACTCTTCACCTTCAAACACACACCAGCTCTCCCCCATATATTTGTTTTTCTTGTGGACAGTGTTATGAGAATGATTCAGAGATGAATGTGCACTGTGAGGTTTGTTGCCAGTCAAGTGGGGAGGAGAAGATTTGTGGTGCATCACTCGCTGAAATCTTGCAAAGTGTTACCCAAATCTACCCTCTTAAGTGTACTTCATCTCAGAGTCTACCAAGTACAGGATTTCAGCTGAATTCCCAAACACCAACCAGCTCAGAACAGCTCCCGCAGCTGCCTGGATTGATGGATGTGGAACCTACACAAACAAGAGATACAGATCTTTCAAAACTTCCTAAAACATATTCTGCTCATTCACCCATCAAGCTCCCAAATGCCCAATCACCCGCTCGTTCTGATGTTAACTGTACTTCCCCAAGTAGCTCTCTCGAATGCATTGAAATCACTCAAAGTATTTGGAAATTTAAGTGTTCACGTTGTGGTCAGCCATTCGAGAGGTACAGGGATTTGAGTGCTCATCTGCAAACGCATGCTCCTGGTTTCAGATATACTTGTGCACATTGTGGACAGTTCTTTGAAAGGTGGAGTAAACTATGGCTACATCAGCAGCGTCATCGCCTAAAAAGCCGTTGTTACTCCTGTACACAGTGCAATCTGCAGTTTCGTTTCTTTAGCTCTTTTAGAGAGCATATGATTGACCATGCCGGGCAGAGACCATATGCTTGTCCGCTCTGTCCCAAAACCTTCATTCAGGAGGCAAGCTTACATGCTCACCAATGTGAGTCTCATAAACTTTGTAAAAGTCTGAAATGTGATGTCTGTTCTAAGACTTTCAGTAGTTTAACAAACCTAATCAAGCACAGTCTTCTGCACAATGGTTCTACCTCTCACATTTGTCTCCTTTGCAATCTATCATTCACAAATACAAGAGTCTTAAAGGAACACTTGAAAACGCACACCACACACCATGGACCGGCCCTCCCTGATATTCCATCAAAGCCGCTTGATTTTCCTCACAAATGCAAAAGGTGTAAAGCAAGCTTTTCAACTGGAGATTTGCTCTACGCTCATCAGATACGCCATTCCCGAGATGCAAAGACTCACATCCGTCCAGCAGTATTACCTACCTCAAAATTGTCCGATTCTTGTTGTAATGACACACCATCTACCCCACCTTCCACTCACAGGAATCATATATCAAACCTCAAACTTGATGGCATACCCAATGATGAAAGCCTGTATGTTTATTCCCACCCCGACAAGCTCTATGTGTCCCCCAGTCACAGAATACAGCTTCCTGTCATTAATTTGGACCCTGATGAACCAGAGGAGGTCTCAGACTCTCAGAATCCTGGTCCCGAACTTCCTAACAGTGAAATCACTTCTCAATCTGACAGCACACACCTACCTCAGGCCATTTCAGATCAGGAAACCACCAACCTAAATTCAAGTGAAAGCATAAAGATGATGGCAAATGGTCAACATAATTACAGCCTCAACTGTCAGAGAAGCCCTACATTTGTGGAGACAAGTGTTGACATGGAAGTAGATCAACCTACTCAAGAAGAAGAGTCAGAGGAGAGTTTTGAATGTGCAGACTGTACTGAAAAACTAACCAGCGTGTTGGGCCTTTATGAACATTACATACTTCATGCAATGGGAGATGCATATGTACAAGTACACTGATCATTGATAATGTTAGAAGGTAGACATTTTCCCACAGATATTACGCTTTAAAATGAATGTTTTGGCAAATGTGTTGATGACACTGTTATCTGTTTTACAGTTCCAATGTTAAAGCAAATATTGGCAGAAATACAGGCTGTAACTTGTGTTTTTTACATCTTGAATAGTGTGAAAAATTAGCATTACGACTCTTCATTCTAACATGCTTTTTCAACCCTCAGGTTCATTCAGTTTAAAAGTTGTTGCCCACTAGTCACTCTTAGATACTGTATTACTGGGGTCATGTCACTATGCCTTATCTCAGTTATCTCTGTACTGCCATTTATCATCTCCTTTTGTGCCTTCAGTGACAGTTTTGGTTCTGTACGAGATCTGTAAATAGATATACATAATCCTGTATAACTCCACAACCTCCTAGTCCTTCCTCTGTAAAAATCTCATGGTCACATTTTCAACACCTTTTAAAATTCCATTTTGTAATATTGAGAGGTGGTTCAATGTAGATTAACCTTGCGCGTTCTTATATGAAAGTCTGGCTGGGACAAAAATATACTGTTTATTGTAAAAATGTGTAGATCTTGAGAGCATTAGAATATTTCTGGAAAATAATGGCTTTGAAAAGATCCAAAAGAGTTTATGCTTTTAAGTGTATTCATTTTTTAATAAAACACACTACTTATCACGTGTAATCTTTATTTATATTTTCAAAAATACTACTGAAAAACCAAGGTAAAATGTGTTTCTAAGCAAAATAACAAACTGTAAGGCTTGTGACCAGATTTCGGGTTTTAATGGCAATAGAAAAAGCAGAAACCATTCAGATTACATGTTTTGCATGTTTTTATCAAATTTTCAATCAATTGTGCACAGAGCAGAAGGGGGAAAAGATTAGCAAGCTATGTGTGAATTTTTGAGGTACCACACAACATTGCAGTAATTTGGTAGTAAATGTCTTAGCAACTCCATATTTAAAACTGCTTTTATAAGCTCTTCTGATGGCCACTTCTTGAATGAACTCATTTCACATGTCAAATGGCTTGTACATCAATCATAGAACACTTGAATTTATTTCTTCTTCTCATCATCTTTTTTCCCCTCTTGTTTGTTACCACTCTGAGAGGCTAGGGAGCCCATGGCATTACGGATGGCCTCATTGTTGGGATCAACACCAGGTAGATTCTCCAGGACACTCTGGAGGAATTCTGGGTCCTGCATTACATCATAATCATCCTCTTCCTATAGAATCAGTTAAAAAGTGCAAGAGAAAAGACACATCAGCAGGGAATATAAGGGAACAGTGTTCTGTCACGAGGAAAAGACATGTGTATCGTATATATAATGAACAAACACTGCTCAACAATTTGACACTATAAAATACAAGAAAATTTGATTTCTCAGTATCCTAAGACTATGATGAGGCCAGCAGACAATATTTTTAATTACCTTAGATTCAGCAGTGTCCATTGGAGCTCCCGTATCCATCGATTCTCCGAATTCTGACATAAAAGGGATAATGGTCAACATTACATACTATGTCAAGCACAGAGCATAATCTAAGAATAAGAAGGTACGAGGAGGAGGCACAAACCTCCACCTGCCAGGGACATCTGCATAGCATAGGCTATCTGCTCTTCTTCCGTCATGCTGCTGAAGTCTGGCAGTGCTGCCACACCGCTCTCAGGCTTAGAGGCAGACATCTTCAGAAGAGCTTCTTCTGATTCTGAAGGGGAGCGCAAAAGTGGCACAGAAAATCAGGACTTGGTCTTGCAACGGGAATTAACATAATGGTAAATAAAGTATGAAGGTGAAGATCTGTTTAATAATAAAAAGCAAAAATCAATGCAATTTCATTACAGTCATGAACAGGCTACACAAATAAATCAATACATGAGAAGGTTATTCAGAATTAGGACCATGTTTAAGTCACAGTGAACGGCTATAAAAATGTGATAGATGCTTAAAGGAACACTCCACTTTTTTTGGAAATGGGCTCATTCTCCAACTCCCACAGAGTTAATAAGTTGAGTTTTACCGTTTTTGAATCCATTCAGCCGATCTCCGGGTCTGGCGATAGCACTTTTAGCATAGATCATTGAATCCGATTAGACCAGTAGCATCGCGTTCAAAAACAGTGATATTGAACAGCGCAGTGATATTACGCAGTGCCTGAAAGTAGTCCCCAGCTAGGTAACTAGTTATTATATAGCTGGGGACTACTTTCAGGCGCTACGTAATATCACTGCGCCTGCTGCGGCCATGTTACGGCAGCAAAGTTCCTTGATTATTACACCGGAATGAGAGTATAGTTCCTAATCATATCAGCCTAGAAAATCGCAACTTTTCATTTTCTGCCGGTCTTAGTACACGATATAACTACAGAAGAGTCAAGTTTTAAATAGGAAAACTATCGAAACTCTTTGATCGTTTTTGAACGCGATGCTACTGGTCTAATAGGATTCAATGATCTATGCTAAGCTATGCTAAAAGTGCTATCGCCAGATCTGGAGATCGGCTGAATGGATTCAAAAACGGTAAAACTCAACTTATTAACTCTGTGGGAGTTGGAGAATGAGCCTATTTCCAAAAAAAGTGGAGTGTTCCTTTAATGCTGTCAGATTGTGTAGTACCAGCATCTACCAGCAGGGACTAACAGGGTCATACTAACCAGCAAGACCTTATATGCAACCCTTAAAATTTTGGTACATTTTGAAACCTGCAGTCTACCCAGTACTAGCCCAGAGCCAATATGCTTATCATCCTTCACTATTTCAAACAATTACACACATCCTTACCGTCAGCGGTTGCGGTGGGAATGCCAGCCTCAGCTGCTGATTGGGCGGCCGCCCTTCTAGCCTCCTCTTCCTGCCTCTGCCTTTGTTCTTCCATAGATACACGCAGAGCCTGTATATCAAGAGCAACTTAAATAAATATATCCCCTTTCAATTTCATTATAATAGATCAAGTGAGACTGAACTAAAATACAAAAAAAGAAAGAAAAAAATTTGGACAAATTTGTGACTGGTAAATATCACAGAGCTTCATTGTTCACACATTTTGAAGGAATCAACCTATAAATGCTTTACTCATGATAATTCTGCATATTTAACATGTATACCAGGGCCAGTTCTGGGTCCGCACTGGGGTCCACTCCAAACTCAAAGTCACTTGCACCCAGGCCCATCATGGTACCACCCTCACCAGCTAAGATGGGAGAAGACAGAAGGGCATCAGCCAGGCTGGGCCCAGGGGGCACTGTGACCAGATGAGAACCTGTGCCCTCCTTTCCATTCAGAGTGTTCACAAATGCAGTCAGTTTCTCTGTGTTCATTTCCTGAACAGATTGTTTAAAAGAGAGAAAGTGAAAAATCGAATCAAGAAAATCGGAAAGATTTTAAAGTGGTCAAAAGAAAGGTTTCATGCCAGTTACCTCTTCTCCAAAATTTATCACATCTACATTGACCTTTTCTTTTTTCAACCGCTTTGCCAACTTTACCAGCTGGAAAGGATTTGGTGAAAAAAAAAAAAAACAATTGTAAAAACTTGTATTGCCCAAAATATCACAACTAACTGACTAACAATGAAAGATGAAAAGCATTTTTCATTCATGAACAATAAAAAGCAACAACAAATAAACTTACATCTTTTTCACTGTCCTCTACTGGGCTGCCCACAAAAGCAACAATCCTCATCTTGTGGTTCTTGCCTTGTCTATGCTTTAGTGCCAACTAGATGCAGACACACACAAATGTAAATGTTAACAGATTAAAATACTACTTTCATTTCTTTCTTTTTTTTTTTTTAAAGAAAATACCCCAAAGCATGTTACGAACTTCTTTCCACAAAACACAAAAGGAACTCAATCTTTGAGTGAACTATCCCTTTAGCCATCAATGAATGTACTTACATGTGCCACGCGTATGCTAGTGCAGAAGGAGATTTTTCCCAGCGGCTGAACCGCATGGAGCTTTGAGAGAATGCGACCTGTGTCTGGTGTTAAAGTGGTGAGGACCTCACAATTACTGCACCAAACCAAAAGATGTGTTATTACATGCAAACAACACCACTGTCTGACAAATCATACATGTATGAAATAAAATACAACAACGACATACTTACTTTGCCATTGTGATTAGACCCACATTGTTCTCTGGGTTACAACGGGTCTTTGAGTGGCAGACAATGTTGACAGCATCCTGCTGTGCCTGTAATCTGGTGGGCAGGAAATCTCCATTCCTCATGTATTCACTGTTGTCCACACTGTTAAGGCATGAAGACAATCAGCATTTTTCCATACAGTGTATACAAGTGCAAGAGCATAAACTGAATGCTGACATTTGCAAAAAAAAAAATAATAATAATAAGTGAGCTGCCTATCTTGACATCTTCTGAGGGCGTTATACAAACAACTCTGCTCACTAGTGTCTGAGACACAGCCCATATCGTTTCATGACAGCTCTAGAAGACTAAACAAGACGCTATTAGACTGAGATCACTAATAAGTGACGACTGTTTATGGGTCATAAATCTGTTTTGTGTTAGTGGTCCGTTATTTTATTGCAGAGCTACGTGCTGAATAATGACTCAGGAGAATGTCATTCTAATCAGAAACCGACTACTGAATTATCTTACTTGTTCTCGTTTAAGGGCTCACAAGTGTAACAGAACAAAAAAAAGAAACCTATGTATTTACAGTAATTCTGAGGAGTATTAACTATGTAAAAAGCAGAAATATATCTAAAACAACGCGTTTGTTTATTTCTTACCAGACCATAGTACTTTCGAGCACCATCTTGGAAATCCTCTAGTCCATTTCCCAAAGTCACGGCGACGCTGATTGGCTTACAAATGTAGGACACTGACGCGATTTGTAACAGCAAAGCTGATTGGCTGACAGTTCCTCCGCTACTTCTGTTGCAGGCCGCGGACGCGGTGTAGAAATGTATTTGTCGCGCCCACATGTGGTGGGAGTTAGTGTTGCTGACGACGTTGTTAAATTGAAGGGATAGTTCATGCCCAACTTTAAAAATTAAAAAATTTCCTTACCCCCATTGTGTTCCAAACTTTACGCGAAACACAACTGGATATTTTAGGGAAAAAAGCTAAATCTCACTCACTATTCACATGTATTGTTATTCTTAAAATAGGATTTTCTGCTATTTATACTAATTGCAAATAGTGGAGGCGATTTATCTGCACCTCAGTATTGTAGTATAATAAAACAGTATGCAGTTATAAAGTATTGTGTGTAAATTGTAATTTTCATTCAAATGATTAAATGTCATTTTATTAGGACAAGCCTTCCCTACCCGATACTTTATTTACAACTTCTCGATTATTTCCTTCATTTTTTATTGAAAATATACGCTTTTCCAATGTGATATGAGATTCGAAAACAAACAAAAGGCGGATTCGAACTCGAGTTGGTCTGGACCACTGGAGCTGTTGTTTAGACGATCGTCTTCTGTAGTGTTGATTAGTCCAATCACACGTTCGTGGGCGGACCAAGGCGGTCTATTCGCACTTAGCATAAATAGACACTGTTACTTTTTTCAGTGTTTTTATTTCTTTCATTTGCATACAGCACGAAATGTTGCTTAATTTTCTACTCCAAGTCATAATATCCTTTGAAAGAGAGCAGTAATACATGAATATGTCATTGCAAGAGTGAGGAATATTTTCACTTAAAGCTATTAAAGACTATTCTCAGTTTGCTAAGACAATAAGAATGAAGGCAGCATTTCCCTAACAAACAGCAATTGCACAAGAATCCCAGATCGTGATTGTACAGTTAAAAAATTAAAAAAAAAAAAAAAAAAGCGCATTCAGCTTCCCAAACAAATTTACACAGCCATCGAGTATCAGACACCTTAGAAGTAGAGCTAAAGAAATAAATTATATGCAAACATCCAAATAAATATGACTTTGTACAGGAATGTTTCTTTTGTTTATAAAAATTGTCACAGAAAAATAATTCAGCAAGTTTCCCTTACTTAACTCTACCTATTTGAGTTAAAAAAAAATAAAAAATAAAAAATAAAAATTTGCATCATTACCAATGTCTCTGCATTCAGACTTACTGATTAGCATGAACTTATTAAAAAAAAAATAATGAAAAATATTTTGGTTTACGATTTAGTTTAATTTGATTTCATCTCTCTTCACAAAACCAAAGTTCCTATTCTACCCAGTTTATGTAAACATAAAAAGATACTGAAGACAGTACAGATGCTATGTTTTACAGTAGTTAGTTTACCAGGTATGAAGTATTATTGTGCCCTAAAAAAAAAAAAACCCATTTTAAATTCAATGCTAAACAAAGAAAAAACTAAACATGAGTCCCGCATGCCGAAATACTGAATTTGGTCTTTAATATGTGGTATCTTTTTACCCTGTGTTTGCTTTTGTTTCTCTCTCTCTCTCTCTCTCTCGCAAACAATGTAAAGTAAATAAAACTAGGAAAAACATTTTTTTGGCAAGCTCCAAATATTTTTTTAAAATAAGTATATGATAATAGTCATATCAACTGACTGATTTTTTTTTTCCTCCACACTTGAGATGACCATGCAATTGTGCACAGTTAACTCGCAGTCATCATGCATGGTAAAAGGCTTCCTGTTCATGACAAGGCAAAATAACTCTTGTGATTAAGGCACATTTAAATATCCAATACAATATCACAGTACTGCAATCGAACCGATTCATAAAACCAAGTCGAATACATTTTACAGATTTGAAAAGTGTCTTCTTATGTGATTGTTCAGGCAACCTGATCTGGCTCGACTCTTCCTACATTTTTTTGTTTTTGTTTGATAATCTTGCCATGTTCCTAAAATGGCTTTAAAACAGGCAATAAAAACTCACAATCAACCAGATTTCCTTTCATCCCTTAGCAAAGTAAATAACATGACCCCTCTAGATTCGTCTCCTTGGCAAACTAAGAGAAAAAAGATGCATGGTCAAATGAAGTTCACTCTCACAGAGGTACTCAAAAGACCTGTTTGCTCTCCAAGAGCAGGTCACATGAAGTTCATCACTTGACTTCTGCTGTGAACATTATCAGACTCTGGAAGTTCCTGTAAGTATGGCACTGTTTGAGAACAGTGATATCACACTGTTGAGGTATAACAGTGGCATCTTCTTTTGGTTCCATTTCATAGCAGCAGTATTGGATGCTGTGCTGTCGACATCCAAAGAAAAATATATATATATAAAAAAGGGGGAGAATATCTTTATCCTTACATCTTTACAGTTTTATGAACATGTGCACTACTCTCTTTTGTTCTCCAGATTCTCTGGTTTCCACTTCCATAGGTGTTTACAGCAAGTCCATCTTACTTATGTTTTTCTTTTTCTTTCTTTTCTGATGTCCTTAAAAGAGAGTAAATCATTGTCCTTGAGGGCTTTGTTTTGTCCTGTTTATCCAAAGTCTTTCACTGCAACAGCAAGAGAAAGAATAAATTAAACTTCTGCAGAATAGAGTAGAATGAGTAAGACGAGTAATCCAGCAATGCATGCTTTGTAAAGGGCAGCTCTCATTTCCTGTTATCGGCACACAAGAGCTATTAAATGACACCGATCACACTGCAATCAAGGATTTGTGAATGTGCATGCACTGAGGACAAAGAGAACCTTTCATTTCACATTTCGTATTTGTTGGCATGAAAGAGCAGCATTGCCCAAATGGTTTCAGATTTTATAATAGATATCAAGTGGTGACCCAATACTGTAGCAAAATGTAAAAAAAAAAAAAAAAAAAGGTCTTAAAAATCAAACATTAAGTTGTATTAACATTACCATGCATAGCCTGTACAATATGCAAAATGATTAATATGACAAGTTTCATGTCAAATCATAACTGTTCGTAAGTGCAACCAACTGTTTGAGAACCACTGCTGCAGAACATTCAAAACACTCCTAAAATATCAAGTGTGACTGTGTTTAGTCTACACTAAAACAGACTGTGGCCCAGAACAGAATGCCTCTTACTTCTGACGTGCTTGTCTGAGGAACAATCTCGCTGAGTGAAATGGGTTCCAAATCCAAGCTTTCCCCTGATGACTGGGCAGCTATACTGCTACGACTGCGAATAAAGTTAATTTGAATCAATAGAAATGTCAGTAAATGTTTATTATGTGTGAAAAGACATAGAATCAGTACATAGTATTATTAGTAGTAGCTGACCTTTTTTTTAAACAAATTCAACCAAATCTTGTTAAACCACATACCTCAGAGCTGGAGTGTTTGAGGGCTGAAAGCTTACAGGAGAGGTTGCTGACAGGGTCGTATCAGCTGAGCTACTTGTGATCTCATCTTCATTCAGTTGCTGTGGGAGCAGGTCAGGACGAGCAGTCTGCACACCTGAGGAAAGATGAGAGAAAAAGAGTACGCGCTCCTTAGTCAATAATGATTTGAAAAGAGCAATGACAGGAAAGACTGAACTACAAAACTGCTTTTCACTACTAGCTGATGACTCCATTTAGGCTTCTAAAATGTCAGATGATTCAAATGCATAAACCGAGAACTGAAGGCCTTATTGATTCCTGAATTATGAGAACAATGCTGACATTGTCCATGTATGTGCTGTAGGGGGCAGATGTTTACAGCTATCATTTGCTCTGCTATTAGCACACAAGGCCATCTGACTATTAAACTACACAAAGTTCTCATGTAATCTCTGCTAGTGTTGAAATCAAACAAAGTATAGCATGAACAACGCTTTCCATATTCTCAAGAACAAGTTGAGCAACCCTGGCCTAAGAGTTGAGACCCTCAAGTAGCTTGAACGCAAAAAGTAAACTGCATAGAGGAAATGGTCATTAGCAATCATGAAAATAACACAATTAGAGATGCACAACATATCAGTTTCATATTTTTTAGGCCAATATATATGTTCTATATATGAACATAATATATGTTCTTCTAATATCAGTATCAGTTGCCATTCAAATTTGCAATGAAATGGAAAGGACATTTTCTTCCGTATTATGATGTATATCTGAGTGTGACAGACTAAAGAAAACAAGGTAGGGACTTTTTCTTCTATTAATAGATTGTTGACTGGATTTTGGGGTATAGCCGTTGCATTCAAAAGTGAAAGCAGGTGGACATGAGCTTGCAGGGGTGGAGTGTAAGTGGATTATGATATTTCAATAAAAAAAAAATTACAAAGTCAAAAAGTCTAAAAAAAAAAACTTATGCATACATAGATTAATTGTTTGCAAAAAAGATCACTAACAAGCGTTTAAAAAACAGATTTTTTTTTTTTTTTAATTTTCATGCTGACTTTAATTTTGCATGCTTGTTTCCTCTATTTGTACATGTAGATTACCTTTCGCCTTTTTAAATTAACTTTAAATACTAAATTTAAAAACACTGTTAAATATAATCTTAAAATAAGTAAACATTTTTCATACTGTACAATATAATGTTGTGATGCCAAAATTCACTTGAATCATTTGATCCAGTTATCAGTGTTTCAGTTTTTAATGTTTAATTTTTAATCTATTCAGAAACAGTTTAAAATTTTAGTATTTACACCAACACTGAACCAATGAGGAAATTCAAAGATGATTTCCTTGAGCAATCTCAACCAGTCTAGAAACATGGCCAATTATTTACATTTAAGGCATTTAGAAGATACTCTTATCACGAGAGAATGATACTGGAAGGTACAAGCATTTAAAGGCTCATTTGACTGCTATCTTGGTAGGCTATCCTGCTTATCCTTCCCATTTCCCTCCTATCTCTCAATGTCTTCTCATACCACTGTCTCCTTGAGTGTCTGGGCTGAGGGACACAGCTCCACGGCTGCACAGCTGCGCTGTAGTCTGTTGTGGCTGTGTTTGTTCTGCTGCTACAGGAAGGGACTGTTGCTGTGATAGTCCAGATACTGAAATGTTTGACTTCTTCCCACCAGACACGGTTCCTCCTCGACTTTTCTTTGAGGGAGACGTTTTCACTAAAAGAAGAATACAATTTTTTGAATGCATTAGGCCTTTAATGCATCCGTTGCAGATGTTTAAATGTGACGATCAAACTCACAAGTAGGTTTTTTGAAGACTGTATTGCACATAAACTTCTGGAAACGATCTGCATAGAAACTCGGCCGGTGCACAGATACGGTGTCCTGCAGAGGAAATATTAAATAACAGAGAGAGAAAAAATAAATGCACAAAATACGTTTGTATAGTTAATATTCATGCAATGTTTGATATAAAGTACAAGACATACCCCATCATGCAGCAGAGCTTTCCATGAGTGCTCCAACTTCTTCACAAGCCTAAACATACAGTTATTAGCAAATTATAGGAATTTATTTTGGAGAACATGCAAAGATGTGGAAATACAGTTTACCTGTAAGACTGGAGGATGTCAATGATGCCGATGAAAACCAGCAATTTTTCTCCTTTTGAATTAAATGCTGGAATTCCTCCCATGCTGCAAATAAAGAACAAATATCGCACATTAACAAATGTGCAGGCACAAGTCATAATTTCACAGTAATAATAATAATAATAATAATAATAAAAATATTAACAGTAAAATTGCAGCTCTAGTCACCTAATAGCCAATTAACCTATTAGTAGGGATATATCAAAATCTCAAGATATGATATTATTGTGATATGAAGTCCACAATACGATATTTATTGCGATATTTAAAAAGAAAAAAACATTTTAAAGTTAAATTATTTTAATGTACTTTGAGTTTAAAATTAGAGAAAACTTAAGTCAGTTTAAAAAGTTGTGAAAAGTGAACTGACTTGTACCTGAACTTTAAAGGGGAATCAAGCCTCTTTTTATTTGTGATATACTGTTCTCAGTCTAAATTACATTCACACTGGTGTTTTAGGAAGCCAAACAAATTAGAATAGAATAATAATAACAACAAAAACAACAACAACAAGAGATATTTTGAATTTGGACTGCAGTAACGTTACCCATTTAAACCGCTAGCTGTAAGCAATTCATACTGCACTTTTATGCTTTTATTTTGATGGAAAGAGCAGTAGAGCATTTATTTTGAAGGAAAACTCCAGCTTCAGTGAAAACAGGTTTACAAAAAAAAAAAAAAACACAACTCACTACAAATCTAGTGAAACGCTGTAATCATCTGCCTCGAAAATAAAGCCTAACTGGCGGCTGTTGCGTTCCCAAATGCGCACTAAACTCACAGCATGTGCGATAAACGAGTTCAATTTTAGTTTGTTTGACAGACACCGTGCCAAATAATCATAATTGCCCAAAACAAATATATTTTAAAAACTACACTTTTTGCCTGGAAGACCTATCGTTTCATATCATCATGTGACCACGATAATATCGAGACAGTTTTGCTATCACAATATTGATAATATCGTTACATCCCTGCCTATTAGTGAATGATTTCTGTAGGATCATGTGACACTGAAGACTGAAGTAATGGTTGCTAAAATTCAGGTTTGCATCACAGGAATAAATTACATTTGAAAAAATTAAATTGCATTTTAAATTTGAAATTGCACAATGTTACTGTTAATAAATGCCGTCTTGTTGAGCACAAGAAACCCATTTAAAAAACATGAAGGTAAACAAAAACACTTACAAACCCCAAACCTTTGACTGATACGGTAAAGCTCTCTCTAAAACAGGCCCTATAGCCATACACATTTAGACAGTCTTGTGCTATTTCTGAGTGTCATACCAGGTGTTTTGCAGATTCAAGATGCCAGCCAAAGGTGGATCACTAACCTTTCGTAGGGCTGCGGTGAAGTCTTGCCCTTGGATTCCCCTTGAATAGACTCAATGGCTGTACAGTAAAGGGGCTTCTGCCCTTGTGCCTTTTTCTGGGTATCGGGCACTGCAGTAGATGCCTCTTCACCTGCCCGGTCCAAGTTGTGGATACCCATCAACAGACTGTAGTCCATGATTTTAAAACTTTGTAGTACCTACATGTACAGGAATATAGAGAGGCACATGCAGCAGATGCAAATGGTAGAGTGATTCATTCACAAGTTTTTTTTTTTTTTTTTTTTTTAAAGAATGGATTAAGCTACCACGAATGTGCACAATGCATTTATTACATGTAAATTTACAACCAAGCATCTCAAGCACAGGAATTATAGCTGGATCTTGAACCATGTGAAAGGCACACAGTAATCTTAAACTCATACTACTTTGACAATTCAAAATTTGTAAACAAAATTCAAGGACAATGTTGCGCCATCCTTGCTTACGTTTCTTTCCTCTTACAATATGTCAGCTTCTGCCTGTAACACACACAGACAAACACTCTTACCCGACAGTCTCTCTGAATAGTCCTGCATAGGGCATTGTAGTGGTCACTCTCCAGCAATATGCCCTCAGGCATATCCTGCATGAAGTCTAGGTCTTTATATGTAGGCAAATCCTTGGCCCTCTCTTTCGGTGAAGCACGCCGCTTATATGTTGAGCCCTTCATGTCGAATTTAAGGTGCATGGGTACAGCGCGTGGCAGCAGGTTGTTCATCACTACAATTCGGATGTTCTTCCCCTCGGCCTGAACGCAGTAGAGGCCGTAGAACTTAGGAAGCAGCGTACGCATGTTCTGGTTCAGGTTCTAGAAGATGAAAAGTCAATTATGTGGTGGAAACTACTGCGCTTAATGTTATGATAAATTGAACAAGAAATGTTGAGATTTTTAAAAAATATATAGAAATACACACTTACCATGAAGTAACCTGGCAGGAGTGTTTGCAAGAATTCCGCCTCTTTGTGTTGTACCGTCTTAATTATAAACTCATCATCACTAGATACGTAGAACAGAGACCCGCTTGCTCCAGGATTAGACAGCTCAATAAGGGGTTCATTACAAAGAGAGTACTGCAGAAAACACACACATGCACAGCAGTTAACATATGACTGGAGGCTTGCAGGTGTCCATTTAACTAAATGCAGTGTCACTGAGAAGCACTTTTGGCTTTTCTAGATATTATTTTGATTCAGAATGCAGTGATAATTAATCATTCACAAGTTTAGCTCTACACAACAGCAAGTTCTAGCTTATTAAATATAACCAGACCAGTTACAAAAATTAATATTCATTATTTCCCTAAAAAAATTCGGTCCCACTTTATATTAGGTGGCCTTAACTACTATGTAGTTACATTTAAATTAATCATTCAGTACAATGCACTTATTGTGTACGTACATGTTTTTACATTGTACTTATATTTTTAAAAATACCTATATGTACTTACATCTGTAATTAATTTCTGTAATTACATTTATAATTACACATAAACCTACCCATACCACTTTACCTGTCCCTAACCTTACCCATATCCCACCTCAATAGCAGCAAAAGTGTTTTGCAATACAATATGAACACAATAAGTACATTGTACTTATTTTTTGATGTAAGTACATAGTAGTTAAGGCCACCTAATATAAAGTGTGACCAAAAATTCCAATGACAATTCCAAAAAATTTAAAATTCGGTGAACAAACAAGATTACCAGGTAGTCATCAGGTCGGATTCCAAACATCTCCCTGAAGTAGCGGAATGCAATGGGAGCATATGTTTTGAACTTGAAGTCACCATGGTGATGACCTGGAGTTGAGTTGCTGCCTTGACTAAGAGGGAGACAAAAACAAGCACATTTATGTACACAGTGTGACCAGTACTAATGAAAGGTTCTTCGAGGTTACTTTTATGCAGACACACACACCTGGGAAAGAAGATGCTTTCTACCACTTCAAAGTCCTGCATGAGCACATCTCTCTCTGGCTTCTGACTCAAGCTTCCCACACTGTGTGTGATGCCCAGCTGAATGGCACCTTTAAGAGCAGATGATGTGGTCTGAAGAGTTCCAATGGATCGCACACGATGAACAGAATAAGAATGTGTTAGTTAGTATGCATTCAATACAGAAAATTACAAGACAGTTCTTCTGGAACTACTCCAGGTTCATTTTAGAACTACATATATCACCGATACATTCATCTTGTTTGAAGGCCTACAAAAGACACTTGTGATTTAATAAACTGAAAGGGAGTAGCAATAACAAGGCCTGCTGGTCTTATCTGTATGTACCTGCCCATGTCATTTATTAGGCTTTATCTTCTTCATGGTGCCAGACAAAGAACAGTGAAGACAATAATAATCTGTGTTGCAGGAAGATCTGACAGATTCAGGAATGTGCGTCATGACACCGAGATTGGAAGTTGAACTGCCAATACGTTCGATCTGGTCCCATCTCTTACAAACTTCTATTTTTAAATATTTACAGTGTATATGTAGCAGTACTCAAAATGAGGTTATAAAATCTGGATATCCACAGCTCGTACCTTTTTATATGTGGTTTCCCCAGTGGGGTCAATTCCTCTGTGTCCCATGGTCTTTTTGTTCGTCTGGGATGCACCAGAGATGCTGAGAAGCTGAGAGATATATGATTGCTCAGTAAACACATCAGACAAGAAGACAAAAAAAGAGGATTTCACAAGAGGATTTTTCTGTACATGGCTGATAGACAACTATATTATATTTTTAGTATTTTAAAAATGTATTGGGGGGGGGGGGTCCAATGCTGTTTCATGCATGTTGAGTTATTTACACTGTTGAAGAGTTGGATTCTCATGCTACACATGGCCAAAGTTTCAAAAAATGACTTGGACATATAACAGAGTATTTCTGTGCCAAATGCACACTTCCGGGTTTCTTACAAGTTTCGGAAAGTTTTTTTTTCGACCGTGGCTCGTCATTACGTGATGAATGGTGGAACTCCTTATATGGGCATTTCGCCTGAAGAATGTCTCTGAAGAAGTGTGTTTTTGGTTGTGAGGGAAAGATAACCTTGTTCAGCTTCCCTAAGAACCCAGCATTACGTAAACAGTGGATGCATTTTGTTTTTCCGAGGCAGCAACGTTTTTGCAAGCGTGTTTGTTGACGAACGTTTTATAAACGTTTTTTTAAGGCCCAGATCGACGTTGGATTTGCACATCATTAGATACTGAAAGATGGAACGGTCCCAGCTATAAAAGATCCCAGTCACGATTCGGAACTGCAGACAATAAGTGAAACGGCATCAAATGACTCTGTTCGGTTTGCAATCGGCACGCAAGTGCTCGTCATTCTTTAGCTCCGCCCACAGCACACCTCCAGGAGCTCGGCTTTTTTCAGAGAGAATCGTAAAGCTGTATCTTTCTTTTATAAATATGATAAAACTAAAGACTCTTTGGAAATATGAAGGATGCAGTACTACTCTATAGGTACTCAAGATTAACATGAGATTGGGTGAAACTGTGTGTGTTATGCCCCCTTTAAAATTGTGATTTATTCAAGTTCCAAATAAATTAAAAAAATAAAACGCTGTTTATTCTCAGTGCAACAACAAAAAACAAAATTAATCTCAAGAATGAAGTAACATAAGTAGTGCAGAAGTTATACAGAATATATTGTGAACACTTTAATGCATGTAAATCAAAACCCACATCATGAGTTGTGCTGATTCATGAGAAATAAATAGAAATAAAAGAAGAGGGCAGAGAGTCCAAAAATCACATTGTAGACAAAATTTAGATGTCTGCTAGCCCTGATTAGGAAAACAGTTACAGTATGGAGCCATAAATAAATTAGCCAATAACCACAGAAAGAGGATGAGACAAAAAGGGAATGTGAAATTAAAATTAAAGCGATAGAGAATCGTATAATTACCTCTGAGGAAGCCATCTTTCGATTTCCAGGAATACCTATGGAGTAAAAAAAAAAAAAAAAAAAAAAAGAAGTTTCACCCCAATTTTATAATGCAAATTAATAGTGGAAAAAAAAAATTAGGCATTATATGGTGCCCTCTGATTGATTTATGATATGTAGCTAGCTGTATTACAATTAACTAAAAGATTCTTGACATTCTTTCAAGAAAGCACAGCGCATGCTTCAAGTATGTGAAGCATTAGAGCAGGGATCCTCAAATCTGGTTTGAGCTAAACTCTGCAGTGGATTGGCCCTCCAGGGTACGATTTGAGGAACCCTGCATTAGAGTGTACTTCTTAGAAATGTCCTATTGGTTTGATTAAAAATTCAGTCTAGCTTCTGTGTTGTTTCTTAATTTTGTGAATTACAAGCTAATGATATCCATGAATCCTGCTGTTTTAAGATAACAACACTTTAAAGAAATAGTAAACCCAAAATTGATAATGTGCCTCAAATTTACTCATCACAATAATCCACACCACTCCAGTCCATCAGTTAATACATTTGCATAATATAATAAAACTTCTTTTAGTGAAAAAGTCCTCTCACATCAAAATCCAAGTTAAAAATGTCTTCATAGATTTGTTTATTACAAGCAGGCAGCTTTTCACTTCACAAGACATTACTTGATGGACAGGAGTCATGTTGTGGTGTGATGTGATTTGTCAGCTGTTTGAACTCTCATTCTCACGGCACCCATTCACTAGAGAGGATCCGTTGGTGATGATGTAATGCTAAATTTCCCCAGAACTGTTCTGCTGAAGAACCACACTCATCTACTACTTAAACAGCCTGAGGGTGTTTTTTTTTTTTTTTTGCTTTTGTGTGAAAAACTACACTACAAAAAAATGCAAAATAAATGCAAATGCAAAAGAAAGCTGTTCAAACGGAGTTGAGATGTGTCGTTAACCACAACTATGAGTGTAAGCATGCAGCATGCACAGACACCTGGGTGGGTTTCAATTCCTTTGTTCTTCCAAGAAAACACTGTAACCCAATCACACTAGCTGAGTGTGTGGTGGCACTACACTCAAAATAAGAAAGACAAGCACAACCCAGGCAGTCACAGGACAGTCTACAACACTGATATTCAAATTGAGTTCATATGCAAACACGGGCACACATGTGCTTACACACATGCATGTACCTCACCGCTGGATTAACTTCCAAAATAAAGACATCTGAAGAGTGACAACAGTAATTAAAAAAAAAAAAAAACATAGGAAACTTTCTAACTTTACTATCATTAATATATGGAAGGCCATTTTTGCCATGAAATCAAAAAATAGAAAGGTAATGGTCACTCTCTCACTATTGTGAAATTCTTTATTTCACAATTACTGCTTTTCTTCTTTCAAGAATATCTTTCATTTCTTATCTTATGTCTCTGCGAGTTTTTTGTTGAATTAAATTGTGGGATAAAAAGTCTCTATTACCCTTTTTTGTCCCATGGCAGAAACAGGCTCCCATACTAATGAAATAATAATTAAAGTGACCACAATTTTCACATCCTATTTTGTTAGAGAGCAAACATCACTTGTCTGAGCATTATTATACACATTTATATTTTATCTGTGCCACTAAAAGCTTTGGGAACTACTGAATATCTGCAAAATTCATGCATATTTAGATTAGAAAATCATCATGTGTGCTAAACTGAAGGGCGCAAAAAGAAAAATGTTAGTTATTGAACTATGTCCTGCCAGCACACATCAAAATCTACACCAGGTAATAATAACAACAACAACAACAACAACAACAACAACAAATAGCTCTGTGCGCTCACTCCTTCAACATGGTCTCAACAAATCTAGTTATTCATTTCTTACTTTAAAACAAAACTGATTTGCATGAGATTCATTCTTTGAAGCCAGAGCACAATAACTTCATCTGCCTTACACTAATGTGTCTTAAACATGAAGAGGAAATAAAATGCTCTCTTACTGGAGCTCGCTCCATCCGTGGAAACGACAGCCGGCGTAGCCATTTTCTGGCGGAAGTTTCATATGGTCCTGCTTGTTTTCACTTGTGGTTTATACCCCACAGCCCTGGAAGATAAGCATGTTCAAATAAAGTCTGTTATAAGAAACTAACTGATGGAAGATTACAAAAGTTACTTAACTTAGTGTGGTAATATTCTACTCTGACAAGTACTGAAGGAGCTTTATATCAAGTTAGTTCCACACTAACGTTACCTGTCGTACTTTTACTTTCTCGTTTAAAACAATCGCTAAACATAGAAAAATGTTTGCTAGCTTGCTTATATGCGAATGGTTTAATGGCTAGAGATCCACAATAACAACAGGTAAACGCGCTTAACTTACCACAACTTATTTACTTCGCTTTTAATCGAGGATCAAAAACAGGGACGTTTAACTTTTGTTTACGTTCAGAACTGCTCGATGCTTCGTGCGACTCTTTGAGGAACTCGAAATTCTTGTTTTTATTACTTTACCGGGTCCATCCGAAGTAAATAACCAGCTGAAACGCACGGAAACGTCCTCGTTCCTCGAGCCTAACAAACAGGCGGAAGTGACGTTGTTGCGCCGCACTGTCCTGCTGGGCGCGGTGGCCGCTGAACTTGGACGAACTGGCTTTCTACACTACAGGGGGCGCTCGAGTGATACACACTAGTCCATGTGGGCATTTAACCCTTAAACAGGCAACGTGCAACAATAGGTGCGTTCGACTTGAAGCGGCGCTGCGCAGAATGATCAGTGTATTACATCAAAGTACCGCGAGAGCGATTCGAATAAGGATCCGTCTGCTTGCTCTCGCGGTACTTTGATGTCATACACTGATCATTCTGCGCAGCGCCGCTTCAAGTCGAACACACCTATAGTCTCTTGTTGAAGGCGCGTGGATCATTATCATAGTTGAGGTTGTTCGGAGTATAGCCACGTGACTTGGTTCAAATTTTCTGTGCTCATTTTGTCAGTTGACCTAAAGCTAACAGGTGTGCTCAACTTGAAGCTGTGCACACAGGTCTAAGTATGTCAGACTTATCAAAGTATCGCAAGAGGATTGGAAAGCATAAGAAGCACTCTGCTCTCTTATCACTCTCGCGGTACTTTGATGTCATACACCGATTGGTCTGCTCAGCTATGCATTAAAGGGATAGTTCACCCAAAAACGAAAATTATGTCATTAATTACTCACTCTCATGTCGTTCTAAACCTGTAAGACCTTCGTTCATCTTCGAAACACAAATTAAGATATTTTGGATGCATTCCGAGAGCTCTCTGACCCTCCCATAGGCAGCAAGGATCCTAACATGATCAAGGCTCAGAAAAGTAGAAAGGACATCATTAAAATAATCCATGTGACATCAGTGGTTCAACCGTAATTTAAGAAGCTTACGAGAATACTTTTTGTGCACAAAGAAAACATAAATAACGACTTTATTCAACAATTCGTCTCCTCCGCATCACCGTATAGCGCCATTTTAGAGAGCATCACATATGTATGCTGTTCTTTGTCAGCAAGTTGTTTACGTTGTTTATGCTTTGATTTGAACGTAAACAACATATTCATGTACATACGTTGTTTACATATGTGATACTCTCCAAAATGGCACTATAAGGTGATGCTGCGGAGAAGAATTGTTGAATAAAGTCGTTATTTTTGTTTTTTTCACACACAGAAAGTATTCTCGTAGCTTCTTATTATGGTTGAACCACTGATTTTACATGGATTTTTTTTTTTTTTACGTTCTCCTTGCTGTGTTTCTGAGCCTTGATCGTGATTCAGGATTACATAGAAATTATACATTGTTACATAAATTAAATTATATGATTGTTTAGGGATGGAGCTAAACCGTGCAGGACAGCGGAGCTCAAGGGGTGGAATTCCCCACCCCTGAGAAATGAAAACAAGACAGTTCAGAAATGTAAAAATACAAGAAATGTCTGTGCCTCAATTTGAGGACACTTAGACATATCATACATGCAGCATATTTTGAATATTACATATTTGTTTGCATCAAATAAATGACAGAATTATTGATGGCTGTTTGTTATACCCTAATAGGGCAACGTATCTTTGGAGATGCAGCTCATGAAATCCGAAATATATCAAATATTTCAAAGATTCTTTTGAATATGTTTCATTTAAGTCCAGATGATATAAAATGTGACATGAAATGATTTTTTTGCTGATCATTTTCCACTCTTGCCTGTTTTAGGGTTAAATCACTGTTCTCTGTGCTCAATAAACATATTTGTTCATTCATACACTTAAACCTTATGAGATAAATTAAAACGATAAATTATGAGGGACCTGAAATGCACAGCCTCTTTTTTTGATTTCGTACAGTGACAGCAGCTATGATTAAAGACACTAATGGTCAATAAATAATGATATCTATTACTAATTATGCACAAACTGCACAAATATTGGAAAAAAAAATATTAGCCAATCAGATTTTAGAGCCAGAACTATAACAGTAACTTATCTTTGGTATTCTATTAAATGAGGAATAATTTAAAAGTGCCTCATGAGCTGCTAATTATAGTAAATAATCCTAAACAATGGCATCCAACATAAAGCAATCTTGTATAACTACCTTGCTGAAAATACACAGCAGTATTGAACAATATTTTATGGAAGGGATATCTAAGGACAACAATTATTTTCTGGTAAAGGAACATTACTATATCACCATGATCATGCCAGTGTCTGTATAACCCTACAATTATTGTTGTATGTCACTAATTTATGTGTCAAGATGCTGAAACTCTTTTCTAACCTTATAAAATAACATTTCTCAAAAATGGTTTTACTTTTGAAGGCAGTAACAGACCCTATCTGATTCCTATGATTCTTTCACTACATCACCAATAAATAAATAACCCTACGAACCAGACAGAAGGGCAGTTGTATTTATGATCTGTGATTTATTCATGCTATTTTTCCACAAATACATCTGCCATGCAAATAAATGTCAAACAATCCTTTGAATCCTTTTGCCACTTTCAAATCAGTGCATTTTGGGAATGAGAATGATTAAATTACATGAAAAGCATGTTATATTCTGACTCTTGTGATTCACAGTTGATTAATTGACACAGGTTGTGTGCTGCTGAATGAAATAAAAAATATATGGCAGTAAGACCTTTAACAGGTGTTGGGGTCCCAGGTGAAAATAGTGTCAGGTGTTATTAGGGGAGCAGTGTACCCACACAGGGGTTGGTAGGAAGGGTTAGGAGCCCGTCTTTCAAAGCAGTTCCACCTTTCTTCTCCATTCTTCTCACAGCACTCATGGACCAAAGTCATAGTGGAATATTCCTCAATACAGAAATAGGACAAGGCAGTTTCCCACTGCAAACGCAAAGAAAAAAAAGGCATCATTATATTTCTGGTTATCAGTGCTGTGGTAAAATGACGTCTGTTTGGCTCATGTTATGAACTCACCGCCTGTTTCGCACAGCAAAGGATCTGTTCATTTCCAAGGGCCAAACCTCCAAAGCAGCACTGACTCAACCATGACTCTAGTCTGTTTACTGCATTTCCAGCGCGGTGAGCATAAGCGTAACTGGATGAAGGGAAACAGAAGGCAGGATATCTGGGACGACCATTTCCGTGAAGACAGACTGCATTGAGATTGTTAACTGACGGTCTGGCTGGAGGGAAGGATGATTCCATCAGTACGTTAGGATCACCGATCTGTCCCCCTTAATGGAATAAAGACAAGACATAAAAACATGTTATTGAAAAGTCACTTTTTAAAAATGTATTACAGGAAGTTTCAGAGAATGCAGAATCAACATCTCTTTTTTATGCCTTTTATTAGGACAGGACAGTAGAGAGATGACAGGAAAACATTGGGAGGAGAAAGGGGCCAGCCTCAACATATTTGAATGCAATGTGTAGGTACCACAATGGACATTGTTAGAGAAATATATCTATTTAAGTTTACATTTATTCTTTTAGAAGATGCTCCAAAATTAGAAGACAAAAAAGGGTTGAAAAATAAAGCACATACCTGCCAATGAAATTAGATGAAGTATCAAAGTAGTTACAAGTGTGTTTTTCCAAACCATGACTTTTTATTTTATTTATTTATTTATTTTTTAAGTTAAAAAAAGGTCCTTCTTTCCTGTTTGCGAATTTGCACTCTTTTCTTCAGTCTTGATGGGGAGCTTTAAAATACTGCAAGGCCGTGTCTGGATTTAAAGGGTTGGAAGGGGAACGAGAGGCGGGTCAAAGCTGGTGGGTCAAGCAGAGCTTGAAGAAAGGAGATAATGTTATCTGCCTTTATTTTATATAAACTCCCGCACGACACTAATTCAAACATCAAAACAGTGAATAGTCAAAACAGGAATGTTCTTCAACCCTATTCTAAAACATTGAGCTTATTCACATATTTTTATCTAATTAAAATGGCTTGCTCAAGTGAATGAGAGAAATACTCCCATGGCTTCTTGCAAACCAATCAGTTCGGCTGATAATAATGCGATGCATCATGCTTGAGGAACTGCAGTTAGAAAAACATAAAATATGTTGATGTATCCCACTGGTGGCAGCTAAACAAAGCAAGATAAATACCAATTTCAGCTTGGAGTAGTGAGAAATTCTTTGAAGTGTCTACGGGATCAAAACTCCCTCCAGGGCAGACTTATCAACTGCTTACCAGTTTGTGAAATTTGGTTATTTCCCATTAATGAAATTAATGGCTATGAATAATGCTATGAAAGAAATTGCAAAAACCATTTATTTAGTATTTTCTGTTTCAGATATTTGGGTATATTTGTCATGGTGGACAAAATTTGCTATAGTTTAACAATTTATACCTGCTATTAGTTATTAAATTGTTACGTCCAATATTAAAGCTACTCATGAGTTGCTGTTGGGAACGGTGCCCCCCCCCCTTCTTTTTCTCTTTTTACTTTTTCTTTTAGCAGGGCGATGTTCGTACCTGATTGGTTTGTTCATCTGTCAATCATTAAGGTGATGATCTCGCTAATAAGGGTCCGCCATGTGATTATAAAAGTGCACCTGTGGTGGAAGCAGGAGTGCTTATGTTTGCCATGTACTTCTGATTTTTGACTCTTTTTATGGCTAAGAAGGTCTGTGTTCTTTGATAACTTAGTGAATGATGGCTTCTTTCTCTTTGTACCTTTTACCGTTTTTGTTACCTAGTGGTAAAATCTGCTATGAAATGGGGAAGAGGAAAAGAACAGATGATTTCATGTGATACCTTTAACTGAAAATTGAGTGTTTAATCTTATCATTATACATTACTGACACTCTATCCTCCAATTTGATACTGTTAAGTGCTTTGACACAATCTGTATTGTTAAAAGCACTATATAAATAAAGGTGACTTGACTTGATATACATGTACCACACTGAGTTTTCAATTGCGTAAACTAGTTTAGAGACCCGTGCCACCCTCTGTGTCATTTTAGTTTGTAGTAAAGAGCAGTTTATTTAGGGTATCTTTGGCGCTGAATATTTTTCTTTTCTTTTTTTTTTCCAATTTGGGGTTTTCTTGTGAACATCGATGGTTGAGTTAAATTAGAAGGTTTCCTTTTTTAGTGAGATTGGTTGCGTTTTTGTTTCTTTCTTTGATTTGGCACGGTCTAGTACTTTACTCTTTTCCTCATTCTTCTGTGAACCAAATTCTTTTTGCTTGGTTCAAAATTGTATATAAGTTGTATATTTATGTAAATCATTATTTTGGACTTAACTTTTGCCTTGTTTACTTTATTTTAATAAACAGACACTTTACCAGATTCAGGACTGCTTGACCGTGATTGCTTTCCAGTATGCTCAGTGTTTTGATGTTTCAGCACTTACTTTTCCCAAGACATAAAAGGGTTTGTAACAAAAATTCATTTAAAATAAATTTGTAAAAAATTCTCTCCAATTTTACTTTAATCAAGATATTTTATGATATGGTTACTCATTTGGGAATAGGCTATTTTGAATGAAAAGGAACGCAATTTAAACCGGTCTGTGTGTCAATCCGTCCCTGGTCTGTAGGCTTCTCTCACCTCCTGTTTGACGCAGCAAAGGATCTGCTGGTCTGAGGTCTCCTTGTGCTACACCTGTCTGGCAGCACTGACTGAACCACGCTTCTGCTCTGTTTACTGCAGTTCCCACACGATGAATGTAGCCGTGACCATGGGAGGCAGCTGGCAGGACATCTGGAGCGGCCATTGCCATGAACACAGACTGCATTGAGTCAATATTCCTTCCTTCTGCTTTGGAGAGGGCATAAATTTCTGATAAAATTCAAATGAATAAATAAACAAACAAATAAAATTAAATAATATATAAATTGTATACAATTGTATTATGTAATAATTTATTTAAATAATTAATTATTAATAAAAAAAATATTATGAATACAGAACAAGAAAAAAGCTGAAGTTAATCAAAATTTACTGATATCATACCAGATTATATAGTGTTGACAAAGGAAGGCTCTAGTGTTTTTAGATTTTCTTATTTCTTGGACAAAATATTAACTATGATAAGAGTCATAATTTAACAATGTAATGTAACACAGTAAATGATGTAACTGAGCTTTGAAACACTAAAAACAAAGATCAGGGGTTCGGCAATCTACTGGCATTCTGAATAAGAAAAAAAAGAAGGCCTCAGTTTGAATGAATTAAGTACTTAGTTATTTTAAGTAAATGTCTTGACTGAACTAAAAATGTCAAGTTGCTGTGTTTTAAATTCATAACAATCATTGCCTCAGTACTAAGAATTGCTTATTAATATTTCTTTGGATGTGGAAACTTAAAACAAAATTCTGAAGGGAACCAGTAAATTATTTTAATACATTTTAAAATGTAATTTATTCCTATTATGGCAAAGCAGAATTTTCAGATACACTACTAAGCTATTCAAAAGTTTGGGTAGCCTAAGTAAGAAACATACATTAATACCTTTATAATGTTACAAAAGATTTCTAATTCAAATACATACTTTTCTTTTGAACTTTCTATTCATTAGGCTAAAGAATCCTGCATACATTATAATCAACAATATTATTATAATCAAGCAGCAAATCAGCATATGAGAATGATTTCTGAAGGGTCACGCGACACTGAAGACTGGAGTAACGATGCTGAATAATTTACTTTTCTTTTCTTTTCTTTTTTTATAATAGAGACAGTTCTTTTAAATTGTAATAATATTTCACAATTTGTTTTTACTATTTTTGATGAAATAAATTCAGCCTTGGTGACCTCTTTAAAAAAAAAACATTAAATTTTATTAATGCCTCTCTTTGAAACCTAGTTGTTTGACTATATCGTCACTTTTTTCTAGTGCTGGGCAACGATTAATCGTGATTAATCACATACAAAATAAAAGTTTTTGTTTATATAATATATATGTGTGTGTGTGTGTGTGTACTGTGCATATTTATTATGTATAAAGCCACACACATATATTATGAAAATATGTACATAGGCTACTATCATGTATATACAGAGCCGCTGCTGGCCAAATGGGTGCCCTAAGCAAAATTGTATTGCTGTGCCCCCTCGCCCAAATATTATGGATGTAAAAAAGCAAAACAAAACAAAAAACACCCACTACAGGGGTCAAAATAGAACTTTAACAAAATATAAAAGCAAATAAATAAATAAATTGTAATTAAATTGTACAATTACAATTTTAGCTCTAGGCAGTTATGGTTATTATTTTATTTACAGTTGTCTGATTTATTTATTGTCTCAATTATTCAGAAATCACACAAAAGAAAATTGAGCAGTTTTACTATGATACTATGTTAATGTTTGTAAGGGTTCAAGGTTGTGATGTCCACATGTTTTGAAGATAGAGGCTGTAGCATTTCTATCTCAAAAAGGTAGCCAAAAATGAAAGATTAAGTGGATATTTAAATTAGCCTAAATGTTTGGCCAATGTTAAAGGACCTGCTCGTTCTCTAAGTGTATTACCAGGCATTTGGCTCCCTTTACAGGCATTTGCAACAATATGTAATGTAAATTTTGCATTATGCAGACCTGTTTTACCAGTGTTTTTCAATGAAACCATATAATTATTAATTAACCAATCATTATTGCCTCATTGTTTTTATATAATACATTTTAAGTCATTTTAAAGGCTGTTGTTGGCTTAGGTTTGTTTTTATAACTGCAAAAATATTATCTTAATACTTCTTTGTAAACTATCACCGCTAAAAAAATGATAAACCATTAGCTTTTTCCAGTAAAACAATTACAAAATTCCTTTTTGTAGTGTGTTTTGGGCATTTTTCCAATAGGATTTAACATCTCACCGATAGAATCCGTTTAACATCCCACCGTTTATTATAATAAATCTTTGAAAATCAAAATCTGGATTTGAATTTTTAATGTTATTATAAACTAAAGATGGTATGTGAAGGTTTGAAACAGAAAATAGTGGTTTTCATCTTGCCACTTTCTTGGTAAAGAAAACACATTTTTACTCAAATTAATCAAGATGGATTTATAGCGTTTTGGAACCAAACTCTTCAGCTCTTCATCATATAATTTATATTATATATAAATATATTTAACATATAAACATAACATATTTTTCTTAAATATATGCATGCATGTGTGTGTATTTATGTATACATAATAAATATACACAGTACACACACACATATATTATGTACACAAAAACGTTTATTTTGGATGCGATTAATCGCGATTAATCGTTGCCCAGCACTACTTTTTTCATGTTTTTGTTGGTGATTGTCTTATGTATAGTAGGCTACATCTTATAGATGTACACATAATATCATCAGATATCACTTTATCAGCATAATCATCATCATTATTAAGGTTTTTCAAAAAGTTGCAATAACTCCACACAACGAACTGTGTGTTCAAGTGTGTGAACAAAGTGTTGAGTTCCTTTGAAGATGGTATGTGGTTGCCCTAATGAGCGCTGGATCAGAAACATTGTTAAGATACACTCACCACAGAAATGAATCATATCAGCTGTAAGAAACTCTTTTTTGTAAGAAACCCAAATAGAAGCATGAACAAACAAAATCCATTAACAGATCAGCGTGATCTTCAGTGATACATGCAAAATACACTGAATAAAAAAAAAAATTGTTTACATAATTCATGGTCTGTTTGTGCGTCAAAGAAATACATATCTTCCTATTAACCTAGATTGAAAAAACTGTTAATATAGATAAGCTCTGTTGGCTAAATAATTTAAAGGGATAGTTCACCCAAAATGAAAATTCTGTCATTAATTACTCACCCTCATGTTGTTCCAATCTTCGGAACACAAATTAAGATATTTTTGATGAAATTCAAGAGCTTTCTGACCCTCTATAGACAGCAAGGGTACAACCACAATCAAGGCACAGAAACGGTGCAAGGACACCATTAAAATAGTCCATGTGTCATTAGAGGTTCAACCATAATGTTATGAAGCTAAGAGAATAATTTTTGTTTGCAAGGAAAACAAAAATAACGGCTTTATTCAACAAATCTTCTCCTCCATGTCACCCTAGCACCATTTTAGGGAGTACGAAAATGCATGCGTGTGCTTTCCTCTGAATGGTGCAGCACATGTGCAGGAAAAGCATGCGCATGAGTAATTAATGTCAGAATTTTCATTTTCGGGTGAACTATCCCTTTAAATGAAAGAATAATAGTTAAGTGACAACTATTGGAACCTGAAGAAACAGTAACTGATTATACACTATTTTAAATGCTTTGGTTCAACATTCTCACCTCAGAAATTTCCTTTAACGTGCACCAGAAACTGATTTGAAATATCATTCTTATATTAATAAAGTTGAAAAACTGCAGAAACATGCATGTCTTTTTGAATTCAGCTTCAATATATATATATAGTATATAGTGCACTAAGAATTGCAGAATCTGGGGTCAGTTGCATAAACAAATAGTCACTAAGGCTGTGTTTTAAGAACTAGTTTGACTTATTAGCCATAGGCGTAAATCCCGGGGGGGACGGGGGGGGGGACAGGACCCCCCCTATCTGAGGCTTGTCCCCCCTAAAAATATCATTACAAGCGACTCTGTGTATTGAAAATAATATAATGGACATATACTTAAAATAATTGTGTGATTAGTAAAACAAAATAAACGCCAAAAAACGTTTTAAGTTCAGAAATGTTTTGAGTCCCCCCTCCCTTTCCTCACAGTGGTTTGGTTCACTGCCTGCTTTCCTTCTTTACCAATACACACACACACACGAGTCCGGTGAGAGAGAGCAAGTTAGTTATGTGTAAGTAGGCTGTCAAGGCTATTTTATTCTCTTTAAACATCGAGTGAAATGATTCTTTCTCTTTAATACAGATGATGCTGGATCATTAATAAATTAGTCATGACAAAAAAATTATGACATCCAATGTATTTTCTATGAGCGATTATAAGGTTAACAAGCGTAAGGCCGTGTTCACACTTGGCGTCTTTTTTTAAGCTGCCAGCGTCTGTTTTACATTATAATCCTATGGAGTAAACCGTGTTTTCAAAAAAGTCCTGAGCGCTTTTTAAAACGCCACCGCCGACATCTTTTTCTGCAGCTCAGAGCGTCTTTTCGAGTTGAAAAAAGTTTAACTTTTCTGAAAAAAACGCCCCACGTCAAGCGCCTTTTTGACAGCTGACCAATGACAAGCGAGTGGCGAGTCGTTTCCATAACAACAAAAACAACAAGAAAAAAGGAGAAGATAGCCGGTAGACAGATCGAACTAGTTTCGGAGCACAAGGAGTTGTATAAAACCGTGCATCATCCAACCGGAGCTCCTGGACAGAATTGTTGGTAGCACCATACAGTTTCCTTCCCCGTATAATGTCGCGCTCCCACAAACGCCGTTGTGAACCGACACCCTCCCCGTTAACTTCAAAAGCCGACATTTCTGTAGCACACAGCGCTAGCTACCGTTGCAGCTGTTTTTATAGCAACAAAAGACGCCCTCTGCTGCTATTTGTAGGCAAAACGCTGCCAACTTTTTATTTTACTAAAAAAGCGCTCTTGTCGACTCTTTCTAGTCAAAAAAGACGCCAAGTGTGAACACGGCCTAACACTGTAGCTTGTCACCCGCTACAACTAACACGGCGATAAGCTTGTGTGTGAACTGATATTAGGCTAATATTGTATACCTATGATGTTAAGTGGCAGATCAGTGGGTTTAATGCGGTTGAATTAATGCGAAAGATACATACTAGGTTTCAGACGAAACCTAAAATACTATGGATGACGCAAAATAATAATTATAATATGACCGCGTGGTGAACCATGAACTCATATTTAAACACGGTCTCCATGCTATGTACACATGCTGTGTACACATATCTATCCTTACAAGTACAATTTTGGCTGTATTATTTGTGTCCCCTTCAAAAATTGCTCTTGAGAAATTTTACGTTTATTGTCCCCCCCCTACTGTCAGATGAAATTTACGCCCCTGTTATTAGCAGTTAGTCAATTAGATAACAGGTAGATAGGTAATCAGTTTTACTTTTCTCACTCAAATTGGGCCATTCTACCTTTTTGTGACTGGATTTAAAAAGTTATTTTGAAGAAAACAAATTAGATGACTAATTTTTAAGACTAGTCTTTATGCAACTAGCCCCTGATACTTTTGTTAGAGCTTAACCTTTTATTTTTACTGATTCTTTTTACCCTATTTTATTTCTGAAAAATTGAGAAAATCTTAAAATGATTTCTTTGGTAAACTACAGCGCAGCAAAAAGAGGATGTGTTGAGCAAACTGATAATGGTTTTGCATGTACAATGGGCATGACAGTGGCCTTCAAGCTGGTGGGATTCATGTGCCCTCTAGTGGTGCAATATTGTGTTGGTAACTTTTAGGTTAGGTTGCAAGCAGACAATGAGCTTTGACATTGGCATTTGTAATCCGTAGATCATAATAACCATCATTGTATTTCTGTGTTGCACAGCTTGGTTTAATACGGATATGCTATAACATTAACAGTGTCTGCCATCTGCTCAATAATTGTTCAGTTGCAGGGGTAAAGCACTGCCATCATTCACCCGAAATTAGAAACAGCTGTCATTTAATGAATAGTTTACCCAACACCCATTATTTACTGACTTATATATTCTCATACTGTTGGTCATTTTGGTGCAGAGAGGATTTTCTATTTCCTTACATTGCTAAAAAAAAAAAAAAAAAAAAAATTAGATATACAGTCAGGTCCATAAATATTGGGACATCGACACAATTCTAACATTTTTGGCTCTATACACCACCACAATGGATTTCAAATGAAACGAACAAGATGTCCTTTAACTGCAGACTGTCAGCTTTAATTTGAGGGTATTTACATCCAAATCAGGTGAACGGTGTAGGAATTACAACAGTTTGCATATGTGCCTCCCACTTGTTAAGGGACCAAAAGTAATGGGACAGAATAATAAATCATAAATCAAACTTTCACTTTTTAATACTTAGATGCAAATCCTTTGCAGTCAATTACAGCCTGAAGTCTGGAACGCATAGACATCACCAGACGCTGGGTTTCATCCCTGGTGATGCTCTGCCAGGCCTCTACTGCAACCGTCTTCAGTTCCTGCTTGTTCTTGGGGCATTTTCCCTTCAGTTTTGTCTTCAGCAAATGAAATGCATGCTCAATCGGATTCAGGTCAGGTGATTGACTTGGCCATTGCATAACAGTCCACTTCTTTCCCTTCAAAAACTCTTTGTTTGCTTTTGCAGTATGCTTTGGGTCATTGTCCATCTGCACTGTGAAGCGCCGTCCAATGAGTTATGAAGCATTTGGCTGAATATGAGCAGATAATATTGCCCGAAACACTTCAGAATTCATCCTGCTGCTTTTGTCAGCTGGTCACATCATCAATAAATACAAGAGAACCAATTCCACTGGCAGCCATACATGCCCATGCCATGACACTACCACCACCATCTTCACTGATGAGGTGGTATGCTTAGGATCATGAGCAGTTCCTTTCCCTCTCCATACTCTTCTCTTCCCATCACTCTGGTATATTGATCTGTCCATAGGATGTTGTTCCAGAACTGTGAAGGCTTTTTTAGATGTCGTTTGGCAAACTCTAATATGGCCTTCCTCACCAATGGTTTACATCTTGTGGTGAACCCTCTGTATTCACTCTGGTGAAGTCTTCTCTTGATTGTTGACTTTGACACACATACACCTACCTCCTGGAGAGTGTTCTTGATCTGGCCAACTGTTGTGAAGGGTGTTTTCTTCACCAGGGAAAGAATTCTTCGGTCATCCACCACAGTTGTTTTCCGTGGTCTTCCGGGTCTTTTGGTGTTGCTGAGCTCACCGGTGCGTTCCTTCTTTTTAAGAACGTTCCAAACAGTTGTTTTTGCTATCTCTCTGATAGGTTTGTTTTGTTTTTTTCAGCCTAATGATGGCTTGCTTCACTGATAGTAACATCTCTTTGGCTCTCATCTTGACAGTTGACAGCAACAGATTCCAAATGCAAATAGCACACTTGAAATGAAGTCTGGACCTTTTATCTGCTCATTGTAATTGGGATAATGAGGGAATAACACACACCTGGCCATGGAACAGCTGAGAAGCCAATTGTTCCATTATTTTTGGTCCCTTAACAAGTGGGAGGCACATAAATAGCCTCAAATTAAAGCTGACAGTCTGCAGTTAAAGGACATCTTGTTCGTTTCATTTGAAATCCATTGTGGTGGTGTATAGAGCCAAAAATGTTAGAATTGTGTCGATGTCCCAATATTTATGGACCTGACTGTAAATTGCATATACATTTCTTGCATTGCTTTATTAGCGCTAAATATTGGATTTAATCTTTTTATGAACTTATTTTTCCCAAATTAGCACAGGTTTTGTATTTCTCTTGGGAACTGATTAATATCGCTTTGGATATTAAACAATTAGATATCACATCATTGCATATAGACATAGCCTATAGACATTTTAAAATGCCACAGGAAAGTTCATTCTCATACTGATCACACTTATCTGCAGGAATGCAGCATAAAATCCCTTAGTAAAGGTGTTTTGATCGCAGGTTATTAAGTCAGTAAACAGCAAAACAAGGTGTGGTGCAGATCAACATAGTAGGCCTACATACCTGACAGTGTGAGTCAGGAAGAACGAGTTAAGGCCACAAGCTGTGGCGATAAAGAATGTGGTGCGTTTCATATTACAAAAGGACAAAAGCCTGTTTTTCGATCCAACTGCAAAGCATTCACTTATGAACCAGTGCTGAGGGACAGCATGTCACAATGGCCCTCAGCAATGCAAAAATGTCGTTGTGTTAGGAATTTAGGGTTATATCACGTAGTGACAGGCTGCAAACGATATATCCTATATCTCTGTGGATACAGATAAATTAACCGAGCATGTAAACATCTTACATACGCTTAGAATACAACGGACTAATATGTAAATCTCTTTAAAAAAAAAAAAAAAATCGCTCAGTTGTTTGTCTGAGAGGCTGCTTTGAAACGATGTGTATTGTGGATGCTATGCAAATAAATACATTGACTTGACCGAACCAAGTTGAACACTTGGCCAAACAACGATGTGAGCGATCAAATAAATTAATGAACTAAACTTAATCCGTACAAAAAAGTGGCAGGGTATTAACGAGCTGCCGCAAATAACATTTCCATATGATTTCCTTCTATTTGTGGTGTGAGGGTTTACAGTTTAATGCAAATCACTGCATCTATAGTATATTAAATCTACAGAGATTAATTATAAAGCCACATTTTATTTTTGTGATGAAGACGAGGCCACCAGCTCGCCTTCGGGGAAAAATGTGAGTCCGTGAAGGGATGTAAAAATGATGGCTCACTCGAAAAAACACTTTTGTGCAAGGTGGAATTTATTTACAGCGCCAGAAAGATTGTTCACAGTGAAGAATATATACAAGTCCACCTAAAAATGACAAAAATCCAAAGTACCAAATAAACAACAAAAGGGAAAAATAAACCAGAAAATAATCCAACACTGATATAATCAGGTAACAAATAGGTATCCACAATATATTGAAGGGGTTTGAGGTTTTTGCTTGAGGCACCGCAGTAGCACTCTTGCATCGACTTGGTAAACAAGTACTGTCTTTCTGTTTGGCCTCAGCTTATATAGGCCAAACCCTGCCCCCTTTTTTGGGCCATACCATACACAGGTAAAAATAACATTTAACATATCCACACCACATCTTTAGGTCATCTGTAGTACTTCATAATAATTACCTCCGATATATATATATATATATTGTGACGGGAGGAGCCAACGACAGACACAGTGGGTGTGGCGTCAGGCCTCGGAGAGGTTTTTATTGAACAAAAATAATAAAAAGGAAGTGTCCAGGGGGAAAAAGTGTCCAAAGAAGGGGGGATCTGGTGTCCTCGATGTGCTGCGGGGCTCGTGTAGGAGGGCAGTGTTCCAAAAGGGAAGGGTCCAGGCAAGGGGCGGAGTCAGGTGGCCGCACACGCTCCCGCGGTCCGGGGCACGAGGGGCGGCGGCTTCTCTGGAGCGGCGGCTCTTCCTGTGCCACTTACTGGCCCATTGGCGGGATGGACGGCCCGGTATCCTGGCCCGACGGCCGTTATACGGGTGCGGCTTGCACGATGACCCTAGAGGTTCCGCGGCTCACATCCTCGGCGGCGCGATGTCCCTCGACGCACCCTTCCTGGACCCACGAGGACACCAGTGTGCATGCACGGGGGAAGAGACCGGTCTCCCGAGGAGAGGCGCGCTCGGCATTTAACGGCGGCGGTGATGAGGCTTAATTCAGTCCAGCTGTGCCTCATCACACGCCGCCAGCCCACGTTAGTCCCACGCCCCTCCTCTCATCCACCCACTCCAGTCGGGAGCCTGGTGAAGGGCGGCGAATAAGGGACGGGGTGGTGATGATGATGAGGGGGAGGGCCGTCGATCCGTCACATTCCCCCCCCCAAGCGACATCCCCGTCGTCGGTCGCCGCCCACGCAGGAGTGCTACCTTCCTCAACCAGGCTCCATACGGTCGGAGTGGGCGGGGCAGGGATTCCTCTCCGGGCGAACCTCCCTCTCGCACCGCGCCGGAACAGGGACAGAGAAACCGGTATTAGTCGACAGCCTCAACCAACCACAGGGTAAGATGACAATTGACGAAGTGTCACTTACCCCTTCGGTGGCTGGGAGGCCGTCTCCGTCGTTTCTCCGTCCCACGCGCTTCTTCACGAACTTCTGCGGGCGAGAGGGGATGACGTCTTCAGATGTTGCCCAACTGCGCTGTCTAGGCTCCGCCTTGCCCGCATTCTCCACCACTGTGACGGGAGGAGCCAACGACAGACACAGTGGGTGTGGCGTCAGGCCTCGGAGAGGTTTTTATTGAACAAAAATAATAAAAAGGAAGTGTCCAGGGGGAAAAAGTGTCCAAAGAAGGGGGGATCTGGTGTCCTCGATGTGCTGCGGGGCTCGTGTAGGAGGGCAGTGTTCCAAAAGGGAAGGGTCCAGGCAAGGGGCGGAGTCAGGTGGCCGCACACGCTCCCGCGGTCCGGGGCACGAGGGGCGGCGGCTTCTCTGGAGCGGCGGCTCTTCCTGTGCCACTTACTGGCCCATTGGCGGGATGGACGGCCCGGTATCCTGGCCCGACGGCCGTTATACGGGTGCGGCTTGCACGATGACCCTAGAGGTTCCGCGGCTCACATCCTCGGCGGCGCGATGTCCCTCGACGCACCCTTCCTGGACCCACGAGGACACCAGTGTGCATGCACGGGGGAAGAGACCGGTCTCCCGAGGAGAGGCGCGCTCGGCATTTAACGGCGGCGGTGATGAGGCTTAATTCAGTCCAGCTGTGCCTCATCACACGCCGCCAGCCCACGTTAGTCCCACGCCCCTCCTCTCATCCACCCACTCCAGTCGGGAGCCTGGTGAAGGGCGGCGAATAAGGGACGGGGTGGTGATGATGATGAGGGGGAGGGCCGTCGATCCGTCACAATATTAATAAACACATAATCCCTTAAAACATAATACATTTAACACATCATTTCCACACTTAAATACACACTGAATCACCTATTCATATTAGGCAATGGTTTCGTCAGCTTCCGGTTGCGCTGTGCGGCGCGACCAAGCCCGTGATGTCATAATCAACCGCCACTTGTTCGTTCGATTTGGCCGGCGCGGTGTTTCCTGCCGGAAGACTGACTACGCCCACACAGACAAACATCACAGGGACGAAACGACACAACAAGTGCAATGTAAGTGTATGAATTGACCAGGAAATGGATATGAAGGGGAGAGTGCTGCAGTGGGAAAATGTCCATGTGCTATCAGGATCGCGTGTGCACCCGCTACTCCGATAGCGGCAGCGGCAGGGAGGAACAATACGGAGGATGAATGAAGTAAGTAGGCGAGTATTTATGTATGTGTGTGCGTGCATGTGTATATGTGTGTCAGTGCTGCTTCCCCAGCGGTGGCAGCTAATGTGACTTTATCACATCACCTTCCCCCTCTCCAAGCCGCGTACTGGCCGGAAACCTGGACAGGTAGTCGGCTACCACGTTGAGTCTGCCAGGTCGATGCCGTATCTTAAAGTGGTACGGCTGCAGGGCGAGGTACCATCGTGTGACTCTGGCATTGTGGTCCTTCATGGACTGGATCCAGGTTAGAGCCCGGTGGTCAGTTTCTAGATCGAACTCTCGTCCAAGGAGGTAATAGCGCAAGCTGTCCAGGGACCACTTGATGGCGAGACCTTCCTTCTCGACCGTCGAATATCTTGTCTCCCTGGGGAGTAGCTTGCGGCTGAGGTAAACAACTGGCCTCTCTTCACCTGCACTTCCCTGGGCAAGGACCGCTCCAATCCCTGTTGCGGATGCATCTACTTGCACCAGGAATCTCTGAGAGAAGTCTGGACTCTGCAGGACTGGGCTGGAGCACATCTTTTCTTTTAGGGTATTAAAAGCGGTTTCACAGTCATCGGTCCAGGAAATAGGGTTTGTCACTGTCTTGGACAGCAGGTTGGTCAGAGGAGCCGCGATGGAGGCAAAATTTGGCACAAACCTCCTGTACCAGCCCACCAGTCCTAGGAACGACCTCACTTCCTTCTTAGTTTTTGGTTGTGGGCTCCTTCGAATTGCCTCCAACTTGTCCACCTGTGGTCTCAGCTGTCCATTGCCCAGGTGATATCCCAGGTAGTTCACCTCTTGCCTTGCCCACTCACATTTTGAAACGTTTAATGTCAATCCCGCTTCCTCTATCCTCTTAAGGGTTTGCCGGAGATGCTGAAGATGCTCTGCCCAAGAGTTGCTATGGATTACCACGTCATCCAGGTAAGCCGCAGACCAGTCTTCACAGCCTCGCAGTACCCTGTCCATCAGCCTCTGGAATGTGGCTGGTGCCCCGTGAAGGCCAAAAGGAAGGACCGTGAATTGAAATAGTCCTAAAGGTGTTCGGAATGCTGTGTAGGATCTGGACTCAGGGTTGAGGGGTACCTGCCAGTACCCCTTACACAGGTCTAGTGTGGTAATGTACTGGGCTCTTCCAATCTTTTCCAGCAGATCATCCACTCTTGGCATGGGGTATGCATCAAACTTAGATTGGGCGTTGAGCTTGCGGAAGTCAATGCAGACACGCAGGGAACCGTCTTTCTTGGGTACGATCACCATTGGGCTGCTCCACTCGCTCATTGAAGGTTCGATCACTCCTAGCTCCTTCATCATCTTGATCTCCTCCTTTAAAGGTTCCACCAGCCTCTCAGGCACCCGGTAAGGACGTTGACGTGATGGTGATGGGTTGGAAAGATGGATGGTGTGATGGGTCAGCTCAGTCCGTCCAGGCCTCTGACAGAACAAAGCAGGAAACTGGCTCAGGAGGTGCTGCAGTTCTTTACTTTTGGAGTCTTCTAGGTGAGTTAAACTCACCACAGACGGCTGTCGCTTTGCCTCCTCCGATTCCTCTTCCTCTTCCACCTCCACCTTCCTTACCAGCAGTGATGTTTCTGGTCCCTTACCGGGTGGCACCTTCCACTCCTTTAAAAGATTCACGTGGTAGGTCTGCCTGGTCTTGCCCTTGTCCGGATGATGAACTTCGTACGTTACTGGTCCCATCTTGCGGACCACGGTGTATGGCCCCTGCCATTTAGCCAGTAGCTTGCTCGTTGAAGTTGGCAACAAGAGTAACACCTTCTGCCCAGCTTGAAACTGTCGTAGCCTGGCGTGTTGGTCATACCATCTTTTCTGCCCTTGTTATTTTTCTTGTAGGTTCTCTTTAGCTTGCTCTCTGTACTGCCCCAATCGATCTCGCATCTCTAGCACGTACTGCACGATGCCTTTCTCCTCCTTCTTGGATGCAGGTTCCTCCTCCCAGCCTTTCTTCAGCAGGTCCAGGGGTCCTTGTACCTGCCATCCATAGAGGAGCTCGAATGGTGAGAATCCCGTTGACGCTTGGGGGACCTCCCGGTAAGCGAAGAGAACAAATGGTAGCCACTTGTCCCAGTCTCGACCTGTGTCTGCAACGAACTTCCGAAGCATGTTCTTGAGAGTTTGGTTGAATCTCTCCACCAGACCGTCCGTCTGCGGGTGATAGGGAGTTGTTCGGATGGCGGTAATGCCCAATTGCCTATTCAGCTGCCCCATCAGCCTTGACGTGAAGTTCGTTCCCTGGTCCGTGAGTATCTCCTCAGGTATGCCGACTCTGGAGAAGAGTTGAACCAGGGCATGAATGATCTTAGGTGTGGTGATAGAACGGAGTGGGAAGGCCTCAGGATACCTTGTGGCGTAGTCGTTGACTACCAGGATGTAGCGATGTCCAGCACTGCTCTTTTCCAACGGCCCCACAATGTCCATGGCGATCCGCCTAAAAGGTGCAGAAATGACAGGAAGAGGTTGCAGGGGAGCTCTGCCCCGCTGGGACACAGCACTTGTCTTTTGGCAGATGGCACATGTATTACAGTGTGTTTGTACGTCAGTGTATAGTGTGGGCCAGTAAAATCGTGAGCTAATGCGTGCGTATGTTTTCTGTTGGCCCAGGTGGCCAGCCCATGGAACAGTGTGTGCAAGGTGCAGAACAAGAGGACGACAACAAGATGGTACAATTAAACGCATCACATCATTAGTTTGCACATACAACACATCATTCACCACTACATGTTTTTCATTGCACAGATTTGATGGTTCGTCACACTCAGCTTTGACAAATAAAGGTTTCAGAGTTTTATCTTCCCTTTGAAGTTGTGCTATGTTCCCTGGGACCTTTCAGCCATTGACTTCAAGACCCTCCCCTGAGGCCTCAGAGGCTGGGGTACCCAGGTACTTCTCAAGCCGCCGTTGGCGTCGTGACTTTTTAGGGCCTTTAGTCCCGCCCTGCAACAGACTACCATCCAAGTCTGGCAGTGGCTGCAGACCTGCCCTGGCTTGAGCTCTAGTAAAAGCAGGACATGACAAATCAACAGTGGTGGCAGTAGCAGAATGTTCAGAGTCATTGATGGTGGGTTGCAAGAGTTCATAAAGCACTGGCAAGTCTCTTCCTAGAATCATATCAGCTGGTAAATTGTCAGCTATGGCAACATTAAGTAAGTACACTTGTTCCTGTACCTCCACCATTACCTCCGCTCGGGGATACTGCTTTACGTCCCCATGCACGCATTGAACAGAGGTAGTATTCCCATAATTGACATTATTTACAAAGCATGATTTCAACATTGACAGAGAACTCCCAGTGTCCAAGAGTGCTTTCAGTTCATGTCCATTAACCATCACATCATATACATTCTGACTCTCCCCCACAGAGTCAAAGTCACAGTCCCCTTCTCTAGGCACATAACAAAACCCCGTGAGTTTCGCTTTGCGAGCAGGACACACAGCTGCTTTGTGACCTGGCTGCTGGCAGTAAAAGCAAAGCAAGTCTTTGGCCATTGACTTTGGGCCTTGTGCGTTGTCAGACAGTTCAACACGACCCCTTTCAGACCCAGAGTTATGAGTAAAGCCACGTACAGTACCTTTGAGTGGTTGAGTACGAGGACCACCACGATGAGCATTGAGGTACTGCTGTGCCAACTTGGCTGCCCCCCGTCCTGACCTCGGCTCGTGCTCTCTCACCCAGGTGCGTGCGTCGTAGGGTAACACCCGAAGAAGCTGTTCGAGGACGATAGCCTCGCCGATCTCCTCTTTAGAGTGCTCCTCCGGTCGCACCCAACGCTTGTACAAATTCTTTAGCCGGTGGTAAGTCTCTGTTGGTGACTCTCCAGCTGGGACTGTAGTCGATCGGAAGCGCTGACGGTAGGTCTCTGGAGAAATGTTGAATTTCTCCAGCAGTGCTTCCTTCAGGTCCTCGTAGACCTCCGCCTGCTCCTCGTCCATTGCCAGGTACGCCTCCAATGCCTGCCCTGTCAGCAACGGAACCAACCGATAGCTCCACTCTTCCTCCGGCCACCTCCAGGTCCTGGCCAGACGCTCGAACCGCCGAAGATAATTCTCGATGTCTTCCCCCTGCTGGAAGCTCGGCATCTTCGGATCAGCCCAATGCATTGGCTCTCTTGGTGCGGTGACATTCGGGGAGTCTTGGACGTAGGCTGGTCTGTGTCTGGTGGATACCTTTGGTGCTGGCGTCGGTAGCTCCATTCGGACGCTCTCCGCATCAAGCGAGGTCTCAGCAGGACGAACTGACTGCAAGATGGACTCCCGAAGACCTCGGAGCTCCCGCAGATATCGATCCTCTCTCTGCTCTTGAGCGTCGAGAAATCTGCGCATCAGGGAAAGCATTCCCTCGCCAGCTGTAGCGTCAGGAGTGACGAGCTGGGTAGGTGGTTGACTGGACTTTGGGGAAACTTTGGGAAAACTCGTGGCTCCCTCCTCATCCTCCGTAGTCTCAACCGAATTCCAAGCTGCATCCTCCTCTGACGCCACCTTCACTTGGGATCGTAAACCCGGCCTGGGTTTTCTACCTTTCGGCGCTGTCTTACGAGTAGCCATCCCACCGCTGCCACCAAATGTGATGAAGACGAGGCCACCAGCTCGCCTTCGGGGAAAAATGTGAGTCCGTGAAGGGATGTAAAAATGATGGCTCACTCGAAAAAACACTTTTGTGCAAGGTGGAATTTATTTACAGCGCCAGAAAGATTGTTCACAGTGAAGAATATATACAAGTCCACCTAAAAATGACAAAAATCCAAAGTACCAAATAAACAACAAAAGGGAAAAATAAACCAGAAAATAATCCAACACTGATATAATCAGGTAACAAATAGGTATCCACAATATATTGAAGGGGTTTGAGGTTTTTGCTTGAGGCACCGCAGTAGCACTCTTGCATCGACTTGGTAAACAAGTACTGTCTTTCTGTTTGGCCTCAGCTTATATAGGCCAAACCCTGCCCCCTTTTTTGGGCCATACCATACACAGGTAAAAATAACATTTAACATATCCACACCACATCTTTAGGTCATCTGTAGTACTTCATAATAATTACCTCCGATATATATATATATATATTAATAAACACATAATCCCTTAAAACATAATACATTTAACACATCATTTCCACACTTAAATACACACTGAATCACCTATTCATATTAGGCAATGGTTTCGTCAGCTTCCGGTTGCGCTGTGCGGCGCGACCAAGCCCGTGATGTCATAATCAACCGCCACTTGTTCGTTCGATTTGGCCGGCGCGGTGTTTCCTGCCGGAAGACTGACTACGCCCACACAGACAAACATCACAGGGACGAAACGACACAACAAGTGCAATGTAAGTGTATGAATTGACCAGGAAATGGATATGAAGGGGAGAGTGCTGCAGTGGGAAAATGTCCATGTGCTATCAGGATCGCGTGTGCACCCGCTACTCCGATAGCGGCAGCGGCAGGGAGGAACAATACGGAGGATGAATGAAGTAAGTAGGCGAGTATTTATGTATGTGTGTGCGTGCATGTGTATATGTGTGTCAGTGCTGCTTCCCCAGCGGTGGCAGCTAATGTGACTTTATCACAATTTTAGATGTTTACCATACCGAGTTTCAGTTTAATTTTCATCCGAGTTCCGTAGTGAATGTAGACATTATGATTCAACTTCGATCGCGTTGGAATGATCAATTGCCACCGCCTTTATCATCAACGTCTGCAGGTAAAACCGGTGTACCGACAAAACATGCTACCTATCAGATTGTGCTACCAATAATATATTTGCATTGATTTAAGGGTAGGTTTAGGGTAAGGGTAGGTATAGACATTAAAATAAGCCTCAAACCACATGAATAAGATGCTGGTAGCACAATCTGATAGGTAGCATTTTTCGCTATCGATTTGTGCTACCTATCTTTTTAATGGGAGGTAGCACAATCCGAGCAGGTAGCACAAATCGTCAGAACACCGGTACAAGGCTTCTCGTGTGATGAACGAGTTGATGAATTAATCATTTCTTTATGAACTGGTTAAAATAATCTTAAGCTTTTGGGTTATTTCGCATATTATTAAGCAAATAGTGTATAGATATTGTCAACATGAATTCTAATTCTATTTTTATACAATAAAAATAAAAGCTTGACTACTCTACATGAATGGAGTGAGCTGTGGTCTGTGACTTGTAGAAGAGGCAGACCTGAGCTACAATTTCCTTGAAAGTCTTGCAAGCATGTTCATTGAGCTTGCCAGCTGCTGTTGAAGGAACTGCGGAAGACCAGAATATAGCATATGCTGCGTCCCAATGTGCCTACTTATACTACGCCCTTAAAGTATGTACTCTTTTGGTGAATAAAAAGTACACACTTTTGAGTGTGTAGTAGAAGAGTAGGCTTTGGGACAATCACGTCACACAACTGCGTCTTTAACGGTCTCTGTCGCACCTGTTACACGCACCCTGTCAGTGTAAACTGGCCTGTCATTGTTAACATCCTCCACATTTCATTTCATACAATACTGGAGAGAAAAGAAGTAGCTCGTTGATCTGCCAGTCTGTTCTCTTTCATGGCGAGAACTATTTTCTGCATAATAAAAGTTAACGACCAAATGGATGTTTATAAAAGTTCACATGGCTGTTGCAGATGAATTATAACACGGATAACAATAAATAAATATTTTTTTTTACCAGGTTAAATACTGATTATTAGTAACTCAAACCCCTTCTTGTAAACCTCCATCGGTCGATCGCGCGCATCCGCCACGTTTGTAGTTTTTCTAACGCGTTTTATTCGTGTTTGTAGTTCTGGACCGAATCCTTCCCCAAAGCACAATGGATTGTAGGCAATTTTAGTCATTAGAGTGTGCACGGATCCACACTTCAAAAATCGACCTGAAATAGTAGACCATCCGGGGACTTTTGGCATACTCTTTTCAACATACTATGTTTTGGGACACACTTATTGTAATCTCACATACTATTTAGTGTGGATAGTATGAACTTTGGGACGCAGGGAACAGATGTTATAGCAGCCCGCGTGGCAACCGGACGTGCGTGTTCATTCTCACTTGTGTAGTCTACACATACACAGCCACTTGTTTTTTACTATGCAAATATTCTTAGCCGTTGCAAGTCTCATTAATGTTTGAAGAGGGTTTTCACAGCCAGCTTAAAGCGATTCAAAAGACTTCAAGAATACGATAAGGCTGAGAATAAACTCTTCTAACGAGCAAAATCCAATCAGATTTGAACAACATCAAAATTAAGATAATCATGTAGCCACACCGCAATAAAAAAAAGGAGAAAGAAAAAAAGCAGACTGATATATTATGGTCAAAGGTCTTTCATCGTGGCGGTGATAATTAAACATGATTTTTATTTAAATCGGCCACTTATCATAGGCTACTATGAGGACATAAAAAAACAAATGAAACTTACTTGCTTAACTGGTCAGACTGGTCATCTGTGAATGACTGAGAAGGAAAAGTAGCCTGCTGTACTAGTTGGATGTAAGAGAAAAAAGGGCGTCAAGAGGGAAAATCTTGTTTTACTCTTGTTCTTTTATGCTTATTCTGTGATATTCCTGGCAGAGGTGAGTTTAATTATTGTAGCTACTCATTCATGCTTTGATACGTGCAGTGTTAAAAATTTGTTACAAGCCTTTGCTATTTTGCTATATTTGTCAACAATGGCGTGCACAGACCTCATTTGGGCAAAGGTGAAATCTCTGAGGTCCGGAAGTCTCTCTGAGGTGAAATCGCGTTCACTTTACTATTAGCGACTAAAGACAAGTGCACGCCACTGTTCGTCAAATAATTATCAGAGTTCAGTGTAAGACAAAATATTAAACTACAAGTTAATAATCGAGACGGCGGGATGTTTTGCATTTCAACGTTGTGACCTAGCTTAGAGAGCTAAGAACAGTTTGAAGAGGCTGGAAGACTAGCTAGACTTGTCTAAACCATTGAAGGGCAGCAAAGACGCTTTGGCAGTTTTTGCAAATCACTGTAATAAGAATGTACAAGAGATATCTAAGGTATGGAAAGAGCCTGTGACTAAGTCCATTTATAATAATAATCTTTTTTTTCAATAGGCCTATTCCTTTAAAATGTGTAAGTATGGTTGTAAATTATTATTTTTAAATGTGACATTACTGCAAATGAATTGTTTTCACCTCGTTTTTCTGTTTGTATTTTTTTTAGGAAACACTTATTTTCATCATATGCATGTACTTCACTTCGGCTGAAAAAAATAGCCTAATATAAAAACCTTACTGACATATGAAAAAAATTGATAGGAAATTTGAGAATAAAACCTATTAATAAGCTGATTTTAATTATTTTTTTTTTGGACATACAGACACAATGGAGAGGAAGTCATGCTCGACCCTGATCCTGTGTTTGGTAATATTTGCGATCATGGGCTTGGTGGGATATATACACTTTAAAAAGGAATTGGTGAGCAAACTAATAAATGAAGTAGAGTCCTCAGAGGTAGAGGTGAGAGGAAAAGATGTGGATATAAATGATTACGGTTTAATAGTTGAACGCACACAGAAGGAATTTGACAATGCAGACAAGGAGGTCAAGGAACTTCAGGATGAGGTCGGGAAGTTGAACTCTGCTAAGGAGGAAAAGGACAAAGAAGTTAAAGCATGCAAGGATTCAGTGGTGAGTGAAAACAGTCTTGTGTATGTATTCATTTATTTGGTTGTGTTGTTTTGGTAGGCTATCTGCTTTAGCTAATGCTCAAGAAACGTATCATGCTAAGTGCTGCAGTTTAGCTCTGTTTTCATTTCTTAAAATCTGCCTCTGTATTGTTTTTCAAAGGCGGTGTTGAGTAATGACGTTGCAGCCGTGGAGAAGGAAAAGAGTGACACTGAGGGTATGTTTAACATTTTAAACTGAAGTATACTTTGAGCTTGCGTTGCAAAAAAATACCCATAAAAGGAGGCAAACATAGACCAACAAAGAAAGAGATGCTTATAGATAATCTCTCTTGATCTTTTGAGGTAATTTTGGTGGTGAAAAGACAAAATGGAGTGAAGAAATGGATGGTCTTAAACAGAAGCTCCAGAACCAAAGTCCAGTCTGTGCCTTTGTGAATACCACTGCAGAAGTCCTCAAGAAGGAATCTACCATAAAGTGAGTTTTTGAAGAATTTCTTACTACTTCCTACAGATATGAATGCATTCAGGATATGAATACTAATCGCTAAGATAAGTAAATTCATCTTGATCTTAGAATTTGAATTCATCATAAAATCTGTCTTTTCTTTCTTTATTACAGGGATCTTTGCCCTCAAATTCAAATTGAAGTTAAATCGTGAAAGAATAACAGCGATCTGAATTCAAGACGGCGTTCTATAACAGGAAGTCTAAACTAAAAAGATTTCTTGGGTTAAATAGAAGACCTAATTGAAAAAGTATTTTCTCAAGGGAAAGTCTTGTCTTTTAGACTGGTTAGACAGCTTTAAAATGATGGATTTATGGATTTATATTGAACCATCTGCATCTCTCCAGTAGCCCTTCTGTTGTAACCTTAAAATTGTTTTATAAAGTTATTGATTCCCTATTATAAATTGGTTGTTATATTGTTGGTAAAATGTAAACTGCTTTGGTTAAAAGCATCTGATAAATGATTATTTTAATGTATGGACGATCTCCACAGAAAACTGAAGACTACTTTTTTGGGTCAGTTTTATTGTGGGTCTTAAAAACATTGGATTTACATATAAAATGAAACATTTTGATTAAACATGATAGTTGCTTCAGTATCAGTTTTGTAAGTTAGTATCTTAATAATTGCAATTGCTTTGGGATATGGATTTTGGAGGGGAAAAAAATGCTCAATGGCTGCCATGATAGTCTACAACATATTGTACTATGGTATTAGTAAAAGATAAAAAAAAAAAGATCTGTTTCTTAAGAATTCTACTTCTGCACTTATTACTTATTCCCTATTCAAAATCCCATTCCTTGTCTGTGTAAAGTATAACATTATAAATTATTTATATAATGGAAAACATCTCGGTATAAAAACAGCAAAAATATTTCTAAATATTCTCTTTAGTTTGATTCTGATGCACTATGAACTCAAAACATGTGGAGAAAAATCTAAAGAGATACAACTTGGTAACCGAATATTTTTGGTATGCGTGTGCTTTGGCTAAAGGTCAAATTGCTGCATCATGTTTCATGCCAAAGGGTGTTGGAGAAAGTCTTTTAATATAACTTTAATAAGAGATTTACCGATTTATTTCAGAAACATTAGAGGCTAATAACTTGTATTAATAGGCCTATTAACATCCATGACCAAAATAACAACAAAATACAGTTCCATATAAACTATTTTACACAAAATGTTTTGATTATGTTGATTTTTGTGTCTCAAGCTCAAACTCTCTCATTCTAACCACCTGTACTTTGCTGCCATCTAATGGGCAAGAACTAGAAAAGCCAGGGAATTTTCATTGTGATGTGGCAAACTACACCTGAAAATCAACAAACAGAACAATAATGCAATGTTTTCCTTTTAATTATTTTCTTAATCTCTGTCAGGAGGTTTTCTTTGTTATTTTTATTGTTCATTTCAGCTTTAGCAGGGCTTCTGGAGTAGGGCTTTATTTGGAAGGTCTTATATTTACTCTTCCAACTTTCAACTTTAGCTATTAAAACATTTGTGAGCTTTAATGTTTGGCTTTTCTGCATACGGTTATAAAATTCTTAATCTTGACTATATTAATTTATACATCAAATAACACCACCACCAACATCAATAATAATGACCCTTATTATTATGAAAATTAAACAATCACTAATCAGTACTTGGAAATTACCTCCACAGTTCACAATGTTGAAAAGAGGAATATGAGTTACTGTTGGTTTATTTTGGCCTTTAAACACATAAAAGTCCTTTGGAGCAGATTTCTCCTCTTCTGAGATTTCAGGGAAGTCGATGCGCAGTTCTTTGCATGCATGTTGGGTTTTTTATCAGTGACTGTAAATTAAAACAGTATATTAGAGTATGTATGCATGGAAAGAGGGGATATTATTAGTAATTATGCAGATTAATAAGAAAAACAAATCGAGCGAGACAATGAGGTCAATGTGACTCTCTTTCCTCAGCAATGGAAAAAAAGGTGAGTTGTTGGCGATCCCAGCATCAACATATCGCCTCTTTTCCGCTTTACAGATTAAGGAAACCTCCTCCGCTGGGGATGATGGTAAAATTCTTTTTGATTAAGTACAACATAAGAAATCTGTAGGTAATACAAATCTCCAAGAGATGAAACTACCATAATCCTTAAATGTACTAGTACTGTAAGTCAGTGGCCATTTAGTAATGCCAGTACTGCAAATGTCACTCAACTCAGTGTGCACTCAAATTTTAAATTATATTTTGCTCACCTGCCATGTTGTAAAGAAAGTTGTATGTTGTCCCCCAGATCCACAGAGTAAGTAACTACAAGCATTTAAGAATGACAGTCCATATCCCATTGCCTAAATTAAGAGAAAGATTTCCATGAGTTACAAAATGTAACAGGTCCATTTCTTGTCATCTTCAGCATACAAAATAACTAATAAAGTTGGTCTTTTTTACTCTCTTGATCACAATATCAATTACAGAAACAAATTACAGTATACATTACAAATGAAGTGAGTTTTGCATTAAATACTAGGCTCATAAAAAAGAAAATTCACATGTCTGACTCCAGCATGAATGCAGGTTGCATATATATAGTGTGTATTCTTTTACAGTCGTAATTTCCTGTATTCTTCTTCGTTCAGATTTTCTGAAACACAACATAAGATCATGCACTGAATTTCTAGCACACATCATCTACGGTCTTCACTATGTTACAGAACATGTGGAATTACATCTTTTAAAGCAGCCTGTTATTCACTAATGCTCAGCCATGGAAACCAGAGTAATGGATGTTGTCTAATGTTGGCAAGATCTTAAATTGTGTGTTTTCAATAAAGCATATTTTCTCACTTTCAAAGTCACGGCACTAAATGTTTTTGCTCCTGTGCTTAGGTAAGACATTTCAGTAATGTGAACTGTACCTTTCAGCAAGCAGTTCAGAATTTTAATTTGGGATGAAGGATCCTCCTCTCTTAAGACCAGAAGATTCACTTCCACAAGAGCCAAAAGCACTTTGCCAGCCTTGTCCACATGTTGAGCGCTGAGGGAGTGAACATCTGTTTGTTTTCTGTCTGAACATGCATGGTCACCCAAGTCTGACTCATCCCAAATTAACTCAGGTTTAATGCATCTTTACATTTTCAAACAATACAACATAGTTAAACATTAAATTAACATTTAAACAAGCCAGTTTACTATAGTGGACATTTTTATATTTTCTGCTTGTTTGTGCAGAAATCACTGCCACAATGCTAGTGTGTTGCTATATGACTGTGATAGTGGTACTTACTTATTGGACCAAGTAAATCATGCAGCCTCTTACACACCACTTAAATAGTTGTTCAAGTCTTTAAATAAATAAATGAATGGGAGGTGAACTAAAAATAAATAAATCATCTCACCTTGCAGGAACAGCATGTCCATCTCGGGCTGGTCTTTTATTTGAACTCCTTGGTCAAACTGACTTCTGAAACTGGAAGTATATACAAAGGCCCCAGTGATGGAGTGATCTCCACAAACGTATCCATGACAGAACACTGTAAGTCTCAGACAGAGAAAACGCATACAGCTCACAAGCACACTTATAAAAACAAATACCCCTAAAAACATTTAGTACCAGGGGCTGCAGTCACTCTACTGTGCACCATGCCTAAAAACACCATTTAGCTGTGAACATAATCAATAACATCAAATTATATTTTACGCCTTAGGGCTTAAATTATGCAAACAAGCCTACTTGTTCAGTAATTTCTCTCACCTCTTTCACAATCTTGGTAATAAATATTGTTGCCCAGATGTCTGTCAAACTGAAGTCGTCTTTTTCTCTGTAGTATTTTTTGAGTTTTGAAATTTTGTTCTTGAAACTAACATGACGATCAACAAGTTCCTGCATGAAGTCATATTTCACTGCTTTCAGCTTGCTGGACCAATAAGGTTCTTTGTATAAAGAAGCCAGGCACCTTATGAAAATAAAAAAGCATTAGCATTTGTTTCTGTTCAGCTGGATCTGATGAGCTAAATCTAAGTTCGCGTATTTGTTCATTTACCAGGTCGATCCAGAGAGTCCAACAGATCATCTTGAGACGGTGCATCCAGTGATCCCAGCAAACCCACCATCGCTCTTTCACTTCCTCCTGAAGCCACAAGTGCGATGTTGGGCATCTCTTCCTGCAAAGAATGCAGTAAACACCACTATCGACTACTGTGTGTGTGTGTGTGTGTGTGTGTGTGTGTGTGTGTGTGTGTAAGTGTAAGTGTGTATATGTCTGTTCTTCTGTAAGGACTCCAGTTTCAGTTCAGTCGAGTGTGAAATTTGTTAGATGACTTGCCCAAACCCTTCCAAGATAAACATTTCTATTAAACAGAACTGCTGTCTGTATTTTGACATTATTGTCAGGGTTTTATGAATGAACAAAATTTGTTATTAACAATAAAACAAGTCTTTATAGCTTACAAACTGCAGAATGGTTGCAATACAGTTACCAGGCTACATTGTAGGCTATGTAGGCTTTTAAGACACTCCAGAGCTGATTCTCTCCTGCTGGTCACATATTTCTTCTCAGCTTCGTTCAGTGAATAACCGATTCTCACTGTAACGCTGTAGAAAAGCAATCAAGGACAGAAAGACTGTTCACTAAAGGTTTCAAAATACTCAAATGTGAATTATCGTGCATTATAACACTGCATTATGGAAAAGTAGCAAAACATTTCAATGCTATCTAAATTATATGCAGTAGGCAATTACCGTTCACTTTGATTTCCTTCAGACATATGTAAAAATGACATTTTTATATGTTATGAATATTCAGAAATATTTAATTTCGATTTGTTCTGAACTGTAGAGTTATTGTTTGCCAGCACTGCTAAATTACGTTTTTCTCGTTTCAAACCATAAAAATCTTCCAAATGCAACATTTTAGAGAAAAGATATGCACAAACTGATTTTTCATTTAAAAAAAATCTGTTTTGAAGGCACTAACCTTTGCTGTCAGCAGTGGAAGTCTGCAAACCAAACTAAACCTTATTGAGAGCAATGTGGGAACAAGGAAATATAAGACGTGGACCAAGCAGACTGCTTGAAACAACAATTCGGTTTTCAAGTCTGTTAGTACATCAGGTATGTATCCAAAGTACAGTATTTTGATACTGTGCAACAGAACAGATTTAAAATTTTGCAACAGATTTTTAAAATAATGGTGTAGTTTTGTGTAATATTTTGGATGGTAGTGTACTTTATTAAATTATTCCAAGTTACTATATGTAAAAAATTCAGCACCCTTTTTTAGATTCTGTTTGAAGAACAAATACATTTCATTCTGCACACTTGTCTAAAACTGTTATGCTTATAATTTGCAGAAAGACTTTTTGTAGCAAGAGAGGTTAGTATGAATGTGTGTGTGTGTGTGTGTGTGTGTGTGTGTGTGTGTGTGTGTGTGTGTGTGTGTGTGTGTGTGTGTGTGTGTGTGTGTGTGTGTGTGTGTGTGCGTGTGTGTGTGTGTGCGTGTGCTACAATACTGTGCAGCAGGTGTGTTTGCATTAGCAGTGCTGTAAAGACAGACAATAAAAGACAATTGAACAAACGCAATCTTGTCTTCCCAAACATCTCTTTACACTCAGTTATCTGAAGCTCCTGAGCTAATGAGTTTCTCCACATCTCACTGCCACAACAATACACATCCAGAAAGATTTCCATATTTACAAATGAATGACAAAAAAATACATTCAGTCAGACACAGAGGTTGCAAGAGCGATCAATGACGTCAAATACTCTGCAGGCATGTTTGCATGTGTGTGCATGTGTATGGAACACACAGCAGCATGTTATCTGTGTGCATGCAGCCAATACCGTGTGTACAGATGCTCTTTAACACACACATGCACATTCAGACAGTGACGTCAACCCTGATGATTAAACACAATCCGGTGAGTGACCTCTCCGATATCAAGTCCAATATCATCAGCATCTAAGAGTTATAATGTGACCTCTGACCCCCTGAAAAGGCAAGTATAAACCAGAAACAGACACCTTTGTTACAATTATGTAACCACTGAAAAAAACATTTCTAAAAGACATTTAACCAGTGCAATCTTGAAACAAGTCTTACGTAGTACAAATATGCATTGCTAAAGCCAAGTTTTTAAAAGTTTTTTGGCAATTCTAAAAATACATATAATATGATATAATAACAAGACTTACATCAGTACAAATATGCAATGTTGGCAACTGTGGTTCTAAAATATATAATAATAAAAATACTAAAATACTAAATAATAATAAAAATACCCAATGTTTTGCAGTTCCTGAAGCCAGTTTACTCTTTTTTTTTAAATCAATTATGGTTGTAGAAATGCATAATAATAATAGAATAAAATAAAATAAAATAAAATAGAATAGAATAGAAAACCTAGTAATTTATGCAATTTAAATTCACACATCTTATCAGCAGTAAAACATTCTGTGTGCACAGAAAGAAAGAAAAGAGAGAAAGAAAAGAGTGAGGATAAACATAAATGTCAACGGGGGAGAGGTGAAGACGAGAGGAGAGAGATGCAGGTATATAAAGCTGCTGTGTGACAGAGCATCAGGGAGAACACATGAACACATTTCCAGACAGAGAACACCAGACGAGGACAGAGGACGGAAACCAGAAAAGGGGGAAAAGGGAAGAATCCTGAAAGGTATGATACTGATTTGACTTTCGTTTTATATTATATGATGCTAAAAGCATCAATGTGATGCTAAAAGTATAATCAATTTTCAGAAGACATAATAAAGAACACAATATGTGAAATAATAATAATAAACTTTATTTGTATAGCACCTTCTTAATACACTGCCAGAAAAAAATTTGCAAAAATTGTACTTTTACTGGTGCAACAGCTTGTCACTGGGAAGGGACACCTTTGTACCTTCTTTACCCCCTATAAAGGGTTCATAATAGTATCATAAAAGTACATATTACTACCTTAAGGGTACTTATTACTACTCTGAGGTACTAATATTCTCCCTTTAGCGGTAAAGAAGGTACGAAGATGTCCCTTTGAGGTTACTGCCCCAGTGACAAGCTGTTGTACAGGTACATTTTTTGCACTTTCTTTTCTGACAATGAACAAATAATGCAGTACAAAGTGCTTTACAATAATAAAAAAAGCATAACAATATTCACCAAATACTTCACATGAAAACAAATAAAAATAAGCTACTATAAATAATACGTTTAAATATGAAGCTCGCTTTATAATGACAATACAAAATTAAATGAAAGTTATTAGCTTTCTTTTAAATCATATCTGGCTTCCCTAATATCTGTTTGTAATATATTCCAAATACACAGCTATATGCTACATTTTACACTAAATAATGCAAAACTGGTTAAAAAAGGGACAAGAAAAATGATAAATAGGAATCAATAAATGATAATAAATGCAATAAAGGATAAATAAATGATAAATAGGAATTGATTAAAAAATTCTCACTTTGTTAAATGTTGCCTTGTAAACATTTTGCATGGAATAAATGATATTCTTATCCACCATGTAACAACAATAATAATGTTACATAACATTATGGCATAAGAATCAAAGCCAAACTTTTTACATTCTTTTAATGAATGCCCTGTAATAACCCATTTTGTACTGCATTTGCTTAGATTAAATATAACACTTTTAAAGTATTAAAATCACTCCTAATAGCAAGACACGCTCTCATTGCGCTAATGCCTCAACCTAATAAAATAAATACAAAATGTGAATCATTTCGACCAATTTCATTACTTAATATAGGTGTTAAAATACTAAAATTAAAAAAAAATTAAAGTAAAATTTTAGCAAGGAGCTTGGAGGCACTTCTACCTAAGATAATAAACAGAGACCAAAATGGATTCATTAAGGGCCGGCAAGGTTTTCACAATGTTAGAACCTTGCTTAATGTTTTATATCTTAAAAAGGGAACTTGTGATACGGCCATTCTGTCCTTAGATGCCGAAAAGGCTTTCGATAGGGTGGAATGGCTGTATCTATTTGAGGTCCTTAAAAGATCTGGATTTAGAGAAATTTTCTGTAAATGGATTAACACTGTAAAAAGTGATAAGTTAAATGATAATTTTAAAAAAATAAGTTAAGTGAATTGTCAAGCTCCCTTAACTTTTTTTTTAAAATGATTATTTACTTAATCATTTTAAGGCAACGGGTTTCCTCATTTTTTTTTAAGTTAAGTCAACTTATCACTTTTTACAGTGAAGATACTTTACACGTGTCCTATGGCTGAAGTGCTCACTAATAATATAGATTCCAAGGCTTTCAACATTCAAAGGGGTACTCGTCAAGGGTGCCCCCTTTCACCCCTTCTTATCATCTTAGCAACCATTGCAGTAAGGTCTCATAGTAATATAGTATAGGCATCAGATCAGACACAATAGATTGGCACATTTCGTTGTATACGCAGACGATGTAATTCTCTACTTGACAAATCTGGCTCACTCCATTCCTTCTCTAATACAACTTCTTTCACTCTTTAGTAACTTTTCTGGTTATAAAATAAACCAATCTAAATCATGGATCCTTTTACTGAATAATGGTGATAGTCAAATACCTGCTGTAACACAATTTAATGTGGTAGATTCCTTTGTTTATTTAGGAATTAAAATAATGGCTAACATAGATCATATATCTTCAGCTAATCACCAACCTCTCTTGAACACTATCTCTAAATTTACTGAAAGATGGAAAAAAATTACCTATATTGCTAATTGGACGTGTAAATACATTATTCGGCAGACATTAAATCTCTCAGAAGAGACAAAGATATCTTATCTTTTAACCCTATCCTCATTAATACAATTAACGTCTGGTGGGATGTATATAAATACTTAGGTCAATGCAATACTTTATCATGTTTTACCCCAATATGGGGAAACAAGTGTTTTAAACCAGCAAGATCTGACCCAGGATTTAAGATGTGGTTTGAAAAAGGGCTGCAAAAAATTGAGGATTTCTATAAGGAAAATAATCAAATGTCCTTTGCGGGAATTGAAGCGCAGTTTGATATTCCCAAAAAGCATTTCTTTAAATTCCTTCAATTTAGGAGCTGTGTTTCTTCTTATCAAGGTGCAAAGCTTGCTAAACCTAATAAGACACCTCTTGAAGACCTGTTATCAAAACCTGCCCAATCTAAAGGTTTAATATCTTATGTTTTATAAAATGTTAGAATCGTACTCCAAAGAATCATCAGAATCTAAATTGGCTTCCTGGAGAGAAGATTTAAATCTAAATATTCCCTTGGATGTATGGGAAGAAATATGTACATTTAATAGTAATCTCAAATGAATACAGTATAACTGGATTATGAGAACGTATATTACTCCAGTTAGGTTAAATAAAATTAACCAGAATATTCCAGACACATGCATCAAATGCTCAGTTGATAAAGGTATGCTTTTGCATTGCACGTGGAACTGCCCGAAGGTGCAGGAGTTTTGGAAAGAGGTGGCTATATTTATTTTCCAGATGATATCTACAAATCTACCCATGAAACCTGGAATTTTTATTTTGGGAATTATTCCTGAGAATACTGTTCACCGTGGCAGCACTCGTAAACTTGTCGATACTAGTATACTTATATAAATATATATATATATATATATATATAGTATAGCTTTGTACTGGAAGAAAGTGGAAACGCTGTCTATTGTACAGTGGATCAATAACAATGTCCTTCTGTTTAGCGATGGAAAAGATAACTTATATGTTAAAAGGTAAACTTTCTTCTTTTAAGAAAATTTGGACACCCTTTATAATATCTTTTATATCCAATTCGGATTTTGACCTATCTCCCTATCCCCGCTTTTCATAGATTTATTTATATAAATCATTGTTGGATAATGATTCGGTGTATGCCTTCTATGCATGTTGTGCCTTTTCTTTTTTCTTCATATAAAAAGATGTAACTACAATATTGTTGTATTACATTGTTATATTTTGTTACATCTCAAACAGATTGTTAAAAAAAATAATAAATAAAATAAAAAAATCACTCCTAATAGCAAACTGACAGTATCCTACACTCAGAAATAAAGGTACAAAAGCTGTCACTGGGGCAGTAACTTTTCAAAAAATACACCATTGTACCTATTAGGTTCAAATATGTACACTTTAAGTACTGATATGTACCTTTAAGGTACCAAAATGGACCCTTTAGGTACAAACATGTACCTTTTGAAAAAGTACCTCCCCAGTGACACCTTTTGTAACTTTATTTCTGAGAGTGTATCATTGATGCATTTTTTTTTTTTAAATAAAATATCACTAGCAATTGAATCCAATAATTCAAACAACTGAGAATAAATGTATAGTTGTCATTTACCCTCTATTTTTCTTTTAGATATGCAGACAAACGAGATGAACGTTTTACTAGCTGTGTTTTGCGTGGTCAGCATCCTCCAGCTGTGTCACGGAGTATCCAGCGGTGGAGAATGCTACTTCAACTCAAAAGGTGAACTGGACTGGATACAATACAGTATAGCTTGGGCGAAATATGATGCATGACTTGTCTTAAAGAGTTAACTGTTTTGCTGCAGCCAGCTGTGAACACAACGGCCGTGTATTTGACATCGGCGAGGCCTGGATAAACGACGAATGTTTCCAGTGTGTGTGTTTCGAGCCTTTTGGAGTGGGCTGCTGTGAATAGTGAGTTTCAGAAGCGCATACTTACATGACTGCAAACACTCACGACATGCAGCTGATGTTGAAGCTCATTGTTCTTTACTGTCTTCTAGTGGAAAGCAGCCAGTCGATTACCCGCCCTGGTGCGAGGCCATTAGGAAACCAGATTCCTGCACAGTTGCTGTGGTGATGAAGGCCAACCATAAACTTCCCTGTCTGTTTGGGGGGAAGAACCGCTTGTGGAAATCAGAGAACGACCCACTCTTCTAGCATTCACTCATGTAAAACACTACAGCTTTTTCACCGTTTACCAACATGTATACACACACTTTTCAAAAGTTTGGGGTTAGTGAGATATTTTACAGTTTTTGAAGTAAGTCTCTTTTTATGTATTTATTTAAAATAACTGTATTCTAACGCATTTAAAAAAGTAATTTATTCCTGTGGTGGCAAAGCAGCCATTACTCCAGTCTTCAGCGTCACATGATCATTCTAATATGTATTTGGTGCTCAAGTAACATCTCATTATCAATATTTAAAATAGTTGTGCTACTTAATATATTTGCAGATCATTTTTAGGATTATTCGACGATTAAAAAAAATAAATAAATCTTACTGACCCAAACATTTGAACATTAGTGCACACACACACACAGTTTATGTATTATTTAAAATGATGAAACTTGTGTCTAATCCTAAACATAACAGAATGTTTTAAAAGTTCACAAAATTCTAAAATGTTCACATTTGCTTAAATTTAAATGACCCGTATGTATATAACGACTAAAAACTAAAAGCTGAAACTAGAATTTTCCCCATGACGAATAAACAGTACTGATTTCCATCTCCAAACTGTGATATTTTTGTCTATAAATAAATCAGTTACTGTATGAGAAATCATTTCTCAGTCTTTGTTTCTAGAAACAACACTACAGATAATTGCTATATAAAATGGAAAGAAACATCTGCATATACACAAGGAAACCAGAAGAGACCCAGATCCTGAGAAACACAGGGGTTCAGTGACAGTAAAAATCATGGACTTTATTTAAAAAAAAAAACAAAAACAAAAAAAAAGAATTTAGGTATCGTTACACAAGATACAGACAGTAACAAAGTGATTACACATCATTGTGGGCTTTTTCCAGTTAAAAACTGTGTTCACCCTTTAAATCTTTATACTATTAAGTGTTACATTTCGCTCCCATTTACTGTGTTCATAATACATATTTAGATCTGCACGGCTTTTGGACCTTTTGAATCTGGCAGTGCCACTGCATTGAACTCACGGTAAAAAAAAAAAAAAATTATATTCTTCAACCTTTCTTCCCTGGGTAGAATATGGCTCTTTAAAGCAAATAAAACCACAAAACAGGCCACCAGAAGAAACCATGACTTGGCCTCCTCTTCTGAAAAGATGTCCACCATAAGCCCATAACAGTGCAGGATACCAAATAGTGGTTTGCAAAAGTAAAGTTTTGTGTTAAAATGCAGGGGGATTAAACCCAAACAAAGAACACATATATTACTCAAACTCCAAATGGAAGCAAATGCTTTTAATAATAAAAAAACAAAACAAAGGTCCTCGCGGCATGGTTGTGCATACTGTTACAGACCACATGATGTGGTTTTGGTCCCAAAACCTGTGACGCCGACAAACAGGCAGCAGAAACTTGTGCAGGACGAAGAGTGTGAAGAGGTAAGAGGAGAGCAGTGGATTAGGCAACAACAAGACCAGCAAAAAAACATCCCATCTCACATGATCAAAAATGGATCTAAAGCCAAGCTGAGACTGCCAAGGCGGCATTATGGCACAAAATGTTACATAAATCAGCCTCTAGCAAAATGAAAAATAATTATTGAGAGTTTTGGCTGATATGTGGGAAAAAAACTTGCCACAATCGTAAAGCTCTGGTCAAAGACCAAAACAACAAAAAGCTACCCTAGGGTTAGCATATAAAATTTGACACTTTAGGAATACCATAGTAGATTGTTCCTGAAATCACTTGGGATTTTCTGAGGAGATGAGCAGTGAAGCTTAATAAGTGCTCCAGAAAGATTAAAGTACTTTTGAAACATCGAGAGGCACCACATTTTTGCTGGTTGGCTTGGTGAGCCCGTCCTCCAGCAGAAGAAAAAAAAAGAAAAAGGGATCAGAAAAACAGAAGAATCAGATGTGCAGAGACAAAGAAACCAAATGAGATGAGGGTGTCAGGAAGGGAAGAGGCGGCTTTTTCCTGTTCCAGGTCTTCCTTAGAAACTATTGAGCTCGCTCAGGGTCTGGTCCAAAGTGGCATGGATCTTGACGTTCTCCTCTTTAGCATCTCTCAGTTTCTCTGCAATGGAGAAAAAAAAATAAATCCCCCGAAGGATAGCAAAAAATTAAAAACTGCAAAATCAAATTGTAATTTAACACTATAATAGTAATAATAATAAACCACATACAAAAGACAAGTTAAGACTTCCTTGGTTCCTTAAAGAAACATTAGATGGTTTTCCAAGCAACCATATTAGGTTGTAAACTCCTTTTTAAAAAATATAGAGCATTTTGAGAGCATAACATAACTGGATACATTCAGATACAATGTTAAGCTACCACTACAAATCCTCTGTATCAGCATTATATTTGCATAACAGTTCAGTTAATAAATACTAATGGTGAAACTACTCAAATTTATGGTGGTAGATACTGTAGATAACATTCATCTGAAATATGTTGGTCTTGTATCCCACAATGTTAAAATTGCGCAACACTGGCATGTCAATGCTTTGCTTTCACCACAGCACTGGGGTAAAAATAACTAAACGATTAACCAATTTTCAGAGAACTTGCAGCTGAACTAGAGCCTTTTAATTTTGCTCTATGGCATCAGGCCATCTATTGAGACCTCAGAAAGACAAGGACTTGTTTTTCAGTAACTTGCAGCAAGGCCACTGGGCGGTTTTTTGTGAACAGCTAAAATCTTCCTTAAAAATGTATTCATTTCCATACCTTGGTAAAACCATCACACTGCTGTTGCTTGAATGATCTAAAAAACTTCTCACAAGTGCTGACAGCTGTTCAGCCATTTTGGCAGCCAGCTTCCATTTCAAAATGGAAATTGTCCTTTTTGGAAAAGCGAAACAGATCTGAATGGGCAGCAAGAATCAATGATTCTAGCCTAAAGAAAAGGCCAGCTGCCTGCCCCCTACCATCTGTAATCTATAACAACCACTACATTCGCACGACTACATCTGCTTTTCTAGCCCTTTCTGTTTTACTAAAGAAAAAAAAAAAGGGAGGCAAGCCAGTCAAATTTCTGATATTTAACGCTGTTATTAAAATAAATAGCACCACTAGAACTCCAAAAATGGGCATTGTTGAACTTCATCTCTTTCTGGAATTTTACCTTAATACTCCTATTGCAAAATTAGCTGACTTTATTTAAAGAGATAGTTCACCCAAAAAAATTAAAATTCTGTCATTAATTACTCACCCTCATGTTCTAAACCTGTAAGACCTTCGTTCATCTTCAGGATTCATTCCCGAGAGCTTTCTGACTCTCCATAAACAGCAAGGATCCTAACACGATCAAGGCTCAGAAACATAGTAAGGACAACTTTATTCAACAATTCGTCTCCTCCACATCACTCTATAGCACCATTTTGGAGAGTATCCACTGATGTCACATGGATTATTTTAACAATGTCCTTGCTATGTTTCTGAGCCTTGATCGTGTTAGGATCCTTGCTGCCTATTGAGGGTCAGAGAGCTCTCGGAATGCATCAAAAATATCTTAATTTGTGTTACGAAGATGAACAAAGGTCCTGCAGGTTTGGAACAATGTGAGGGTGAGTAATGACAGAATTTTCATTTTTTGGTGAACTATCCCTTTAACACTAGTTTGTGTAAAGTCTTATTAGGTCTTAATGCATTAAACCCAATACAAGAAAATTGCATAAAAGAGCGTAACTGATTTAAGAACTTCCTCCAGTTGGCTTAATATGTTGTGCATTTGTACACAAACTTAATGTTTAATTACATCTCTTTTTGAGATTTTTTAAAATTTTTATTTCAGACCTTCAAATGTGTGGCACCAGTGATCTTAACCGTAGCTCAAACTCATGATTCATCACAATTAGTGAAGGAGAATTTATCCAAGCTTTTATCTTTCAACCACAAGATATTATTCATGTGCAATCTAAAATTGGTAAATGCTTGACTGCCCAACACCAGTCCATTGTAATAAAGAGAGACAAGCAGACATCCAAAAGAGAGCAGAGCTTTTTTACCTCCCTTCAATAAACATGGACACAACAAGGCATGAAAAATACAGCAAAGGTCACAAGAGAGAGCAAAACCAGTGACAAACAAACAAACAAAGTCTCCGAATACAATCAGATCCAGATAAGAGGAAGATGTTGGGTCAGACAGTGAATATCTAAAGAACAGAAATTCAGAAGAAAGCAGAAACAGAACAGGGCTTAAACAGAGAAACTGAAACTACAGACATGAGCGCATGGAAAAACACATGAAAACGGAAGCATACACAGGAGATCAGAGTAGTAGTAAGCAACAAATATGGACAGTCAGAGAAGACGAAGAAGAATTTCTTGAAGTCACAGTCAGCCGCAGAAAAGTCCAGAAATTCTTTATCTGTAAATAGACACCAACGGTGAATACCTCATGACAATATTTCTACATTTCAGAATGAGGAAAGCCACAAACTGAACATGCAAGTGTTAAGAACAAAAGTTAATTCTTGCACCAATAAAAGCAAAAGCTCTTAAAAACCTCTCGAAATACCAATTTGTGGTTAAAAATCCTTAGTATTATTAACATGAGCCTTAAAAGGGACATATCATAGAAAATAGAGTTGTTCAGGTCCACAACAGGACATCCTTCCACAATCCAAAACGCCTATTTATAGAAAGCAAGCCATAAAATGGGCCATTCATAACGCTGCATGGTTACGAGGTCAGAACTATCAGCAAATTAACATATGACCACCCACATTTGCATATCAACACTATTCAGTATTCAGAAACATGGTAGGAGTCTGTTTTGCTTCTCTTAAAGGCACAGCAAAATCAGCCTGTTTTAATGGAGGATAGAAAATGTCCCCTTTATCTGTAGTTAAATATGAAACCACTTAAAACTGTTAGAATATTAGTTCAGGGGTGCAAACTCGTCAGGGGTGAAAAAGGTGACAAACTAAACTCAACGGAGCTACAAACAACTTTTACAATGTGATCTTGGTAGCATAATTGATCTCTTTGCAGTAGAGGCTGCATCTGGCATGGCCTGGTTTCTCTATTTTTTTAACAAAAAAAAAAAAAAAAAAAAAAAAAAAAAAAGACAACTGAAACCCATATTCCTTTCCCTTCACATCACACTTTGATTCTAACTTCAACCAGGACCAGCTCCATTTGCACCTGACTCCAGCCTCTAGTTGAGCCACATAAGGGCATCTTCCTCAAAACTCTCATTCCCTCACTCTGAAAAAAAAACTGAAGTAGGTGAGTGGTAAAGTTTGGCTACCTGAACTAGTTAAATGCCAATGTAGGTAAAGGCAAGTTAATTTACATAGCACGTCACACACAATGGCAAGTCAAACTGCTTTATATGGAGAAAATGTTACACACTGCAAAAAATGCTTTTCTTACATTTTTTGTCTTGTTTCCAGTCCAAATATCTAATAATTCATAAATCAAATCTTTTTTTTTTTTTTTTTTTTTCAGAAAAAAATAAGTCAAGTGTCAAAATAATCTTATTTTCGTTTGAAATAAGATTTTTTTGTTTACCCCATTGGCAGATTATTTCTCTCTTTTTTTCCTTTTTTTTTTAAAGGAAAACTCACTTAATTTGGACTTTTTTCTGAAAACAAGACATTTTTTACTTGTCTAGAAAATGCTTCTTGATTTAAGAATTTTCAGATATTTGGACTAGAAACAAGACAAAAAAAAAAAAAAAAAAAAAAAAAAAAAGTAAGAAAAGCATTTTTTGCAGTGCACCATTCAAGGATAAACATTTATATAATTAAAAAGACGTTTGAGCAACAACTACGGACCACAATCAACAAGGATTGTTGTTAAGATGTTACATGAACTTAATAATAAACCACTGTAAATCTTCATTTCAGCACTCGAATTATTGAAGCAGCTGACGGGCTAAACGCGAGGTGTTTCTCCGTCTTGAAACAGGCCGTTACAGGCGGACACTGAGCTATGGCTTCGCTGCCTCCACTTGAGCTGAGTGATGCTAATATTACTGTACATTAAACAGTATGCTTTACTTGTAGGTCGAACAGTTCTCAAATCGACTTCATGTCAAGAGTAATAGCTTACCGATATGTGAGACAAATGTTAAGGTAGAGACTGAGGAGCATTTTTGCAAAAGGTAGCGAACTAATGTAGTGATAATGTAACTTACAATCTTCATAGCTATCGCAACTGCAGCCGTGTGCCAACAGGGGGAAAAAAACGCTACAGGTGACGTGATACAACAGATGAATCGTAGATATGACGACGATGACCCCCCCCCCCCCCCCCCCCCGATTTTTTTTTTTTACAGATCTACATGATTCATGTGAATGACCTATTTCAAGGTGAAAATGGCGAATTTCGCCGAAAGGTGACAAGTTTGCACCCCTGTTAGTTACTTGAGTTAGAATCACACTGAAGTTATTGCCCAAGTCATGACATCATTCATAAGAAACTTGAAACGATGGCTCCTGTTGTCAACTATTAACTACTTGCGGCTGAGCTTTATACTGTATAGTAAAAGTATACTATCTGAGATTATGAAGCTCAAGGTTAGGTAACCCATTCAGTCACGAGACTCAAAAGCCGCCATTGCAGCAAAACTCAGCTGACCTAGCAAAAGCAAACCGTAAGTAGCAGAGCTTCACACACATGCACAAGCCTATATTTACATGGAGGTCATGTCGTTGAGGGCATGATCCAGCTCCTCACTAATGGCCTTATACTTGAGTTTCTGAGCATAAAGCTCATCTGTTCACACACGGAAAGGAAGAGGAAGGAAGTCAGACGAGGGAGAGAGTATAAAGGAAAAAAAAAGGAAATAGGAAAAAACAGCAAATAAAGATTATGAATGTCAATGCAGACAGGAAAAGGACAGGGAGATAATTCTATGAATAGAGTATGACCAGTGTTAAAAAAAGGATCATATGGAACCTTAATAGAAGGAAAATGTTAAAGAGAATGACAATCATACCTTCCAAATCATCAATGGTTTTCTCCAGTTTGGCCACAGACCTCTCGGCAAACTCAGCACGGGTCTCAGCCTAGCAGAGAAATACATGTGCGATCACACTTTGAGCAAAAATCTGCATAATAAATAAATTAAAAAAACAAAAGCAACTGAAAATCAACAAGAATCATGAAAATACATTTATTTAAAAAATATATGGTAATTATTACAAATTTTCAAGAGAAAATGTTACATTTCATAATGGAGAAGAGTGCCACAAATTGGTGCAGCATAACCAACAATTATAGGCAGGACTACCAGTTTGTTAAACAATGGCAGACAGAGAATTTGAAAATACATTTTTGCTGTTCTGTTAGGTATTGACATTAAATTTTACTCTAAGCTAGAGTAAAATCTAATGGCAATACCGATTTTCTTAAAAAAAAAAAAAATAATGCATACATATACAATTAGGACAAAAAAAAAGTGCAACTAAGATTATTGAAATTACACTTAGTTTAACTCAGGTTAAATAAACCTGGCTCTGGATATATCAAATATTGTTGGCTCCTTGGCTTACTTTTGTTCCTCTTTGCTTTGGATAAAAACATCTGCTAACGGCATACATGTAAATGTAACAGATGTTTTTAATCAAAGTGACTTAAAAATGAGGAAGGCCTTGTAACTCATTTCTCCATTTACTGATACATGATTATGGGATTATTGTGTGCGCACTACATGTGGACATCTGTGCTGGTGGAAGCGTTTCAACTAGTTTGACCAGTAACAATCAAATAAACCAGTTATGAGGACAAATCTAGTAAAAAAAACTATAGACGTTTTTAGTACACAAGTTAACATTAACTTTGGCAGCCCTAACAGAAACCAAACCTCCAAGTGAAATGGTCTCACCTCCTTCAGCTTATCAGTGAGGATCTTGATTTCTTCCTCATACTTGTCTTCCTTCTGGGAATACTGTAGGGAAAAGAGGAGAGAATAGGTTGGGGTGGGGTCTTCTGAGAATCTTACAAATTAGCATGCACACACACACACACACACACACACACCCTGTGAGTTTCGCATTTGGGCTTGGCGTCCTTCAAACAGGCAACCGATTTCATGACACTTTATCACTGACATGTTTCCACAACAGTCCTTAAGGCAGAAAGTAATGCAGCTGTCTATGTTTTGACATTACGAGGCATGTTTTCCCCCTCTTTTCCTCAAAGTTTCTATGCAGGCTGGCTGAGTCCTGGCCTGCTGCTGTTGTGCAAGGCTTGTGACACGATGGCTGAGATTGCCGCTGTGTGCTGCCAGAGCTTTAAACAGATCAGGACGTGCGCAGGAATGCAGCTGCAACATCAACAAAACACCAGGTACGATAGAAAGGGAAAGACAGCCAGAATTCAGAATTAAAGTTGGAGAGAAACTATAAATGCCTGATATAAAAGCCATACTATTTAGCCAGTTCTATATGCTACAGGTGAAACAAGCATTGTAACATACAGTATAAAAATGACTAAAGATTTACTTTGAAATGTGCTATTGGAACAGAATTGGGGGCGTAGACTTTCTATAGGCTGTGGACTTTTATAGTTAAACCAACGCCAATACTTATGCAAACCATAATGTGCAACAAACAACAGATTTGATTAGGGAAATAAATGAGATCCAATAATAGGATTCCATCTAAACTTCTATTGTACTGTAACACACAGCATGCCGCAGAATCACATGCAAATGAATGGGTGTTTCTCTGTCATAAGTCGATCTCATGCAACACAGCATTCATTAGCGTCACTTCTGCTTTATTAGTCTAAAGGCATCCAAGACCGGTTGCGCTTGATTCAGTAAGAAACCAAAATGGCGACACTTCATTTCATTACGCAACAGTGCTTCAGGCATCTCATCTAATGGTGATATGGAAAATTAGAAGGGGTCTTCACTGTATCCCTTCAGCCAATTACAGCTTTTTCTTGACGTAATGGTCTACCGCTGTAATATGGTCTGACATATGTGGCCTTTTGCTTCAGATGATAATATACAGCCATACACCAAGCAAAAGGGCAATTGTAAATGAGGGCGTTCATGTTATGCTCACATGCCCAGTTAGATCACTGGTTTTGTAATTAGAAAGCCTATATTTGATTGCCTGGAAGGCAATTTGCAAGGCACGTTTGTGGGGATTGAATCAGAGTTCCTTTGAGGGTTTTAAAAAAAAAAAGGATGAACACTGCAACCAGTCAGAGATTGTGCAGAAGGAAAAACACACACGCACACACGCGCGCACGCACGCTCCCTACCTTCTCAGCCTGGGCCTCCAAACTCTTAAGATTGTTGGTGACATTTTTCAGCTCCTCCTCCAGCTCAGCGCATTTGCTATATACAGAGCAGCCGTTTTGATTTTGGAGGAAGCAGAAAAGAAAGGGGCACAGGGCAAAGGGAAGACATGAAGACAAGCCAGCAGCAGTGGCAGAGTAATAGAGATGACGTTAAACACATAAACAGCAAAAGAGAGGCCTTAAATGATTGTTCTGTGAGGGAAGGTTCACTTAAAAATACTGTTGTTTACTTGACCTCATGTCATTTAAAACTAATATCACTTTCTTTCTTCTGAAAACACAAAAATATGATATTTTGCAGCCCTGCTTGCACATGACCGTACAATGACAGATTTAGGAACTCTAAAAATGACAAATTAAAAAATTAAAAAGCAGTATTATTCGAAAAACAGAAAAAACGTAAGACGTTAAATTGATCAAAACACTTATTTTCTTACACTGCAATAAGTGTACAAAATTAATTTGATTAAATGTATCCTTAGTGGAAAAAAAAACTTTTACAGAAAGAAAAAATTTAATGTTGACTTTCAGCAAATAATTTAAATGTTTCTCAATGGCTTTAGACGATTCAAAGAATATAGTGCACATTGCATAAACAACTTTGTGATACTTTGTCATTTTTGGAGCTTGACAGCCCATGTCATTATATGAAAAACAGCAAAATCTGCAAATTATCTACAGAGCTTCACAGAAGAATCCTAAGTGTTTCAAACAACATGAGTAAATAATTTAAGTTTTTGGACAAATTATTCCTTTAAAGTGTGTTAAAGTTTGTGTTCTCGTCCTATGCTAGAAGTGCTTGGTTTTGAACCTACTGCACATATGGAACATCTAGTAACCCTCAGTTTATATGCTACTGTGGTGGTGTGACCAGAGTTTAAGTGTCAAGGAAGCAAAACTAGTGTGATTCTCAAACTGAAAGCTGTCATGAGCTGTTCTGAGCAGTTCGTTTTGAAACATGAACATACGCTTTGGCTTTAGGCAGATGAGACAAAAACGCACAGCGACTGAAGCGTGTCACATGAACATGCACATCATGCCACTATCAAGTAAACAACTCATGCGGTTTACGCAAGAATGATGTCTGGAAGTGCATGGTTAGATGAGTGGAAGGAAGGTGGAAAGATGAAGGGATAGGGTGGAAAGATGAACCAGGTAAAACAGTAGAAGCACAAGATTAAAAAAAGACCAGTGCTGGAGGGAGGAGTCCTGTTTTTATGCTCTTCTCTTGTTCCTTGCTAGTTCACTTGCTCACTTTCACTCAAGTATTCAAAATCCAGATCCAGCAAGAAAGCAACATTCTCCCAATTGTCTGTACATCCCACGTCTCCAACAAACACATAAGTGGCCACATAACATCCAACATATAAACAGAATTTTACAACTAGCATATATACCTTCTCCTCTGAGGCATGCAGAGTCTTCAGTGTCTGGTCAAGAGCTCTCAGCTCCTCCTCCATCTGCTTGACATGGCTGTTAGTTTGAGTGGGGAGGGGAAGGTATGTCAGGTCAAAGGTCACACATGCCCAAACACAAATGAGAAGGGAGGGGGACATATGAATTTAAGATGGAGTCAAGCCAATGAATTCACTCACTCACACTCTCTCTCTCTCTCTCACACACACACAGGAGGATTATGGTTATGACAGAGCATTCCTATTGTCATGCAAAATGAGGCTTTTTCTCACGCTGAGAAAACAATGAATTTGAGTTTTAATAGGACTAAATGGACACTAAGAAAAAATATGAGCTAAAGAGGACAGTATGTGTGGTCTGTACTTAAATGTGTTTGATTATGTGTATGTATATTTTGATTTTAAATCTGAAATTAACCTCTCAGCAAGCTCTGCTCTCTCCTCTGTACGCTCCAACTCTCCCTCAACGATCACCAGCTTACGTGCCACCTGTAACACACGTCAATACTTCATTGTCATAACTATTGAACGATTACTTAGAAAACATATATATGCAATATTAAATCTAACTTTGAGGAATATGGTGTAGTTAAATGAGCTATTAAAAATGTTTCTATTAATTGAAATAAAGCTGAAATAAATGAAAATATAATTATTAGATGAAAAAAAAAAATTTGAAATTTTGCCTTGGCAACTGAAGTAATGTTTAGGTTGAAATACTAAAATGACTAAACCAGAAAAAAAAATTTAAAATAAAAACACGCAAGATTAAAAAAAAAAAATTAAATAAACCTAATAAAAAATAAGCAGATAAAAAAAAATGTTTAAAAAAAATTGAAGAAAACTATAACAAAAGTAGTATAACAACAACACTGGTTAAATTACCTCCTCATATTTGCGGTCGGCCTCCTCAGCAATGTGCTTGGCCTCCTTGAGTTGGATCTCCTGGAGCTCCATCTTCTCCTCATCCTTCAGAGCCCTGTTCTCAATCACCTTCATCCCTCTATTCCATAGAGAGAGCGAATTAAACGGAAGTAGGGCAAGTTAGGGTGGGAAGAATGAAGATATAACATCACTCTGAATGCGTATGCCTGACTAGGCGCACATACCTCTCGCTCTCATCTGCGGCCTTCTCAGCTTCTTCCAGCTTCTGCAGGGCTGTGGCCAGTCTCTCCTGAGCACGATCCAACTCTTCCTCAACGAGCTGGATACGCCTGTTCAGAGAGGCCACCTCTGCCTCAGCCTACAAGGCAAACATGACAAAAACAACAGGAGATTAGTACAGATGCACTATTCCACTGAACTTCAAGGGCCACGCGGGGGAGCGTGATGTGAGATAAGAAAAAGGAGGATGGGGAAGCACTGGGACAATCTGGAAGAACCGAGACGACTTGGCGACAAACGTGGAGTCAAAACTGGAAACTGGAACCAATGAGACAATGGAAAAATTTAATGTGTTGGAATCATCTGGGAGCTTCTCCTTAAGCAGAGCGGCACCACTATGTTTGCAATGGGCAATTATTTTGTGATGAGTGAGTGTACAGAGTGACTAAAATTGTTTTAGCAAGGCGGCACTATTAACAATGCTCTGACTAAGGATAGGGATTATTCAAATAATTGTTGCAAACAAAATTTCAGCATGGAACATGTCACACTCTTTGAGTTATGGACATGAAAGATGCCTCAAAACATGTTGCTTACTGAGGAAAGGCGTGCTATGACTTTCTAATGTTCAACCAGTGGACGAAAAAAAAAATACAACTGGCAAAAATCCCCCGGACATAAAGGAAACTGATATTTCTGGATCACAATATTGTAGAGACGTAGTAGTGGGCTTTTTTGACTCGGATAGCAAGCAGTCATTCACAACACCATTGCACCTTCCTAGCCACACCCTATCAACCAGACACTACACCCTATCAACCATAAAACAACCAAAAACATCATGGGAATGGGCTCTGGACTTTGAGTGTACTGAGGCCCCTTGGGGCCCAAGCCTTATATAGTTAATATGTACCTAAACTCCTTTAAACAGAGGTTAGAATCTTTACAGATTGAAATTATTTCAAGAAGAATTAGTTACAAGGTTATCAGTTTAATTCTAGCAGCAATATCTGAAATAGCTACTACTATTGTATCAGAAACTACAAATCCTGAGGTAATTTTTGTGTAGGAAGCAATTGTCTTACATACAACTAAATGAGGGGCACTTCTACAGAAATAAATTGACATTTAAACAATATTACAGAGGATTTGCATGGTTTGTACAGTAACATCGACTGTCTAAGACCACTGACAAGTTTTACTCGGTGGGCTCGACGCACAAAATCAGGTTAACAACCGCGCGGCCCGCGCCTCGTCAGCTGAGAAACGGCGCTCGCGCACGGCTTCCGGATATGACGACACCGCTATCAAACACTGGAGTTTCGCTCCTAATAAGGACTGAGGAATCTAAAGTCTGCGGGGTGAGTTCATCTCACGCAATGCCAATGAGACGGAAGGCATGGTTGAGTGATAAGCGACTTCAAGCAAAAAAAAAAAAAAAAAAAAATCCAATCCAGACGAGCGTCTAATTCAATTAAAACTCACAAAAGTTGCCAAATGTTAAAATGGGCTACTAACAGCCCAAGTGACATGCGTGAACGACTCAAAGTGCCGAGATGAGCACCTGATGACCCAGATGTTAACGTGCTCGAATGATAACGTACCGATGACACGAAAAACACTATTTTCACAGAATAACACAAATGAAAGATTCTTTACAGAAATAACCAAGAACGAGCGATTCAACGGAAACTATTTTGTTACTTCCTTTAGGCCTCACCCGCAAAAATCCAGCAAACAATGTGAGACTAAGAGGATGAGCTAAAAACCCATTTGAGGTTAGCACGTCCAAGCACGCGAAGTGACATGTCATCGCACGATTTTTGTATCTTTATACGCCAATATATCTCGCTCTAGGTTGTGCATTTCTCTTATGAACTATAAACGCGGGTACAAACGTTTATAAATCTTCAATGAAGACGAATCGATATGCGCATTAGCTTGTAGGTTTTGCAATAACCATCAAACCGGCCCATCTTTTCTTAGACTAAAAGGTTTAGAATAAAAACATCGTTGTCACAGACCACCTTAAGCGCATGTGTTTATTAGATATCGAAATAAGTTTAATAGAGTTAAAAACACAAATTCTTCGCACAGGGCGTTGAATCTGGGCGTGAGAGTAAAAACGCACGACCTCCGCACAAATGCATGCGATACAACGTAGCGATCGTGTAGAGATATGAGGCGATTTAACGTGAATAAAGGTATCGCGGTGGATATATTGATACACTTACCTGCTCCCTGGCACGCTTCTCTTCTTCGACCTGTCTCTGCAAAATCTCGGCTCTTTCTTCTGCCTCATCTGCCTGCTGTTGTAAAACTTTGATCTTTCTCTTCACTGCATCGATGCTGTTGGATCCGGCCATTTTAATGTGTTGTTTTAGGAGTAGTGTGGTCGAATAAATCAGATTCCTCTCGAGCAGCGTAGTGGACCGAGCCGCGAAGAAGACAAGGAGGAAAAAAAAAAGTCCAAGGCACCAACGCCCCGCCAACAAGTCAAACGCAGAGAGAGTGGAAGTAACGTGAGGATCAGATGTTTCACGCGCTTGTCTCTTTGATTGGACCGACGCTTTCTTGAATTGTATTAGATACAAATAATAGTGTTTTTTTTTAAAGAAAAGCAGGAACGAGATATAGCCTATTATCTCGGCCAGGAGGTTTAGAAAGTTGAATTTAGCGCGAGCTAGGACGTGTTAAGCGTTTTTATGTTCAAGCAGGCGTTCGGGTTCTCATTCGAATTAATGAATGAGTTTTAATGTCATGAAGTCTTTCTTCCCTCCCCTTGCTTTCTCTTCACCCAATTTGTTCAGTTGCCTGAACTCTTCCTTTTTTTTTCGGCTCACTTCCGGATACCCCACCCAGTCCCCAACGGTTTAAGGGTTGAGAAATGTGGTGTTAACTGATCCTGGATCAGCGGCAGCGCAGAGTCAAGTCCCAGCGGAACGGCTTCACGGTTGATCTCCGGTCAGCTGGGGTTTGTGTGCGGTCTGCGTAATTCTTACGGAAGAGCCACCCTAGTTTTACACGTGTCCTGGCCAGGTAGACGACGTACAACAAATAAATCATTGGCATTCCAGGCCACTCCTTAAAATCCAGGAATGTGCTCATAGATCAGTGGGAAACTTTTTTTTGGCTATTATGATCATTAGGATGTTAGGAATTTTGAGATGGAAATTTTAGTTTTTTTTTTATTTATTTTTTTTTTTTTAAATATAGTAGTAGGCCAAATTATTATCTTTAGGTCATATGTCATATTTTGGAATAACCTTATCAATTGTTTCATTAACAATCATGATTTGCCATGATTGTTCTTATTCATTGTAGCTCTGTTGTTCTCAGTATGGGCCGGGCCTACTAGTGTGACAACTTTTAATTGTTTAAAATGCTTTATCACTTTAAAAATAGGCCTATACATTAAAAATGTCATAATCTTTATTCATATAGCGATTTATTCAATACAAATCAAAACAGCTTTACGGTATTAAAAAGGGAAGTAACCGAATTAGTGATGCCAAAGACAAATCTATGATTGATGTCGCAAAAATTTGTCAATTACTAACTAATTTTATTCAGTTGTAAAGCAACTAGACAGTAGTGGCATCATTCATCTCAGTTCAGTCCAAGTTTTGTTCATGTCCAATAGTGTCAGTGCAGTCAAAACAATAATATTACTGAATATTATATGTCTTTAAACACCAACTAAGCAAGCTAAAAGAGCCACAACAGCAAATGTCAACACAATCAGTTAGTATCCATGAAATGATTCATTATTACATTTTGGTGCTTTTCTGACTTCTAAAATGATGTGTTTTGGTCTTATGTGTAATTTGTAATACTTCAGAATCAGCATCCACTGAATTATGTCTGACATATTTAGGCTGTAAACGAGAACAAGGAGTGTTACAAATCCCTTACTAGTCATTACGTGTATTGTCGGAGTCACAGTAAGTTTCTGTGCTCTTGAGCAAACAATCCCTGATTCAGAGTAATGACAAAACCACAGTCATATATTTTCATGTGTCAATATGTCCGGCAGAAGGCCTCACTGGAGTGATAGCACAAGTGTGGACATTGACAAATCTGTTGTTGGCCTGTCTGTAATAGAAACAGACCAAATGGTTTGACTTATATTTTAGTTTTTCACCAATATTCATACCATAATAATAATATTAATAATAATCGTTATCATTATTATTATTACTACATTGATGAATACACAGTTATTACATTTAAATACTTACATTTTATATTTTATTGTTATTTTATATGTTATGTTTGTATTGTTGTAGTCTAATGATTATTTAATTTTTGTGTAAAAAAAGTAGAGATAAATCAATAATCAAATTGTTTTCTGCTTATAGGTATATAAACAGAAATAACCACACTGTAAAAAAAAAAGTTGAGCCAACTTAAAATTTTAAGGTAACCAGCTTCAGCAGATTTTTGAGATTGCACAACTTATTTTTGTGGGAGATTCTCACATTTTTGTTGTATAAAGTTGAAAAAAACGTAAAAATCTGGTTGCCTTACAATTTTAAGTTGGCTCAACTTTTTTTATTTATTTATTTTTTTTACAGTGTAGCATTGGTAGTAAAAATATTGGTCGATTTCTAGTATATGGTCTGCCATTATTATTTATAGATTTTTTGTTTTGTGTTATGTTGAACTGTGTTGAGTTAAGTTGTTTTATAGCTAATATAATAGTTTTTTTTTTAATAACCTTCAAGGAATACCTATAAAATTGAGAGATTTGAACAATGTGAAACTGTATCTTTCTGTTAATTCAAATTGCCTGACATTGGGATTTAGATTTAAGACTATTGAAAGATTCCATCATAGAATTTACCCACAGGATTACATGAGGTCATAAAAAAGAATCCAGTGAACAAGCTGAAGTCACAGGCCTGGGCAAAACCGAACAAGACTATAGTAATGCTGCCTGTCTGTCTGTGCAATCTTTCTGGTATCCGTACGCTGTGTTCTGAACACTGTTTAAAGTATGCCCAAGGTTATGGTTTTATATGATGATTTCGTAATTCTTACTTCAAAGACTTAATATTGACGGACCCTAACGTTTTAGCCTGAGAGAAATGTTAAAGGTAAAGGCATGTTGACTGATCCTGAATCATTCTGCACCGCAAAATTATGTTGCATCATCATTTCCTGTTTCACCCTTCCTGCCTCAGTACACTAGTGTGGAACATGTTCCAGATTCCAATGTGGGACAGGCCCTTTTTATCATATGTTGCCACCATCTCACCAGATGATGGCGCCAGATGATGTAGATTGACACAACACGAAGCCCCGCTCATATTTTTCAGTATGATTGATATTCTGTTTGTCTTTTATTTTCTATATATAAAGGGAGGAGAGAAAATGTTTAAAAGTTTGGGGTCAGGAGATTTTTTAAAAGTCTTTGAAATAGTCTCTTATGCTCAACAAGGCTGCATTTATCTGATTAAAAACAGTAATATTGTGAGATATTTTTTGAAATTTAAAACATCTGTTTTCTACTTTAAATATATTTTAAATGCAATTTATTCCTGTTATGGCAAAACTGAATTTCCAGCATCGTTACTTCAGTCTTCTGTGTCAGATGATCCTTCAGAAATCATTTCTAATATGCTGATTTTCTCAAGAAACTTTTGTTAAAATCTAGTATGTTATTATGAAACTAATGTGTGGTAATTATTTTGTTGTTGTTTAAGATTTAATCTACTGTGATAAGAAATGAGGTGAAAGATGTAAAAGTGACAGAACTGAACATTTTAACTCTTACTGAGAGCGGAGTTTTTTTTGCGTTTTTGTCTGGGCTGATGGAAAAACTGAGACTTATGTCTCTAATGGCCTGTTAACACTATAGGTTATAGGTGACGAGGCGCATGGTTTGACATTCTGACCTCAAGACACACTCACATAAACAAATGCTCACTTACATCAACACGGTAAGACCCACTCATCCACCCGCAGCAGCTGTACACATATTTCCTTAAGCATTTGGAATGCCCAAGGAACTGTGGCAATGTTCTTAGTATTTCAGTTCTACATGGATGTATTCATACATTTTTCCCCAAAGGTTGTATCTATCCTCAACCTCTCACATTTTCACCGTGACTGCTCTGGACACTGTTAGGCTGCTTGCTCAGAGCTCTATTTAAAGGATCCACCTCCGGATTCAAACCGGATCACTGTGTCTGGTCCGCCTGTCTGTTAAACTCACACTGCATGACGATGAGTGACTAATTAGACTCCAAATTACCACTAAATCCAACTGGGTTTATTGAAAAACTCTTTTTAACTGTGTGGGGTAGCAAGGTAAGTGATAGGTCGGTGGTAAAGTTTTGACTCAAGGTTGGGATGAAAATAGATTTCAAAGCGACAGCTGTGATGGAGGCAACCCACACTCACCCTCTGTTTGGAGCTACTGTTCTCATGCTGCTTGTCTGATTAGGGGTTGCCAGATTCAAAACAATAAATCCTCCTCATATGACAACATTATATTACAGCGTGTCTCCCTATGGTAGCTACTGACGTGACATCTTTTTCTGATCTCCCTCTCTCTGTAAGATCAGAAATGATCTCCCAGCCTGTCAAGCTAGTGTTCAGCTGGTTTAGATGGTAAACAAACTGGTTAAAAAGTGCCCAAAACCTCTCTAAAACCAGCCAACAGACCGATTTAAGCTGTTTTTTTTATTACTATTTTTTTTCATTCTAGATAAGACACAATACAAAATCTCTCCACCTCTCTCTCTTTTACACAGAGCCTTCAAAGCCTGTGGTATTCAGTCCATCTATTGAAGGCCGAATTTTATGACAACAGGTGTGGCTGCTATATCCGGAGCCCAGAACAAAGGGACGACAGGCAATAGATAGACATACTTGGTGTAACAGAGTTGAGCGTGATGCCACAGCCTTAGTTTAGCAGTCAAAGAGAGAGTCGGGTTACACAAAGTTACAACAATAAATTGCCTTTTTCTTAATTGAAATGAATCAGTTCTTGAGATGCATATGTAGAAAAGCATTAGCAAATAGACCATGTTGATAAAAGCTAGTATTTTTCATAAACACTCCAGAAGAAAAATACTAAAAACGCAAGACTCACAAAGCCTTAAACCTATACGAAGATCTGTTCATGCCTGGAGTGTTCTTTCTTTTGTTCATTATGTTTCTCTCACAAACACTGATTTACAGCTAAATCAGCTGTCTCAGTTTAGGTAGTAATTTTCTCACTGAGGCCTGCAGGCAAGAGTAGGCCTACGCAGAATATCACCCACACGTTTCGTCACCTCATGTGTGAGTTATGGATAAGTTGGGAACCAAGAACTTATTCTGATTCAAAATAAACCGGTTCTATTAAGAAATAAAATAAAAATACCAGGACTAAATGACATTCAGTTAACGGTTCTCCAAAGTGTATTTGTCTACCAGTGTGGACGGAATACCACAAAATAGCACATTTTAAATATAAAACAGTTTACCTTTATTTAGTGTCACCAAAATATCGCTACTGAATTTACAGCGCAAAACAAACACGACTAGTTTAGCCATTTCCAAACAAATGACTGTCGTGAACCGGTTATTTTTAGTGAATCAACAACATGCAGACTGATTCCCAAATGAATCGCTCTTATGATCTGTTTCGTTTTTAGTGAATCGACAGCATGTCGCGCTACCGATTCCCGAACGAATCACTCTAATGATCCGGTTCTTTTTACTGAATCAACAACGTCCAGCACTTCCAGTGCAGTGCGGTTCTTGAACAAATGACTCTTACGAGCTGAATCTTTTTAGTGAATCGACATGGACATGGAGAGCAGTGTGGTCTGATTCTGAACGAATGATTCTCCTGAACCGTTTTTGTAGCGAATGAACAACATAGCCTACAGTGCAAGCTAGTTATTTGTTCTCAAACGAATGACTCTAATGTGATGATTCTTTTTAGAGAATAAAACACATTCAGCTTAGCTAACTATGAAACTTAAACCTGACATTGTGTAAAGATACACATTATGTGCTTTGTCAGAAATGAAATATATTTTTTGATTGTTTAGTTTTTGTTTATATAGTGTTTTTAATATATAGGTTTAGGCCAATTATTGCATGTATGCTGCCTCTAAAAAGATTGTGAAAATTGTGAAACAATTTGATAAGATATTTTTGATGACAGTATGAATACATTTATGTGTAGAAGTTAGTCTGGCTAGCTGACATCACACTCAAAAATGGGGTAGCTACAGTGTCAGCTGTGGAGGAGTGAATGGAGAGAATGCGAGGAATGGAGGGGGGACCAACAAGAATCCCGGGATAAAGTTTAAAGTGTTGCAATTGTGTTTGTGTGTGATTTGGTGCTTTGTGATTGTCAGTCACTCACATCTGCAGCTTTCTTCTCAGATATCTCCAGTTTCTCCTGGGCGTCCTTCAGGGCCTCTGAGTATTTATCCAACTCATCTTCAGTTCCCTTCAGTTTCTTCTGCATCTGAATCAGCTCATCCTCATGCTGGGAGAAAGAAAGAAAGGAAATATGAGAGTGGAGGAGATAGAAAGAGAGGGGGAGAGAAATATTATTGGTATGAAATCATCCGCTATAATACATCTTCACACATACCCTCATGCCCCCATCACTCAAGCTGGCACAAAGCAACACTTTCCAGTGTCATTTGCCCACCTTCTTGAGGTGATGAGCTCAGATATGCAGCTTACCAAAGCAATAGCTTGTCTAAATGTGAATAGAAATACTCTCACAGGCAACCCAAAACTTTCACACATTCTCAGCCCTATCCCCAACTCCCTTCTCCATCTCTTGCTAAGACTCTGTTTATTTGCCCTGCATTCTTTCAGTGGCAGATCACAGCCTTGCAACTGCTACTTAGTGCTGGGATCAGTATCTAAGTCTTCACATATCACGCCTTGGTGGTGGGCACTTGTTTTCCAAGAAGGGTCTTTAGATAGTTGTCAGCATTGGCCAGATGCATTATATTCTTAAACGGGTAGTTCTAGCATAGTTTAGTCCCCTCATTTGTGACTTTCTTTCTTCTGTGGAACACAAAAGAAGATATTTTGAAGAATGTTGCTAACCAAATGGTTTTGGATCCCATTGACTCTGAACAAAAATACAAAGGAATTCAATAGGAAATTCAAACGAGCGTCATACAGGTTTGGGAGTAAATAATGACAGAATTTGACTTAGATCTTTGTCTCATATTCAGATCGGTTTTGGTCCAGAATGAAAAAAGTGGGTCTGTGGTGCATTAAGCATTCAAACCACATCTTAAATGATTAAACATTTGGTCCCCAAATTAAAAAACAACTCTCTCTAAACATCAGCACTGAAATGAAACATCTCCAACGTAGTCAATAGAAGCTTTAGTTTTCTGAACCTTTGACCTTTCCACCTCCGCCTCACCTGTTTGCTTCTGTCCTCTGCTGCTTTCCTGTCGGTCTCTGCTTGTTCGGCCTGGTCCAGAGCGTTCTCCTTATCCAGCTTGAGCATCATCATCTTCTTCTTGACGGCCTCCATCTTGGTGTCGTTGAGTAGGGCTCACGGTACGAGAAACAGAAAGTGGAAGTGCAGTAGATGAGGGCTAGTGGTTTAGGAACAGGAGCTGGTCAAGCGAAGAACGTGGACAGAGAGAGAGAGAGGGAGTAAAGTGGAGAGACACCAAACTCAGCCAGGGATAGTGGGAAGGCATTTATATCTGGGGGCATCAGGCCCCGCCCAGGTTCTAATAAACCCCACCTACTTACTCATTATAGCTCACCTAATACAGTCATAAGTCCTGTTTGGTGTTTGATGTGGTGATGATGTAGTGGTGTAATGTTGGTTCTCAGGACCTTATCATAATTCAGTTTAGCTATATTATAAACAGTATTTTAATGTCCTCAGCAACTATAAATTCACTCCAGACAGCTTTCACTTACAAATTTAGTTTTTTTATTCTTGTACATCTATTGTTTTCATCCTTCTCTTCTCTTAGATCATTCCATTCTGAAAGAATGAACTGGAAGATATGACATGACAAAGACAAGAATGGACGCCAGTGGACAGAGCTGAGGTTTGTCTATAATAAGACAAAGCCGCTGTGTTTGTGACAGGCACAGGTGTGTGTGTGTGTGTGTGTGTTACATTATTCGCATCCCCAGCTGCACTGTTCCCTTTATGGCTTGTCAGTCGCCACAATGATCGCTTTACATCTTTTCTTCTAACGTGAGACACTGTTCTATCATTAACTTGCCTGACCACGTATAACAAGGCTTTGGGGATGTGGTAAGATTGCCTTTGGAATGCAACAATCTAAACACAGCCATCTAGATGATTTATCTCTTTATATCTAATTATAGAGCAAATGGCTTATTTTATTAGTCAAAAGTAAGTGTAAGGTTTTTTAGTAAAATGTGAAGTATCATTTTTAATTTTATCTTTATTATCATCGTTTCCGATCTTGTTTTTAGCTTTTTTTTATTTTATAAGCTTTCTTTCACACTATTGTACCTCACATTGTATCATGTGATTATCATTTATACACAAAATTTTCAGTCAAAAGTCACACCTTTATAATTACAGTTTTACACATTTTAGAATTAGCCATTACATCTATGAAATAACAAAGATAGAAGTAACATGGAAATGTTTTATATTTGAGTAAAGTAGCCACACTTTATCTATCACTTTATCTTTTGTCTACTAAACTTGCATTTCAGAATGAACCTTAAAACCATAAATTCAGTTCTCCAAACTTTTGACTAGCCGTGTGTGTAACGGGTGTGTAATCATTCATCAATCTGCATTCTTTAGAAGTACTGTATGATTAGTGATATAAATACAAACTTAAGATTTGAGAAAAACACTGAAATCATTTATATTTGTCAACTAAGCTTGCATTTGGAAATGAACCTTAATATCCAAATCATAAATTCAGTCATGTCTAAATTTTTGACTATAGTGTACAATAGGTTACGTTTTCCTCTAGCACAGATTTTCACATCTGCATTCTAGATTAATGGTATTTGAATTTGAAAGCACATTTTTCTAATAGCGATTAGTCATTAATGTGCGTCTGTGACTGTAAGGTCCACTAAGCTCTGCTGAAGTAAAGGGACAATGATGGTGTCAGGTTCTGGACTATTTTCAGCTGGCGGGGGGGTGGGAGGAGGGTAAGGTTGCAACTCATTGTTTAAAAACAAATAAAACAGATTTAGTTTTGTTGTATTTAGATTTACTTCATGTATTCAGAAAGGAAGAAGCTATATTTTGCACTATGCTTAAATGGAAAGTTTACATAAGTCAATCCTTTATTATAAATCTGTGATAATGTACCACGCAATTCCTCCGGTAAAGGCAGTTCACTGCAAGCTGAGGGAAGGCAATTGTTGCACTGTAATAAAGAGCTAGTCAGTGTATCACTCTTTTTTAAGTGCTCTGATTTGTTCAGTAGATTTATACATTCTTTCAACACACTCTTTTAGTTTAGGACAGTGAAATGATGGATGAGGTAGTATATGTGTGTGTGTGTGTGTGTGTGTGAATGCCAGCTATGCTGCCTGTGCCACCAAGCTAATAATACTCGTCTCTTGGCTGACATTGTTTTGTGGATTAGCTGCTAGCCAGAGACAAAGATCTGGATTCAGATGGATGTAGAAGATCTGGATTCAGATGGATGTTGATATGTAAATGCACATTTGAATTTAAATGTATATGTTTTATTATGAAAATAAGGATAGAAAACTTGTTTTTGTGTGACTGGAAATATCAAAGGCAGCTTTGGAACACTCAATTCTGATTGGACAATTAATGATTCTAAAGGTTTCATACGAACACACTCTCAGTTATACCTTTTCAAATTCATTTGATCTCATTTGCTTATGCCCCATTGATGGTTAGTTTTAGGGGTGGACCTTCAGGACTAGTTTTTCTAAAAAAAATCTTTCAAATCAAATCCTACAATACATACAAATTTGCCACCAGTTATCACAACATAAAATAGTTTTCTCATGAGATCAGACTGTAGTGAGAATGACTTTTCAAGGGACAATTCACCCAAAAATGAAAATTTCTCTAAGTTATTCCAAACCTGTATGAGTTTCTTTCTTCTGTTGAATGTAAAAGAAGACATCTTCAAGAGTATTGGCAACCAAACAGTTGCTGGTAGCCATTGACTTACATATTATGAAAAAAAATACTATGGAAGTCAATGGCTACCAGCATCTATTTGGTTAAAGATATCTTCAATTGTGTTCATACAGATTTGGAACAACATGAGGTTGCGTAAATAATGACAATTTTCATTTTTGGGTGAACAGTTCCTTTAATGTTTCTAATTTTATCACACTTTTCACTTTGATTTACTCGCACACAAATGAAAGAGAATAAACCAATCCCGGTGATGTTGTATATCAACGGTTTTAATTCTTCAACAGTATTCTATATCCACTTCAGAATATTTCAAACACTGTATGAACACTTCAACAATGTTTCTGTCATTTATTTTCCATACAAACATTTTGATGTGTGACTTCGGTAAATCCTATGTTTCTTATAGTTACTTCAATACATGAAGAACATCATCCTACAATAATTTCTAAGACACTGCTTCCTGAAATGTTGAACCGACTAAAATAAAAGCATAATATATCTCAGCAATATTCAGCCAAGCGAATTTTGGCACACAGTCAAGTAATTGCAAAAAACATTCTTAAAATTGAAAATAAGCAAAACTGTAGTAAGACACATCAAATGTTGTCGGTGTTCCTGGCAGATATTGGTGATCTGATCTATTTTAGTCAACAAATCTTATATTTACAAAGTATTCCCCGTTAACACACACTGTGGGCTGAGGAACCATTTATAATATCATAATACTCAATCATAATAACCTTCCTGGGTTTATTAAGTTCTTTGCTAAAGATGTAAATATATTTATATATATTGCTATAAACTGCAATATAATTCCTTCATAAAAAAATCCCTCAAGTCTCTGAAAATAGTTTTTTTTTTCTGTTATATAGCCAGTAGTTTTGGTCCCAGTCTATTATGTTGGTATATTTCAAGTTATGGCTTCTTTCTAACTGCTTTGAAAGACAATTTAACTTTCCATTTAAAATAAAGGAAAATAAATAAATTTAAAATAAAGCGCAAGAAAGAGAATTTTTTTTTTTTTTACAATGACCTCTCACAGACAAGTTTCACTTAAAAAAAAAAAAAAAAAAACAGAAGCTCTATTCTGGTTTTGCGTTCTCCAGCATGTGTAGAATTGGTACAAAGCATTGTGATGACATACAGTACATCAATCTGACTGGTTTCTGCCGGTACCCTTGAGCTGGATCGGTTATGTTTGGTTAAATCGGTTGATCTTAAGATTCTTAAAGAATGTTTCTCCTTAAAGAATCCCAAGACTGTTATCAAGTGCAAAGTCTCATTATTTGCCTGACTCCATCTCCATCACGATGCTTTGGCATTTCCTTATTGGTCCGTGGATGTCAAAAGCCATATGATTGGATTCCAAGGAGAAGACAAGTTGAATATTAACATGTCATAAACGGCCACACAGAAGCTGTAAGCAAAATTACTGGATACAACTAAATACTGTATGTATATAATGAAATGAATATTCATAAACTACGTAAGACTCTCTTCCCTGTTCAGAGGAAGACCTGCTCATGGAGTCTATAGTTTGTTCCATCAGACAACAGGTCAGTCGTGGGTTGAGAATTGAAAAAAAACATTAGCAGTGTGAGGCCTCACGGTCCCGAGGGTCTGTAGCAGATTCACTCTCTTCAGGAATGTCCTGCAGATCTGTAGAAGATGAAGAGAAAAAAAAAGAATTATGAAAAATGTAACTGTATTCAGACATTACACACGGAAATGAGGCAGTTTTGAGTTCAGATGACGATATCATTTATATCTAGAATGCGTACCGTAAATGTATTCAAAATTAACACTTGATAAGCCAAATGCAAGTTAAAATTGCCTTTGGAAAGTAAATTGTTTTAATGGACAGTTGGACTGCAATCATGCCAGATCCTCAGCGAAAATATGCAATGGGTAAAACAGCTATATATTTTTTTTAATTAAAAATAACACAAAATATAATGGTTAATATAGTGGTTTATGGTTGGTTGGAAATATTTATGACCAATACATTTTCTCTGTGTAATTCAGAGCACATGCTTGCACACAATACTTTTATTTAAGCTCAGCAACATATTTACCCTTTCATCATCAGTCATACATACACGGAATCATTAAAAAAGAAAATAATGAAATGAAAACTTGTACTACCGTTCAAAGGTTTAGGGTACATGATATTAAAAAAATGCAATATTTTTACAATTACATTTTAGAAATAATTCTAATAAGCTAATTTGCCGCTCAAGAAACATTTCTTATTATTGTCATTAATGCTGAAAACAGATAAATATTTTTCTGAAAACTGATAATTATTTCAGACGTTAATAAAACAGAATTTATTTGAAATCAAAATCATAATGTAATACAAATGTCTTTATTATCACTTTTGAACAATTTAATGCATCCTTGATGAATAAAAGTTTCAATTAATGTACAAAAAACTGTTTGAGAAACCCTTTCACATGCAGTGTGAGCACCTCAAGACTGAAATTATATCTCAAAGGACTTTAAAAGTCAAGCCTTCTGTGTGTTTAAGTGTATGTACAAAAGGTATGTTCACTGTGAATGACACACTAAAGCTCTGAGTGTGTTTACTGAGATGCTCAACCCGCAATTTATTGCCATTATCCACCTATAACACACATGCCTACAAATAATAGACTAAATTGAAAGAAATCTACATTTATATGCAAGGAGGTTCTCCTGTCTGACAGAGTTTAGTGTGTTTGGCAGTTTGTGAACCTTTGTGTGTATGTGGGTGAGTGTGGAAGGTTTAATGTGATAAATTCAATGTGTATGTGTGTTGTGCACATTGGTTGCATAATCGTGTGTAGGCTGCTGTTAGTGTTACAAAGGGCCAAAGTTTACAGCGTTTTAGGTGAAGCACATCTACGCAGACTGTCTGATAAATATGTAATCGTTCCATATAAAAAAGGAACAAAATCAGAGCAACAAACTCCCTGGAAACCAGTTTCCTACATTGTGCTCATCTCTTGTATCTTTTCTTCCCTCTCATATAATAATTTCAGTATTTAATGTATAATTATTTACTGATTTATTTGATATGTAGCCATATAATAATATGTATTATTATATTATTAATTTACATTATATTAATTCTAAATACATATATACATACTTATTATTAGAATTATATATATATATATATATATATATATATATATATATATGAATTAGAAATACATAAAAATAATTTTGCTCTTGAAAAACTATGTATGTACATATATTCATATTATACATATATTATACATTATTTAATTATTGAATACATAATATTTATATCTGTATATATGCATTTATATTGGTATATATTTTCATTTTATATTATATTCAATTATAAATTGTTTTTTTTAATTCAATAAATATATATTATATCAATTATAAATATATTATATATAATTATATATACATTATACAGTGGGGAAAATAATTATTTGATCCCCTGCTGATTTTGTAAGTTTGCCCACTTAAAAAAGAGAAGGGTTTATCATTTTTATTGTAGGTTTATTTTAACTGTTGGAGACAGAATATCAAACAAAAAATCCAGAAAAAAGCAGTTTAAAAGATTTACATTTTATTAAGTCAAATAAGTATTTGATCCCCAAGCAAAGCATGACTTAGTACTTGGTGCAGAAATCCTTGTTGGCAAGCACAGAGGTAAGACGTTTCTTGTAGCCGGTCACCAGGTTTGCACACATCTCGGCAGGGATTTTGGTCCACTCCTCTTTACAGATCCTCTCTAAATCATTAAGGTTTCTTAGCAGTCTCTTGGAAACTCAAAGTTTCAGCTCCCTCCACAGATTTTCTATGGGATTAAGGTCTGGAGACTGGCTGGGCCACTTCAGGACCTTAATGTGCTTCTTCTTGAGCCACTCCTTTGTTGCCTTGGGGTTATGTTTCGGGTCACTGTCATGCTGGAAGACCCATCCATGACCCATCTTCAGTGTTCTGGCTGAGGTTCTCGTCCAAGATTTTACAGTACATGGCTCCGTCCATTTGCCCCTCAATGTGGTAAAGACGTCCTGTACCCTTAGCAGAAAAACAGCCCCAAAGCATAATGTTTCCACCTCCATGTTTGACGGTGGGGATGGTGTTCTTGGGGTGACAGTCAGCATTTCTCTTCCTCCAAACACGGCGAGTTGAGTTGATGCCAAAGAGCTCAATTTTGGTCTCATCTAACCACAGCACATTCTCCCAAGCCTTCTCTGAATGATTTAGATGTTCATTGGCAAACTTCAGACAGGACTGTACATGTGACATCTTGAGCAGAGGGACTTTGCGGGCGCTGCAGGATTTCAATCCATTGTGGCGTAGTGTGTTACCAGTGTTTTGCTTGGTGATTGTGGTCCCAACTGCCTTGAGATCATTAACAAGCTCCTCCCGTGTAGTTCGGGGGTGATTCCTCACCTTTCTCATGATCATCCTTACCCCATGAGGCAAGATCTTACACGGAGCTCCAGACCAAGGCCGATTGATGGTTGTTTTGTATTTCTTCCATTTGTGAATAATCGCACCAACTGTTGTCTCCTTCTCACCAAGCAGCTTGGTGATGGTCTTGTAGCCCATTCCAGCCTTGTGCAGGTCTACAATCTTGTCCCTGATGTCCTTTGACAGCTCTTTGGTCTTACCCTTGGTAGTGGAGAGGTTGGAATGGAAGATACATATTCTATGGACAGGAGTCTTTTATACACACAGTGAGCTGAAATTAGGAGTATCTTCTTAAAGTGACAGGACTAATCTGTGTTCCACATGTGCATATACCCAATCTGTGGGAGTCAAAATTCCTGCTGGTTGGTAGGGGATCAAATACTTCTTTGACTTACTAAAATGTAAATCTTTTTTAACATTTGTATGCTGCTTTTTTCTGGATTTTTTTGTTTGACATTCTGTCTCTATCAGTTCAAATAAACCTACCATAAAAATAATAAACCCTTCTCTTTTTTTAAGTGGGCAAACTTACAAAATCAGCAGGGGATCAAATAATTATTTTCCCCAATGTATATTATATTTACATCTGTGTATGTGTAATTATATTGGTTTTAACAATGTCATTCTGTGTCATTCTACAGACCTCTGGGACTTTCTGAACGGGGAGACACCCTCGAATCAACCTCGTCGTCATCATCATCATCAGATATCACATCCACTTCCACATCACTGCACTCCTGCAAGCCGTCCGATTGGTCCATCGATTCCTGGCTAGCCAATGGAGTGTCAGTATTGGGGTCGGTATCGCTCTCTCTGCGAGTTGATGGGGCCTTGAAAAGAGGAAATGAGAAGCGAATGAGATTTGGGAGCTACAACATTGTAGCTCTTGCATACTTTATTATGTGCCATGTGGTGTTTGACAAACTTTGCTTCTGAGTGCACACATGAATGTAAATTCTGTAAAACACTAAAAACTCTGTGGTCCTCGTGCTTTTAGATCTATCAGCAGCATTTGACACTACTGACCACTCCACTTTGATATCTAGATTAGAGTCTTATGTGGGGATAAAAGGAACCGTCCTTAAGTCGTTCCAGTCATACCTCACTGACAGAAAATTCTTAGTCAAGTAAGGTAACTTTTCTTCTTCTGTTGCCTATTTAACCTGTGGTCTTCCCCAAGGCTCTATCTTGGCACCCTCTCTCTTCTCTCTGTACATGCTACCTCTGGGATCCATTGTAAGAAGACATGTGGTGCCTTTTCATTTTTTCGCCGATGATAGCCAAATTTATCTACCTATCAAGAGAAATGATCCCTCTGCATTTACTTCCTTGCTAAAATGCTTAGAAGTTAAATTTTGGCTAGCGCAAATTTTTTTGACATTAAATGAAGATAAGACTGAGGTGTTTTTGGGCACTCCGACAATTCTCAGACAACCAGCTTTGACCTGGGTAGTTTATCAGTGGTTAGATCTTCACGTGTACGGAACCTGGGTGTTTTGTTAGATGAGTCCTTAAACTTTGACAAACATATTTCCTCTGTAATATGTTCTAGTTTTTATCAACTTCACCTGCTATCAAAAATCAAACCTTTCTTAAATCATAAAACCTTAGAGATGGCTGTTCATGCTTTTGTCACCTCACACTTAGACTATTGCAATTCACTATACTGTGGTAGCTCTAAGTCATTAATTGATCACCTTCAACTAGTTCAAAATGCTGCTGCTAGATTCCTTCACAATTGCCACAAAAACGCTCACATTACTCCTATTCTCCAGACCCTTCACTGGCTGCCTATTAAATTCAGAATTGATTTTAATATATAAATCCTTACATGATTTAGCCCCTATTTAACTATCTGAATTGTTGTACCCATATACCTCCTCCAGATGTTTAAGATCCAGTGATCAGAATCTTCTTCTCGTCCCACAATCCAGACTCAAATGTAGAGGGGATCGAGCTGTCTCAGTGATTGGGCCGTGGTTGTGGAATAACCTCCCTTCAGAGATTAGACATGCCCCTTTTTCTGTCCACTTTTAACATATATGTTTTCTTTGGCTTATAAATAATTTTCTATTACGGCCTTCGCTTAGTCTTTTATGGGTTTATACTGTTTTTTTGTGTGTTTTTAATACATTTACTTATCTTATAGGGCGAGACCCTGTTTAATTGTTTAGCTGTGCTGATTTTTATATTCTTTTACTATTTTTGAATCTCTGTACAGCACTTTGGTCAGCCGTGTGGCTGTTGTAAATCTGCTTTATAAATAAATTGAAACTTGAGCTTACTAAATACTGTAAAATCAACTCACCTGTGAGCCTGCACTTCCAGCTCCATTCCCTAGAGCGGCGCTATTGGTCTTAAGATCCCTGAGCTGTTTCTCCAGCTGGGCTCTGGCTCTCTCGCTGTCCCTGAGTTTGCCCTCGGCTCCCCTGAGGCGTCCCAGCTCCTCCTGCAGCAGACTGTGCTGCCGTTGAAGCAGGGCCAGCTCTCCCAGAGAGCCAATGTCACTCGCTCCATCCCGGGACAGGGAGCGCACCTTACGAACCCCTGTGGTGGCCGGGGAGACGGAGCTCTCTCGTAGGCAGAGCTCTAAGATGGAGTCCTGACGCATCACCACACCCTAGGAGGAGAGGATGAGTTTTTGGCCACACTGACAATTCATTTTGGATCCCGTTTGGACGTCAGTGCTTAGAGGAATATCTGATAAATGTGTTTTGCAATGCACACATTACCTCCAGAGCGTGTAACTGAGCACTGAGATTCACCAGCCTCTGTGACACCTCCTAAAACACAAAAAACATTCAGATATATATTAATAAAAAAATAATAATATAAATATATAAATACACACCCTAGTCCATATAAGCCTGGAAATTTGGGTGTCCTTTTTCTAGGAGGTTAGTGATGCACAGTATAGTGGAGGGCAATTTTTTTTTTGCATATAACTGGTAAAATTTAAAAACTAATTCATACCAATAATGGAATTATAGTTTAATGGAATTATAGTAATTTAAAATAACTGTATTTTAAAATATAATTTATTTCTGTGATGGCAAAGCTGATTTTTTTAGCAGCCGTAACTCCAGTCTTCAGTGTCACATGATCCTTCAGAAATCATTCTAATATGCTGATTTGTTGCTCAAGAAACATTTATTATCAACAATGTTGAAAACAGTTGTGCTGTTTAATTTTTTTTGTAAAAAAAATGATATTCATGAATAGAAAGGATTCAGGATTCATTGATGAATAGAGTTCAAAAGAACAGCATTTATTTGAAATAAAAAGCTTTTGTAACATTACAAACGTCTTTACTGTCACTTTGATCAACTTAACGCATCCTTGCTGAATAAAAGTATTAATTTGATAATAATAATAAAGTTACTGACCCCAAACTTTTGAACTTCTAATTTGCCAGTAAATTAAAAGCAAACGTTAATGAGTTTTTCACATTGTATTTATGTACTGCAAAATCCATATTCTAAGCTTTTAATCGCAAGCTATTGTGTGTGAAAGTGTGTTTTGTTTTTATTAATTTGCTAGTCACTTCAAAGAATTGTTAAATAATCAGTTATCATTATCAGCCCATATGTATGCGCTGATACACTCAGCACATCCCTACACAGCACACATTAAGCCTAAATGTCAGTACCTCACTTGGTGTCTTGTCCTCCATTTGATTCCCATTACCATCCTGTAGAGAATAGGGAAGTTTTTCATTATTCACACAATCAAAATTCCGAACCAGCAAATTAATTCAAAAAGCTTTCATTCGTCAGCACACATTGAAAAGCACTGTCTTGCTATGTGTCGATGAAAAGGGAGATGAAGCGCAGCTTTCAAGCACCAGTGGTGAGTCGTGATGGAGAGTTTTTGGTAGATTCAGGTTGCTATGGAAACCTGTGAGTTTCAGATGGGCTCGGAAAATGACTAATTTTTTTTTTTTTTCAGCATTACATAAAAACTCAGTAATAGCATCGAACCATCTTACTATGTGCATAATTATTACATTTTATGAAGCAGGCAATGCTGGATGTCAGAGAAGTGTGATAAGCAACTCACTAACATAGATATATAAGCATATTTTTTTTACAAAACAAAGTTAGTTTTATGTACCTGAGCAGATTGGTTCTCCTGAGAGCCATTGACTAATAACTCTTGTCCATCTAGAAGAATGCAGGAAGCACAATGGTCAGATAAAAAGTTATATTTAGCCAATCAGACACACTAAAAGCACATTCATTTACATACTGCGTGTTGTGTATTTGACACCTACTGATTACTAGCGCTCCAGTGTGGTTGTGATGGCCGTTGGAACTGCAGGGCAGAGGAACCTCAAAATTGGATCCTAATAACAGCTCTGTCAATCTGTCCACTGCAGAGAGCGAGAAAAAGTACATCATGACATTTTACAAGTTATTATTGAAGATCTGAGCATGAGCTCAGAAGATTTAGCTAAAATGGTCTTTGAACTTTCCAAAATATGAAAAAGGAATATTAAATTTTTTCTTTGTTTAAATAAAAAGAGAAAGATCTACAGGCAGTAAGTATGAATTTTATTATATTTTAATATCTTTATTTCTTGTTATTATTTTATTTATTTATTTTAAATACATTTTAAGATATTTAAAGATATTTAATCTACAAAAACTAAAAACAAACTGGTCTGTGGACTTTCCAAAATAGGAAAAAAAAAAAAAAGAATATTAAATTTTTTTTGTTAAAATAAAAATGGACAGAGATCTGCTTCCACCAAGTATGAGTTTTATTATATCATCTTTTTTTTGTTATTATTTTATTTATTTATGTTAAATATATTTAAAGATATTTAATCTACACAAACTAAAAAACATTTATTCAGAGGATGGGTCAATATTTTATATATTTAAAATATTTTTAATTGCTACAATGCCAAAACTTCTGAACATTTTTCAGACAATAATTTAAATGTTAGAAATATATATATTTAAATATTTCCAAGATATTTCAATCTCTATGAACTAAACACATATAATTAAAAATACTGTCTGAAATATATTTGAACATGTTTTTCTTTTCACTAATGTAATCTGCCATTTATTTATTCAGATGCTGTGCCGACTTATTAATTGCTAAGATGCTGAATCTTCAAAGCTTTTATTTGGATATTTGAATATTTTAACATTAAACATAAAACCAGAAGATTTTTATAGTAGTGCTTTTAATACAAAAATCGCGTTATTGCCTCACATGGCAAAAGCAGTCTTGGACTCTAACCTTCTTTTCTGTGGCCATGCACTGCTTACTCATAGTGTGAATACTTTAACCTATTAACATGGGCGGTGAAATAAATACACACTAGAGATTGAAACCAGCCTCATACAGGTAGAACGCCCTGCTTTAGCCCTGAATGTAACATCCTGTCTGTCTTACCCTCAGTTATGGCCTGTGTGAGCAGCTGTTCCCCACGAGGCGCCTGAGGAGACTCAGCTCTGAACAGGTTTCTGGAACAGGACGGCAGCATGACCTCATAACCTCCCATGACCTCCGCCAAGTCAGAGAACAGGGTGACCCGCTCCTGAAGCAGCTCTAACACCTCCCTGTCCTTCTGCTGGATATCAGCTGAAACACAGAGAAGGAGGAACAAAGTGCTTGTTTGAATAAAACACCAACGTCAGCTTCTTTACACTCAAGATTGTGGCTTTGTTCCTCCTTCAAATTCTGTGTAAAGATGTCAAAACATAAAAATCTGTATATGTCAAGACAACTCGTTTTTTTTCTAGCTAGCTCGTTCGTTTTGAGAAAATGTCTTGTGATAGGTAACCAACTGATCTGACAGATGGGTGAAAGAGCTCTTTTGAGCTTTTTAAAATGCTTCTTTCAGTCCTTTAATGCTTAACCCACTGTAGTGATTCATCTTTTGGAAAAAAAAAAATCAGAATGAAAACATGTTTGTCCCAGTGTTGGGAGTGTGAATGTGTGTGCGTTAGAGTTTAAAGCAAACCTTTGAGTCTTCGCAGAAGGGCCTTGTCTTCTGTTTCTATCAGAGGGAATTCTTCTCTTGATGGACAGCTGTGTGACAAAACAGTGAAGGTAAATGAGAATGACCACTAGAAATGGTAGTTTAGTGCCTTTTAGTGGATGTCAATTAACACTGCAGAAACAAGTAACATGTTTTCTGGGAAAACAGACCGAAAATATAAGTCACACTATACAGTTTTTAAATGAAACTGAATTTGCCAATGCTTGTACTTTCTTTGCTAATTTATTTATTTTTTTCTGAAGGAAGTGGTTAGAATTTATTCATTTTGAAAGTGTCACTGTATACCAGGGGGTTTTAAAACTGCAGTCAGGGGACTCCCAGAGGGCAGCAAGAGGGTATTAGCAAGTTGAGTAAGAAAAAAGAATAAAAAAATAACATATATATATAAATATTTATTAATGATGATTATTAATAAATAATAATGGCCTAATGGGTAGAGAGTCGGACTTGTAACCTAAAGGTTGCGAGTTTGAGTCTCAGCTCTGGCAGGGATTGTAGGTGGGGGGAGTGAATATACAGCGCTCTCTCTCCACCCTCAATACCACGACTGAGGTGAGCAAGGAACCGAACCTGGGCGCTGCAGCACTGGCTGCCCACTGCTCCGGGTGTGTGTTCACTGCTGTGTGTGCACTTAGGATGGGTTAAATGCAGAGCACTAATTCCGAGTGGGTTGCTACATGTCACGTCACTTCCACTTTCACTTTCATATTATATATATATAAAATTACAATTACTACTATTAATAACTATTATTAAATTATTCATTATAATTATAAATATTATTAATAATACTAGTATTTACTAAAAAAATCAATAAATAATTACTTGATTTGACATTATTGCTTACTATTTTTTCCACATAGTTTAAATGGTATCTTTTCTAAGATGTCTTTCTGTTTTTGGGAAGGAGTCCCTTCCAAGCTGTCAAGTTTGTTTTTGCTGAGCTGTAATGTAAACAAAGGCTATTGGCAAGTCAAGCTTCCCACAGAACTGACATATCCCTTCGAAATGTCCTGATTCAAAAGAAAATACAAAGGAACAATACAGAAAAGTGCTTTCATGGGATTTTCTATTCAATTGCAAAGAGAGAGATGGAGAAAAAGTCAAATGGCAGCTTTGAGTGTTGTGTGGACTGATGTATTTGCATGCATGTACCAGCTGATGGTTTGCTGTATGAGCCGTATCCAGGTGTTTCTGTCATCTTTAGATGCTGCATAGAGCTCGTACATCTCAGGTGGGCTGGACTCACTGCTGATCAGGAACAAGCCTCGCTCCTGATTGGCTATGTCTCGGACCAAGAGACTCTGAAGTGAGACCACAGCAGATTTATCCTACAGAGAGAAAGAGAAAAAAAGAGATATTGTTGTACAGATTTTCACAAACGATTCGCTTCACAGCTACATGGAAAAGTTAAATACTTAATCACAAAGTAACTTACCAAACTGGCAAAGATGAACCGTTGATCTTTCTCTTGCAAGAATACTAGAATATCAGTCATCAGCATAACCTGAACATCTAGAACACAAAGAAAACAGGAAATTCTGTACATTCAACACCCACAGCACATTATATGTCAGCTAACACAATAGCATGTGTCTCTCTCTCCCTCTCACACAGCCATGTATCACATCACACTTCTTCATAAACAGCCATGGTCTTCATTACCTTTGAGGCGAGAGCTGGGCGTTTTCCAGAGCAGCGTGCCTTCGTTTATCAGCTGCCTGCGGAGCAGCTCAGCCGGTCTGAACAGAGCTCCAGAGCGGAGTTTGGCCTCGGCCCGCGGGTCGACCCTGGACCGGATCTCCTGCAGCCGCTGTGTCCTTTCAAGCTCCAACACCTGCTGGTCCACCGAACAGAGCAGCTCCCGTATACAAGACAGTGCATGAGACAGACCTGCAGCTTCCTCTGGATTGTCTGCATTGGTACATACAATTGTCAGTCTAAAAAGTCTATAACCAGGGGCATTTTATGACACGTATGTATATAATACATTTTTTTCATTTAAAAAAAACTTATATATGTATTTTAAAGGGACACTGAAAAGTTATAGACCATGGGAGGAAGGGCGGAGGTGAGCAGCTGTTTAAATACAGTTAGCGTTAACATTGGTGACATTTATATGCTTGTGTCTTACCTTTGGTGTTATCATAGATACGTTGCAACAGGACGGGGTATTTCGTGATGCGCTGAGTGACCAATAGGATGCACTCCTGGAACCCATGACGACGGAGTAGAGGACCCCGACTCACCCTCTGAGAGCGACAAAGACAATGATAAATAGACTGTTAATGGTTTCTGCCTCTGTGTGCTATATTTCTACACAGACAGTCTAAAGTTGTGTCCAAAATATACAGCAGCTGTCATGCCCAGTCAGACAGATTTGTGTATGAAGGCACCTGCTCAGGAAACCGATTTTAGAAAGATACCATAACATCATGTCTAATGAGCTAGAACTAATTTAAGTGAGCTTAAAGCTAACCAAGCAAATATTTAATGACTAAAATATTAATTTCTAAGTAGAATTCTGTAAATCTGTAACAAAGTTTTGTAAAAATACTTGAAAACACTTACATGTACTTACTATTATAACAACAATAAATTATGCATAATTACATGAAAGTAACCCTAAACCAAATCCTAACCTTAACCATATAGTAAGTACTTGTAGTTAATTAATATTACTCAGTACTTAAATGTATACAAGGACACCTTAAAATAAAGTGTAACCGAAAACTTTAAGTGAACATCCTTTTATACTGTACATTCTAAGGTTGTGATGCCTAAATTCAAATTTACAGTAATTTGTGATTGTTTTATATTTACAAAATATATGATTTTGTACACATTTTCATTTTAGACAGTATGTTTTGTTTTAAAATACTTTGATCTTGTCATGAAAATAGCCTTTGATGGTGATATTTATTAAAATAAATAATAAATACTATTAAAATGAATAATTTTATTAATTTATATATAATAGTACTATATATAACTATACTACTACTATATATAGTATAACTATATACTACAATATATAACTATATATATATATATATATATATATATATATATAATTACTATAGCAATATTTAATAAATATATAAATAATATAATCAATATATAATATAGTATACATTTTAATTCTAGTCAGAATCTTTTCAAGTAATTTCATTTTGCCATGAAAAAAATAGCCTTTTATGCTGAAATCATTTACCGGCACTGACCAATTTTGGACAGAAGTTTACTGCTGATGTATCCCTAAATTCTAAGTATATTTATATTAATATTTAAAACTTGCCTTTTTGTCTTTATTAAATAGGAAAGCCAAGATTTTGACAAGAAAGTGCACACACAACCCTGGGTCACCTTCCACACCACTGCTCTGACGATATTTAACTTTATAAATAAAAGGAGCGCATTCAATAGCATATGCGTTTTGCTTTGTCACTGGTTTTGTTATCGTGACAGCCCCATGCTAAGCTATTACAACTAAAATAATGCACAAGGGCCAAACACGATCAAGATACCTGGAAATCTGATGATTCACACATCTATGAGAGTTTTCAGGCATTTAATGCATTAATGCACCCGCCCACCATCATTCATCACTCAGTACCACTCTGTCCTCCCACTAGCAACACATGAGACAACACCTGACCCGGTTATGCAAACACAAAACGCACCCGGATGGCAAACACCCTCGTCGGTCTCTCTTGTTCTTACCCGTATAAAGAGCTGCAGTCTCTTGTCTCTGGCCAGCAGCTCTTTGTAGAGTTTGACGGCCTTCATATGACGACTGCAGAACTCAGAATACACCTTCAGCATCTCGTCAGCGCACTGACCTGAGAACTGACAGACACACAAAGAACGTGAACATTTTGCTCCTTGAAACCTGAAAGCTTTAAGCCTCCCACTCTCATACACTCGGAGAGAATGACGTTTCAGTTTCCATTTGTCACCTTTTCTTTCTGTTTGACTTTTCACTGCCTCTACATCATGACATCAAGCTTTTCTCATTCAAAACCATGTATTTGCAATGAAATTTGCATTTATATTTTTAAGGCGCTTTGTTAAAAGTAATTTCAAAAACACTTTTAAAACAGACCCATACCATTTTGTTGCACTATTGCATAATTAACTGTTTATTTTTTACATTAATGCATTAAATTGACAGCTCTAATTTATATGAAAACATTTTAAACTGGCAATTAAAACAGACACATTCATCCAAAATCACTTAAGGCAGGCCAGATGTAACCAAATGCATTTATTCCCTGTTCCGCCCACCTAAACTAACAATCGCACTCCTACCTGTTGTATCAGCAAATCACTGATCTGAGTGATGGTGAAATTGTTTGTGCTGTCAGGTTGCAGGCTATGAGCGCGCCGTGTGAGGAGCTGTGTGAGGAAGTGCGTGTGAAGCGTCAACAGGCGCTCCAGGCAGGGAAACAGCGCATGCACGACCCCCGGCTCCAGCTGCACGTCCTCCAGCATACCCCGCCTGAACACACCATCCATGATCCGCAGCGTCCGAACGTGATGGAGCTCCGTCTGGATCAGCTCTGAAATGACATCGGAGAAGTTCTTATGATGTACAATACAACATTTAATGGGCATTTGTTGGACATGTAGCCCAAATGAATGTCCTTTTTTTTGAGGGTAGATAACAACATATTAAATTTAATGTGAAGGAAAACATGGTAGTGAGGCACAGAAGTACAGCTCATTCCATCTGTTATACTACCATCTGTGTACCTTGGTGTTGATTGTTCAGCCAACAAAACGTGTGTGCATGCTCATTTCTTCCACTTTTATATTTAGATGATCTTTTCAGTCATTTAAAACTCCCTTAGAGTTAATGTTTAAAAACAATAATACTTTAATATCACAGTTAAATGTGATCTTAAGCAAATCTCAACATTATAATGTGATGCATAAACTCACTTATGGCATTTAATGTTGTTTTGTGCTTTATTTTTTTCAACAAATTAATATAGAAGTTTAATATAGGCCATTAAAAGCATACTTGAGCAGACCTCTATCCCTCAATGCCTCGTTATCATTCTTAAAAAACAGTGTCTGGACAGGCATTACTGTTTATATAAAAGCAATTAATTGCATTTTTTCAGAGTCAACGGCCCATTTACAGTCATAAACATGTTTTGATTCTAGACTTAGATCTGTGTTTTTTCTAACCGTAGATGACGTCCTGTCTCTTGATAACATCTTTACGGTGGGTCTGCAAGTAGGTGGAATCTACAGCCATGCTCCAGGAATCTGCTTCAAATTCCCGGCCTTCAAACTCTAGATCATCCAGCAGAGAGGTGAAGTAGCCCTCTCCTAAAAGCAAGAGAAAGAATAATAATAATAACCATTTCTGTATTATAACTGGAGTTTGAAGGCAAACAGGTTGGTCAGACATGAACTTTGGGAACTGAACAGCAGCCAACCACACCAAAAACGTGGCTCTAATTGTCCTAAAAATATAGGAAATATATATTTTTTTGATTCTTTATAAGACACATCACCATTCAAAAGTTTGTGGCCAGTAAGATTTAATGTTTAATATTTTTCAACAATGTATCTTATGCTCACCAAGGCTGCATTTATTTGGATCAAAAATATAGTAAAAATTGTGAATATTGTGAACTGTTATTACCATTTTAAAATAACAATTTTCTATTTTAATATAGAAAGCATTTACATTTATTACAATACAATATGTCATTTATTCCTGAAATTTCAGCAGCTATTACTCAGTCTTCAGTATCACTTGATCCTTCGGAAACTATTACAATATGCGGATTTGATAACATTTGTTCTTCTTATTAATGTTGGAAACAGTTGTGCTGCTTACCCTCATCATTGAGTGACTCCATGGACATGGTTCTGCTCCTGAAGTTGAGCGAGTCTGTGGATTGAGACAAGATCCTGCGCAGCCCCAGAGGAGAGTCATCATTCAGAGTCCTACACGCACATGCACACACACACATGGACCGTGTGCATGCATACAAACAGATGTATACATATGCATGCAATCACATGCAAAAGACAAAAAAGCAAAACAAAAAAACAACAAAATGAGAGCCAGGCATCATAATCACCACAGAAACGAAAATACACATAACAAATTTAAAATAAAAGTATATTAAATGAATTCAAAATTAAAGTGGACAAGTGATGGTGTTTTGGGTGCAAGTATGTAACATTATATCACAAATTCATGGAAGTAATTTTCCAGTTGACCCAGAGGTGTGTTTACTAGGTAATTTTACCAACTCCAACCTCTGACATAATCAAGCGATTAAGCTGACTAAAATGTTGTTAATAATAGCTAAGAAATGTATTGCACTAGAATGGAAAGCAGACATTGAGGTGCCGATTGGATTATGGCTGTCGGAAGAGTGCAGCTGTGTACCGTTAGAAAAGATTACATATTCTATGAGGGGCAGGAGTGACTTATTTGATCAAATCTGGGACCCCTTTTTGAATTATATAAAAACAGTAAGTGCTGATTGTTAAACTGTCATATTTTATTTGTTAAATATGTTACACTTGTGATATTTATTTTGTATCACTCTCCTTGTTTTTTTTTTATTATTAATATTTTTTTGTATCTTATTTATTTATTTATTTATTATTTTTCCTTTGTGTTTGTCTGTTGTTTGTTGTTATGTTTGGGGGAAAAAAAGCAAAAGAAATTTTAAAAAATAAAATAAAATAATAAAGTGAACATAGTGACCAATATATAACATTCAAACAAAACTGCTTACATTAACCTAAAACAGCCACAAACACACACATACAAAAAGAGAAAGATAAAAACATACACAGTGATGAGAACTGTCTCTCTCTCTATATATATATACTGTAGATATTTCACGATTAATGTGATTTAAATAACTTTTTTTTTCTTTTCTTTTTTTTTTTACAGTATTTATAAACTAGGGACTTGTTCATTTAGTGATCTGATAGTAAACTTCACAGATAAGAGACCATTTTATGTATCTGTCTGTCAATTCTGTCACTCACCCTGCAATGTTATTGGTGGAGACGCTCTTGGAAAGTAAGAGAGAAGACCGTCCGCGACGGGGCCCGAGTAGTGACTGGCGCAGACTATCTGATGGGTAGATGGCAGAGCTTGGCCGTTCCTTTAAATGGGCTTCAGAGAGGCAGAACGAAGAGAGCAATGTCATGTTTATATGTGGCAGTACTCTATTTCAGTCAATCATATTTACACAAACCTCTAATCAAAACTAGTCACAGGAGACGCATCTCCTGAAATATGTTACTAACTGAATGTAAACAATACACTTGTTTCCATCACTTCCTCACCTCTATTCCTCAGCGTCACGTTCTGATAGGCTGAATTGTTCCTCATCAGTGCCATTTTCTGTTGCTATTGTGACACATATGGACAGACAAATTTAGGACATATTTACACTAATATTTACATCTTTTTCATAAGAAAACTGACCCAATTTAGATATAATTCTTCTGCATCATATCATGAATCAAAGCCAGTGTCTGCATGTCTATGGTCCAAATAACCCATGTGACAAGTGTGTGCACTAATATCCCACCTTTTGTTTCATTTTGACACAGTTTGGTAGCGTGTCCCTGCAGCGGTTGTGGATGGTGACATTACAGGCTGAAAAAAAGAGCAAGCAGCAAAACCACTGTTATTTTATCTCGTCATCAGACAATATAAGTGCCATACAATCACATGTACACACAAATGTAATAAACGACGACTGTGATCTTTCCATGGTCACATAAATCTCAGTTTGATTTCTGGTTGGTCTAAGTTAGTCATTAGCTTGTTGACCTACCACTATGTTCCAAAAACAATCTTGACTATGTTAGACTGATAAGTAGCTGTTTTATTGTTGGTCTAAGATGATCTATAAGCTTAAACCAGCTAGAAGCCAACCACAGAGTTTCCAAACAAAGCTAGTGGCTTACAATGGATTTTCCAGCAAGGAAACACAAAATAAATCCCTCTAATCCGTACTCTAACCTCCTCTTCAATGTTACAGCAAATAATCAAGGAAATCTCAGATGTGCCATACCCAGTATTTGCCTCTCTTTCTCTCCCTCTTGACCCCTGTCCATGTCTGCGTTAAAATGCTTGTTCTAGATCTTCTTTACAGCATGCTACTAGTCACTGAACATTTTCTCTGGTTACAGCGTATTGCTTTTGTCTCTGAACCCCTATTGTTTCAGAATGGCTTTGCTTCCTGTTTTGAGGGTGGCTGGGAAGGAAGAGGGACGGGGGCTCCGGCGGGGTTTCCCTGGCCCGAATGCCCCACAGCACACACCTACACGAGTCAAAATAATCACCCAAGGAGCAGCAGAGCATCTCAGACATGAAGCTCTGAAGAGGAGCATTTTATTTAAAAAATAGACATAAATTACAGTAGAAATGTCCATTTAAGAAGTCCATTTTAAAAATAACTGCTTGCAAACGTGGTGTATTGGCAAAGGCAAACACAGACAGAATCAAGATCTAAGAAGCAGCTCTCATTTTGCTCTTTATTAAATTCCATTGCTCTCAAAGAGAATTAAAGGTATATCGGGGGTTGGTAAGATTTTTAGATGTTTTTACAAAAAAATCTAATCAAGACTGCAATTATTTTATTAAGAACACAGTAAAAACTGTAGTAATAAAGTAATAAAGTAATAAGTGTTTTCTATTTGAATATATTTTAAAATGTAATTTATGCCTGTGATACAACAATCCCTATTATTATCATCAATGTTGAAAACAGATGTGCTGCTTAATATTTTAGTGGAAACAGTTATACATTTGTTTCAGGATTTCTGATGTATAGAAAGAACATCATTTACTTAGAAAATATTTGTCACATTTTAAAGGTCTATCACTTTGGCTTGATTGAATGAATCCTTGCTGAAAAAAAGTATCAATTTCATTAAAATTTTATAGCTGTTTTTATAGCCTCTGCGTTGTGATTGGCAGGATCGCAAACAAGCTCCTCCTAGAATTTCGTCAGGAGCATTTATTCTCAGGGTTTTCATCAACAGAGGATGTAAGCAAACATTAATCAAGAATGGTAATGCTATTATACCTTACTTATAATCGTTAGTGTCTAATCACAATTACTACCGCTCATACTTATCATTAAGGGTGTGTTCAGATACATAACTGTATGCGTGGTGTGTGTGTGTGTGTATGTGTGTATACAGTATATGTATATATGCATATATTTTATATTCTCACACACGTTCGTTTTTGTAAAAAGTGGGGATATCACATAGGCGTAATGGTTTTTATACTATACAAACTGTATGTGCTATTGCCCTATACCAACCCTACACCTAACCCTACCCCTTACAGGAAACTTTGTGCTATTTCAGATTTTCAATACACTCCATTCTGTGTGATTTATAAGCGTTTTGAAAAGTGGGGACATGGGGTAATGTCCTGAAAAGTCACCTTCTCCTTGTAATACCTGTCATACCCTTGTCATTATACAAATGTATGTCCTGATTTGTCACAAAAACGCGCACGCACACACACACACACACACACACACACACACACACACACACACACACACACACAGCTCCACTGCTATAATCTTATGTATGCACACAGATGTCTTTTGCAGTTGCACTGTGACTCACTTTAGCAGAGTTTTGTTTTTAAGAGGGCGTATTGAGCTAAAAATATATTAAAATGCACAGCGACTCCTGTGTTCTGTTCCATTCCGCTGCGCTTCGTCCAGCTGTTTTTGATAGCAATAACATTTCTGATGTAAACGCCCCTAACATGTGCATCTGATCGCGGTGAAACCAGCCCTTTATCCAGTGCTTCCTTAAAACGATTACTCTTTAAGTCATTCAGGCAACCCACCAAGCTAATTTTAAAAATATATAGTTTTCACATCCTTATTCCCATTACCTTTTCATGTACAAAACAGCATCTTTATGCATATACATTTATCTAATTCGCTTTAAGACCTAGTGTAAATCTGATCCCACTCAAAGGTGTTCAGTTCAAATGGCCTTTGCTCTCTCTTTCGGTGTATAGAGACGCAAACTACATGTTCCAACACCCACCCACACAAGCTCTCAGTGCAATCAATACCCAGACCAGAGCAGCCGAGCACAGAGCAGCTCATCAGTGAGCGGCTCGTACTGTCTGGTCTTGAAATCTTATCACAATGACAAAATAAGGAAGAAGCTAAAAACAATAGTAAAACAGAGAACAAGAAATGAAATATGAGCACAGCAAAACAGGAAAGGGTGTGAGAGTGCACCAGCATTTATATATAAATATGTGCTGAAAAGAATCGTTCAGGTTTAATGCATGTTAAGTTGTATTGACAGCACTTGTAGCATAATAATTTTATCTCATTCCTCCAGCTTTAAAAAACAGTTCATCCATCTTGAACTGAAACTCAAAAATGAACACAAAAATAACAATTTAGACAACTTTACAGCTAAAGTTACGTTTGACTGCTTTTAAGCCCTTGAAGTGCATCACCCTGTTTGCTCTTTTTTGTAAATGCCTTGCTGGAACCATGACCTCATAAAAACTGAAAATTGTCTAATCAACATTATGCCACAAATGCACCCTTTAAGAATGAGAAGAATGGATATGAATGTCTGTAAAATGTTATTTACATGCATTTTACAATGTAGGCATATATATCATGATGCATATATATATATATATATATTTTTTTTTTTTTTTTTTTTTCAGTGTGTGAGTGAATGTGGTGAAATGTGTGAAAACGCCTGCCATGAAGAAACTATCCAGATCTCTAACTTCAAGATGTGTGTACGTGTATGTGTGTGTGTATTATCTTGGCATGCTGTGGTAGACCAGCCACTAAAAATATTCCACATCCTCTCCACCACATAAGACTCAAGACAGCAGTTCAGTGCTGCAACACATAGATGTAATGTGAAAGAGGGAATGGGCAGACAGGTGTGGCTTGTAAGTAATAAAGAGGCTTATGTTCGTCTCAAGCCTGAAGTCCTGGAGACAATCATGGAAAGAAAGCGGGGGAGTTGGGATGGGGGAAGAAAGCCGGAAAAATCATCGGAAGGAGTGAGGTAAGCGGCTGTTTTTATAGTCTCTGCGTTGTGATTGGCAGGATCGCAAACAAGCTCCTCCTAGAGTTTCGTCAGGAGCATTTATTCTCAGGGTTTTCATCAACAGAGGATGTAAGCAAACATTAATCAAGAATGGTAATGCTATTATACCTTACTTATAATCGTTAGTGTCTAATCACAATTACTACCGCTCATACTTATCATTAAGGGTGTGTTCAGATACATAACTGTAAGTATTAAACATCAGCACAAAGCTAAATACTTATTCATGAGATTGTCCTACATGAATGATACTTCCAATCAGTTGGCTTGTTTGGGAGAGGTATGCAGTCACCTTTTTATCAGGCAGACTATGGCTACGTTCACACTGCAAGCATTAGTGCTCAATTCTGATTTATTTGTATGGCCCGCATGTGCAAAAGAATAACAACAAGATAGCATGAACTGCGCTGTCATACGGAAGTAAACATGGAGGCCACTGAAATAAACTTTTACGCATTAATTCATAAGCTAATATGTTGTGGAAGCCAGTGAATTCGTGAGCAGGTCATAAGGAGGACGAAAATAAGGGGAATTATTATAAGTGTTATTTACAAAACAACCCAGTAAGTTTATCTTGTATAGAGCGGTCTCTGTAATACACCACAAAACAACACCTCTTGTCTCTTCACTGACTACCTCCGCAACTTCACAAGTGACAAAGCCTCATTCAGACTGTCAGACCAAATCTGATTTTGTGCATATCCGGATGGAATCCGATTTGAATAACTGACTGTCCACACAACATATTGCAACTGTTCATATCCGATTTGTGTGTCCATAAGCGGTCTTTCGTTTTTACGGAATGTGCATTGGTTTCTATGATAATGCCGTTGCGTTGTTATGCCTATGCTAAAAACAACAGTAACAGCAATACAGTTTGCAATACAGATGTTGTTTTACGACATGACAACATCTTGCCGTCGCGGTTGCGCTGTATTATTATATTTCGTCTCATGAGGCATGCTGCCCTATCCACTTCTTTCAAAACTCAAAAAGGTGCATATACTAGCATTATATTGTGTTTTTCCACTTGACTTGCACTTTGCAACGACACAAGCTTGTTTCTGCAAAGACAATCAGCATGCTTTCTGAAACGGATTTCCAGAAATGCGATTTGAATAGGATTCCAAACCACATACGAATGTAGCTCGAAACGGACTTGGACAAATCGGATTTCATGCAGTTTGTTGCCGTTCAGACAATCTAAATATGATTGGATTTCAATCAGATTTGCACAAAAATGGGATTTGGGCTGACAGTCTGAACGAGGCTTAAGAAATACCGGTATGTAAAGTATTTGAAGTGAACCCCAACAGAGCAGAATCATGACAAATGTCGATCTAGAGTGACGTGAAAGTCGCATGAATTCTGTTTTGGCTGTTCAGACCGTGGTCGCGTTGCAAAACATCTGACCTGAATCAGACATAGTACCACATATGGAAGTGGTCCAAATCAGAATCGAAATGACCAGATTCCATGTGGTTTGTGCTGTTCACTCAGTCATGAAACTAAACGATTTGAATCACACATGAGCAACAAAAAAAAATCATATTTGGACCACAATTTCCTGCGGTGTGAATGTAGCCTATGAAAATAGTGAAAGAAAATCAGATGAGGGAAGGAAACTAGGGCTACGTTCACACTGCGAGTCTTAGTATTTAATTCTCATTTTTGCTCAGATCCATTGTTTTAAATGTGGCCAATATCAGATTTCTAGCTTGAACAGATAATGGTTCTATGAATACGAACAAGGATTCCAGGTTTTCACAAAAAAATCTGCCCCATTTGTTTCTTAAAACTAATCCAAAGCTAACCCAATCATGTTCTGGGGGTTAAATATCGCATTAGTGGGGTTGCTTCAACCCACAATGTCAAAAAACACTTGCACAGCATGCTGTCATACAGAAGTAAACATGGAGGACAAAGTAAGCGATTATATGTTTATTTATTATGTGATCTGCTGTAGAAGCCAGAAATTATGGCAGGCAATATGAAAAATAAAGACAAGGATGTGACAAAAGAGCAGAGTTTTGAAACTTTTATGATACAAGCCCTCATGCTCTTTTGCCCCCATGTTTGCTTGTATATAGAGTTGTCATTGTAATACTTTTGAGTTCTGACACTTCACACCCACTGATTACTTTTCACAACTGCCTTGGTAACTTTGGGTATGTAAAATCTTTGAAGTGACTCCCATGAGTGCAGAATCGTGACGAATGTTGATGTAGAGTGACGTTAAAGTCGCATGAATTCCTGTTCACACTGCGGTCACTTTGCAAAACATCTTACCTGTATCGGATTTAGTACCACATACGGAAGTGTCATGAGAAAAACACATCTGAGACACATCGGATTTAATCGGATTTGTGCCACATTCAACTGCAGTGTGAACGTAGAATATCCTATAGACTCAGGAATTGGCTTTTTAGACTACCAGGCCTTTCAACACCTTAGCAACGGCATAGGAAAATGCAAAAACCATGCATGCTGTATTATGCATGCCAGACCAGTAGTTGGCAACATCACTTTGTAAAGAAACACTACATTTTGGGTTTTGAGAGATTATATATATGTGTGTGTGTGTGTGTGTGTGTGTGTGTGTGTGTGTGTGTGTGTGTCTCACTCGGGCAGCTGAGGGCCTCCTTAGCGGTGATGCTCTTGTTGCAGGCCGAGCAGAGCGTGGTTCCAGACACGGTGAGAGAGTTGAAGAGGTGGCCATTACTGTAGCGCGCCTCTCGCTCTCTGGCTTCTCTTTCCCGCTCCCTCATGCGCTCCTTCTCTTTATTCTAATCGAAACACAAAAACAGAATAAATCAATCACAATTGGCATCATTACATATGTATACATTTAAAGGGTTAATCCACCCCAAAATGAAAATTGTGTCATTAATCACATACGTTTTCAACGCTTATTTATGCTTTGATTTGAATGACGACAGCGTATCCGTGTGGTGCGGCTAACACAGAACAGCATATACTATTTGCGTCCAGTGGATACTCTCCAAAATGGCGCTATGGTGACGTGGAGGAGACGAACTGTTGAAGTCATTATTTTTGTTTTCTTTCCGTACACAAAGTATTCTTGTAGCTTCGTAAAATTACAGTGACGTAATTTTAACGTAACATCGTTTTTGACGATGTCTTTCATACTTTTCTGGGCCTCGACAGTGGTAATTACTTGGCAGTCAATGGGACAGTCACGAGCCTCCCGGTTTTCACCCAAAATTTCTTAAATTGTGTTCTGAAGATGAACAAAGCTTTTACGGGTTTGAAACGACATGGGGGTAAGTGATTAATGACAAAATTTTCACTTTGGGGTGGAGTAACCCTTTAAAACATCTCCACCAGAGTAAATTAGCATAGTATCATTGTACGAAAAAAACAAACAAACTTTGAGCTGGTCAAAGAACAAACAACACTCACACAAACAGACAGACAATGATGACACTATTGCAGCTCGGTTTCTATTGTGTAACCGATTCATCTGCCGAACTGGTACAGGCTGAGTTCACAAGCAGGGAAACAACCAACTCAAAAGAGAACTTGCAACACCGTTTCGGAAGAACACATACTTCCAACAATGGCCATATTGAATGTCTAGAAGGCCTGTATTCACTGGTAAAAGATTTCATCATGAAAACATACAGCACATTCATGCCTGTGAACTGGATTTCATTGGAAAAGCTAATCTTTGCTAATCAGCGTTTAAGGGAAAGACAAATGAACCCTATCAGCCACTATAAAGTCACTCATGTGGTTTAAGCAAAAAATGGCTCTCATTTCTGAGATTTATTTAATCTATTTGTGCGTCTTTGTTGCGTACATGCCTAGTTTGATAAGTTTGTTTCTATTTTTTTCTGGGTTTGTCCTCTTTTTCACCCTCTGAGGGTCTTTTTGGACACAGTCTAATAGGCCAATTGATATGCATTGGCAATTAGTGGAGGCAGGTATTAATAAATATTTAGAATTATTTTTTTATTTTTACAGTTTATTTCAGTTTAAGTTTAGGTTTGAGTATTTTTTGTTGTTGTTTTGTCATTTTTTTATTTAGAGTTTTAATAGTTTCAGTATTAGTTTGCACCCTGCCATTTTTGCTCACTGGTACAGCACAGAAAATACTTTTTTTAGCAAACCATCTGAGCCATTTTACATTTTGAGCAGCCACTAGCAAAACATCCTCCATAATATAATGAAATATTCCCTATTTATATGTTCCTGTCTCCTGCCTTTGACGTCACAGCTCATATGCCGACAGGATATTTGGTAGAGTTTAGTTTAAGACTGTGTACGTTCTTGCGGTGCCATCAGCCAATCTGTGTTGTCATGAAATTTCCAGTGGCTCCAGAGTAATTATATAGCATTTACAGCTCAAAAAACACACTGCAGCTTTAAATTAAGTAAATTGAATAAGTCCAGGCATTCATTTTGCTCAATTAACAGTGCAACTCTGTAAACTCAGTTTAACCCATCAAACGTTCTGAGCTGTATACTTCTGCAATGTTCTTGATCTTGTTGGTTAATATTTTAGTCAGCATTATTACAGAAGCTCTACTCAGGCTGACTGTCTTCCTCTTTTAAGTATGTTTTATGATGGGTTAATTTTCTAAAATGAAGGAAAGAGAAAGCAAAATGTCTAGACAAGCAATTCTAAAAATGAATTTGAAATGTCAAGTGAATTTTTAAGATAAGATGTCTCATATTTTTCCCCATCTATGAGGACACCAGACCCCGTTTTGGGATCGCTTATTCTGAAAATTGGCCTCTCTGTTGACATGCAAAGCAGGAAATAATGAGAGAGCACTTCCTCTTTCTAATCTGCACGATGCATGAGTAAAGGTTGCCATAGGAACACAGACATGTGTTTGAAGTAAGCAACAGAAAATGTATTAAAATCCGGTTAGTGTGTTAGTGTGTGGGTCTGTAGAAGTCCACAACATGCAAGATATTGCTATCAAATTACCAAATCTAAATTGACCTAGTTTGTTTAAAACCAGGCCTTTCAGGATGTTTCTGCATTGTTTGCTACGTGTATGTGTGATCATCTCTGAAGATTTGGGAAGTCGCAATAGTTCATGCTAAATCGGAGAACAAACCATGTGGTAAAGTGACACTTTTTTGTAACTAAACTTAAGTATGACTCTGTATATTACAAACCACAGAGGCACAAACTAGGAGCAGCTAACATTTCCAAGTCTGCATTTATATAAATAATGTCAGGCTACAGAAATTTATTTGAGCGTGCAAAACGAAAACAACCTCTGTGGTCATAGCTCACTTGAAAGTTGACATTGAATCAAACTTTCTGTACAAAAGCATGAGCGCTATCTGCCCTGAGCACATTGTTGTCTGAGTTCAGCGAGCTTGTCTAAAGTTTGGTGTCATCTCCCGTCAAGGAAATGGGCTGAGATTGGCAGGACTTAACATCGGTGCTCTAGTTCGAATAGTCCCAGCTCCAGATTTAGTTCAGCCTGCTGTGGCCCGATGGCCTGGATACAGTTGGCCTATGGGGAACCATGACTGATTAGTTGACATTGACATTCTTCGCAAACACTTTCACACAAAAGCAAATTACAATACAGGACAGTAGCAGTCGACTGATATGGATTCTTTCGAAAGCCAATGTCGACATAAATACTCGTTACACTGGGGCTAGTTGTCACAGAGAGCGTTTTTGTTCAATTAGAGAGACACAATGTACATTTTTGTATTTTTTACAATTCCATGAATTGTTTTTATAATTTTTAAGCTGTTTAATAGCAGGTTCCATGTGACAACTTATCCCACATAGTATGACAACCTCACTCTGCTCTTGGGTTGCTGGTGGACTGAATTTCGCAAATAACACCAGTGCTTATTAATGTGCCAAGTGGGCACTGTTAATGGCCGTAAATTGACAAAGACTGATGGATTATATCAATTTATAAATATAGGACAAGCAAACTAGGCCTTGGCCATTGCTCTTGGTTACATTTTAAATGCTTAAACTGATGTTAGACATCAGTTTGACCTATGACATCACCATTTAATAGAAGAAGAGGTGGTGAGATGATGTGTGTGCATGTGTGTGCGTACATGTGAGCAATAACACATCTCACTGTTTAAAAAAATCTTGCCTTCGGACCTGAACCTGGAATTGATGCTTTAACGGAGTGCTATTTCTATGGCAACCTCTCTTTTGGCTCTCCTTCTCTTGAATTTTTCTCTGTGTGCGCACACACACAGTCTGTTGTTCAACATTCCCACTCAGTAACACCTACACAACTCAAACTTGAACTGAAGCTAATAATTGGACAAAAAAGGTGCACATTCAGTGCCAAAAGCAAACATACAACCACTTACTCAAGGTGTCTCTATACACCAGAGTTAAGGCTGCTCTGAGCAGGCTCTGTGTAAACATATAAAAGCTGTATTAAAGTCTAACCCAGGTCTAACCCACCTTAACTTCTCAGAAGTAGATCTGATGGTACTTGGCTTCTGTGCAAATATAAAAGCAGCATCTGAGCAGCCTTAAACTTTCTGTGCTGCCTTTGCAACATACCAAAGATGACATCATATTTCCTTGCCGACATTTATATACAACCTCTATGATAATAGCTGATGTATTTTTATAGTCACAAAACACACTCTGAAGTAGTGTTTCACTGCTTTTGTATTAAAACAATGTATGTATTAAAACAATATGTATTACCAAAATACAAAAAGTTGGATTGAAAAGAACCGAATTGACTTGCAACATACTTCTCAAAACCTAAATTTTTTAATAGTCAACATTACAGTCCCTATAAGCGCTAAAATCCCCTATGAACCATGACGAACAAATATTAAAGTGAAACATTCAAACACAAGTTAAAACACGAATAGTCGAGGTCGCGTCGTCGCACTTACCCGCTGATTGATTTCTCTCATCCTCTCCTGGCGAAGTTTCGACAGATCCGCTACTCGAGACATGGCGATATTCTAATCGTCTTTAGTACAACGAAAATCGAATCTTCTTACGGCAAAACCATATGTATATCCCATTAATTAAGATAAAGTTCCCTCTGGCCCCGTGTATGTCTAATAGCAGCGTTTTTAAAAGGCAGGAGACATTCACAGAACAGCGCGGTGCGGTAACTTTGAGGGAAATAAGCTTCTCTCTCTCTCTGTCTCTGTCTCTCTCTCTTTCTCTCCTCCCCTTCAGTGAAGCGGTTTTGCCTCGTTCAGGAAGCGCAAGATGACTGTAGGCTAGCAAAGACCGCTTAGATAACGATATATGATCATTTTATATGGTTCAGTTAAAATGAGTGGTATTTTGTCTCTTATCTTAATGCCATATTGTAAATATTTCTAAATCAATCAAGGAAAATTTACTTTTCATTTACACGAGTAGACAAGTTTTTATTTTTATTTTTTTTTATTAAAGTTACCTTTCTGAAGGCATAATTATATCACTGTAGGCTATTTATAAATCATTTTAGCTTGTGGATGCTTTATCAGCTAGGATTTGTAAAATAATAAAATATATATAGGCTATATATATTTAATATCATGTACATTTCTAAATATAGAATTATCATGATCATTTTTGTGAGTGTTATTAATATTAATATCTATGGCTGTACCAGTCGGTTTTAGTCTGTAAAATCCTAAAAAATCTGCATATTAATATTAGGCTTGTCACAAGTTAATATGATGGAAACATCTGTGTGGTTTAAGTACAATAGAAGCTACCATCTGTCATGATGTAATGATGGTCCTAAAGCAACAACAGCACTTGAGCCTCTCAAACCCGGTCGCTGAACTCCTTCAAACAAACAATGACATCAACTTCAGTACCAACACCTATTCAGCATTTCTCAGAGAGGACTGTACCGCTAGAAGGAACTAAGACAACTTGCGGTCTGCATAAGCAAGCAAAAAGCACCCTTGAGTGAAATCAGATCAGTTATTACCGTAAATGAAAATGAAACGATGGATAGTTAATTTATTATGCAAATTAACATTTAATAATAAAAACATTTAGTTACAACATATAACATTGGGAAGTCTGTATCCAATGTTTCGAAGTGCTGCAGTATTGGAGTGGCTCTGCATGCACCTCTGCAGATTACCTCTGTGTACCGGGAAAGGCAGAAAATGGTGGACGTTTTCTTTTGGGAAGAGAGCCGAAGGGAGAGGAGGGGAGATTCTTTTCCTGCCTTGGCCACATCTGTCGCCATGCCAACAGTGTACTTAGACTTTGGCTGGGTTATGAGGGGAACCTGGAAAGTTTACAGTGGGCGGCAAGGTTCAGGGTTTTTATACCATACGGGCATACTCAAAAAAGCATGCAAAAGACTCGTTGAATGCTTTTTCTTTTTTCTTTTTTTAAATATGTTGCATGGTTTAAAGCTAGACAAATCTCTCAGCAGATTAAAGCAAGATTAAAGCAGGTCAAATCTTGCAACAGATGTACTGTCCCATCCAGTCATTTTGGATTCATCAAACAATACTGACTGTAGCTCAGACGACATAATCTGGTTGAACAGATAAGAGAGTTAGATGAGCAGAGGACGAGAGTTGAATATATATATATATATATATATATATATATATATTTATATATATACACACACACACACACACACACACACACACACACACACACACATTACTGTATATGTGTGTGTATATGTATTATATACACACACACATATATACAGTATATATATAGTATATATATATATATATACACACACACACACACACATACATACATACACATACATTACTGTATATATGTGTGTGTATATGTATTATATACACACACATATATACAGTATGTGTGTGTGTGTATATATATATATATATACACACACACACACACACACACACACACATACATACACACACACAGACACATACATTACTGTATATATGTGTGTGTGTATATGTATTATATACACATACACACACACACACACAAGTTAATGCTGTCTAACGATTAATCACATCCAAAAACTATCCATCTATCTACACACACATATATAAATTCTCTCTCTGTATATATATATATATATATATATATATATATATATCACATATTATATAATAAAAAATGGATATAAAATTCTATACACATTTTATATTATATAAAATATTTATAATACACATTAAAAAAATTATAAATACACTATTTAATATGATTTTGCCTATATAAATATACTCAAAACTATATCTATAAATAAAAGTACTTACATTAGCATTGCTTATAATTGAATAATATGATTTTTATTTGTTAAAAAAAAAGAAAACGTTTTGACTGTTACACCAAAGCCAGCTTGTGGTGGAATAAAGAGGGTTTTATTAAATTACATGATTATGTAAGTTAAAATAAATTCTCAAAATAAATAAGGCTCAAACAAAAACCTTAATGTACTATGCTGGACATTTAGGAAAACAGCGAGTTACATCACCATTCGGCTCTCAAAAAGCCATCCCTCCACCCATCACCATCACTATTCTGGTGGAAAATGAGTATATGACGTCTCTTTCTGTGAAATCCACTAGCTCTTCAACTTTAAATAGTGAAGCACCATTCTCTCTTTCTCTCCGAGTCTTTCTCTCTTGTTCGCTCTTTCGTTTACTGTCTCTGAGGAAGGACAGATTGCACTGTGGGCGGACTTCCACACAAGTGTTTCAACACTTGTTCTCCCTCTCCCTCTTACTCACGATTTCTTTAATTTCATGCACACAAGCTTTCTTCCTTGTGTTGGTAATAACAAATGTGTGGCATGGGACCAGTTACGTTGTTTATTAGCGGTCAGATTTCAGCCCCTGCAGCACTCCTGACCGAATCAATAATGATGAATACACTGTCTTCCGTGAGTATTGGAGGGCTGTCTCTGTACTCGGATAATGCTGATGTTACTGGAGCGGTCTGCTGCAAGCTATGCTAACAAATGCTAATAAGCGAGATGCCACTTCATAATCAGTGCCAGTTCAACAAGTACACTGACTACACTGACTGATCTAATAGGCTGATCTTGTTATTCATCATTCATTTGATCTCAGAAAATAAATAAATAAATCTTTATTTTTTTCCTCTTTTTTTTACATTCTCTAACTTGCTTTTTTTTTCTTTTCTTTTTTTTGCTTTTTCTTAGTTACTTTCAGCTTATTTGAAAAACAAATTCAATTTAGCCATTTTTGAATTAATAAATAAATTACCATTTTAAATTCACACAGTTGATACTTTCTCTTTTTAATTTTTTTTAATAATCTGCAACTTTTGATATTTTTCCTTTTCATAATTATTTTCAAAAAAATGTAAAATATTTTTTCAAAAACAAAGTAAATAATAATAATAATAATAATAATAAGTTCAGATCCAGGTCATTTTTATGGAAGACAAATATTAGGGTTAAACTGTTTATTCAACAGAACAGAATAAAATTCATTTAAAAAAAAATAAAAATAAATACATTTCTGGAATTGGATTTAAATGGAGAACAAATTGAAAACTTGTCTTCTGCTTATCAGCTTTTGCTCCAGAGTAAAATGTCAAGGTCTTAAATTGTGCCCGAAATTTCACTATGAACTCAAATACACATTTATAAATTATTTTCAATTTAAGAATTTCATCCTATTTTAAGAGAAACATCCAAGACAAAGTTGATAATTAAACAAAACACAGCTGGATCTCCAAGTCTCCTGATCGAAGAGCAAATAGGTTCCTTTGTGATTTTACATAGCTATAGATTAAATGATCTAAGAAATAAAGCTCATTTATGTATTGTATGCATTTTGCATTAATTTGCATTAAACTGAAGCTGGTAGTTACAATGATAGTGGGTGTCAGATGTGGCCATGACTCTACACTGAAATAGATGGATAGAAAGAGAGAGAATGAAAGAGAAAGAGAGAGGGAGCGTTGCTGTGGGTTACCACTCTATAGAGGAGGCTCTCTTCAGAGCTGCTTTCTGCGGCAGACAGGAAAATGTGTTTTTCTGTGCGTGTTTATGACAGTAGGAGTTATAGTGAGGACTGTGTGTGTCTGTGTGTTTTTGCAGAGATAATGACCAGGTTCCAGAGGCTGAAGCCCACGAGGCCTGTCATTCAGCACAGATTGTGTCACACAACACAACGTGATGCCTTAAGGTGAATGTGTGTGTGTGTGCACATTTGTATTCATGAGTGTATTTCTAATTTTGGCTAAGTGAGATGCTGCATCAATCATAGAAGTTAAGAAGAGATATTTTGTTCTTGTTGCACTGTCAAAAAAAGTCATTAAATATTCAAACAATGTTACACACACACATATATATATATATATATATATATATATATATATATATATCATTTTAAAACATTTTTTAATGTAAAACAAATTGCACCAATAAATGAAGGCAACTTTACCTAATAGTCGCACCCTTATTTTAAAATCTCATTCACCTTTCCATTTCAAAACAGTCCAGATCCCAGTCTGTCAGCGGGGGTGTGGGAGGGGCTCCAGCTGATATGTTTCACAGATGTTTGCTCCTGTAGTGGGATTGCCAAACCAGTGCAAAGGCTTTATAACCACAAAAAGGGCCCTGTGCTCCACCCTACGGGCCCCTCTGCGGCTTTATGAGTCTCCCAACAGCTTGGAGTAAGCAGTGCAGCAAATGGCCAACAATGAGGGGAGACACAGTTGTTGAAAAATGACTTCCAGTAAAAAAATCCCGAGAGTAATATCTCAGGAACAGGTGTCCATCTGCACTCACTGGGTATTTCCCACTTTATGAAATGCATTTTATGGCACTAGTAAGAAACTGAGTTTGTAAAGTGTAATCTGTTAAGACATAAATGTAAAGGGGTGCAGAAAAGAGAAAGTATGCTAGTTTACAAGTGGCGGGACAGAAAGACCAACTGAAGGATACAAAGAAATCAGAGGGGTGGCTGAGAGTTAAAGATAATGGGAGGAGGAAACAGGCCAGACGGTGAGATGACTCTGCCAGACTGTTTACTTTGCAGCTAATAATCACCACACACACACACACACACACACACACACAGTGGTGGTACCACTCAATAAGAAAGAGCTTTACTATAAATGATTACCATATTTATATTTGCTGCACAGCTTTCGTTACAAATAAGTTTAATAATAAGAAGAAGCCTTATCTGAAAGTTTAAAATCACTTTTAAAATGTGGTACAATACAATCAAAAAGTTCCCTCTCAACGGTAAAGAATTAATACCTAAAGGCTGACAGAGTTAAAAACAAACCCGGTCATGCTGCTTTGAGTTTGTGCCTGTGGTCTGTCCTTTCACAAGCTCCTTCCTTGTGTGTGTATGGGGTCAGATCAGGCTTCAAACAGCTGACTGGACCCGTGTGTGTTTGTGAGTGGGTACGCACATGTAAGTGTCTGGAACTTAGAGAGAGAGAGAGAGAGAGAGAGAGAGAGAGAGAGAGAGAGAGAGAGAGAGAGAGAGAGAAAAGCAGAAAGTGCTTCCAAGGAAGTCTAGTCACATGAACGTCGCCTGTGCTTCCCAGCTGATCATATGGTTGTGATCTATCAAAAGCATAACCATATAATGCAGAAGAACATTTTAAACAAAACCTCAGACAGAAGTGTCTTACTAATAACACGCATTTAAAGAAAACTGTAAACTTTACTATAAATCTGGTAATGTGGTTTAAAAAACTATTTAAAAACAAGACGTTTCTATTTAAGCAAACGGTCCAGCTTGCTTTATAAAGAAAGAGGCTGTCTCAAAACTCCTCCCATATTTTGCTGGACTGTTTGTGTTGGAGCCTGCGGGCCTGGCATGAAAATCTTATTCCCTAAAGTGGACGACTAATCACGAGAGCCAATTCTGTCGACGCTCCCTTAAGATCTACACAGAAAGCGTGTGTGTGATTTTTAGTGGCATGATGTCATGGAAAGACCTGCAATTCAAACAGACCTTTAGCTGTGATGATAAGAGTTTAAATGATAAATGTGTAAATGTGATGAGTCTTGACCTTATAAGTTTATATTAGTTTGAACTGACACATGGGAAAGTTTACATGAACGCCTATTTCCTTGTCAGGGCAAAAATAAATAAATAATAATAAAAAAAGGTAATTGCATCTTTCATCCACAATTTTGACTTCATTTCCTCTAACTGCAAATAGTAAAAATGCTAATATTTTATATATGTCTGCAATGGGAAATTGAACACATAAAATTATATATGTATATGTGTGTGTATTATATATATTTAAAATGTAACATATGTGAACAATGACAGTATATAGTGTATATAACAAATGTGACAGTAAACACTACCAAAAAATATCTTATAAATAAATACCATTCTTTTGAACTTCTATCTATTATAGAATCATGAAAAAAATAAACACACATTATTAAGCAGCGCAACGGTTTTCAACTTTGATAATAAAAAATGTTTCTTGAGCAGCAAATCAGTATATTAGAATGATTTTTGAAGGGTCATGTGATGCTGAAGATTGAAGTAATGGCTAATGAAAACAGCTTTTTATATACTTTTTTTATACAATTATTTTAAATTGTAATAATATTCAAAATATTACTGTTATAACTATATTTTTGTTCAAATAAAAGAAAAAAAACTACTTTTGAATGGTAATATAGTTGAATGGTAATAGTTTGAATGGTAATATAGTCTGTTTAGAAATTCTCAGTTAACATTCATAATTACTTTTTTATTTTTTACTTCGAAACAGACTTCTAAAGATTTGACAGCTCATGAACATGACTAACACTAATGTGAATAAACGAGGACGGTGTTTCACAAGCACTGCGATACTGACTCAAAAACAATGTCATCTTCAGAACTGTCATCACTCGACCATAAAATCCTGCTTCCTCATGTATCATAGTAGTGAACTGGGTCAAAGACAGTATTTTGATTGCCATCCATCCTTAAAACAACTACAAAAGGTGCTTTATTCATTCTGTCATATGGGTTTCACAATAATATTACATATCACTCTCCCAAGATCACATTGACTAAGGTTGTACAGTACTTTCTGATAGTTCAATGAGTGTTTCTAAAACCAGCCCATAGATCACGTCAATTAACTGAAACCTGAAGGGACAGTTCACCCAAAAATTCTGTCATGATTTACTAACCCTCATATCATTCCAAACCTGCAAGACTTTCTTTCTTTTGTGGAACATAAAAGATGATATTTTGAGAAATGTCTCTGATTTTTTGTCCATATAATGGAAGTCAATGTTAATCAAAACTGTTACCAACATTCTTCAAAATATCTTTTGTGTTCTAGAGTAGAAAGGCTGTCACTCAAACACAAAAAAGCATGAAACTGCTGGAAATTTTCTGAATTGAATAAAATAAATGATTATGGCTTTGATAAGATGTCAGACCTGCAGACTTTGTGGCACTTTCTGAGAAATTTTAGCTGGCTACCAAGTGAGTCAGTGTTTGCCAGGCTCTTATGATTCATGACAAGCTGGAGTCTGATTCTAGGCACAAACCAAGCTGTGGAATTTCAGCTGGGAGCTTAACGAAAGTATAGAGCGAGTATTATTAGCTTGAGAACTAATAATAACAGCAGAAACTTACATTTTACAGAGAACAAGTGCAGGAGGTAGACACAGCGTTTTTTCATAATTATTCAGTTGCCTGTTCAGCAGGATTGTCTCACTCTGCCCTCTGTTGGACTGGAATGGGACTATTGTCCAGTTTCACTATACACTGCCTCCTCCCTCCTGAACTAAAACGAGCAATATGCCATATGCAACTGGTAACACTTTACTTCTGATGACAGATTAAAATAACAACCAACCAGAAATGATACTGTCATCAACAACGTAGGTTTACCGTTTGACACAGTAAGCACATGAGTGGACAGGATGTTGGGCCCCTACCTTGCTTTTAGCAGTCATCTTGCGCAGGAAGCTCAGTGTTCGTTCCAGACGATTTCCTGAGGCGTCCTCTTTGTTTTCGTGCCCCTCAGCCTTTATTTGCCCTCTATCAATGTCCCACCCTGGAGCCGCAAACTCACTGTCTATACTGTATCAGAAATTAAAAGTATGGATATTTGCAGTTGAATATGTTATGATATTTCTGATTAAAACAAGCCAGGACTGAGACACACCTGTGAGATGATCCTCCAATCTGGTGGTAAGAAGCACTCTCTAGATCACACCGAACAAGACAAGAAAAATGTTCTCATTGATTAGAGGAAATAGAATTTGGATTGCACATGACGTAATGCTGTCTGCTTAATATCAGTTTCAGTTTCACTGTCATAAATAATGAGTCAGAAACATAGTGGATATAAAATATTTGAGCACTTATTTTTAGGGGGAAAACAGCATAATAAAAATAACAAAAAAGTGAGGAAAAGAACCACATAGGAAATATAAATGAATGGTTTCCTTTGAATTAATGTGTGAACAAGCTGGAAACCCCAAACACACTGAACTGACCATGGCAGTAGGAGCGTGGGCGAGGGGCGGAGCTTCTAGGCATCTGCGGCATCATACACAGGCTGGGGGCGGAGACACTGCAGCCATGCATCTGATTGGACTGCTCCTGGGGGACAGATTTACAAAGCAGTTATCTAATTAAAATATTTCATATACACTACTGTTCACAAGTTTGGAGTCAATATGTTTTTTTATGTTTTTGAAAGATGTACAGAAATACATTTAAAAACAGCTGTATTATGAAATATTATTACAATTTAACTTTTCTATTTTAATATATTTTTAAAAAATGTATTAACAATAATTAGTCATTTAATACTGTGATGGCTGTGAAGCTGAATTTTCATCAGCCATTACTCCAGTCTTCAGAGTCACATGATCCTTCAGAAACCATGCTCCGGGCAGATTGGGGGAACTTTTAATTGAAACAGCCCTTGTCCGACAGCTTATCAGAATTCTCCGCCCGAGTGCAACCCGAGCCCATGTCTTTTTTTCCCCCTCTCTCTCTCTCTCTCTCTTCCCCTTTACACAGCTGCTGTTGCAGCCATTAAAAAAGTTAAGTTTTGGTTTTTAATGGCAAAGTGGTTATATTTCATTTAATTTTTTATTAAGTTAATTTAGAAGCATGATTGGAACATTTTATGTTTGTAAAATACCATTTTTATTTATTTATTTATTTTTTATTAAATACCAAGCGGCCAGTGCCAGATCAGTTTAGCCTTCTCCAATAAACATGATTTGAGACATAAAAAACTTCATTCATTTCACAATATAAATTAAAAAATGTAAGATAAATGTGTGATAAATATAAAATCGTTTGTGCTAAAAGTGGAAGCTGAAGCGCGCTTTGAAGGACATGGAGGCGCTAGCAAGATCACTTGCATTTTTTTTCTTAAGAGTGGAAAATTTAAAAATATACGCCGTAATTTTTCCTCATAAAGGCAAGAGTATACATCAATCGAAGCTGCAAATAATTGTATTTGTGTGCACTCACAATATCAATAAAACGTTTTGCTTTTGTAAAATAAAGAAAACAAACTGGGTGGTCTTGATCTTGAGCAGGAACACTTCACAAAATCTGAACCAAAACTCAGTAAATACTTGCCTTACTGGCATGATAAATATATGTACAGAATGCTCTGTGTGCGTGTTCTAACCTCCAGCACTGATCGATGATGTTCCTGATGCTCTGCTCCAACTTCCTCCTCAGTAAGTGACGTCAGGGAAGCTTGAGTGACAGACCTGCGGGCTTCTCGAGCTCTTTTTGACCTCAATGCACCGTTTAGTACTAAGGACATCTCATCCGGGTCCAGATCTTCAAGACTCACACTAAGAGAGAGAATGAACATTAAATTCACATACATTGTTATTGCATAACATGATACAACAAGGTAAATAATTGAAGGTCAGACTTGTTTTTTGTCCTGTTGTCTGATGACTATCATTACAAAGTACCACAAATTATAAGTTCCACAGGACATCTGCAATAACATAAACAAACCTACACATATGTAAACACAAATATATACAAACTCATAACATTATAGATTTAAAAACTTCGATCTTACTCTTTCCTCTTCCTTCGGATGATTTTAAGTCGACTTCTTTAACGCTAACCTGAAAATGAGCTGCAGTGTAATGTAAGATCCTTACTGGAGAGATCTATGTATGTCTGTGTTCTTATCTATGCGTGTGTATGTGTGTGTGTGTGTGTGTGTGTGTGTGTGTGTGTGTGTCTCTGTCTCCTCACTGAGTACATTGGCACTGGCTGGTGGTGATCTCACAATAATAGTCCACAGAGTGACACAGTAGAGGCCCTATATCAGGACAGCCATGGACGAATGTGTGTGAGAAAGAGTTATACGGCACAACATTGAATAAGAATAAAAATAGATACTAGGAAGCCTATATAAGTGTATATAAAATAGTCAAGTTTATTTTACAAAAGATTTTTATTTCAAATAAATGCTATTCTTTCTATTCATTAAAAAAATCCTAAAAATGCATTTTTTTTCCCAACAAAAATATCAAGCAGCACAACTGTTTTCAACATTGATAATAATGCGAAATGTTACTTGAACACCAAGTCACCAATTCAGCTCTGCCATCACAGGAAAAAATAAGTAAAAAATATATAATTATCATGATGGCTAAACTTGGCTAATTATAATATAATAAAGTTATAAAAATTATAATAAAGTTTAGCCATCATGATAATACATGTCAGTATAAATAAAGTCAAAGTCACAATTTTCAGTTATTTTTTTATTTATTAATTTTTTAAAATTAAGGTAGAGCACACTTGGACCATTCTAAAGTGTCACCGAGGCCACGTTCTGGAAAACACAGAGACTTTTAAAAACACTGCAGAGCCTGTTTTAGTTTGAAAACTCCAGGGTTGCGTTTCAGTGTAAACGGACCAAAACAGAGACTTTTGAAAACGATCGCGTGGCTGCCCGCATTCGCTCTGGGTATACTTGACGACCGTGTAAATGATAACATCATGCTCGTTGTTGTACCCATAGATATGTATGGGTAGATACCTCATTCGACCACTCCAAGCACGCAGACGCGTCTGCCATCTAAATAACAGGGAATCTACCTATACAAATCTATGATTGTACCTGCATGAATGGCGTTTTAGGTTGTGTAGTGTAAATGGAGATTGTTTCAGAAACGCCAGTGTAAACGCCAGTGTAAACGTTGATCGTTTTCATTCTAAAATGCCATTTTAAAACGAAAACGCACTACTGTAAACGGGGCCTGAGGTAAATGTGTTTTTTACCTGCGTGTGTCATTGGGTGGATATCCCTGTGCCACAGCTCCAGGTTCCCAGCTGTGTCTCCTCCAAGGGTCAAGCTGAGTCAGGTGACGAGTGGCAGGGGAGCGTAAGGTCACGACCGGTGGAGAGCAGTGAGGAGGTGAGATTGAGGAACAAACAGGACGAGGAGAGGGAGGAGGAGTGCTCGACATCTGGGTGTAATGAGTGAGAAAACAAACAATTAATGCTAAATTATTGGCATATAATTGGCACACACATTGTTCTTTCCTCAGACAAATACATATGCACAAATTCATACCGTGTCCATAAAGTCAGGCAGCTCCTCAGGGCCCATACTCAGATTATAGCTTCACTGCTCCCCCTACAGATCAAAATATGACATTACTATTTCTAAAAAATGTGCTTGGGTAAATGGTTCAAAAAATAAAAATCATAATAGAAGTTATATCCATTACATCTGTTACATACCCAAACCACCACTAAAGTATGACTAGTCAAAATTATGTGTATAGCACTTTTCACAATACAAACTGTTTCAAAGCAGCTTTACACAAAATCATAATGTTATTGTTTCTAATATTATAAGGGATAACTCACCCAAAAATGAAAATTCTGTCATCATTTACTCACCTTCACGTCTTTCCAATCCTGTTAAGTTTCTTTCTTCTGCCGAAGATATTTAAGATATTTATAAAAGAAGATATTTTAAACAATGTGGGTAACCAAAGAGATAACTATTGAAAAAAATACTAGGCTATGTAAGTCATTGGCTACCGTCAACTTTTTGGTTACCCACATTGTTCAAAATATCTTCTTCTGTGGTCAACAGAAGAAACTCATTTTTGGGTGAACTATCCCTTTAATGCCTTAGCCATATCTAGCAGTTTTGAGCTGGGTGATAATATAGTGTACAGTTGAGATTTTCTAAATAGCACATATCACTTTACACAAGTATACTGTAAGTATGCATATAAAGTTGGATAAACTAACTATCTGATTTTATACACACATTGTAAATGCCCAAGGAATGGTGCTGTATCCAAAAACACAGATTGGTCGTTTATGCTATTGGATAGTATTTTTTTTTACTTCTAAAAATATGTATATTGCTCAATTACTTTAATGTACTACTTTTTTGTTTGTGGTTTATAGTATACTTAATGTTTTCAAAATTGTAGCATGACTACTTCAAATTGTGAATAACTTTTCAGTTTCAAAGTAGCTGCTCCAACACTGATACAGTATAAACCACGTGATGTGCATATACAGAAAAGGTGCGTCCACGCCATATAGTAATAACCATAATTACGAGATACCAACTTGCAAAAAGCATTCACGTCCTCGTAGAACTCGTAATTACAATTTGTGACCTGGGAGTTTTCTGAGAGCTACCGCTTGTACCACGAAGAAAGCTATTACTCTAAAAAAGGGGAAAATAGATACATATATAGATACTAAAATATAAAAAACATTATGCAAGTGTTCATACTGTTATTATTTTTTTGTTGTTTGTTTAGGTTAGCAATAGGCTATTTATCGCTGTCATTAATAATAACAAACAAACGGTTTGTAATTATTTTATACCTGACACGGTTTCTGTGTTCTGCAATATTTAGCACTAGCATACAAATGTAATGTTATGTTTTACATAGTGATTACGAGCTTATCGTATTCAAGTGCTTTAATGTCAGAAAGAATAAAATGTAGCATCCCATTGGTTGACAATCATAAACATTCACCGCACTATACATGCTGTCAAACACTATACATGCTTATTTTACTGCTTATAAAACATACAATATGCTTCGCATGATCATTCATATCTAGCCTATAAATACACTACTTTAGCGACAAGACAAAGGGATGTAGTTGTTGTGAGAACAGCATTGACAGCAGCAATGGTTGTCCCCTCCACCCTGTTTAAAGTTCATGACCCGCCCAACTTGAAAATTCGGGTATCAAAATTATTTCCGAATTTCCCAGTAGTAAATATGACTTGAGAGGCCGTTCATGTCCAATTTCCGATTAGGAAACTGTTATTTACGATAATTCCGATAGCACGTGAAGGCAACAATAGAAACGGACAATCCCCAGTCCGAGGACATGAACAGTACCGAGTTGAAGGTCACGTGTTGTCATCTCGGCATTACGGTAATTACGACATGGCGTGAAGGCAGCAAAAATGTGAGCAGTGCATCAGTGCTTGCACAATGCTATGAATGGTTATCAGGGCATTATATGGTTGCTAAGGTTTGCTGATTAGTTTTTACCACATTGTTATGTGATTTCTAAGGTGTGCTGGATGCTAGGTGGCTGTTTTCAAGCAAAAAGTCAAAAGAGCCCACTCTAAAGTCACTACATATGACTAAGGTCTCTCCTACAGTGTAATAACTGGTGTGTTTATCATCTGCCAGATGAAAGTCCATTCTTGCCGTAATGTACTTTTTTAACCTGATGTGACCCTTAAAAATGACTATTATTGGTGTAACCTAACATAGTCAGGTTATTCGGTCATATAAAATATTTTTGAGTTTCATAAAACCAGTTAATTAGATGTTACCATTATTTCTAGCATATGTGATGTTTTTACAGTGTAAATAAGCCTGTAATATGATGTCATATCACAGTTCAGTTTACAACTGCAATAAAAGTCCAGCACACACTCTCAGAAATAAAGGTACACAAGCCATCACTGGGGTGGTACCTTTTCAAAAGGTACATGTTTGTACCTAAAAGGTCCATTTTGGTAACTTAAAGATACACATTAGTACTTAAAGTGTACATATTTGAACTTAATAGGTACAAAAGTGTACCTTTTGAAAAGGTACCGCCCCAGTGACAGCTTTTACCTTTATTTCTGAGAGTGCATGAGAGAATTCATCCCATCATAAAAGCTAGGCCATTTTACAATTCATAAAAAAAAAAAAATGTGTAGCAACCTCACAGTGTTACAGGGAGTTTATAGAAAGTGAGTGATGGGCTGGGAACGTTTTCACTCCAAGATTCTGTTTATCTCTCATTTTACCTCCCTCTTCCTTTCTTCCCCTCAGTCTCTATGGTTATCGCTTATTACATAACACTGTTTTGAAATCGTCTGGAGTGGTTCCGCTTCCGTCCTTTTCATTATTCCTATTGTAGTAGGAATGCATTATGAAGCACACATATAAATCCATTTCCTCTCAAGTAAAATGGCTTCTGTCTCTCTCCAGTATTCCTGTTTGCAGCAAATACTAAAAGTGAGTAATGCTCTGCAAATAATTTGTCCATGAATGCACACGTCACAAAGACACAGTCTGCCAACAGGCCGAGATAAGGCCGTTACCACCTGTTCCACACCTTTGTGTGCAAGCATGTACAATTAGAGAAAGTGAACGGACTGTAGAAAGAAGAATGTAGAGGTTGGGACTGTAGTGATTGAAAAGATCAAAGTTCTTTGTTTTGTTTCATTGCACTGTATATAATGCTTATCAAACATGAATCTTTGTTCTTAAACACAGTATGTTTCTACTGTCTTATGCCATTTTTTAAAAGACATCCTGTCATTTATTCAAACTCATGTTGCTCTAAATCAAAGGACTTTATGTACCAAAATTCAAAAAGGAAACAAAAGCACCATAAAAATTTCTTAAAAGTGGTCCATACAACTTCTGGACTATATTAAAGACATAATTTACAGACAATCTTCTGGGCAGTTCCACTGAAACTGGATCACTGAGTCAATAAGTTCAACTCATGAACCAAATCAAGTCGATTCATGAACGAATCATTTGTATTTTGTGAAATGGATCAACTGATGCATTGAATAAACATGTGATCTGATTCAAAAGATCTAATTCAAGACAAAAGAAGAAAATGTTAATGGAAAATCTGGTTTATCCAGGATGCCTAAAGTTTATTTTTTTTTCTCTCCAGAACACGAGTCACAAATATGCAAGGACAAAATCACTAATAATTACATTTGCCATAGGAACAAATACATATTTATTAATAAAAATAATGGAAAATACAGTTTTGATACTTTGGCTGCTAAATTTTCACCTTTGGCAGGTGTGGCATTATTTTGGACTCCGTGTACATCTGCTCAACACAGATGTAATAGCTTTTAAAATTCCAAAAGATCATCACAAGATTACTGATAATACCATAATCACATTATGTCACCATGAAGGCAGCCAGCGCTTTTTTCCTCTAGACACATGAGAACAGCAACTTTCTGTCTTTTATACACCCTCCGACCCCTCCTTCTTAGTCTTTCACTCCTCCACCGCTCCTGGGTCTCTTTTCCAGTCCTCTCCCTGATACATTTACTCTTGCGTACATTCGCCCCTCTTCCACCTACTCTCTCTATCTCCACCCTAACTTTAGAGTCTAGCCCCAAACAATGGATAGATCAAATTACCTCCTGATTCATTGCTCAACAGAGGCGTGGAAGTGGACCATGGATATTTATTGAATATATCTGATGTCTTTAAAGGAGAAGTGTTTGATTTCTGCACTGCTAGCACTCTGCAATGGCATGGCTGAAAGAATAATGACTGTTTTCAGTCAGGTTTCCTGAACACTTCAGTCCATCTGCCTTTGGTCAAATAAACAAATATTTTGCCTCAAATACCACTGGTTATGCCACGTTGCATGTTGGTTGAATGCTTTTAGCTTATATTGCTAACCATTATAAATTTAGATGTAATTAGGGTTGTGGGGATTTGATGACAAAAACATTTGGCTATATCATAAAAAAAATATATATATTATTATATGATTTTTTATTTTTTTCAGAAAGGATGCTTTAATTTGATTTAAAACAAAACAAACAAACAAACAAACAAAAAACACTAAAATTATCCTAAACAAAATGATCATAGAATGATTTCTGTAGGATCATGTGACACTGAAGACTGGAGTAATGGCTGCTGAAAATTCAGCTTTGCCATCACAAAAATAAATTATTATTATTATTATTAGAAGAAGTAGTATTAGTAGTATTATTGAATAATGACCTTAAGTTCAAAAGTAAGAAACCTACATGCAAAGTAAAACCTGCATCTAGTAAAACAAAGCATGTATTGTTCATTACTCTCTAAGAATCATGCAACATTTTGTTGTGATGGCTGAAAGGCAACAACTTTCTTTCCAAGCTTTCTTTTAAATGTCCTGTGATTTTCTTACAGCCTATGTTTTTATTCCCCTCCCTTCTTTCATAATCCACTGATGTCATGTTCATACTGGGTCCCTCTCCCAAAGAACAAACATGCTGGACAATAGGAGAAACTACAGTGTACAATGAGTCAGGGTGAACTACAGGTCGGCAGCTGCGTGCAAGTGTGTATGCATACGCATGTGTTAGTCTGTGTGGTAATTGCAGGTGCATCACTGGCAAACTGCATTCAGTTCATGACTCACCCGAAAGTTGTCACCATTAGCAACTGGAATAGCATCCAAAACTGAGGCAAATGCACTTTTGACATTTCAGTGGAGCCTCTGAATTGTACTGCAGAACTCGTTTTGTGATCTGCAGGGCCAAAGAATCCAATGCACCTTACATTTTAAAAAGTGACAGTTCACCAGGAAAATTCAAATTGTAATTTTGTACTCACTCTCATGTTGTTTCAAACCTTTATGACTTTCTTTCTTCTGAAAGAAATATGTTTTAAGAATGTTCACACTGCTCTATTTTAAAGGGATAGTCCATCCCAAAATTTAATTTCTCTCATCATTTATTCCCCCTCATGTCATTGCAAACCTCTACTGTTTATATCAAAGATAAAGTATTATTTAAAGGGATAGTCCAGCCAAAAATAAAAATTCTAACCCTCCTGTCATTTCAAACCTGTATGACTTACTTTCTTCCGTGGAACACAAAAGATATTTTGAAGAATGTTGGTAATCAAGCAGTTTCAGGTTTTGTTTAGTTTTGTTCATATGAAAGTCAGTGGGATCTGAAGCTGTTCGGTCACAAACATTCTTTAAAATATCTTCTTGCGTGTTCCACAGAAAAAAAGAAAGTCATACAATTGACTTTGAGGAAAAAATTAGGTTAAGTAAATAACAGAATTGTAATTTTTGGGTGGACTATCATTTTAAATACACATTTGATATTTACTATAAAAAGGGGGCAAAATAGTTTAGAAAAACCTTGTTTCTTTCATTTTCCTTGTGCCCTCTCACTTCCAAGATGTCTACCCCCCTCACCACCTTGTGTGCTGTCAGTCACCAAGTGACTATAAACATAGCCCTCCACCCCCTCCAGTTTGTCACCCCAATTCTATTTATCCCCTCTTCCTTTTCTTATTCGCTGTGAAGAAGGCCGCATGTATTCTCAGAGGGGGGTTCGGACTAACACAGAACTCTTTAGCATGCTGAATAGCTCTTACTAATGACTAGATCTCTGTTTGCTGAGGTTAAGAGGTTTCCTGTTACGGCAGACTTTGATCAACTCAAGATTAACTGATGAAAAGCACTTGAAGTTCTCAAATACAGTAGATCATCATTTAAATAATCTGAAGAAAATCATTAGACCAAGAAACTCTAAAAGGTCAAAAGATCAAAAGAAATGACACTTGAATGTCAGGGATTGACCACGCTTCAAAAGCTCCTTCTTAAGAAATCAATGCATTTGCAATCAGATCAACTGTTCCTGAGACTCTCAGGTCTGATCTTTAGGTCAGCAAAATAAAATGGAACTGTTTTAAAGTTACAGAGCTCCACGAAAGCATTCCCATCATATTTGCAGCATGAAATAATGAGAGATTCCTTACTTACGACACAATGACTTCTATGGTACTTCCCCCCCACGTAATGACACAGTTAACAACAACTGTGCCGTTAACACACTTCAGACTCAGGCCACACACATTCACTGTGTTCGCTGACCTCTGTTTAATGTTTTTCTATTTTGTTATTTCCATATATACCATTTCATTGCAATTTATAGGTCAGTATCAGTATTTTTTTAATTTATTAAAAATAATAATAATAATAATAATAATAATAATAATAATAGTAAACTGTAAAAATAAAATAAATAAATAAATTGATAAATAAAGAAATTAAATAATTGTAATAACTACAAATATTTAAATTAATTATTACAATATAAATAACATTTATCTAAATATAATTTAGTATTTTTATAGGCTATATATGAACACTCATATTGCCTATGTAATATTTAATGCAATATAAACAACAAGAGTTTGTCTCTTTGATGTTATACATTCATCTGTCACTTTCCCCATCTCCACCGCAAAAAGATCCTGATCCTACTTACTATTATCTTTTCTGTGTCAGTTTCACCCCTAACCTCTGCCTTCCCTGGTTCAATCCTCTTTGCTCATTCTCTCCCTCTTTTCTCTCTCCATGAAGTCATGTTTTTAAACAGAACTCCATAGGTAAGAAAACCAGCAGGCCCTCACACAAAGGTCTCAGGTAGCACAGGGGCCCCTGGAGATTACAGATATAGGGCCAGACACAAAGAGCTTTCTCTAGCACACTCAATTGCACATTCTCAACATCCAAATAGCATTTCCTGCTCCTAATCCTTTTCTTTACTCTTAACTGCTGTCTTTGTTTACTGAATGAATACAGAAACGGTAACGCGCACACACGAACACGCACAATTAAGTATTTAAGAACAACATAAGGGATGATTAAACATTTTAACATTCATTTTGAAAGACTCTTTGAAAAAAAAAAAAAAAAAAAAAAAAACACTGCATAATACAGGAAATGTAGCCTACATTTTCTTGTTCGTTTTTTGACCTTATAAAATCGCTGAACAAGTAATGGCACTTGTTAAAAGACTTAACCTGTGTTAGATAACATATTTCTTTTTCTTTTCATTTTTTTTCATATCCCATACAGTCTCAACGCGTGTTCCCACTTAATAAAAACAGTGTGTAATAACTTTTAGTAACTTACCTATCAGCTGTAATGTTGTGTTTATATTCTATCCTAACGTCTTTCGGTCAATTTCATCCGGACAGACGCTCCTCGAGGTTTACTTTGTCTTCAAAAACCTTAAAAAATCCTCTTGGTGGTGTGTTCATCTTAGCGGCGTAGACCAGATGGTTTCCGAGACGTTCACACTCATGACATTACCGGACAAACTCCGGTAAAGTACATCATCATGCGCTCGCTCACCGGGAGTTACTGCGCTCGCACTCGCTCTCGCGGCCTCTGACCAGTGCCGTGGCCACGCCCACATTGGTGACGACACCACAGGCCCAGGTGTACTTCTGTGGGACTGCATTTATGGCCATATAATTTAGACAACACACTCCACATGTGTGTTTAAGACAGTGAAGGAAAATTAGTTCGCGCTAATCTAACCAAATCTAATAATTGGTCAGTAACCGAGCTTATGTCAGGGTTCCTACACTGTTTGACCAAATAATTTTCATAATTTATTCAAACATTTGTGAAGAGCTAAATAAGTTTATTATTAATGTTGTTGTTGTCCTGTCAGTTTATTAATTGATCACACTTTTGAAATTCCCTGATATTTCCAGGCTTTCCATGATGATAGTAAACCAAAATGTTGATGTGTTAAAACAAAATTGATCAGACATATCGAAGGACAAACTGCTTTTAATTTACACCAAGCAGTATCAAACAAACCAAGGACACACATTAAACTAACAAACTGTATAGGAAAAACCGCATGCACCACATTGCTTTTTTTTCATAGCTAAGACAATAGTATCAAATTATAAAAAATAAAAAATTTAAAAAAAAACCCCACACACATAAAATCATTGCTCACAAATACAGACACAAATGAGACACACAAATACTGCATAGGAAAACTTGACAAAGACTCGTTCAGAAGAAATTTCACTCACTAATCTGACATGCTGCATTTAAAAACATAAATAAACATAATAAAAACAAAACAAAAAATGGTACTAATACAAGCAGTGGTCTGTTGAAATATTTGATACATTAACTTTTGATGTTAGGCCTACATATTATTACAGGAATTACAACCCTCAGGCAAATGTTACATAACAGAAGACACAGTAAAATTCTTGCAAGGCAGGTATAGTATACAAAATATATCATGACAACAATATATAATATTAATTTGTGCGATATTCACATTACAAGTTCTATAGGCAAGAGTGTAAGAGGGTAAGATGTTGTAATGTCTGGATAATGGAAGACTTCTCAAATTAAACAGTGATTTTAAATCTACAAGGAAGACCAGTATCTTTTGAAAACGACTACTTTAACTTAATGTAGTTTCTTGAGACTCTGAAAGTAAAGGCAACAATTAGTGTCCAGAATAATTCAAGCAGGATTTCATAAAGCTCAACACTGCATGACACCATTCAAGTACATTTAAAGTGCTCTTCACATGAAATCTCAGTTGATCCAACTCGATGAGGAAAGTCAATAAGTTGTAAAACTGTTAACTGCTTTACGTGTCATACATGATTTATAACAGCCATATATATCTGTCATAAATTAATACCATTGTTGTTCAGAGATGACCATAATGAAGACGTCAACTAGATATTAAACTCGCACTCTTTTAATATTTCCACTACTATTCAGCGATACAGAGAAAAAGGCAACTGGTTCAATCTCACTATGGTATCAATAAAGGGAATAAGGTTTGGCCTCTAGTACACTGTAAAAAGTGATAAGTTGACTTAACTTAAAAAAATTGAGGAAACCCGTTGCCTTAAAATTATTAAGTAAATAATAATTAAAAAAAAAAAAATTTAAGTGAACTTGACAATTCACTTAATTTATTTTTTAAATTATCATTTACTTAATAATTTTAAGGCAACGGGTTCCCTCACTTTTTTTTAAGTTAAGTCAACTTATCACTTTTTACAGTGTTAGTCTAATTCAGGACAGAACATGTATTGGTCTACAATAGATCATGTTTTTGATCAAAAGTCCTCAGCCCAAAAGTTCTCCCTTATAATTTGGTTTGCTTGTTTTTCTTGAAGTACATTAAACCATGACCCCATTTACACTTGGGGCCTGTACCATGGAGCCGGTTTAGCTGGCTATAGCCAGGTAAGTTTCAGTTTAGTTTGCACCAATCCTGGGTTTTAGGTACCATGAAAGTGACTTGGCTTTTAGTGGTGTTGATCACCATAGTAACTTACGCTCCACAGCTAACCTGCTTTGTTTTGTAGGTTATGTTCTGGTTTAGAGATCTCAAACCCGAAATTTGACCAATGAGCTTCAAGCAAAGTGACACATCTCTGATGCAATAAAGCCACTCCCCCAGTTTCTCTTACTCCAAAGTAAGGGAAGCTACACAGTAAAACATTTTTAAAGATAAAATTGTCTGATTTTTAGAGATAATTATTTTTTATTAATTATTATACCCTTAATCCATTACACAAACTAGCTTAGTTTAATAGTAATTATTAAGCTTTTATTTTTAATTAATATAAACATAGATAATATGCAAGTTTTAGAATCAATAGCTTTAAACATGACTACATATGAGCTTAGATTTTTTAAATGTTTTATATCTATAAATATTATCAACTCTATAAACTAACTTTACAACTTTTACTTGCACTTATATGGCAAGATGTCTTCTTTAAGTTTCCCTCTTTCATCATTTCATCTTGTAAAAGTGTGTTTAAATTCTTCGTATTGTTCAATCTTTTAATCTTTGGTCTCTCTCAAGAGAAGTGAATCACAGTTTCAAGGCATGGCACTTTTATGTGCACATGCTCCATAAACTCAGGATCAAGCCTGAGTTGAAAGAGAAAGCTGATGATCAGCTTCATGGTACCAACAAAGCCCGACTGGACTGGTTTGGTTTTGCCAACTCAGAACTAATCCTGTAACCCTGAGTTTGTTCAGCAACCATCATGGTAGAGGCCCCAGGTTTTAAGATCCATCTCGGCTGATTTAATCACATTGTCAGTACTAAATGGGGTTCAAAATGTTTCATGATCGGTTCACACAAACCACATTCAGAGGTAGTCAGAAATGCATGTGACCGTGTTGCATTTGTAGTGTAATGTAAAAAGACTGCCTACTCAGTGTATTTCTAAATAATCTGCATTTTTTTTAAAATGATTTATTTTAAATTTAAACATTTTTAACTGACAAAGTGATGATTGTCAGAGACCCTCCTTTGAACTCCTATTACAAGCTGCTAAAATGTATTTGAGCTAGATGTTAGTACCGAGTATAAACAGGGCTTTAATATATTCAAATAAAATATTTAAACACTACCATTCAAAAACTTTGGGGTTGACTTTTCAGTGTCACATGATCCTTCAGAAATCATTCTAATATGCTGATTTGCTGCTCATTAGTATTGAAAACAGCTGTGTACTATTTTTGTAGAAAAAAATAGCATTTATTTAAAATAGATGTTTTGTAACTATCACTTTTGATCAATCTAATACATCCTTGCTGAATGAAAGTATTCATTTCTTTAAAAGAAAAAACCTGCCCAAACTTTTGAACAGTAGTGTATATAGCATGTATATATATCCCACTGAAATAAATCTGAAAAAAAAAAAAACTATTAGTTTAAGGAAAACTTAATGTTGTAGGAACATCCTTCAAGACTGCTGACCCTCCTGTCCACAGCACTTCAGGTAGAAGCATCACACTCATTCTATCAGAGGTAGAACTCTATGAACACACTTGCATATTAGCATAGAAAACCACAATGATCTCATGACCCCATCCTTCTTTCAGATGTCATCATCCACCGTAACTAGATAAGCAGCTGGTGATTGGGCAATTGCATGCACTGAGGTTCAAGGCCTTTGGATAGGGAAAGAAATCCTGTGGATTGCGGCCTGTTTCTCCCCCTGTTGACAGTAAAAGTACCGAAGGTTGAATGAGCGCTGCCGCCTCGTTACAGGGAGATGCTTGTGGTTTGTGACTCCCTCTGCCGGTGAGATTTATGAACTGCTACTAAGACGTCTGCGTAAGAGAGAGGCAGGTTTTGTGCCAGTGTCCTCCTGATCGCTCTCACAGTCTCTCTGATTAGGGGAAAAAAAAAGGTAAAGTAAAGAAGCATTGCATTATTTTTTTCAATTAAGCACATTTACCCTGTACCTCTCATTACAGTAATGAGAAAGAAACTTATTCATACCAGTTCTTGTTGCTCCGGACCGCGGGCCTTACACAGTAACTGCAGTCGACAAAACCGATTACAAGCCGAAACCATGTTAAAGGACATCTGTTTGGTGAGAAAAACAACCAGTTAGTTAATAGTTAAGAAATATTACAGCCTATCTGTACAAAATATTCATCACAATCCAGACAGAAAAAGAGCATGACAGAGTTCCATAATGACTCAGTGTTTCTACTGAACAGCAGGTGTCTCTCTTTACTCATAGGTCTCAAATGGGGTTAGTTTAGAGAAGTGAGTCATTTGAGTCAGCTAAGGTAGTGTTAGCAACCTGTTCAGACACTTAAAGGAACATTTTTGTCATTTTTGTTGCTTTTTTTTAATTTTTTTTAAGAGTCCTGTGTCACAACTTGGAAACATGAAAAAAATCAATGTTAAAATTCTTGCAAAGGAATAAACAACAGATTTTTGGGTGAACTATCCCTTTAAGAGACAGTGAGACCACAGCGAATAAAAAGAGCATGCATCATGACATTATATAAAATCAGCTGCCAATTAAATGTAAAAAGGCACTGAAGGCAGAAATGAGAGGCTGATATGACAAAAAATAGCAAAACTAGATGTTCATTAATACTACAGGAGGGACAGACAGTGACTGAGGGAGACAAAAAACATTAACAAAGCATGCAGGCAGTGACAAAGCATGCAGTGAGACACACAGGTATTGACAGAAAAAGTTGGTCTGTGGGTAATGAGTTTACACACTCCAGCCAATAGCAGGGTTGTCTGACCATGTAAAAAAAAACAAAAAAAACAACACAGCAGTGACACGAATACCAACCTTCCATTTCCTCCTCGCGTTGAATTTCTTAAAGTTCTTCATGTTGATGGAGGAGCGGTTCCTCTTGGCTATTTGAGTAGTATTGAGAGGCTAAAAGAGAAATGGATGCGAAAAACAGTTAACGATCAAGGTAAAATGAAAAATAATTACATCATAAAATGTAATATGAGGAAACGGGCGAGTTCACGCATCTCACCTTAATCCAGGGGTGAACGAGACACACTTCTGCTGTCATTCTTTCACTAAATACAAATGCACAAAAGTAGTATAAAAATATTTAAGCCTTATAAAGTATTCATTAGGCAAAAGTTAGATTAGACAGTTAAAGATTAAATTAAAACAGCAGCTTGAATCTGAAATACAGTTTATATTATTCCCTCAAAGCAGGGAATCTTTCAATCTTTGATAAAAATATATTTTAAAATGTACAAACACAATCATGAATAAATATTCAATAAAATAAAAATAAAAAATATCTTTTTAAATGATTTGGGAAACTTTCCCCTACTCAAAACCACTTTATAATCCCAATTATTCTAATATAATTAATGTGATTATTGTTACCTCTGGTCTTTAACTAGTAGTTTCTGGATGAAATCTTTAGCCATGTTGGTAGTTTGGCTGAAGTGGTGAGGCTCAAACTCATAGTTCATTGCCACGATGTTCCTCAGCGTCTCTTCGTCTGTTTCACCTTGGAACGGTGACAGGCCGCTCAAACTGATGGCATAAATATACACGAATAAGAAAGTCTTTACTTTCATAGCTTCCATAATTTCCATAAAAATACAAGAGTTTCTACAGGTATTTTTCCTGCAATCTCTCCTCACAGTAATATAGGATACTAAAAAATATGTTAACCTTTAAAAAAATATGCACACCACCATTAAGATCAACTGCTTTATCCCTGTGTGAAGATAAAGGCTATTACTGGTCTGTCTGTTGGTTATCTACTCCATATCTGGTGTACTTCATTTCTGACATGACTGATCTCATCCCACAGGACCTGACCTATAAACTTGAAAAAGCACATTGCTTGTCTAACAGGGAGGCTTTATTTCAGAAGTAATTTATGTCCCAGTTAAAATCGGAATATTTGGAGCAGCACTTTGGGTTGCAGACTGATTCTTAAAGGATTTGACTGTCAGGAGTGCTATCATATGATTAATAACAATGGAAGATTACTTACAGAATGTAGGTAATGACACCAATGCTCCTGAAAAACATCACAAGAACATGATTAATCATCATTAACTGAATCTTAAAACTTGTATATAGAAAAAAAAATATTAAACTAAACTATTTTAGACTATTTTAAATACAATATTTTATTTTAAAAAATACATATATATTATTTAAAAATATATAATTCCATAATATAATTCGTAAGGTTTAGCTTTTGATATAGAAATTCACATTTATTTATTTAACATATTATTTTATCCTAAGCGACTCACTTAAATTTTCACATTTTTATAAGTGTTCTCTTGAAATCGAACCCATGATCTCTGCTTTGTTTGTGCCATGCTGTACCAGCTGGGCTTCAGGATCGAATGAGATGTAAACCCAACACGTGTTATGCTAACATTATGCTAACCAGACATGAGTTGCTGTCTTTGGCACAGCAGATGATGGCTACTGCTTTTTGTCAAAAGCCAAAATAGTTTGCCTTCTGACGATGTTTCGCGCTTGACATCCATATTCAGTTGCGTATTATGAAGTAAAAATACATATACACGCTGAGACAGATGCACACAGTTTAATGAGCACCTGGAGATGTCGGAGAAAGACAAATCAAGTCTGAACATGCCTGTAAACTCCCTTATGCATTCTAACACTATATTTCCATGTATGTGTTTGTGTTGCTAATTTAACTCGGTAAGCCTTACCACATATCTGCTGCCGTACCGAGAGGCTCGTAGTTGATAATCTCAGGGGCTGAAACAGATGGAGAGAAACAAAGGCTTAAGTCAAGTAAAAGTAAAAATTCCCAACTCTTCTGTTGGCTCTCCTAAATTCTTCAGCATTTTTTCAGTAGCAACAGCGCACTGAACTCATTTTATTGCTTTAATCAATGTTTCAGAGAGCTTTGGCCGGACAGAAGCAGACATATTTGAGAAGTCAAACTGATAAAATGACACCATTAAGTGCATTCCTTGAGACCAGCAGCACATGTTCAAGTCCTCACATGAACCACAGTAGATTGTGCTCTTTTCCCCACTGAGTTTCATATGAACAAAGCTTCAGTTTAATTTGATACAAACCCAGCAGGGGATGATTTAAAGTAGCTGACTAGCAAACAAACTATGCATGAAGGCATCTCCTGTTAATTTATATGACTGAAATCCACACAAAGGAATAGTTTAACCAAAAAAAAAAAAAAAAAAAGATGATTTCATAACTAATTCACCCTCATGACTTTTGAACACAAAATGTTTGGAACAATATGAGGGTGAGTAAATGAGGACATTTTATTTTTTGGGCTAACTATCCCTTTAAAGTGGACAAACCCGTTCGTATATCAAATGAAAATTTGTTTTAAATTGCAAAGTGGTGGCAATAGTTTAATTATTGAGGATTTTGGAAGCTAAAAAGGTTCATCCAAAAGTAGGGCTGACTCAGAAACTGGAGTGCTACTGAAATCACAATTCAGCCAATCACCAGATGTGCTTAGAAAAACACTTAAGCTCTAGTTGTTCACAAAGGACGTCCTTATGATAAGTAAAGTGCTAGTCACTTTGAACAAGAGGGTCTGCTTAATATCAAGTAGTGTACTACTTCTGCCTAGTCTCACGGAGAAATAATACTTGGTTTGTTCAATACCAATATTCAATATTCACATTTACATTTATTCAGCAACATACAACTATATTTATAGGAAATAATTTATATCTTAATCTTTTTTATATCTTAATAATTTATGGAACATATTTATATCTCATAACAGCTAGTAAAATGATTTCATATTGATATCATTATCATTTACTATCATATTATTAATCTATTTATTCTTATTTACTGAATACATTATTTATAATTTAGTATTTAATAGTGCTGGGCAACGATTAATCACGATTAATCACATCCAAAATAAAAGTTTTTGTGTACATAATATATGTGTGTGTACTGTGTACTTTTATTATGTACAGTATATATAAATACACACACATGCGTGTATATGTTTAAGAAAAAATGTGTTATGTTTATATATTAAATATAATTATATATAATATAAATTCTATAAATATAAATATATACATGTAAAATTTTCAAAATATATACTGTATGTGTGTGTCTATATATATATATATATATATATATATATATATATATATATATATATATATAGACACACACACACACACACACACACACACACACACACACACATATAATAAATATACACAGTACACACACATATATTATATAAACAAAAACTTATATTTGGGATGCGATTAATCACGATTAATCATTGCCCAGCACTAGTATTTAATATTCATATTATGCATATTTTTAAAAAAATGTAGATAAAGACTATTTACATCTCACAACAACTAGTAAAAACATTATTTTTGCAATTATTATTATTTTAAAATTACATTCTTTTATTTATTTAATATATTGTTATAATTTATAATTCATTATTTATATTATGTATACTTTTACTGTTCAAATGATTCGACTATTTATTATTGTGTCCAAAATCAGAATTAAAACTAATTCTGTTTTGCATTAAAAATGATCCCTATTGGTATTGGTTGTAAAAAATAATATTGGTCTCTAGTCTAGTGATGTACACAGTTTCAGGCCACACAGACAAAATATGTGAGCATCTGCATTCTGTCAAGGTCAGTATTTAAAAGAACAATGATAAGTGTAGCTGGATAGTGTGTGTGTGTGTGTGTCACATTTCACTATGTTTCCTTTAGTTTAAAGGAATTGATGAGCTGTTAAATGACTCAAGGACATTTCTGCAGTACATCAGCAGTGACATTACATGTGTGATCTCACAATAGTTATTTCTGTTCCTGTCCACTCAATTTTCAGCTGAACTTATGCAGCTCTGCCATTTCATCTGAAGTTAGTCTCCATGGAGACAGCTAGAAATAAAAATTGTGCATATTGCCAAAAGCAGGAACATAATGCATACAGAGACAGAAGCAGGTGTAGAGTCAAACACACACTCGGGCAGATGCATTCTGTACACAGGTATGTAAATGCAGGCACTATAATTATCAGTCAGTAAATATAAAAGCACACATTCAACTGTTGGCAAATTTATTGTTAGCTGCTTAAATAATATCAAAACTGGTTTAACAGTACAGAAATTTGAAGGTAACTCTATCGCCCCCTTAAGTACAGAGGTTTGTTACCACCATGTATGAACGTTAAAAGGGAGTGAAAAAGGGAGAAAAAATTCTGTCATTAATTACTCACCCTCACATTGTTCCATAACCATAAGACATCTTGACATCATGAACCGTTGTTCATCTTTGGAACACAAACTAATATATTTTTGATGAAATCAGAGAGCTTTCTGACCCTGCACAGACAGCAATGGAACTGACACGTTCAAGGCCCAGAAAAGTAGTATGAACGTCGATAAAATAGTCACATAACGCAGGAGATGGCGTTCTTATGTAGAACCTGATGCGCTTTACCTTGTTTACATTCATGACGGAAGAGAAGAAATTTCTGCATAAAGTTTATGTTTTTGTTTTCTTTGTGCACAAAAAAAGTGGACATGGTCACATGGACTATTTTCATGTTTAATGTTCTTACTGCTTTTTGGGCCTTGAACATAATAGTTCCGTTGCTTCTGTGTAGGACCAGAAAGCTCTCGGATTTCATCAAAAATATCTTAATTTGTGTTCCGAAGATGAACAAAGGTCTTACGGGGTTGGAAGGAAAAGAGGGTGAATAATTAATGACAGAATTTTCATTTACGGATGAACTATCCCTTTAAGTATACAATACGGTCAATAAGATTTTATATTTTTAAAGAAATTATTACTTTTATTTAGCAAGGATGCATTCAGTTGATCAAAGTGACAGTAAAGACTTTCATTCATTCACAAATCTATTTGAAATCTATCAAAATGATTTCTGAATGATCATGTGACACTGAAGACTGAAGTAATGGCTGCTGAAAATTCAGCTTTGCCATCACAGGAATAAATTACATTTTAAAATATATTTAAATAGAAAATGGTTACTATAAATTGGAATACTATTTCACAATGATACAGCTACTGTATTTTGTATCAATTAAATGTAGCCTTGGTGGAGCATACAAACATTTTATCTTCTTAAATTCCAACCTCAATAGTAGAGTATATCTCATGCTTGTGGTATTGGACAAGTATTCAGGTCTGCATTTGCATATTTGCATAGGTTTATGGCCTTTTAATTCACTTTAGCTCAAAACCACACAGACTGAAACACTCACCAATATACTGAGGGGTTCCACCTAAACTCTTATACTCTTCTCCTTGAATGAAGTGATGAGCCATGCCGAAATCAATGATCTTGATGTCTGGACTGGGAGCGTGTTTGTCCGACAACATGATATTTTCCGGCTGAAGAACAAGAAGGAAGATAAGAACATGCATTCTGCTTTATACACAACACAAGTTTATTTATTTTTATTGTAAATTATGTGTTTAGTGTACATGTTTTAACCTGTGTTGAAGTATTTTTCTACATAGGTTTTTAGGTCAGTAAAAAGGTTTCTTTCAGAAGCTCAGTAAGGTTTGATGGCACAGATGTAAATAAATATTACAGATATTTAAATATATAATAAATGTAGTGGATTTAAGCGATTTTCACAATGTGAACACAATGGAAATATTTGTCTGAATAAATATAGTTGTGTTCGAAGTGTCAAATTCATTTTGGTCAGAGGTGACAGCTTGGGCGAGAAAGGTACACAGTCTACTTCCTCATTAAATTTTGAAATCTTTATAGGAAGTGACATGTTTGCTACAGAGAGTTAAAATTAACTTTCGAAGGTCATTTGAAACAGTGCATGTGGTTAATTGTTTCGGTTTTCTGACTTACTTAGGTGGAGGAGGCTAGCATAAAAATGGGCTTCCTGCCTACCTTCAGGTCAAAATGGGCAACGTTTTTTTGGTGCATGTAGCTGACACCTTCCAGAATCTGCTTCATGAACTCAATAGCTTCTGTCTCTGTGAGGTTTTCTTTCTCAGCGATGAAATCAAAGAGCTCGCCACCCTTTATGCTATATACAAAAAAGATATAAAAGAATAAACCATAGATCAAAGAACAATGAAAAACTCTCCTGTAACATATTTTTTTTTTTCAATTAAATGTAGTATTTAAATTGTAAAGTGCAACTGTAATTAAACTGAATTAATGCTGTAAATAAATTGAATTTTTAATTAAAAAAATTATCATTTAAAAAGAGGTCATGCAAAATATATTTTGTATTTTTTACTTTTTTTAGGTGAAATTCGATCACATACGATTTCTTTGTGATATCAAGCATTTTTTAACTTTCTGTTATTTTACAAATTATTTCTGTTATTATAGAATCATCCTTTCGTTAATTCTCATCCTTTTCATCCTTTCCTTTCCAGGCGTCATGTATTTAAAAAACAAACAAACACATACTCACAGCTCAACAATGAGGACCACCTCTGCCCTGCTCTCAAAAACATCTCTGAGAGCCATGATGTTTTGATGCTGAAGGCTCTGTAGGATCTCCACCTCTTTCTCCACATTCTTCCTCTCCAGACCCAGCCTGCTTCCTGCACCTTTCTTCAGCTTCAGGAACTTCCCCGCCCACAGAACACCAGTGGCTCGTTCCCGCACCTCACGCACCTGCCCGAAGTGACCACTAGGATGGCAATAGACAGAATGAATGGAGATATGTGTTATAAGAACTAAGAAGTTATTCAACTGTGTTACTAAAAAGGGTCAAAACAGATAATCATTTATACAGTACAATGAATGTATTGTGAACCTAAAAAATATTTTATATATATGGCACTGTAAATTATTTAAATTTTCACTTTTTTTTTATTTGATCATTTATTTTAGATTCTTTATTTTATTTATTATTTTTTATTTATAGTTTTTATGTAGTTTTATTTTAATGTAATAATTAAGCAATAGAACCACATAAAAAAAAAAAGAAAGAACCTTAATTCATTTGTTTTGTTTTAACATTTACAAAATGGATATTTTGGAAATGTTGCCATGTTAATATCAAAATATTCTTTGAAGTGCCTTTAAAATACTATTTAAATGCCAATGTATATGAAAATGATCATATTGTTTATATATTATATTATTTTTAAGATTCAAAAATACAGTAAAAACAATGCATAATATTATTACAATTTAAAAAAAAAATCAATTTAAATATATATTTTAAAATGTAATTTATTCCTATGATGGCAAAGCTGAATTTTCAGCATCATTTCTCTAGTTTTTAGTGTGACATGATCCTTCAGAAATCATTCTAATATGCTGATTTTCTCAATAAACATTTCATTATGATCTGCTTTTTCCAAGATTCTTTACTGAATAGAAAGCTCAAAAAGAACAGTATTTATTTTATTTTTTGTAACAACGTAAAAGTTTTTGCTGTTTTACTGTCTATTTAATGGATCCATGCTGAATTAAAGTATACATGTCTTAAAAAAAGAACAACAATAATCTCAATGATCCAACTTTTGGACAATTTTATATTCCATGATACTGTCATCTGGCATCTTTTTTTTTCAGTAAAGAGAATAAAACAGACAATAAACAGCGGTGCATCTCTTTACCTTCCCAAAACATTTCCAATCTCATAAAGGTCTTCAACATTATCCAGCTTGAAGACAGCCATGCTGTTGTCTCTCTCAGTCTCTTCAGTGTCCTCTGTCTGTCAATGTCCAAAGGAAAGCTATGGGCTACTGTATAGTGCACATACTGGGGTTAGCATTAGGTCCACACCTATAAAACACAGAATGGTAGTAAGTGGCCAGTGTCTCCAAACAAAAGGAAAACATTTCTTTCAGAATTTAACTAAACTTGCATAATCATTTACATTAAAAAAAGCATTTCATGACTTTAAAGGCTGCTCTGACAGTACAACTATACTAGCTGGGAACAGAAAAGGAGAGATATCTGGAAATCATTTACGAGTCCCCAAAGGGTAAACATCTGGAATCCAAACCCTTCTGATACGCCAGAACTACATACATGAGAAAGAATGTAGCACTAAATTCTCTAGCCATTCAAACAGATGTAAACAAGACAGTCCTTTAAACTTCAGCCAAGTGTGGACAAACCATTAGGTCACAATGTGCACTACAGAGCATGAACATAGTGTGGAAAACTGCCCAGACCTCAGTTACCCTGCCATGATTATATTAATGCATTCTTAAATAATGAACCCATTCCCCATGCCGAGTTGTGCAATTAGTTTTCAATGGCTTACACAGTTTGTCACTGTGGGAGGAAGAAATGAGAAAATGAATGAGGAAGAGTTGGGAGGAGAAAGATTATTTATGGAGTGACAAGACAAACAAGGTCTTGTTTTGGCATAACTATTTGTCTGCCTGTCCCCCCATATAATCTATCATTTATCCATTTCAGAGTTGAAAATGTGAGATATAAATCTAAATGGTGTGATACAGGAGGAGGATTATTTCACATTGCATTGCAATCAATGTAAACAAAGTAAATATGCTGTGAATGTGGAAAATATGGAATGTGAGAGCAACTGCAAATGGCAGTTTATCTGATTTGAATATAAGCTGGACAAATCTGTTGCATCTGCAGGTGAGCAAACACTAATTCAAAACCAAAAAAAAGAAGAAAAAGATGCAGAATCTCTCTCATAGACTAAGCATCGCTATTATTATTTATTATATTTTAATAAACAAACGCTAGATCTGATGTAGCAAATTTCACACTTGACACCCACCCTGATCAAACTAGCAACAACCCTAGAAATGCCCTAGAAACATTGCCTGAACATCCTAACAACCATACAACAAAGCACTGGCAACAACAATCAAGAACACCCTAACAATGCCCTAGCAACAAACCAAAATATCCTTGCAACCACATAGCAATGCCCTGAAAACCCTAGCAACTAGGGCTGTGCGATTTGGGGAAAATATCTAATTGCGATTTTTTTGACAGATACTGCGATTTTAAGACAAGCTTCAGCTCAATATTGTCAATAGTATGTAGCACAGTATGGGTATTGTTCTCTGCTGAAAAAACAATACAAACCATCACAGAAATTCTTATGGTTTCCATTAAAACCATTACAAAATTCCTTTTTTTGGGGCATTATTGCAATAGGAATTACTGTTGTTCTATTGGTTCCCATCTGCCAGATTACATCCCACCAATAGAATCCATCAAATGCCAGTAGACACCATTATGTTAAAACCAATACGATTCCCATTATAACCCTTAAATCCATTACATTTTCTATTGTGTTTTGGGAGGGATTCTATTGTTTTTTCAGCAGGGAAGATTATAATGGTATTACTACTTTTACAGAATTTACTTAGGCTAATTACTGAATTTCACCAGAAAGATTTGTTTATTTTGTGTAAATAAAGAACTATATTAGCCTACTTTAGTCAATTATTCAAGTATTACATAGGTTAGGCTGATTTATTCATTTTTAAATATTTGGGATTTTAAGAACAAGTGGAAAATGTGCTGAATGTTTCATTTCATCCAAGTGAAATTAGCAAAGCAGTTAGACTGAATTTACATTTGTTTCAAACGCGGAGCCAGGCGCGAGTTACATAACATTTTCTTTAGTATTACTTTGCCTGATAATGTATCTGACCTGCCATAGATGTCATAATCCCACTCGTGCGCACTTTCTATTTTTTTGCCACTCAAGGCTGGCAGTCATGCATTTGCGTTTGATCTAGAACAGAGAACATCGCATCCGCATTGCAGGCTTTGCGATTAGTGAATCGCAACATCTCAAATCGCAATTGCGGTTCGATTTAGATTAATCGCACAGCCCTACTAGCAACCATCCAGACTATCCTAACGACCATACAGAAATGCACCAGCAATGCCCAAGCAACCACCTGGAATGCCCTAGCAACCATCCATAATACACTAACAACCATATAGCAATGCCCCTACAACAAGCATAAAAACCTCAACAATACCATAGCAACAACCCAGAACTGTCAGGGTTCTGTCACTTCGGTCTAGTTTATTCGTGGTTTTGTGACAGAGCACTGACACTCCCTTCTTGTCTTGTTTTCTGGTGAGCGCGCGGCTTCGAGTGTGCTTGAGCCGCGTGCTCTCTTGTCTACGTGCTCTGTTTCATGTTGGAGCGTGGTGTTCAGATCCCGGCACACTGGCTTGTTCAGGCTCTGTTCTGGTTTTCGTGTCGGGATTTGGACACTCGTGCTCCAGGTCTGTCTTGCTGGGGGAGCGTGCGGTCTCGAGTTCCCTCGGGACATGCGCTCCTCTGTCCGTATGTGTTGTGTTCTGTCCGGCACGCGGTTCGGGTTCGGCCACGTGCTTTCTCTTGTTTTGTCTTGTTCTGTTTGGCACGCAGCTTGTGTTTTTCATTGGCTGCGTGCTTTCATGTTGTCATGTCTTGTGTGAACATGCGGCTTATGAGTATTCTCATTAGCTGCGTGTTTGTGTCCTGTTTAGCACATGGCTGATGATTTGTATTGCTGGTCATGTGCTTGTGTTTTTGTTTTGTGTGAGCACATGGCTTTTGTCTTAGTTTTCTGTCTGCCATGTGCTCTCATGTCAATTTGTCTTGACCCCATCCACCTTGTTTCCTGATTATTGGTTAATTTGCCCCACCTGTGTTTTACCTCGTTACCCTCCTCTTTTGCTCCCTATTTAATTTCCTTGTGTTTGCAGTCCCATGTGAGTTCATTGTCGAATGTTGTGTGCGTGCCTGGTGTCCTTTCCTGCCTGGTCCCAGCCTGGTTCAGCCTTGCCAGTCTGTTTTCCCCTACGGGGTAGCTTTTGTTTGTTTTTGTGGTGGCTGAATATGCTGCAGCATCACCAGAGGTGGAGGAAAGGGCTGCAGCGCCCCCAGTGGTGGCCGACAATGCTGCTGTGCCTCCAGAGGTGGCAGACGATGCCACTGCACCCCCTGAGGTGACCGATAATGTCTCTGTGCCCCCAGTGGCAGAAGACGACGCAGCTGCGTCCTGCTCTCGGAAACGGAGGAGAAGGTAGAAGGCTTCTTCCACCCTTCAAGGCCTGGAGGCCGTTCCTGAACCTGCTGCTGGCCAGGAGGTCACCCCAGAGCCGCCCAGGCACCTTGCCCTGCCAACTCTGCTCATGCTCCTTGCCCTGCCGGTTCCGCCCATGCTCCTTGCCCTGCAGGCTCCACCCAAGCTCCTTGCTCTGCCAGCGCCACCCAAGCTTCTTGCCCTGCCAACTCCGCCCAAGCTCCTTGCCCTGCCGGCTCCACCCAGGTTCCTTGCCCTGCCGGCTCCACCCAGGTTCCTTGCCCTGCCGGCTCCACCCAGGTTCCTTGCCCTGCCGGCTCCACCCAAGCTCAAGCTCCTTGCCCTGCCGGCTCCTCTCAAGCTCAAGCTCCTTGCCCTGCCTGCTCCTCTCAAGCTCAAGCTCCTTTCCCTGCAGGCTCCGCCCAAGCTCAAGCTCCTTGCCCTGCCTGCTCCTCTCAAGCTCAAGCTCCTTGCTCTGCAGGCTCTGCCCAAGCTCAAGCTCCTTGCCCTGCCGGCTCCGCTCCAGCTCCTTGCTCTGACGGCGCCGCCCTTGCTTCCTGTTCTTCCGGGGCCGCCCTTGCTGCCTGCCAAGCTATTGGCCCCGACCTGGCCCTCTGCCGTGACCCCTGATGCGCTAGAGCCTGCCTGGTCTGTCCCTCCGGCCCTGCCCTGGCTCTTCACCGGGGGTTCCTGTTCGGCTGGAGCCTCCCTAGTCCGTCCCTCCGGCTCCGCCCTGGCCCCCTGTCAGGACTCCTGTACTGTCTGAGCCTCCTTGGCTCAACCCTCCCGTCCCTCCCTGGACCCTTCTAAAGACTTCTTGGACTGATTTTCTGGCACTGGCTTGGCTTCCCTACCTCCCACCCACCCTTCCTTGTCTCTGTGTGTTGACCCCTGTCTGTCTTAAGTTCTCATGTTTGTGCTAGTCTTGTGTTGTGCCATGTTCCTGTCTTGTTTTTGGTGTCCTCATTAGTGACACCAGGTGGCGTCCCTTTGGGGAGGGGGTAGTGTCAGGGTTCTGTCACTTTGGTCTAGTTTATTCGTGGTTTTGTGACCGAACACTGACACTCCCTTCTTGTCTTGTTTTCTGGTGAGCGCGCGGCTTTGAGTGTGCTCGAGCCGCGTGCTCTCTTGTCTATGTGCTCTGTTTCATGTTGGAGCGTGGTGTTTGGATCCCGGCACGCTGGCTTGTTCTGGTTTTCGTGTCGGGATTTGGACACTTGTGTTCCAGGTCTGTCTTGCTGGGGGAGCGTGCGGTCTCGAGTTCGCTCGGGACCTACGCTCCTCTGTCCGTATGCGTTGTTTTGTCCGGCACGCGGTTCGGGTTAGGGTTCGGCCACGTGCTTTCTCTTGTTTTGTCTTGTTCTGTTTGGCACGCAGCTTGTGTTTTTCATTGGCTGCGTACTTTCTTGTTGTCATGTCTTGTGTGAACACGCGGCTCATGAGTATTCTCATTAGCTGCGTGTTCGTGTCATATTTAGCACATGGCTGATGACTTGTATTGCTTGTGTTTTTGTTTTGTGTGAGCACATGGCTTTTGTCTTAGTTTTCTGTCTGCCATGTGCTCTCATGTCAATTTGTCTTGACCCCACCCACCTTGTTTCCTGATTATTGGTTAATTTGCCCCACCTGTGTTTTACCTCGTTACCCTCCTCTTTTGCTCCCTATTTAATCTCCTTGTGTTTGCAGTCCCATGTGAGTTCATTGTCGAATGTTGTGTGCGTGCCTGGTGTCCTACCCTGCCTTGTCCAAGCCTGGTCCAGCCTTGCCAGTCTGTTTTCCCCTATGGGGTAGTTTTTGTTTGTTTTTGTTTATATTTTTGTGCTAATAAAACCCTTTTCCTCCTGCATTTGAGTCCTCGCTCTCATCCCTTCACCCGCACTTGACAAGAACACCCTAGCAACCATTTAGAGGACCCTAGCAATGACAAATTATTCCCCTGGCAATAAATAAAAATATCCTAGCAACCAAATAGTAATGTTTTTACAACAACAAAAGCACAGAGCACCCTAGTAACAATATATCCCTAGCAACCACATAGCAATGCCCAAGCAACAAATCAAAACACCCTAGCAATGCCCAAGCAACAAATCAAAACACCCTAGCAACCACCCAGCAATGCCTAAGCAACCACACAGAACACATTCTAACAACCATATAGCAATTCCCTAGAAACCAGAACACCCTAACCACCACCCAGCAATGCCTAAGCAACCACACAGAACACATTCTAACAAATACCTAGCAATGCCCTAGAAACCCAAACACCCTAGCAGCCACCTAGCAATGCCCAACCAACTAAAACACCCTAGCAACCACGCAGCGATGCCTAAGCAACCACAAAGAACACATTCGAACAACCACCCAACAATGCCCTAGCAACCAGAACACCCTAGCAACCACTTAGCAATGCCTAAGCAACCACACAGAACAATCTAGCAACCACCCAGCAATGCCCTAGCAACCATACAGCAATGGCAACAACCAAGAACACCCTAGCAAGCAGCTGTCTAACACTGTGGCTGTTGGTTTTACACAGAAACAAACCAAACACATTTTCTTTAGAAAAAGTACTTCCAGTATTTCAAGTGTTTTTAATCATAGTCTAACAGTGTCTGGAACAGTCAGTCAGCCAATCAGAGCTCTTTTCGGCTCAGAAGCCGAAAGAGAAAAAAACCATCAAGGGACTCAGGGAGTATCTTTTGAAAAAAGTTATTTTACATAACACAGATACAATCAAACATTTGTATCTAGAAGACACACGGCACATACACATGCAATCACAACACACATCTCGTGCTCCAGAATCCATCTGCTTTGCTCTGTGATAAAGACAAAAGCATGCATTTCTGTGTGCCAAACTGAAGTTGACAGAGCACACTGGACATTCAGTGTTTAGAGCACAAGTCGGTTGCGTTGTTTAAAGTGCGCATCAACTGCATGTGTTTAGAGGGAACGGAACAGAGATGGAAAGCCTGCATCGATCAACAGTTCATTTCCAAAATATCACCCCACCCATCTCACTTCAGCTTCCTACAGTAACATACCAGGGGGAAAGCCACAGAGCAGAACAATAGCCTTCATTGCAAAACAAAAAACCTCCCCTTTTGCTTCATTGGAGCAACACTCACTCAGCTGTGTCAAATTACACATACCCAGTAAAACTATGCTCAACAATTAAGTTTCAGCTTGGGTTTGTGTCATTTTTTGCATCATCACTGCATTCTGCAATATTTTAGCTTAAAAAGTACATAGACTATATCTTCCATCACCTTATGTTAGCTACTTTTTTTTTGTGAACTCAGCTGAGTCAAATGTGCGACTGCGCCTGCGGGTTTAAGTGAGCGAGTTCTGAAATTTGAGTGTGAGCTTGCTTTCATTCCCTTCCGTACAAGATCAAAAGAACTTGAAGAGCAATTCCAAAACCTGAAAACTTGCTGCTGAATCTAGGATCAGATCTCCAGCCATAAAACGCCCAAAATGATGATCACATCCTTGATTAAGATCAAAGTCCCAGAGCTACAGATTCAGAACAACATAAATGAGGAAAACAATGAGGGAGATAAATGGTAAGAAAATCATTGGGAAAGAATGTCTAAGAATGGACAAGATCAATATACATATATACATACATATATATATATATATATATATATATATATATAGGCCTATATATCACAGCAAACACATATGATATAACCCACTATTTAAACTCAGCTTCACTTTAAGCGTGCGCGCACACACACACACACAAAATGTATAATATATAATATTTAATGACATACAGTATTCCCAGGGGCGTAGCACAAGTTCCCGGGCCCTATGCATAGGCAGTCCTGATGGGCCCCCCGACAACCCACATTTCCATTTTCATTTTAGTTTTCTAATCAATACATGAACAAACTGTATGATAACCAAACAAGACTTGATTCAGTCAAATTTTATTTTGCTGAATGAACAAGACATTACATATTACATTAGTTAGAACATTTATTTGAATTATGCTTTATTACTTCAAGGCATAAATTAAATTTTAAATATGCAATTTCTCCATTCAAGACAAACAAAACTTGTGTCACTAGTTTTTATCTGGAGAAAAAAGGCAAAACAGAGAAAAAAGGCAAAACGGAGAAAAAAGGCAAAACGAAACAAATGCTATTGCTTACATGCTATAGCTTCCTCAAATGTATAGCTTATACTGAAGTTTACTCCCCAGTAAATGCCCACTGGCGTGTCTTTTTGCTGGCAAAGTCATTGATGAGATCCTGAAAGTCCAATTTCTTTGCCAATTGGCTTTCAATGGAGAGAAGAGCAAGACTGTTGAGCCTTTCCTGGCACATTGTTGACCTCAAGTAGTTTTTAACTAATTTCAGTTTGCTGAAAGCCCGTTCACCACTAGCAACAGTGACAGGTAGGGTGCAGAAAATCCTCAGAGCAATACAGATTTGTCCAAAAATGCTCTGTAGCTGCAGCTTGTATATGTCATTAAGGAGCTGAATAGGTGACTGATTATAAGGAAATGTGGCCTTATGTATTGCTTTCAGGTGCAGCATTTCATCCTCAAATTCAGCTGTGAGGTCTTTTTGGTATATTCTTGTCAGAGCCCGGCACGTTACTTTCATCTCTTCTTCTGACATATCTGCTAACTTCAGAATCGGTGCAAATGTTTCGCATATGGTGGCTGTTGTCTGGAACCTTGCCCCTAAATCACTGATTATGCTGTCCATTGCAACAAAAAAGACCTGGTTTCTGAATACAGTTGCAGCATTCTCTTCAGTTTCATCTTCTTGACTCTCATCTGGCATACATTTCCTTTTCCGTTTCCGCTTTTCTTCACCCTGAAATTGAGGAGGGATCTCCATGGCTTGGGCTACTAAGCAGGCCTCGGCAAGCAGGGAGTCCCATTCACAACGAAGACCCTGCATTTCCTCTTGTAGTGCCTTGATGTTTGCAGCCTCAATGTCCAAAGAAATATCCCCTGCCTGAAGAATCAGGTTACGATTTTCCATGCACTGTAGTACCTTTACCCACACAGTGAGTAGAACAACTCCATCAAATGTGTTGAAATATTTTTGTAGACCTTTTGCCTCAGACTTGGCATCATTTGTAAGGCTGCATGTGTCTAATACACATTGTAGTGCTACCAGAATAGAGGGTAGGTGAGTTGCCACGACTCGTACCGCAGCAATCCGGGCACCCCATCGAGTGTCAGAGAGACGGTGAAGAGAGCATCCAGTTTTTTCCTTCAAGATTGCCCATCGCTCTGGACTAGCGCTAAAGAAATTGTATAGGCGATTAACACTGCCAAACATTGTTGAGACCTCGGGGCATGACTGAGCTGCGTGTACACCCACCAAATTGAGGGTATGGGAAGCACAGGGGGAGTACATAGCAAGCGGGTTTTGTTTTAAAATCTGAGCTTGCACGCCTTTCACTTTCCCTGACATGTTGGCTCCATTGTCATAACCCTGTCCCCTACAGTCCTCTAATGGTATGCCCCTGTCTTGCAATACTGCCTGAATCATTTCAGATATTTCCCTGCCTGTCTTTTTATAAAAATTTTCAAATAGACAGAATCTCTCGGATATCTTCCATACATCACTTTCTACATCTTGATGTACATATCTCAACAATAGCACATTCTGTTCAGTGTGAGAGATGTCTGGTGTTGAGTCACATATCACTGAGAAGTAAATTGCAGCTTCTCTTTCTGCCAGGATAGTGTTCAACACTCTTTTGCCACAGAGCTCAATGAATACATTCTGCGTCTCAGGACTCAGATAGTGTGTTAACCTTGACCCCTCTTTCTTTTTTTCCCTTACTTTTTCCAAGTGCTCGTGTAATATGGGATCATAATGTGCCAACAACTCTAAAGTGCCAAGAAAATGCCCATTGTGGACATCATCTAAATTTGAATTTTTGCCTCTGAATGCAAGGTTTCGTGATGCCAAATGAAGGGTCACATGCAAAAGCCTCTGCAGAATCTGCCTATTCTTCTCTATTTCTGCCAGTAGTTGTCTCTGAAGGTGACCATCAACTCCAGTTGCTGCCAGTAATGAGTGCTGAAGGCTTTTCCATTTCACATAGCACCGCTTATGAGGCATGTTTGTCTCATGTTCTGGCAATTTGTTGTACATTCTTTGCCATTTAATGTGTGCTAATTTAACTCCATCCTTGCTGTTCAGAGCACTTCTTGATGGCTTTGTCAGCTCATGAGAGAACAGAAGGCATGGGATGCAATATAGAGCCTCTGCACTCTCACTATGAATAAGCCAGTCTCTTCTGATTTTTTCACGGCCGTTTGCTGACTTTACAAATTCAAGATAAATGGGAAATGGTTTCCCTTCCATATCTTTAGGTGGCATTTTGTTTGTTTTCTCTGTACCTTTACTTGCCAGCCTGCGTACTATGGTGTCTCTCTGATCATTCGTTAATTTATCTGGCCATAGTCCTGGATCCTCTGGCAAAAACTGGTCTGAATAGCTCTGCCTACTTTCCAGTTCCTCATCTCTCATTTCCATACTGTGTTCAGAGCAAAACTCATGGTCCCTGCTCTCTTCACTTTCACCATCATCCTCTATCACATCTTCTCTATCATCTTTCTCTACATTAAGGATACATTTGATATTAAACTTTTTTTCCTAATTATATCCTAATATAATAAAACACACTATGATGTTGGTGTTACTTAACTTTCAGTTAAAATGGCTAAACATGGTTTGCTTTAATTTTAAAATATTAGCTCACCTTGTCTCAAATCCGAAGAGGAAGATGAAGGGTCTGTTGCTACTCCACTCCCTGATGTGACAGTTTCTGAAACTGAGGGCCATGTGTTTCACAATGTTAAGATCTGCTTCTACTGAACCTGACATAAATATAATGTTGACATCATGTAGCTAAGCTACCGATGAGCTACCAAGCTACCTATGACACTGATTAACCTATTATTGCTAATTTTAGATATTATAGCCTATTCATTTCAAATTAAACATGTTTCAAATTAGGCTATTATAACGGTGTTTTGTATGCAAACAACATCAGTTCATTTTTAGCACTAACAATCGCGGGGATATTCAAACAGTTTAGCACTATACATTTTGTGTTCTAGTTTGTGCTCACCTTTCTTTGAAAAGAAGTCAGTCACAAATCGTTTCCCCTCGTTTTGTTTTTTTTCCTTCTCCTGTCTTTCCTTTCTTTTTTGGTGGCCTGATTTAGCTTTCTTTGAGAAAGACATTTCAACCGCACGCACCGGCACCGCAGAAGTTTGCGCTCCACCAGACGCTCAACTTAGTTGAGTCAACTAACATAAACAAAATGCGCGTGCAGATGGACTAAACCATTTGGCGCAAAAGCAAGGGGTGGGACCGCGAGACTTTAGATAGTTTTTACTTATACAAAATGAGCCAATACACTAACTTGACATTTCATCTGACATTCATTATGAAATTTAATTAGGAAATGTTTTAAATATCCAGGTAAAATAAAATATATTCCAGACTTTTTTAAGGGCCCTCTCTCCCCTTGGGGCCCCGGTAATCAGTACTGGTTTTACCCCCAGTCCGACGCCCCTGAGTATTCCTATACCTTGCTTTCCTAACACTGTAAAATGGTAATGTGCAAAATTTCTAATTGAACTAACTTTTAATCCCAATATAACCTGAAGGCGGAGTGAGTAATGTTAAAACACAGCTTTGACTTTGAATAAAACCAGTCAATCAGATGTTATCATATAAATCACATGTTAGGTTACCTGACAACTTGTTTTACAATGTGAGGTAAAACTTACACGTGCAATCAGCAACGCCTGCTTTCCAATGGAGCTTTCAGCTAAATCTATGCGCTCTAAACCAAATATGGACAAAGAAACTTGCATTTCTTGTTTTTTTGAAAAAGCCTAAATCCAGAGGAAAGATCGGGTCTAATTGGTTACCCTCAGGGCCTGGGAGGTTTGCTAGCCAGAACCCTGATAGGCTACTTAGTTCTAGGTGCTAATCATCTGGATATCACTAACTAGTTATGCAACAATCTGTGTTTCTTGGTTATTTCATTAATAAAGTCTGTGGCTGTCAATTGCCAGTTTTGAAACTCGCACAAGGTTTTTTACACAGCAGCAGTCTTGAGAGAAATTTTAAAAGCAAATGTGAATAAAAGTGAACGTTTAAACCGCCAGTTTTTGCTTTTGTTCCGTTTTGCTTTGGTCTGACAATAACAGAAAATGAAACGAATTCGCATAATTTAATAAATACAGTAGGCTATAACCAAATCGAACGTCTCCTGTCGACTCTATGCAGAACACGAGCGTAACCTGCGTGTGGAAACTTGTTCGTGTCTCATTCTCGCGCGTCGTGTCTGTTTAATATTCCACTGCGAGTGTTTCTGAGCCCCGCACATAGGAAGCCCTGAAGTGTCACGATCACGATGCAACGATTAAAATAGTGTACATTTCCTTGTATTATTAACTTCTTTCATGCACTGCGACATATGTCCACATTTTATTTTCTCTCATCCCCCTGATTTCATATAGGCTAGAAGAGCCTATTCCATGTCAAATCCCCTGTAACCTGAAGAATCGGCTGAATTATGAGACGTACCTGGCATAGATCTGTCATGAAGCCGCGTCGTGTCGGTTTGACGGACGGTATTTCCTCCGGAGCTCCGCTCGCTGCGGACGCGTTAGTACTGAAATGAGGAAACGCTCATGTTGACCATGTCAGTGCAGTGCCCGCATGTGGCAAGCCACTTTAACATTTAACTAATATATATATATATATATATATATATATATATATATATATATATATATATATATATATATATATATATTATTTTTTTTTTACTAACTTCTAACTTTACTAACTAATTGAATTTGTAGTAAGCAATCAATCCTACTAATCCTACTAAAACAACTAATACAATCCATTTAGGCTATATGTGGAACTCAACTAATCACATGTATGTCATCAGGATGTATTTATTCTAGTTTCACTAGTAGTATCTAAACATTAGGTAGTAGTTATTATTTAATTATTTGCCCGAAATAGGCCTATTAATAGTGCTGTTGGGAAAGATACAAGTGTCTATAAATAGGCAGGCAACCAGTAGACTGTAAATAGTAAAGCCTGAATGAATGATAGAAACTATTTGAAGAGTTCAAGTATCTAAATAATAAGCTGCAGTGATTAGAGCCTGGTCTCATGAAAATGTGTATAAATATTACGCTAACTAAAAATGAAAACTTGTGGTATTGATATGCAAAAATGGATTTTGGCGCATATAGGTGCATCTCAAAAAATTAGAATTGAAAAAAATTAGAATTCAACTCAAATTGTGAAACTCGTGTATTAAATAAATTCAATGCACACAGCTTGAAGTAGTTTAAGTCTTTGGTTCTTTTAACTGTGATGATTTTGGCTCACATTTAACAAAAACCCACCAATTCACTCAACAAATTAGAATACTTCATAAGCCCAATAAAAAAAAAAAAAAACATTTTTAGTGAATTGTTGGCCTTCTGAAAAGTATGTTCACTTACTGTATATGTACTCAATACTTGGTAGGGGCTCCTTTCGCTTTAATTACTGCCTCAATTCGGCGTGGCATGGAGGTGATCAGTTTGTGGCACTGCTGAGGTGGTATGGAAGCCCAGGTTTCTTTGACAGTGGCCTTCAGCTCATCTGCATTTTTTGGTCTCTTGTTTCTCATTTTCCTCTTGACAATACCCCATAGAAGGAAGCATGAAGTGCTCCAAAATTTCTTGGTAAACGGGTGCAGTGACTTTGGTTTTCAAAAAAACACAATGGACCAACACCAGCAGATGACATTGCACCCCAAATCATCACAGACTGTGGAAACTTAACACTGGACTTCAAGCAACTTGGGCTATGAGCTTCTCCACCCTTCCTCCAGCCTCTAGGACCTTGGTTTCATCTGAAAGCAGGACTTTGGACCACTGGGCAACAGTCCAGTTCTTCTTCTCCTTATCCCAGGTAAGACGCCTCTGACGTTGTCTGTGGTTCAGGAGTGGCTTAACAAGAGGAATACGACAACTGTAGCCAAATTCCTTGACACGTCTGTGTGTGGTGGCTCTTGATGCCTTGAACCCAGCCTCAGTCCATTCAAGGATCAGCTTCTAACAAATAGATACAAGTGAAACTGGAAATGTGAATCAGCTTTTTACAACAAAAACTATTTACTCCTAAAAAAAAAAAAAAAATCATTTACAAACAAGTAGTACCATCTAATGAATAGTTAACAGTCAAGTCAAGTAAAGTCACCATTATTTATCTGGCCAGAGGAAACCAGCAGTTTAATAGTAAGATTCAACTATATATTTATTGCCACTGGATTACTTAGAGGTAATTAAAAATATGTTCATACTAACATACACCAGTGAGTTTTAAGAACTAAATGTAAAAACTGCTTGCCGCAACACACCTCATGAAAAACGGGGGTGGATGTATTATAGGTAACTCTCTCTCTGCAGCTCCATAAACATATGGAATTCACGGTTGAGAGATTGAGGTTAAATTGATCAATTTCTGCAACACAAAAATACTTATTTGTGAATTTATGCAAAAGTAACAAGTCGGACAATTATTAGAGAATTAGTTAAGGTGATTGTAATATTGCAGGCAAGAATGAAAGTGGACTCAGCTCAGATCTAATGGCTGGACAGCTGTTCGTATTTAACCAACACATTTTTGAAACAATGTGCATGAAACTCACGTTGAATAAAACCGTTATATATAGCCTAATTTGGTATGCATGAGTTTTGCATGACTATTGTCGAGTGCAACGAATGACAGGTAATTTTCATTCCTGTCTCACTCCGAATTTCATTCTCACAGTTAATGTACTTGCGCCATCTAGTGGATGTGTCCTGTCAGCTAGTCAATATTTGGAAAAAATATAAAACAAAATTAAATTAAATTAGAAAAATGGACACAAAAGTAAAAATGTTGTTAAATAAGAATTACTTTGAGAATTATTTTGAACTGAAGATATATAATGAAAAATTAATAACCTTAAAAAAAAAAATAATAATAATATAGGCCTAAGTGAAAAACAGAAAAAAGAAAGAAAGAAAAGACAAAGAAGAAATCTCATCATGTATACCAAAACACTGTAAAGGAATGTGACTTTTCCGTCAAACTTAAAGAACAGCTTGTGGGAATTGAGCAGAGTATTCTGCTTACCGTCTGTACGCTTCTTTTGTCATCTCTTTCTTTTTTCCTCACCTTCATTGTGGTTGTTCTTTCTCATCCTGTGTGGTTAGCAAGTCACGTGACGCAACTGCCTCTTCTCTCTCTCTCTCTCTCTGGCTCTCACCCTAACAACACATTCACTGTGCTCAAACATAAACAAAGATTTAAAAAAAAGGACATGCACATATACAGAATAAACAGACACAAATTTACATGTTAACAATTTGTGTTGAAGAGGGAAACGTTCTACAGACAGTTTTAAACAACATGAGTTTTGTTTTATAGACAGGCATTCAAAAACCTTTTAAAAAAAATCCACAGAAACCCAATAAAACTGCAGTAACATGACATTATGATTAAAAATTCAATCAGTTTAAGATGACCTCCACTTTTACATATCAATTTTGCAAGCTATGTTAATACATATCTTTTCAAAGCTTTTGTTTTAAAGAATGTCGTAATTATGTACTCGTAGTTTAATTGATTAAAAACATAAATTGTGGCACACTGTAAAAAAAATTACTTTTCAAAGTAATTATTGGAGTATATTTTAAAATTCAAAATTACTTCAAAATCTTGTGTTTTATTCAATGTGTTACTTTCTGTTTCTTTGTGAAATTTACTGCAATTTCTGATGCAATTTGGTTTCTACACTAATTTTTTTCCCCCAGTGCACCGCAGCTTTTCAAAAGAAATTTGTCAGGTTGTTTATTTGAGCTTTAGCACATCAGTTAAATATTTCAAAAGAAGTTTGAAAATGAAATCTGCACACAATCACTAACAGTTCACTATCAGTTCTTTGCCTGTGACCTTTTCCGCTCTCTTTCTCTCGCACTCACACATGCATTTAAACAGGATGAGGCAGAAACACTCAAGAACAGATAGGAAGAGGTAGCATTTTACATCCTGCACTTGAGAATGGACTTTGACTACCAAAAACTTAAAGGTCAGCTATTTCTCAGCACCTTTTGAACTTATATAATAATTTTTTCTAGATAGAAATCAGCAGTGTTTTATTACAAAAAATAATAAAACACAACCTGATGGTTTTAAGAAGTTGTTTTCACTTGTTTCTTCTGACGGTACACTGACGACTGGAAATACTTTCTTTTAAAATGTCCGTATTTATTAGAATGTCAGAAATAGCTGTTATTTTGACAAGGTTATACTTATTTAATGAATCATTTTGTGAAGGTAAATATATGTTTTAGGTTTAGCGTCAGAATGAAGCTATATGGTGCTCAAGCTGAGCTTATTTTGTTTTAATGTGTTAAAATAGATTATAGGCAAACTAGCATTAATATAGAATTGGGAGTTAGTTTAAAAAACAGAAATTGACTAGACTTTGTGTTGTATAAAATAATACAAATCTACATGATAATCTATACTACTGTATTACTATACTATAATGCTTAGACACATGAACTGATTCTGACTGCATGGCTATACCATAATCTTTCAACAGTATTAATGTTAGACAGAGCCTTTAATATTTGTAACATTATTGTTTTGTTGATTGATTGATATCTAGAATGTTCTGTGTTGCTGGCGTGCTTGTAGAGAACGTGACATTTCCGTTCAGGGTTATTTTGAGCCTGACTGCACTGGTGTGATTCTAACTGTATCTCAACTTCTAAATTTTGCACACTGACATCTATATTTATATTTAGATACTAACATCTACAGGTTAATATTAAATATCTGAATGTATTTAAGGATAAATACATTAAAAAGGCAGTTAACAGTCAGATCGAAGATTAAGGCACTATTAAGAGAATCATTTTAACAAATTAAATTTTGTTCATATCCATCTTTCATTTACTGTTGATGAGTTTTTCAATACTGTCTGCTTTAATGATCAAATTGAGAATTTCTTTTATTTCTGTACAGATGCTGAATCTCAGCAGAGAGAAGAGCAGCTGAGCGCTCTTCCTGCCCATTACCCAAGACCAAGGCCCCGTCCATCTGTAGCTCCAGAGAACCATCCCACAACCAAGAAACCTCCCGTAAAACCCCGGCGGAGCATAAAGTGTCGTCCCACAGCACAACAAGAGACAGAGCAATTAAACCAGGGCCAGCAGAAGGAAAATGAGGTGAATCTGTCAAGTAATAAATATATTATACTGTATATATTAAAAAAAAAAACTTCTAATGTCCTCAAATGCAAAATGTGCATATGCTAAAATTTCTTCAAAACAAAAACACTTCTATCAGCGGTTCAGCTGTTCTTTTGAAGCAAAGAAATAGCAGGTTGGTCAGTCGACCAACAACAAGGTCAAAACTGACAACGCTTTTCATTTTTAGGCCAAATTTAACGTGTTTGACGTGACATGATCACGTCTTTAACCAGAGTGATCTGCCCTGTAAATATTATTTGCAGGGACTTTTGAAGTCATTTTCAAAATTATGTCAAGCTAATTTGAATTTTTGTAGAGCACGTCTTCACTATCTACAAATGATTAATTCCATGTTTGTTCATCATAAGATTTTTGTAGTTTAAATTTTCACAGTACTAGTAAGTAAAACCATGAAAACATTTAACATATCAAATAATTTTTTTTTTTTTTTTTTTTTTTTTTGTATTTAAATTACATCTAAATGACATCCTATTTGGATTTTCTCTGTTAAAGATGACAGTGAAGCGCATGAATCCTGCTCTGGTTTTGGGTCCCGTGAGGCCCCTGGAGGCTCTGGCTCCATCTCTGCGTGCTCACACTCTGCTGTGGTTTGAAAGAACGCAGCTGCCTCGACTGCACAGGCCTGGACAGCCTCTTCCCCGCTGGCTCCATGGTTTCGCTACACGCAGGTTACAGCCACCTCTAAATATTCTTCCAAAAACATAATAAAAAAACAGGTGCACAAGCAAAGTTGCACAAACACAGATGTGAAACAGTGTCAAATACATATACCATTCGGTTTACATTTTCACACTACCTGTTTCTCACTCTCTCAGGGAAGCGGAACAGCTGCTACAGGATAAGCCACAAGGCTGTTTCCTGCTGAGGCTCAGCGAGTCAAAGATCGGCTTTGCGCTGTCTTACAGGTACTTTATTTGAACATGAAAAAGCATTCTTCATACTAAAACTGATAACTATAAAGATAACTAGAATGATTAGCAACCACATCAGTTCACAATAATGTTCTGTTTATGATAAGTCTATGCTGACGTTTTGATGCCTGCCATTTTAAAAGCTTGAGCCATTTAAACTCTGGATTCTGATTGGCTGTCAAAGTTCGTATCGTTCATCAGCGGGAAAAAAACTGTTTTGAAAGTAATTCCAAAGATATCATTCCTCATTGCTGTTATAGTTGGATTACCTTATTCTCATTCTTTTAGAATGATTATTAAAAATTGTTATAGTTTTAGTCCTTGGTATAGACAGGCCTTAAGAATGTTATTGTGTTGGATTAAAACGTTGTTAAATATACAATGAGGTAATAAGTAAAACTGACTGTTGTACATCATACAGTAGTGGTGTTTTGTTCCTGAATGTATCAGAGTATGCACAAACCGGTTGTGTGAATGATTCAAATCAAGTCATCTGCACACTACGGGTCCCCTTAAGGGACATAGTGGTGGGAATTATATAAAAATGATATATAAAAATGATTAAAAATTATATATATATAATATACACACAGCTACAAAATGTATTTTTCCTTTACCAATTATGGAAATGTACAAATTACTTATTTCTCGAAAATGTTTGTCTTACATAGATTTTTTTTTTTAATGAAATATTTACCTTGTGAGCCATGGGCTGCCATTGATCTTCATAAATATTAATTTCTCAGTTGTGCACATACATCAGTTTGTTCCATCATCATTTTCACAACATATTTTAATATTAAAAATTTTACACAGTTAACTTTGCATCAAACATATTTTTTAAATTAAAAAAAAAATAAAAATTAATAAAAATAAATAAAAATAAACGGGCTGTAAAAGGATACAGCTAATAGACCTACATGACTAATTTAAAGATTTGTTTTATCTGATAATGTAAAAGAAATCGTAAAAATAAATGCGCTGCTTATAGACAATGATTTATGCAACAGATCTTTCACAAAACACATAAATATTAATAAATACACACAGGAAAATGCAAACACCAATCTTTTAATTAATGCAAACCTACCATAATTACATTAGCCCAGGGGTGTCAAACTCAGTTCCTGGAGGGCCAGAGCCCTGCAGAGTTTAGATGCAACCCTAATTAAACACACCTGATTCAGCTAATCAAGTCCTTCAGGCTTATTTGAAAACTACATGGTACGCGTGTTGGAGCAGGGTTGGAACAAAACTCTGCAGGGCTGCGGCCCTCCAGGAACTGAGTTTTACACCCCTGCATTAGCCTATGTTAAATTGTACAGTTAGTTATAAATTATGTTAACAAATAGAGTTAATAAAACAAAAATCTCAGAGTGTCCCGTTTGACAATTGCAAACCTTATGAACTTATAAATAGCAGTCAGAACAAAATCAACTCTCGAAAATGTACAGTTTTGCAAATTTGAGTGGTATCCTGTAGACTGACTAACCACTGATGCTGAACTGCATAATCAAGAAAGAATGAAGCACTCTCCACGTTATCTTGATGAATTTCCACACAGAGGTCCGCAATAATGTAAGGAGGATGTTTTCTCTTCACTGTTAAAAAAAAAAAAAGTTGAGCCAACTTAAAATTAAGGCAACAAGCTTCAGCAGATTTTTGAGTTCTCAACTTGTCGTTTTAAGTTTATTCAACAAAAATTTGAGAATCTCCCACAAAAATAAGTTGAGCAAACTCAAAAATCTTCTGAAGCTGGTTGCCTTAAAATTTTAAGTTGGCTCAACTTTTTTTTTTTTTTTTTACGGTGTTGTCTTTGATATATCACTATCTGCTATTTAATTTGAAAAGCATTAATTATATATAGCCAAGTTTCATATGGGTCATTCTTCGATCTTCAATCAGGGTGGCAAATGAAAGAGGCAGAATGCTTTTTCTAAAATGTATTGCTATGTATTTAAAATTAGTTTAATGTGCTATATCCATTAAAATGGACGCTTAAGAACATTTTAATTTCAATCAAACACTGGTGACACAACCAATTATGTCTGTGGTGTTACCAATATTTGAAGTAAAATTTTGGTTTGTTCTAAAATGAGCAGATATATGCAACTTTAGGTAATAATAAATTAATTAATTACTTTAAGTATTCAGTTTAATTGATTATTTAATTTTCAGTTTTTAAAATAAATGTTTATTTGTTCATCTGGCCCCTATTTCTGCCAAAGGATGATAGTTTCTTTTATTAAAATTTGGATGCACTGTACATCAAAAAAAGACTAGAAAAAAAATGGTCTGTGGTGCCTTTATAGTCTTTATTCTAAAAGATTAAAACACTTTACAGTCTAAAAACATTAAATTATAAGATTAAATGGCTCTGAAGGAAAGAAATTGGAGATATATTTTGAAGTAACACCACAGACGTAATATAACATCACAGACGTAATTTTGCAAGTTACTATATAGTCTGTGTTGTTACCAGGAAAGACAGTAACACCACAGATAAATCAACCTAAATCCAGACATTTCTAAAATGGAGGCTACCATCATGATGATTTCAAGATCAGGGGGCATTTTTGAAATATTAATAAGTATGTATTTATCAAAATTTTGATTAAAATAGGTCAGATCTGCAAGTTATCAACATAACACCACAGACACTAATAAAGTGTGACACACTTTACACCATTTTTCAGGAGCTGAACTCAAAGATCTAAGACTTTATCTATGTACACAAAAAGTCTATTTCTCTCAAATATTGTTCACAAATCTGTCTAAATCTGTGTTAGTGAGCACTTCTCCTTTGCCGAGATACTCCATCCACCTCACAGGTGTGGCATATCAAGATGCTGATTAGACAGCATGATTATAGCACAGGTGTGCCTTAGGCTGACAACAATAAAAGGCCACTCTAAAATGTCCAAAAACCAGTCAGTATCTGGTGTGACCACCATTTGCCTCACACAGTGCAACACATCTCCTTTGCATAGAGTTGATCAGGTTGTTGATTGTGACCTGTGGAATGTTGGTCCTCTCCTCATCAATGGCTGTGCGAAGTTGCTGGATATTGGCAGGAATTGGAACACGCTGTCGTGTACGCCGATCCAGAGCATCCCAAACATGCTCAATGGGTGACATGTCCGGTGAGTATGCTGGCCATGCAAAACTGAGATGTTTTCAGCTTCCAGGAATTGTGTACAGATCCTTGCAACATGAGGCCGTGCATTATCATGCTGCAACATGAGGTGATGGTCGTGGATGAAATGGCACAACAATGGGCCTCAGGATCTCGTCACGGTATCTCTGTGCATTAAAAATGCCATCAATAAAATGCACCTGTGTTTGTTGTCAATAACACACGCCTGCCCATACATAACCCCAACGCCACCATGGGCCACTCGATCCACAATGTTGACATCAGCAAACCGCTCATCCACACGACGCCATACACGCTGTCTGCCATCTGCCCTGTACAGTGAAAACTGTGATTCATTCGTGAAGAGAACACCTCTCCAAAGTGCCAGACGCCATCGAATGTGAGCATTTGCCCACTCAAGTCGGTTACGACGACGAACTGCAGTCAGGTCGAGACCCCGATGAGGACGATGAGCATGCAGATGAGCTTCCCTGAGACAGTTTCTGACAGTTTGTGCAATAATTCTTTGGTTATGCAAACCAATTGTTGCAGCAGCTGTCCTGGGCTGGTGTGGTTACACGTGGTCTGCGGTTGTGAGGCTGGTTGGATGTACTGCCAAATTCTCTGAAACGCCTTTGGAGACGGCTTATGGTAGAGAAATTAACATTCAATTCACGGTCAACAATTGCACGCTCCCTCAAAACTTGTGACATCTGTGGCATTGTGCTGTATGATAAAACTGCACATTTAGAGTGGCCTTTTATTGTGGCCAGCCTAAGGCACACCTGTGCAATAATCATGCTGTTTAATCAGCATCTTGATATGCCACACCTGTGAGGTGGATGGAGTATCTCGGCAAAGGAGAGGTGCTCACTAACACAGATTTAGACAGATTTGTGAACAATATTTGAGAGAAATAGGCCTTTTGTGTAGTTACAAATGCAAACTCAATTAAATATGTAGGCTATTTTAAAACAAATTTTTAACTATTAACAGTGTACAAATTGTGTTTACCCTACAGAATACAAACATTTTATAATTTATTGGTATTTAAAATTTATTTCAACTGTTGTAAAGTAGAGGGACACCGCTTGCCACCCAAATGAAGAATGACCCAAGTTTCCCTTACAGTAAATGCAAGACCGGAAGTAAGTATGCACATACTCGCGTCGCCGAAGCTCACCGGCGCCATCTTGTGCACCGAACCTGTTTTGTCATTTTAATACCTAAACATAAAAATATTTAGCTTGAACAGTGTTAATTTTGAAATACTACTATACCAGTAAAATAATGTGTTACAGAAGTAAGATATTTTGTTTCTTAATGGAATGCCACTTGCTATGCATTGTGTTCAACTACATTCTGGTGTCATTGAGATTAGAGATGTTGCAAATACGTACACTCACTCACTAAATAACAAATTCATTAAAACCCCAGAGGAGAAGACCGGTGTCGTCATTTCATAATTGAAGAGGAGGAGTGTGGATCATCTGGTAGTGTATATCTAATTGCTGGAGAACACAGCCGTCACAGAAACCTGGATGACCTAATCAACTACTACACCCATAATCCTGTGGGGCCTTTTAATGAGCTGTTGACTGTACCTTGTATGCAGGTACATGGACATTTTTCCCTAGCAAATCTTTGTGATTTTTAATACAGAAGAGGACATGATTTTACATTTGATTTTCCTGTCATCTCACTTCATATCCTGTAATTTTTTCTTGCTATCTAGCCTGATGGGGGTTTTGAGGAAATTAATAGGTGGAGGGTGAAAGACGAGGAAGAAGAGAGAAATGGAAAAGCAATAGATCGTGAGCAGACAAAACTGCCCATGGCCATCGGTCCAGCTGTTCTGAATTCATTACCTACAAACCCCTTCAATAAGATTTCTGCAACAGAAGAGCCTGTGCAGTATGCAGCCGTGAGAAAGCCACTAAAAAAGACCCACTCGCTGCCAGAATGCAAGTGTGGAACTGAAACAGCGCCTCCTGGGCTAGAAGTGAGTAGATTACAAGCACTGAGAGCAAAAAGCAAAATCTTATATTTTTAATCTTACATTCCTTATATTACACTTTGAAGGATACTAAAACATTAAAAATCCTATAGACTTTTTGTAAGTCATATCTGTGGATAAGAATATCATCGAGGTGGGTTCTTTGTTGAGCATCCTCTTTTGGTTAGTACTTTACAAGCCCCACCCACGACTGTTGACGGACACTGCCTTATTAGCCGCGACCCCGCCCTGAGTGAGCCACACACAATGCCATGTTTATCTTCACGTTATAGAGCTTAAAAGGCAGCATTCAAATAAGAAATGTTTTCTTAGTGATGGGTGAAACGAACCTTTTCAAAGCTTTAAATCAATTGAACCAATTGCTTTGCAAAGTGATTCACTGTTTCGAAACTCTCGAAACACCAGCCTGGTGGTCAAAGGTGTGAATGCAACAAAAACTCTTTGAATGGGGAAACATCAAATTCTCCAAAACTGTTCACCAAGTTTACAATTAAATTTCATATTTGAAATCACCAATGAAATCAGTGTATCATAAACGTTGTTTATTTTGCTCAAATAGTGTTAAAAAATGCTTATTTTTCAGGCTAGATCAGCCAGTGCATATGCGTCCTAAACACACGTCTCAGAACGCTGACTGTTTCTATAGCAACCGGGACTTCTAACTGCAGCTGCAGTGACATGTTGACTTTAACGATTAGGATTGGCTCTTTTACTCAGAAGGCGGGGCTTTGTTCAATAGAGCGGCCATATTGAGTGTTGCATTCTTCCTCATTCAAAACTACACGAGTGACACGTCTTGGATATTCTATAGTCTTTGAATGAACTCACATAATTCACGGGTTCACAGAGATCGCCCCCTACTGGCAAACCATAGAAGTTTCGAAATGCTTTGAAACAGTTATGACTTTTACTGAAATCATGTGACTTTGGCAGTTTGATTCAAGAGGTGTGTTCGACTTGAACCACGGCTACAGATGGCAGTCAACAAGAGTAGCCGCTTGCAGGCAGGGCGGAGTTGAAAACGGAGCCGTCAAGCCAGACACTTTCTGCTCCCGTTAGTGACGCTCGCGCAGTGTTTGCATTCTCTATCACAGATGAAGTGAATAAAATACAATATTTGTCAAATACATTTCAGAAACGTTTTCATGAACAACAGAAACATTTTTATATACTGCTTAATACAGCGCCATCTGTTCAAGAATAAAGTTCAACAATCATATACTATTTAAATACTAATAAAGTGGGGGTATATATGCTTTTATCAGTGTTTTATGATAAACGTGACTCAATATAACATTGCGACTACAGTAAAAAAGCTTTTTTTCTAAAAACACTGATTTGTGGCCATTATTGGAACTGAAAAGGTTAGAATAAACCTGAAACACATGATTGTTGTCATGTGGTGAGTTTGGCCAGTTGTGTCGTTATCAGCGCTCCTGCAGCCTCTCTAGAGAAACTGCGCCAAAACATAGGCCTAGTACAAATAGAAAGGCAATTAAAACTGTTCACTTGTGTTCTATGTCCAAAATCTTTGAATGATATAAAGGTCCTGAATGTCTGTGATTGTAATTTCTTTTTCTTTTCTTTTCCCTTTTTCTCTCTCAGTTGTCCCCCTGGCTTCATAATGTTTGTTTTATCTTTGTCATTTAAAGCATAATATAAAACAACTTTGATGTCACACGTGACAGTCACGTGGCGTCGGCGCCGGACAGGACAAAATTTCTAACCTGCATGCACTGCTTCAAGTCAGAATTTGATCGATCTGCGCAGCGCTGCGTTAAGTCGAACGCACCTATTCAATGAATTCACATGATTCATGGGTTCACAGAGATCGCGCCCCAGCGGCAAACTATAGAAGTTTCGAAACGCTTCGAAACAGTTAACATAATGAAGCCTCGTTAAGTGAAATCACGTGATTTTGGCATTGCGTCCCAATGTTCATACTATCCATCCTAAATAGTATGTGAGATTAGAATAAGTGTCCCCCAAAGCATAGTAGTCCCCGGATGGTCTATTTCAGGTCGATTTTTGAAGTGTGGATCCGTGCACATTCGTTGCGCTTTGGAGAAGGATTCGGTCCAGAACTACAAACACCTTGACAGACCCGCGACTGGCAGATCAGGGTGCTACTTCTTTTCTCTCCAATATAGTGGGAAGTTTAATTAAATTAAATGTGGAGAATGTTAAGACAGACCAGTTTACAGCTTTCTGTTGTAAATATAATGTTAATCCTGTGACATAAATTAGTTTCATCTTATAAATAGCTGACAAACAGGCTGGCTAACAGTTCTATAAAGCACATACTACTTAAGCTATTATCAGTAAGTGAATAGCAATGCTATTATTTTAACAATCTGTCTGAATGATCCATTGTTGACATCCTGTCAAGGAAAACATTGATTGATTTGACCTACTTTTTTTTTCCCCCCCCAGCAGTCCAACTATAGCCTACATAAAATGTTTCCAGCTACACTATTTGTTAAAGTGACTCAGGGGACCTATAAGTTTGCTTTCATCAGTGTACTAAATGTAAATTCTGTAAGTGTTGTGGGAATACGTGGCAATCATTTAAAGACAGCAAAAGGACAAAACAGATTTTGGCCTATGTGCAGTAGATAGGTTTGTCGCTTGTTTCGTCATCATGTCCCCAACATGATTCAGTGTCAGTGCTGAATCCAGTCAAAAGCAGGCCTTCTATGTTTCCTTATGAAAACTGAACAACTAGATAAACTTTAGAGCAAATAATAATATTGTGATGTTTCACAGAGACACTAGATGTCACTGTGGTGCCAATCATCCAGACTCTAGAACAGTGCAGAGAGTTGATGTTGAGTTATAAAACCTACATTTATCTGACATCCTGACCCATTTCCACCTCAAACTAGTAAATAAATAAATAAATAAATAAACAAAAAGGTGGTACTGTGTCCAAACTGCTCTGCTTGACAACCCTGACATATACTGAGATAAGGGTGTACAGTTACATTCAAGCCATTCTAAGACATAAAGAAACTTCTTTTTTTGGGGGGGGGGGGGGGGGGGGTGTAATTGTGTTATTAATTACACTTAAATGTGTAATTTTTATTATCAAAGATGAGTTTTAAGTGATATAATTAGTGACTGCAGGGGTACTTTAAAAACCAACATCTGAAAGAATCTTAAAATATCTTTAATACTTTATGAGTGAAACTTTAAGAAAAATGAAAAATAAATAAAATAAATAAAAAAATCCCATTTTTCAACCGACAACATTGGCATATAATGCAACAAAGATTACTTGCATTATATGCCAATTAAGTTAACATATAGACTTACCAAACTGTCATTTTGAACACCCTCTCTCCTACACTGGAATTTAATATTTTAGCTTTCATCACTATTAAAGTTTGTTTTTCTTCAGAAAGTAAATATTTATGAAATCAAAAATGTTACTTAAAAGTTTCTTTTTTGAGGAACCCTTTTGCTTTTTAACTTTTCAGTCAAATGGGCTCGACTAGACATACTTTCCATTTTGTTAAAAATATGCTTCTTGAAACTATAGACTGTAAAACATTGAAACCAACCAAGCCTCATTTGAATTTCATTTAATTAATTGAATTTTAATTAATAAATAATTAAAGTCTTTAAATGTTGACTTGAAAAAATAATATTATCTCCATTATCAGTGATTGTCATGGATCACTGCTAGCATAAATAAAGTTTACTTTGGTCTTGCTGGTTTTCCTGTGAACACCTTTTCTCAGATCTGTTTCTTTCTGTTGTACAAACAGAGCACACCTCCAAAGAGAGAGATGCTTTTAGATCATATCTTTTTGATATTTATAGTATTCTTTTTCATGATTATTTATATATCATGTTCATGTGTATATATAATGGAATACAGTATAATAATATTCATACAGCACAGCTTTTTCAAGTGTGAGTTAAGGTCACAATTTGTGCTGCTCTTACTGTCTTGCCAATGTCATTCCCGTCCTCCTCTACCACCTTTAATAACAGGGATTTCATCAGATACTTTAGATAATTTGCCTTTAGATTACAGGAAAATCAAATACCAACCTAATGGACAAAAGAAATGATTCTTTGGCAACATTTCTGGGACCTGCATTCAAATCCAGACATAACATACTTTTTTAATGTAAACCTAAAGGGTAGTTCTCACAAAAATGCAGGTATTATTTACTCACCCTTGTGTTGTTCTAAAGCTGTATGACCTTATTTCTTTTTTTGGGGGTGAACTATTTATTTAACACAACAGAAAAGGCTGCCAGTTACAACAAACGTAATATTTTCGATAATGCATATTTTACTTTTTTTTTAACATTTTAAACATTTTTTAATCATTCATATAAAGATATTCTGATAAACAAAAAACAAAAACAGGGAAAAAATAGAATATTTAAAAATGCACCTTATACACATTGAGTTGAGATGTACACAGATCATTATTGCTCCACGATATTAGGGCAAAGATGGGTGTTTGATGATCGTTTTATTTTGAGCGATTATATTTTCATGGTACTAACCAAAGATTTGATGTTTCTGAAAGAACAGGTACATTCTTATTATAGATGTAATACAGTATGTTTATGTAATATGTATATATATATATTATGCAATAATTTAATAATTTCTTCTTACGTAGAACCGTTTTGACATAAAAGGTTCTTTAAACCCTAATCAAACACACCTGAACCAGCTAATCAAGGTCCTGCTTGGTATACTTGAAACTTCAAGGCAGGTGTGTTGAGGCAAGTTGGAGCTAAACTCTGCAGGACACCGGCCCTCCAGGACCGAGTGTGGTGACCCCTGACTTAAAGCCTTTAAAGCCATTCTAATAACCATATTTTAAATCCAAGGTTTTTTTAATGCCTTTATTGATTTGAGAAGTGTTTCAGTATTGAGATTAAAGTTGAGAAAATGTTTAAGAAAAGTTTAATTTCAGAATAACACTTGTAAAGATAAGATCAGAACATGTAAATGTAGTACAATCAAAGTAAGTGGAGCAGGATGACTGCATGTGATCTCACAGGTATTTGGCACAAACATAACCCAGTGAGGTTACACAGGCTGCATCGTTCCAACGGTTATCTGTGAAGTGAAAAAAAAAAGAAATATGTTATTCTCATCATTATTTTCATGTTAGAATCAAAATAAAATAAAATAAAGACATTTTTGACAAATGAGCCATTTCTTGTTACTGGATGATGTGAAATTATAGGATTGTAAATAATTGTTGTAAAAAAAAAAAAAAAGAAGAAGACACACTGCATTCTTACCTTCGAAGTTGAACTCCCCGCAGTTCTCTGTATTCTTATTGTCAGGTTGTCCAGGGGCCCAGATGGCGTAGTCAAATGGAGTTCCATCAGTCCACAACCACTCTCCTTCCTAAAGAGCAAACCCAGTTATTATAAGAGTGCTCTACTGTACTCAGACACCATTTAGAAGGTCTTTTTGTCAAACAATCTTCATTGCAAACTTTGTAGTTTTCAGTAGACAAACAAACTAGACAAAGCAATACAAAAAAGGCCACACAACTTTACTTACATGGTTACCATCGTGAGAACCAAACCAACAATGTGTGGAAGAAGAAGGCAACAGACTCAGAAGAAATCTTGTTCTATTTTACTGTGTACAGACGCAAGATTTGCATCCAGACTCAGGCAGCTCTTCTAAAGAGATAGATTTTTTATTGTCAATACAAAATAGTCTTTTTAGCATAAAGCATAAATGATTTTTTAAACATTTTTAATAATTTTCAAACAAAGTTGGGTCTGACTGATTATTTGCTCAGTATTAATTTTGTCAAATTTATTTACGAAAAGGAAGTTTTATTTGAAAAATAATAAAAACCACCTTGTAATTAACAATTTACCTCTGCAGTTATCCAGTTTACCGTCTGAGGGAAGAACTTGTAGCATTTGAATCCAAAATTTCTCCATCCATAGGGGCATTTTTTAAATAAATTAACTATCCAGAAAATGAACATAAGAAATATTATAATAATATTATGATAATTATTAGTTGGTTGAATATCATACATTTCCTACTATCCTTCTCCATAAAGCTACAAAACATCAAAGGTTTGGTAGAAAAGCTTTTTACAAATAAATGTAGCTATTTGTTACCTTCTGCGTTCCCCATGGAGAACACAGTAAATAGAAGCAGAAGACTTCTCAGCATTGCCATGATGAAACTGAAAAATAAAAGTTAAGCATTTAAAATTAAATGTATGAATTATACTGCACATTGTGGATTGTCAATGTATTTTGAAGACAAAGACACTTTAAGTCAAAAGGTTATTCAGTAGGTTTCTGTTGTAAAACTCACCTTGGTTTTCAGATAGTTGCCTTCAGAATGTCAGAGGAAGATTTCGTGAAGTTCCAGAAAGAGCCCTGCTTTTATGCTTTACTTGATGTCAAGTGTGTATAAGTCACGAGGATGATACCGGACACAGCAAACAATGACCTGGCGGTTCGCCAGCGTCTTTTGGGCGGCACAAATTCAGTGGCTTAATACAGTCGGACCGTTTTTGGGTGGCCAGCGGTTTGCTGTGGCTGGGCCTCCGTCGGTACACCAGTGGAAAGCGGAGGGTCCTGTCCTGTGTTTTTTTTTTTTTACATTTATGTTTTACAGTTAAAAGGAATCTGAAGCGCTGAATAAAAATAGTGAGAGTTATAATTATTAACAAAAGTTTAGTATAAAAATACTGCAAGCACGTTTTTAAATGAAATAAATAGTTTGAATGTTCGTAAAAACAACAATACAAAATCTTATAAAATAACAATAAAATAAAAATCTATAAAAATAAAATAAAAATTAAAGTGCTACTTTGTCCCACTATCATGTGCGGGTTGCCGTTTACACCTATGTATGAATGGGTTATAGAACAACAAAACGATTAAAATTCTAAATTTAATATTATAAAACGGATAGTTCCGGTCCTTGATTCTGATTGGTTGAGCCTTTGTTGGAACCACAAACCATTTCTGATAGGGCTGTAAGATTCCGAAATTTTTGGAATCGATTCCGATTCCTGGTCCTGGAATCGATGGGATTCGATTCCGAGAATCGATTCCTCTGTTGTTTTCGATTATTTTTTGATTCTTGTTTTTTTTTAGATCGAAGGAACCTAATCTCGCCATGACTGCAGGATATAAAGTTTGTAGAAAGTATCCTTTTCATAATATGAAGCTTTATTTGTAAAAAATTACGATAAATTTCTATAATTTTGTCTGCTTTGCCCGTGAAATTAGTCATAGCTCACTGCTCAGCGGTCTGAGTGGCCATATAACTTACAAACAAGTAAAATGATATTTCTTTATAGATTATATAACAACAACTTGGAAAACAGACAAAACAGAAAAGGTAAGAAGCATTTTTTAGAGGAAAGGGCACACTAATAGGCACAGACCTGTAACGAAACTAACTTTACCCTGCGCTGACGTAATTTCCGATTCTTGTGAAAAAGGCTAATGTGGTATTGTATCAGTATTTTATTTTCTGAGTTGTATTCTTGCGGTAAAAAACCAAAGATTATAGAAAATATAGCTGCAAGCAGCAATTACGGGGCCAAGCACTCCAGTGGTAAAATTAGGAGTTTAGCATGGCATGGAGCATCAGACCAAATGCAACAATCAGTAATAAAAGCAATTTTAGGATGATTGTATTTGAAATAGCTGAAAAATCAAATTCAATCTCTAGTAATATGATTAAATGGCTTATCTCTTTTGACCAACAGATGGCGCTGTAATAAAATCATTTTGGTGTGTTCTGTGTGATGTGACAATGGCACACACAAAGTTTGTTGTCATTATGTCAAAGCTTTGCAAAGATATAGCCTCAGACTCATTTTGGCACCATGCCTAAAATTTGTAACGGTGCTGTACAAAAACGGTTTCGTCAATCGATACGAACTGTATAACTTTTTGTCAGCACAGTCTGAAGATGATCTGACTCAATTTTGGTGAAAATCGGACAAACGTTTGAGGAGGAGTTAGAAGAAGTAGGTTATTAACATAAATCAAAATGGCGGACAAAGAGTTCAGAATTCCTAAGGAAAAATTGGTATGTATGTTGTCGGCATGACCCAAGGGATATTTTGAGACCAGTTTCATTACAATAGGCTAATGCAATCAAAAGTTATTAGCATTTTTGGAAATTTCATTTCCAAAATGAATGGCTTATTACTCTTGACCAATAGGTGGCGATCTTACCAAATTGATGTGGTGTGGTCAGTGTGAGGTGACAATAGCACATACAAAGTTTGGTGTAAATATGTCAAACCTTTGCAGAGATACAGCCCTCAGATGCAGTTTGGCATCTTTCCAGCAAATTCGCTGATGTGCTAAACGAAAACCGTTTCGTATATCGACACGAAATCCATAAATTTTTGCCAACTTGGTCTGAAGATGATCTGAGCCAAATTTGGTGAAAATTTGACTGACGGTCTAGGAGGAGTTAAAAAAAGTAGGTTTTCAACATGAATCAAAATGGTGGACAGGAAGTTCAGCCAATATTGGTAAAATTGGCATCGGTGTTCTCGGCATGATACAAGGAATCTAGCAACATCAGTCTCATTACAATAGGCTAATGTAAGCAAAAGTTATTAGCATTTTTGGAAATTTCATTATAACTTTTGACCACAAGGTGGCGCTGCCCCCAAACTTTTTGAGTACCATCAGGGTATAGTGCTGAAGATGCATACCGAGTTTTGTAATGATACGCTAATGCATCCCTTAAATACAGCGTTTTAGAACATAATTCAAAATGGCCGACGCCCAAATTGGCTGACAAGGGAAAACTGGGTATTATTCGACTCGGCATGATGCACCGAATCTGAAGAGATCAGTTTTGTGATTTTTGGCCAAACCATTCAGAAGTTATAAGCAAAAATATGCATTTTTCATATCTCCTGACCACTAGGGGGCACAGCACCAAAACACTGAAGGTAGTCTCAGGTCATGCTTTTCATAACACATACCAAGATTGGTTTCAATACGCCAAACTGTTGCGAAGATATAGCCTCACATCCATTTTTGCATGCTTTTCGTAGAATTTGTTTGTGCGCTATTCGAGAACGGTTTGACTAATCAACTTGAATTCCATAACTTTTTGCCAGGATGGTCTGAAGATGATCTGGTTCAAATTTTGTGACAATCGGTGCAACAGCCTAGGACGAGTTCGAAAAAAGTAGGTTTTACGAACAATTAAGGCGCCCCTGTAGTTCAAAAAACGATGTCGATTATAAATTAGCTGTTATAAATTCACTGTAAACCACGGCTTCACAGGGCTTATTGCTTTAATAATTTATTTTTAGTTGTTTATGTTCTACTTCTATTTGTTTACTGTCTATTATGTTTACTTATGTAAATGCTGCGTGACTGTGACATGTTTTAATGGGCATGTGAAACGGGGCACAACACTCCAACTGACAACAAGCTGCAACACTCCGTCTCTCGCTGCTGTTTTCAACGTTTTCAGGTGAGTTTAGTCCCTAAAAATCACACAGATATTACATACAACTGTTCCTGACACTTTTCTTACTTGTAATTGACATGTCTGTTGAATATTTGCTTCATAAAAACGGTTCGAAAAATCCCGTTAGCATCTCAACTGTTTTCAGACGAGGTCTGCTAACTGTGTATATTGAGCTTTTATTTATCAAAGTTTTGACTTTTAATCACATATTTATGTGTAGATGGGAGGTTTTGATAGCTTTGTAAAGGTTTTGTCAATGGGTTATTGGAATTAGGCTAATTTATTTAGTCTAAAATATGCGCTATACTGTTAATTGGTGATGTCACTTAAAGGAGCATGTATTAACTGAATCTAGTTAAGTGATTTGATCTTTAATGGCAAATAATTATTGATGAAAATTGTTCTGTGGTTTCAGGAGTAACACTTCTACAACAGATAAGAAGCAAGATATCTAAATTTCTGAAAGAAGCTGCCGACAGAGATGTGGGAAACAGGTAAGCTGAGAAAGCTCATTAAATCACTTCATATGCATTTTTTCACTACATATTTGCATATATCACCATGCATCTATTACACTTCTTTATTAAAGCTATTTTAAGAAAGTTTTGACATCCAAACATGGGTGAGTGATGTTAAAATGTATTTTATTTCTGTGATCAAAGCTGAATTTTCAGCATCTTTACTCTTCAGTTTTACTTGATTATTCAGAAATCATTCTAATATGCTGATTTGCTGCTTAGGATATATTCCTGATTCGTATTTTGTTTTGTGTTTTTTCTTCTTCTCAGGATTCGTTGATGAACATAAAGTTTAAAATGAACAGTGTTTATTTGAAACAAAAATATTTACTCTCTCTTCTCATTAATTTAATGCATCCTTGCTGAACAAAAATATAAATTTCTTAAAAAACCTCACTGACTGCAAACTTTTGAACAGTATTGTACACTACCATTTAAAGGTCTGGAGTCTATTTAACAATGAATCCTGAAAAAAATCAGTTTACACTAAAATGTTTATCAGCACATCTGTTTTTTTATATTGATAATAATCAGAAATGCTTCTTGAGCAGCAAATAAACACATCAGAATTATTTTTGAAGGATCATGTGACACTAAAGACTGGAGTAATGATGCTGAAAATTCAGCTTTGATCACAGCAATAAATTACAATTTCAACATATTCAAATAAAAAAACAGTTATCTTGAATTGTAATATCATTTCACAATGTTATTGTTTTACTGTTTTTTTTTTTTTTACAATAAATGGAGCTGCGGTGAGTATAAGAGACTTCTTTCAAAGATGCAAAAAATTCTACTGACCTCAGACTTTTGAACAGTTGTGTAAATTACAGTTATGATGTTCCTCCCACTTCAATAATACTGTGGCATATGCAGACTGTGTCTGTTCCCTGAATACTGAGGACAAATAATATGCTTACTAAGGGATATAGAGTAAAATCGGATTGTGATTTAACCAAATTAGAGCAAAGTAAGCTAAAAAATGTCACAAAACTCTGGACTATTGATAGTGCCCAGAATATCAAAGTCCAGTAAAGGAGGCAGAGCTTTTTTGCATTTTACACTTAAACTCTCGAATAGCCTTCTGATAATGTTTGGGGCTCAGACACATTCTCTCTGTTTAAATCTAGATTAAAAATACATCTTTTTAGCCAAGCATTCACATAACACATCTCATAACTGTGTACTCTATTAATAAATGCACATGATCATCTTTTGCCTGATATAATATGAACAGCATCTATGTTAATCCTTCTCCTTTTGTTTTCCTGTTTCTATCTCTCAGGTTGCCCATCCCAGTGTTACTACAGTTTGGATCCAGCCTCACTTGTGGTGATTTTTTTTTTTCCCCTCAAAGGTTTTGATATCATGGTTCTACTATAGTAATATTTTAGTAATGCTGGAGTAAAACTGTGGTAACCATAGTTTTTGAAACCATGGTAAAGTTTGTAGTTACTAGGTTTACTATATGCTGTAGTAAGACCATGGTTATGGTAGTTACCGTGGATTTACTACAACAATCATAGTTAAACCATGGTTGATTCTGTGGTTGTCTTTTGTACGGACATATGTGAACTGCATGCTTCTATTTGAAAGTCACATTGGATAGAACCATCTGATAAATATACTGTAAATGCATTTGTATGTTAAATCTGTTCACTGAAAATAAATGTGTAATTGCTATTGTACATCGGTTTTGATCCATTATTGTGTGCAAGGATATTTTGGTTAGCGTAGTCGAACTGATTATATTATATGACTGTTTGATGTACATATGAAAAAAATAATAATAATAATAAAAACAAATTGTGATTGGTTTTCGGTCCTTTGTATTAAACTACACATACATACATGATGTCGTTTTGTTTGTTTCTAATTATTTAAGCAAATTAATTAGTTATATATGGTCTATAAACATGAATTTAAACATTATTAATTTTTTCAAAGATAGTCATGTTATTTTATTGCTTTGAATAAACCTGCATTAGTAATATTTTGCTCGATGCACCCTCTTGTGGCCTCAGGAGAGAAGCCAAAAGCTTTTCCCCCTTAACTGAAATTGTCTTTTAAATTCGAATATAATTCGAATATTGATAATATTTAAGTACAAAATTCGAATATAACAAAACTTCTGGGGTGTACTCCAGAAAGCAAGGTTAACTCGGTTGATTAACCCAAACCTTGCTTACTCGAGGTATGCTGGTTCCATAAACGCGTCCATTAGTTCATTCAACCCAGAGTAACAGAGCAACGAATCGACGAGTCACTAATTTAGCTTGTTTCCACCAAGCGGTAGGGGTCAGTACAGTACGGTACGGTGTGGGACCGAACCCCTAATCCAGTTTGCATTTCCACTGCCAACAGTACCCTACTTGATAGGCGTGGTGTATGCCGGAAAGTAGCGATCGACAATAATGGCTCGTTTCCACTGAGCGGTATGGTTTGGTGCAGTGCGGTACGGTACGGTACGCAATTATGTCCGTTTCCATTGTTATAAGTTGTGAATGGTACCAAAATAGCGAACCGTACCGTACCACTTTTTTGGTACGCTTCTGTTGGGGTAGGCCTACCTAGCACAGCAAAGGGAACCAAAAGGGTGGAGCTAAACTCACTGCAGAACGCTGATTGGTTGACTAGAATCTTCACTTAAAGGGATAAAGCTTCTCTTTCACTCATTATGCTCTGCTGTGTTCGGCTTATTACTTCAGAGTGTGCAAACACAAAAAAGTGTATTTTATAATTTTCACACAGACAATAGCCGTTTCTCAATATGCGTTCTTGTGGACAGTGAAATGTCACTGCCCAAAAACCCGCATAATTTTCAAAATATTACTGTTGTTGTGTCATGGAATGTAGTTTTAAGAGTTTTCAGGCGAGAATGTAGTTGTTTAAAACCCAAATCTGCGGTTTATTTATAAAGATAGCACCTATTTGGAAATTTGATATGCCGATTTCGGAGCTCCAGGCGATCACCGGGCGCTCAGTGCTCATGTATCCGCCTAGAGCAACCTTACGCTCGGCTAGTCCTTCCAACATTTGCCGCTGGCTCTGATGTCTCTGTAGTGATTTAACATGAGATACAATTCATTTTGTGTATACAGGTGCATCTCAATAAATTAGAATGTCGTGGAAAAGTTCATTTATTTCAGTAATTTAACTCAAATTGTGAAACTCGTGTATTAAATAAATTCAATGCACAAAGACTGAAGTAGTTTAATTCTTTGGTTCTTTTAATTGTGATGATTTTGGCTCACATTATCAACAAATTATTGGCTCACATTATTTGGTTCACTATCACAACAAATTAGAATATGGTGACATGCCAATCAGCTAATCAACTCAAAACACCTGCAAAGGATTCCTGAGCCTTCAAAATGGTCTCTCAGTTTGGTTCACTAGGCTACACAATAATGGGGAAGACTGCAGATCTGACAGTTGTCCAGAAGACAATCATTGACACCCTTCACAAGGAGGGTAAGCCACAAACATTCATTACCAAAGAAGCTGGGTGTTCACAGAGTGCTGTATCCAAGCATGTTAACAGAAAGTTGAGTGGAAGGAAAAAGTGTGGAAGAAAAAGATGCACAACCAACCGAGAGAATGGCAGCCTTATGAGGATTGTCAAGAAAAATCGATTCAAGAATTTGGGTGAACTTCACAAGGAATGGACTGAGGCTGGGGTCAAGGCATCAAGAGCCACCACACACAGACGTGTCAAGGAATTTGGCTACAGTTGTCGTATTCCTCTTATTAAGCCACTCCTGAACCACAGACAACATCAGAGGCGTCTTAACTGGGCTAAGGAGAAGAAGAACTGGACTGTTACCCAGTGGTCCAAAGTCCTCTTTTCAGATGAGAGCAAGTTTTGTGTTTCATTTGGAAACCATGGTCCTAGAGCCTGGAGGAAGGGTGGAGAAGCTCAAAACCCAAGTTGCTTGAAGTCCAGTGTTAAGTTTCCACAGTCTGTGATGATTTGGGGTGCAATGTCATCTGCTGGTGTTGGTCAGTTGTGTTTTTTGAAAACCAGTCACTGCACCCGTTTACCAAGAAATTTTGGAGCACTTCATGCTTCCTTCTGCTGACCAGCTTTTTAAAGATGCTGATTTCATTTTCCAGCAGGATTTGGCACCTGCCCATACAGCCAAAAGCACCAAAAGTTGTTTAAATGACCATGGTGTTGGTGTGCTTGACTGGCCAGCAAACTCACCAGACCTGAACAGCAGTTTATTGTCAAGAGGAAAATGAAAAACAAGAGACCAAAAAATGCAGATGAGCTGAAGGCCACTGTCAAAGAAACCTGGGCTTCCATACTGTACCACCTCAGCAGTGCCACAAACTGATCACCTCCATGCCACGCCGAAGTGAGGCAGTAATTAAAGCAAAAGGAGCCCCTACCAAGTATTGAGTACATATACAGTAAATGAACATACTTTCCAGAAGGCTAACAATTCACTAAATTTTTTTTTTTTTATTGGTCTTTTGAAGTATTCTAAAATGTTTAGATTGTGAATTGGTGGGTTTTTGTTAAATGTGAGCCAAAATCATCACAGTTAAAAGAACCAAAGACTTAAACTACTTCAGTCTGTGTGCATTGAAGTTATTTAATACACGAGTTTCACAATTTGAGTTGAATTACTGAAATAAATGAACTTTTCCATGACATTCTAATTTGAGATGCACCTGTATTTAACAGGCATTTGTGGTCTCGTGAATCTATTATTTGTTCCTGGTCATATAATTTTGACTGAGCACCAAAGTCTAACTTTACATTTATTGTGAACTTTACCGTAGCACAGCGCTGACTTTGTAGCATACGTTTGACTGACTTGTTTGCATTTGTCTTTATTTCCTCTTATATAAGCCTCTTATACATTGTACATATACTTTTATAATGGCTATTATTGTTAATTAAAGCTGAAATAAAAGAGGCAGAGTTGTGCTTATTGTCACGCTTTGGAAACAGACGCTAAGAAAAAGTGTGCAATGCTGCTTCCTTCTTCTTCTGCTCAAAACTGGTGGTCGTGCAATCATTTTTCTTTTTTTCCCCCCCGTTTAATCTTTCATCCTTGAGAATAATAATTATTTGTTTGTGTGATGCTAATTATATAATAAGTTATATCAGATATGTATTTTTATTATAGAAAACACCGATGCATGATGCGCGAGATGATAATATAAAATGAAATATATATATATATATATATATATAGTCAGTTATACACTTGTCATAGTGTTTTAGAATTTATATATAAAACTATTATATATGCCAATAAAATAAATATAGTAACCATATTAGAATAATATATTACTCTATATATTACTTATTTTAGTGCTTTATAATTAACATCATACAACTATCTATCTATATATGTCTTTACTACAAATAGCCTATAACCAAAAAAAAACAAAACATGGTTACTATAGATAAGCCATGGTAACCACAAATTAACCATTGTATTGCTACACTAACCATAGTTTAATCATGGTATATGTAGTAAAACTGTGTTAATATAAATTCTAATATGGCGCTAAAAAAAAGAAAAAAAAAAGAAAAAACATACTGCACCTTTACCAAAATAAAACCATGGTTAATTTTCCTAAGGGTAAAGAGAGAAAGAGTTTAATCATGACTTTTTTATTTAAGTGTTTAATGTCAAAGTTATAATATCATACACTAACAGGACATCTTACCCTTTTCCTCCCTCTAGAATGGCAGTTCTGAGGTTGCTGAAAGACCCTCAAATCTTAATCTAATAGGGGATCAGTTTTCTCCAGTGGATGTCCAGTATGCTCGAGTTAACAAACCCCCCAGAGCAGTATCAGAAAATACCCCCAACTTCAGTGCCCACCCTGACCTCCAGGGAGCGACAGCAGCCTTTACCCCTCCATCCATCCCAAACTTTGACACAACAGCAGCAGACCCGAAATACTGGAAACTGGAGCCCATGCACACTTATGAAGAAACCCCCCACACACGCAGTCGTCCAGAAGAGATTGACTGCTATGCCATGGGGTGGAGGAGGCAGGCGACAGGAGATGAAGGTGAGAAACGAGAAAAACAAGCATCAAAACTTGCTCAGGACTTACTAGTTTTGAACATCTCCTGTCTTGGAGTTCAAATATAAGAATGACTTGAAATGGTTTCAAAAGAACCATGCACTAAATAGGGTGACTAAAATAATACATATAATATAAAGCATGAAAATGCTTATTTGGTACATGTTTTTACCTTTTCTTTAGTGAACCTTTCAAAGAATCATCTGTATTCAGAGGTGAACATCAAGGGTGCCCAAGAAGGCTTTGCTATACCAAGACCCGGGCCTAGTCTTCCTCTTAGACCTCCCCCAAGATCTGCTCATGGTCCTTTGCGACCAGAGCTTGCTGGGCAGGTAAATATCCATGAGAATATTTTATGAGTGATATTCTGTGTAGTATACAGGTGCATCTCAATAAATTAGAATGTCGTGGAAAAGTTCATTTATTTCAGTAATTCAACTCAAATTGTGAAACTCGTGTATTAAATAAATTCAAAGCACACAGACTGAAGTAGATTAAGTCTGTTTTTTTTTTTAATTGTGATGATTTTGGCTCACATTTAACAAAAACCCACCAATTCATTATCTCAACAAATTAGAATATGGTGACATGCCAATCAGCTAATCAACTCAAGATACCTGCGCAAAGGCTTCCTGAGCCTTCAAAATGGTCTCTCAGTTTGGTTCACTAGACTACACAATCATGGGGAAGACTGCTGATCTGACAGTTGTCCAGAAGACAATCATTGACACACTCAAAAGGAGGGTAAGCCCCAAACATTCATTGCCACTCCTGAACCACAGACAACGTCAGAGGCGTCTTATCTGGGATAAGGAGAAGAAGAACTGGACTGTTGTCCAGTGGTCCAAAGTCCTCTTTTTCAGATGAGCGCAAGTTTTGTATTTCATTTGGAAACCAAGGTCCTAGAGTCTGGAGGAAGGGTGGAGAAGCTCATAGCCCAAGTTGCTTGAAGTCCAGTGTTAAGTGTCCACAGTCGGTGAGTCAGCAAACTCACCAGACCTGAACCCCATCGAGAATCTATGGGGTATTGTCAAGAGGAAAATGAGAAGCAAGAGACCAGAAAATGCAGATGAGCTGAAGGCCACTGTCAAAGAAACCTGGGCTTCCATACCACCTCAGCAGTGCCACAAACTGATCACCTCCATGCCACGCCGAATTGAGGCAGTAATTAAAGCAAAAGGAGCCCCTACCAAGTATTGAGTACATATACAGTAAATGAGCATACTTTCCAGAAGGCCAACAATTCACTAAAAATGTTTTTATTTTAATTTTTTTTTTATTGGTCTTATGAAGTATTCTAATTTGTTGAGATAGTGAATTGGTGGGTTTTTGTTAAATGTGAGCCAAAATCATCACAATTAAAAGAACCAAAGTCTTAAACTACTTCAGTCTGTGTGCACTGAATTTATTTAACTTTTCCACTACATTCTAATTTATTGCGATGCACCTGTATAGTGCACAATCTGTTATAAAAATGCTAAATTTTATGATTTTTCCCTCAGAATTTTGGTGTCCCCCCACTGATGACTCAACCTCAACAGTCTGGTTTTCGTCATTCAGAGCAGCCAAATCTGAATGCTTCCTCCAGCTCCATTTATGAGCAAATTCCTGAAAGACCAACCAGCTCTAAAGCATGTCTGTCCCCACCAAATCACAAACACTGACCTCACAATTGTATAGACCTCTAACTTCACCAAAAGAGTGTTTCCTTTGTAAACACTTTGTATAACGAGATTAAAAAAAACAGCATAGTGATATTAGGATGACGTGTGTACGAAAACATAGTTTATAAGCTGTATATACATTTAGAAGGCTTGTTAATAGTGATCTCCCTGTGGAGGTTGTAGGCATGTTTATCTGTGTTTTTCATTTATTTAAACTGTATCTGAATATAGTTTTTTTTTTTTTTTTTTTTCCATAGAAGTCACTCATTCAAAGTTATAATTGCACAGTAAATAATTTCATAATTAATGCTTTTTAATCATATATTATTAGGATTACCAACAACAGATTTTGTTTCGGTGAATTGCAGCCCTCCTCCCCATTCATTTTTAATTACCTAAAGATTGATAATAGCTTCAAGTGAGGTTTGATAGACCATACTATAACAAACTTGAATTATTTAGCTGATGATATTACCATGAAAGACTAAGAATGCAGTAATCACTGAATGAGAAGAACATCACAGAACAAGAAAGCACACAGATGAAAGTATATTTCAGTGAGTGACCAGACACACAATGAGAGCATCTTTGTAAAACCCTCTTTTATTTCCACAAACAAGCCCCACATTGATCATGAAGAGCTGTATAGTTCTGTTTAGCATTTGAGAAGCATTACAAAAAACAAAACAAAATAAAAAATAAGATGGTGCACCTGAAGCCACCATGGAATGGCCACTTTAAATATCAAAAGCAGACGGTGAACCTCCTATTTGATGCTTATCCCTCAAACAAATTTTCTGATGAAGACCAACATTACTTAAAAACAGATTAGACCATTTACCCCAATATGGGTAATTAATTTATTCAAAAACAACATTCTCAACTTTCACTTAACACTCCTCCCCCCACCCATGTATGATCCCTGATCTGTTTTTGTCTTGTATTAGATAACTCAGTTCTTTTTGGTCTTCGGTGAGTCGTACTTCCTCTTGCTGGAGTACCACAGGAGCAGAGGAATGCCAATGGAGGGAAGGGTCATGACACCAAAAGCTGCCCAGTCCAGCTTTTAGAAAAACAGAGATTAGATTTCAATTAGGGCTGGTAATTTAATGTGTTAATCAGATTAGTTAATTACGGTGAAAAGTAACGCATTAAAAACATTAACGCATTTAATGCACTTGCCCCGCCCCAGACATGGGTAATCTGACATTTCATACAGTTGATTGATGACAAATATGAGGCAGGGCAACAACTCGCTGCGTGATGGAGCCTAGAGAACGTAGTAAGAATGTTCCTAAAATTCAAGATATAGGGCAAAAATGACTCTCCGAGTTGTCGTCTCATATTTAAATCATATAGTTAAGCAATAACACACAAGCAACAGGCTAAGTGCAATATCACACGAGTCCAAATGTGATACTGATCTTATACAACAGTTCAGTAAGTAAGAAGTTAATATTGTGTTATTTTAGACACAATGTTGTCTGTTTTGCTCAATTTTGCCAATGAAAATATAAAGACAAATGCAAAACTGTTTGTCTCAGAGCAACACACAGTGGCATTTCATTTCTTAATGCATGTTTTGAACAAACTGGGTGAATCATTTGGCGCGTTGAACCATTGGCACGTTGGATTTGAAGTGGATCATCATCATCAGATCGATCAGTGTATGATATCAAAGTACTGCGAGAGCAATTCAAAAGCATAAGGAGCTGTCTGACGTCAAAAGCATAAGGAGCTGTTTGACGTCACACACCGATCGGTCTGATGGGGATGATCTGCTTCAAGTCGAACAAGCCTAATGATTCAATGAACCATTCATAAAGAACCATTTACTTCACTCCTGAATGAATCAGCCATTTGAACAAATCAAATGAATAAATGCCTCGATGACTTATTCATTAAGACATTTACCACCACCTACTGGCAGTTTTAGTTTATTACTTAGAGGATAATTTCATTAAATAAATATTTTCATATTTCCATAGTAATAATAATAAAATTATTAAAGGTATAGTTCACCCACCCAAAAATGACAATTGTGTCATCATTTACTCTCCCTCATGGTCCAAAAGAGTATGTGTAATAAATTTTATCAAACAAAATATTTCTTGCTGAAGCTACTTTTTGTAATGTCTGTTTGATGCTTTACACAACAATGACTTTAAATTATCTTTTTGGAGTAATTTCTCAGTCAAAGTTGATGTGCGATTAATTAATTGCATCATGTAATTAATTAGATTTTTAAAAAAAAATTTAAAATCGCTTACCAGCCCTAATTTCAATATAACAGCACAGGCTATCATACACTAAAGACCATTATACATGATTTTCTATATTAAAACACTTACGTAATGTGGAGAAAAGCGTCTGTCAAACTCTCTCTGGGCGAGGATGCCTCCCTGACCCGGAGCGCTTGTGTAACCAACCTGAGCAATGTGAGAAAAGTCTTAGCTAACAGCCAATAACTACATTTACATGGACTGTAATAATAAAACATTAAGCCAAATGTTGATTTTTGGCATTAATATTGTAAAAATGCTCTCTCAATATCATCGCTAATTTAAGCACAGTAAAAAAAAACGAAAAAAAAAAAACAATTTCCTCATGCTGACTGTGTATATGAAAGGTAGCATGGGACTCCACTCACCACAACCTGTCCACCCTCCTGGGCCAGGTAACTAACAGAAGCAGAGGTGAAGTTGAAGTATCCAGCTTTTAGAGGCCGGAGAACCACTGTGTGAGAAACATTACTGGCACTGTGGAGAGGGTGAGTTAAGGAACAATCTACTAAAGAACAAAAATAAATAAATGCATCCCATCCTGAGAGTCTGATACAGTACTGATGATATTAGGTGCTATCAGTAACAAACAGAAGAGACTGATTGAAGGCTTAATGGGAATGGGATTACTAAAAGTGTGGAAAGTACTCAGAAAGCACTTAAAGTAAAAAAAACAAACAAACAGCATACATACATTTATTATTAGAACATCAAGTCAATATAAAACTCACTGGAGAAAAAAAAAAATATACATCTCTATCAAAAAAAGGTACAGTACACAGAACAGCGATTGCTTATTGAGGAGGATACGGAGCAATACGATCCCATTTCACATTGAGCATTCCTGAGACAATGCCGAAATCTTCAGGGGGAAAGGAGTCATCAGACAGCTCAACCTCCAGGGCAGCACTAGAAAAAAATAAGATACATTCTAAAATTTATTCTAATAACATTCTAAATAAAATAGATTCTAATACTGTATATACATGTTTCCAACTTTAAAAAAACTAAACATTTTAATATCTTAACTCCCCACCCCCCCAAAGCATCCAAAAACTCAATTATACAGGTAAAGAAGTTGTTATACAAAGGCTAAGACAGACATATCCACATATTTTCACATAAAAAAAGTGCATATATACATGCATCAATTAGTAGAGTGAGAGGTATTTGTTACCCGTGTTGATATTTGTTTTTTTTCCCCAGAAACTGTATAAACAAATCCCAAATTTTATGGTAGTCCTTTAGCTTGCCCTTTATACTGTAGGACAGGTTATTCTTTCCAATACAATATAATGTGCCAAATCTTTCAACCAATGGTCCTTTCAATAGATGGCCCTTCTATGTTCTTCCAATAGAACGCTATCAAATGTCCTGCAGGAACTAAAGAAATGTCTATCATTTTAGTGTGCTAACCTGGTAATGATACAGGAATACATGATACCTGGTAAATCACTTACAGGAAAGTGATTTACCAGGTAACCCAAGGCACACATTTCAGGGGTAATTGGAATTGGTTCATGTTTCCAGCTTTAACCCAAAGCCCACCATCTGTTAAACAGTGATGTGCTGAACTTTTGAGACAGAGAGAGAACAATACCTGGTGCCCACATTGTAGATGCTGTACTGCAGGGTAAGGTCTCGTCCCTCTACAGCATATCGGTTCAGAAGGGACTTGGAGGCTAACAGACGAGCTCCTTCTTCTCCTGCCACCAGACCCACCACAGCAACCAGAGCAAATACACAGAGCAGCCTCATCTGTGGAGGGAAATGGCATATTTAATGATTAAACGAACATCTGATTTTATTGCATAAACTGACACAACAAAAAAGATAATACTACTGTTAGAAAACGATTTGAACAACTTGATTTAAAAACGACAACAACAACCCCTCTATATTCACTCATACAGTGACTTAAGCTAGAATACAGAATGCATTCTATTAGGAGTAAAAACAAGGAGCATTAAAAACTTGTCCGACAGTGCAGCAATGAATGAATTTTTCAAATAATGCTTATGTTTGCAACTTACAGTTCTATAATAAACAAACCCATAAATAGATCTAAAACACCTTTTAAAAATTCAGATTTACTTGTTTTAAAACTACACTTCAAACAGTTCATTCATTAATTATGCTTACGTGTACAACACAAGCCCACAACAAACTACTTAATTTCATCATAATTATTGTACCGAGCACAAATAATTGTTTTTAATGCACTATAGTAAAAACATTTATTGACAGACTAAACTCAATGAATCTTTTATAAATATATATAAAATGTGACAAACATGGATTACGTGTACTTCACAATCGCCCTACATTATTATACAGACATCGTCGACTGCTTGCGTACAACGTACAGAATAAAGACAACACATATTGTAATGTGTCATTCGCAGCATATTTAGTTTTTAAAAAAAGAAAGTATTTAGCAGCCACTTTACCTTCGTCCGCTGATTTGAACCCCAAAATTACGAAGACAGTTGAACGCACGCGCAGATGATTTTAGTCTTCCGCTAGCATGACGTGTCCACAGTGTGCACGGAAACGCTCTAAACCCCACAGCGCCGCCTACTGCTTCGGCCTGAGGAGGTCTAATGAACAAAACATACATAATAATAAAATATATTAGTAGCCGGTTCATTTGTAGCATATAATGTATTCTTCTAAAGTGCTGGTGTATTTTCTAACCCTTAATAAATGTTTAACTGCAAGAACAAATATGATAAAATGCATTAGGCAATTTTTTTTTTTTAAGTTTCAGACAATTTAGCCTTATATTTATTTTATAGCCTATGTTATACGTTTCTTGTGAGGAGGTTTAAGCTTGGTGTGCGCGGGGTTACTTGTAACACGCGTGGTTTAAACATTTCCATGTGAACTTAGAGTATTTAGCTATACTTGTCATATCAACAGACTAGAGAAAAAAGTGCGAAAACAGCAAAATTCAAAAATCTTTCGAAGATATCGCTATTATCGTTATTTATAGCAAGAAGTAAAATTTTCATCTTAGTTTTTAGTGTTCCTTTTAAATGAGACAAATCTGCTATTAGCCTATTTTAATCTCCGATCTCTTATTTATCAGTTTTTTTTAATGCTTTGGGGAACATTGTAGCTAAATGTGGCCCGCTATTAATAAACTGTGCTATTCTACGACATTATAGCGATGTAATTTACACTATTAGCCTACAGAAATTGTTCAGAAATTATTATTTCAAGAAATGTAAAGTATTTTGGCTCGTCTGTTTGTTTCCTGTTCTGTGTGTGTGGAGGGAGGAGAGTGTTGGGTTCACCTGCAGGGGCGTCACATGCACTCATTATTTTTGAAGGGGCACGAGTGTGAGTGAGTGTGTGTGTGTGTGTGGGGGGGGGGGGGGGGGGGGTTGTGTGTGTGTGTCATGTGACACACAGCAGCCAACAGCATTTATGTTTTACTTATTTTTTCCTTTTTATTCGAAACATTCCCAAACGCATTATATATCATGAAATATCTTGATTCTCACACTGTAAAAATGCTGGGTTACGGTTGGGTTTTTTAACCCAGCATTTTTAGAGTGTGAGAATCAAGATATTTCATGATATAGTTAATGCGTTTGGGAATGTTTCGAATAAAAAGGAAAAAAATAAATAAAACATAAATGCTGTTGGCTGCTGGGTAACTACGCTGGGTTGTTTTGACCCAAGTGCTGGGTTTAACCATTTGACCCAGAATGCTGGGTTGTTTATTTGGGTCAGGTTAACTGTGTTGCTGGGTTAAACATTACCTAAACATTGGCTTATTTGTTGTCTCATTGCCTTGCTACATTTATATTTACCAATATTACCAATAATAATAAATAACAATCACAAAGGAATGTAAAATTATTATTTTTCTGTAATACAATTACACAACACAAAAAATGCAATTGTAAATAACAATTTCATGAGTTTTCACATTTCTTTTTAAAACCATTTTTGAATGGGTGCTGGTATTAACTATGCATAAAAACCTGTCTGTTTATGGGTGTCATGCCATAATATATTTTTAATACGACTGACTTTAAATATAATGTGAATAAAAACATTGCAAGTTAGGCTACTAATCATAACACTTTCATTGTACAGAAAGAGAGCAAAGAACATTTTCACTGAGTCTAGTTCAAGCACTCCCAAAAACTCCCATTAAAAAAATCTGAGGGCTCAGTTTGTCTTGTATATATTTTTTCATTAGATCAGATAACATTTTAAAGCTCTCATATGGTCATTCAGATGTTACAATGTACCCCACCTGGGGCATGTTGTCACATTTCTCTTCCGTTCTTTTGGGGTAAATAAAGAAAAAACGTATACATTGTAATTAAGTGTGAAATTAATGTGGATAAAAATTACTCTGAACCCCATGTGGATTTACATAAACTGATGAAGTAAAAAAAACCTTAGCTTGTGCTCCGCTCTACCCTACAGTATTGAAATACTTATGGGTTGTTGCCTTGGGACAGTGAGTATGAGGCTGGGAGGGAAAAATCAGAGTATACCCACTACAAAAAACTAGACTACACCACTGATGTAGGCTTATAAAATGGACAACAACCAGAGGTCAGCAATGCTACAAGTAAGGTGAAATGCAAAAAAGCACTGGTAATAAGATGAATATTCAGATTTAACACCGTAAAGAAATTAAGAATCACTAAAAAGAAATTTAAAAGGAAAATGTATTAAATAACTGTTAGGGAGCAGAAATGGTCGATGAACCATTAAGTGAGCCATAAGTACCCCTCTGCAGCCATAGAAATAATTTCATGTTTTTTTCTAATTTTAAAATAAAAGCACTAGTTTCCTTTCCTGAAATGCACAAATTCCAAGTATAGATTACTGTACTTGGCCACATGTCATGTTACTTTCACTTTCATATCACGTAATTTTGAGATGTAAACTCGCAATTATGAGAAAAAGTCTTGTGAGTTTTATATCTGTTAATTTTGACTTTATTTCTTGCAATTGGGAGTTTATATCCTGCAATTCTTAGATGTAAACTCACAAATGCGAGATAAGTCACAATTACCTTTTTTTTCTTTTTCATTAATTGGTGGAAACAAGCTTTCTGTCACGGTTGTGTGTGGAAACACAAGATGAGCGAAGACGAAGGATTAAACAGGAATGAGAGATTTAATGGAACTTAGAATGACAAGGTACACACACAGGGTAACATCAACAATAACCGAACACTGGGACTCAAAAGGACAGCAACTAATATAGTGGAGATAACGAGTGGCAGACAGGTGAACACAATGACGGTGATTAACTGATAATGAGATAAATGGCAGAAACTAGGTCACACATGGGGAGTGAAAACACAAATAAAAGTCCAGGGGCGTGACATTTCGCCCCCCTCCCGGAAGGTGCGTCCCCGCGCCGTAGAAGGGGAAGGAGAAGGGGAGTGGCGAAAGGCTGGCAGGAAGGCAGGCAATACCGGAGGAGGTTCGGGAGGAGGACGGACACCCGGGAGGAGGACGACTACCAGATTCCAGGGTGGATCAGATGGAGGGAGGAGCCAGGACGGAGAAAGGAGGGATCCGGAGCAGGAGGAGCCCGGCAGGACCCAGGCCACAGCCATGAAGACGGCCCAGGGTGGAGCCGACGGAGGGAGGAGCCATGGAGGAGGAATGGCCGCCGACTCCATGGGGCCGATCGACGGCGGCAGAGCAGGTGGATGAGGAGCCCGAGCCGGAGCCGGAGAGCTGATGAGTCCGGGCGAAGCCGAGGATCCGGAGGGCCTAGGTGGAGCCGAGGGCTCCGGCGACCGAGGCGGAGGCGGAGATCCGGAGGCACGCGGTGGAGCCGGAGCGACTGAGGACCAAGGTGGAGCTGGAGGGAGGGAGGAGCCCAACGGAGCCGGTGGGACTGAGCGACGAGGCACAGCCGGAGGAGTGGAGTCCTGAGGCGATGGCGGGATGACGACCGACCAAGGCGGAGCCGGAGGGAAGAAGGAGCCCGGTGGAGCTGGTGGGCCGACGGGCGACGGTGGAGATGAGGGAGCTAGGAGCTGAGGTGGAGCCGACGGGTCGGAGGGCCGAGGTGGAGTCCAGGATTCAGAGGCTGGAGGCGAAGACGAGGGATCCCCCAGCCACGACGCCGATGGAGACAGGCAGAGCCGCGGCGATCCCACCGCACAGATGGTGGGCTGAGGGTGAGCAGAGGGGCTGCCAGGATGCAGCGGTGGCGGGGCTGAGGTAGCTGGGATGATAGGAGAAGGCAGGAGCGGGTGGGCATTTTTGAGCCTCCGGGCAAATCCTTGTGGGGTACTTTCGAGGAGCCGGCACTGGAGGGCGCTTTGCAGGTACAGACTCTGGGCGGCGCTCTTGCAGCGCGGATTCAAGGGGGCGCTCTTGCAGCGCGGATTCAAAGGGGCGCTCTTGCAGCGCGGATTCAAAGGGGCGCTCTTGCAGCGCGGATTCAAAGGGGCGCTCTTGCAGCGCGGATTCAAAGGGGCGCTCTTGCAGCGCGGATTCAAAGGGGCGCTCTTGCAGCGCGGATTCAAAGGGGCGCTCTTGCAGCGCGGATTCAAAGGGGCGCTCTTGCAGCGCGGATTCAAAGGGGCGCTCTTGCAGCGCGGATTCAAAGGGGCGCTCTTGCAGCGCGGATTCAAAGGGGCGCTCTTGCAGCGCGGATTCAAAGGGGCGCTCTTGCAGCGCGGATTCAAAGGGGCGCTCTTGCAGCGCGGATTCAAAGGGGCGCTCTTGCAGCGCGGAGACAGGGAGGTGCCTTCTTGGTGCAGGCACTGGGCGGCGCTCTTGTAGCGCGGGCTCTGAGCTGGACGGGACCAGCGGAGGCAAAGGTGGGCTGGACGGGACCAGCGGAGGCAAAGGTGGGCTGGACGGGACCAGCGGAGGCAAAGGTGGGCTGGACGGGACCAGCGGAGGCAAAGGTGGGCTGGACGGGACCAGCGGAGGCAAAGGTGGGCTGGACGGGACCAGCGGAGGCAAAGGTGGGCTGGACGGGACCAGCGGAGGCAAAGGTGGGCTGGACGGGACCAGCGGAGGCAATTCTGGGTAGTTAGAGACTTCAGATGACGGCGTGAGCATGGAAGGCATGTCTGCATGAATTTCCCAATTTATTGAGTCCTCAGAGTCCTGTAACTGCTCACCCTCAGCGGCGGTGCAGTGGGCGGGGCTTCCTTCAGCACCCTCACGCTCCACTGTAACTTCCACTGTCGCTTGCGATGTAGCCGGCTCTCGCACCTGGTCGGACGGTCCATGTGGCTCTGGCTCCGGGGCAATCTCCAGCTCAGTCGCTCCTCTTTGCGATGGCTCGTAGGTTGCTCTGGGCTCTGGCTCTCCGTCCGCGGTGGGCTCGGGCTGACGCTCTGCGGCTCGGGGTGATGGTGGGCTGGGCTCTGGGTCAGGAGTGGGACTGGTGTCATTCTCCTCGTAGTCCACGGTCAGTGGGGATCCACAAGACACCAGCACCCACTCCACAAAGGTGGCAAAATCTCCCCGAGGACCATCCCCGGACAACCGCGCTCTGCACCCGTCGTTTAGGCTCGTCCGGTAGAACGTGCAGAGGCAGTAGTCCGGGTAGTGGGTGTAGTTTGATATTTCCACAAAGAGTCTTGTATGGTCCTCGAGGGAAAGGCTCCTCTGCTCCAGCATGAGGAGAAGGCAGGCAGGGTCATTCATAACAAAATAGAAAATAAAAACTGATGGAAAAACGGAAACAAAACGAGGGGAAACACGCAGCTAGACTTCACTTTTTGTTTTAGGTCGGTTATTCTGTCACGGTTGTGTGTGGAAACACAAGATGAGCGAAGACGAAGGATTAAACAGGAATGAGAGATTTAATGGAACTTAGAATGACAAGGTACACACACAGGGTAACATCAACAATAACCGAACACTGGGACTCAAAAGGACAGCAACTAATATAGTGGAGATAACGAGTGGCAGACAGGTGAACACAATGACGGTGATTAACTGATAATGAGATAAATGGCAGAAACTAGGTCACACATGGGGAGTGAAAACACAAATAAAAGTCCAGGGGCGTGACACTTTCATAACAACCTTATTTAAATGGTGGACTGAATCTGAAACTGTCTTGAAAGTGATAACTTTAGCAATGGATAGGATAAAACATCTTGATACAGTACATCAAAATAGATCTATGTAAGTCTTGGAGTGTAAATGCAAACTAGACTGCCACCTGTTCTACGTAGTACTAGTGTGTAATGTTACTTTTAATAGGAAGATTGCACTTTTTGTATTAGTAATTCATTAGTAATTCAATAACATTCCAATGGTTTTACTGAGTTTAAACTTTTATTGTGTATGAAGAAGTGCTGTTTACATTTGTATATTTATGCTTGAAAATAATCAACACATTTGTTAAAGTAGTTTCTAAATTCAGTTAGCTTTTTTTCAGGCTGTTTATTTGGTATTGATATAGTATTTATTATTTAGTATAAATAATTGTCTATTAAAATTCTGTAATTCTGTAAATAAAATGTGCCAGAACTATTGTGTTCTTACCAATTTTAAATATTCAATATTATAAACCTTGCAACCACTTTAAATATCTGGTACATTAAATCTGTCTGATTACACTTCAGTCTCTAGCAAACCCATGAGCACATTCCTGACATCTTCTGCTATGTCATTCAGAGCACTCTTCAGCATTGTTGACACAGCCCAAAAGGACATTGCACCTGCCACTACAGCATCTAAAATGGGTACAAACCTAACAACAGACTCAACAGCATCTTCTGTTATCAGAAATGATACGTCTCTTAGTATGGTTATGATTGAACCTGTGCATATCCCTTTATACCAAGCTGACTTTATCAGACTCTCAACAGTCTCTATTCTCCTCCCATATCTTTCACAGAGCTTCTCCAAAGACTCCTTATCAAGACCAATGGCGTGGCAGTATGTCTCTATCTCAACTGCTATGATGGCTAAATCCACTGCAATTGAAAGACCAGGAATCGGAACAGCAGCCACACAAGCAGACAGCAAGGCAACTATTCCAATGTTCTTCTCTAGAACTTTCTTCTTTTTCTCATTAATCTCCAGCATAATATTTGGCAAAGCCAACATCAGCACTCGTCTCTTATGCTGTGGAAGCTCTTTCTCCATCCTCTCCTGCAGAACATTTAAATCATACTTTCCAAGCTCCCAGCCAGAGATCAGAAACACAACAGGATCTTCTATACCGATCTTTCTCAGACCTATAAAAAGGAAAAAGGTATTGTGAATTATGTAATCATTATCAAAGGATCATTGTATTAATCATGTACAATATGCCTATTATCATGAATTCTACAATCATGTAATATCAGTTTTAGATGGCCAAAGATATATCCACAATAAAGCATAATGTTAATGACAACCTCAAAAATGTAACTGTAATTGTGTTTGTCAAAACATTGCCATTTCATTAACTGAATAAACCAACCGTTTTCACAGTCCTCTCGGATGGTATCCAGTGTCTTTTTCAGGTCAAAGTTTTTCTTTCTCTTTTCAGCCTCAATGCTCAAGTCAATCTTGGAACGGACAAAATAAAATGTTTTCCCCATCCTCATGATCTTTTTGGTCAGCTGAGTGTGGCATTCTCTGAAACGATCTGAAGCAATGATGATGAAAAAATCATAGCGTTCAAACTGAACCAGTTCAAGGTACTCATCAGCTTTAAAGTTTGGCGTTCCAATGCCAGGAAGATCCCACACTTTCACATTTTTGTATTTTGGGTGAAGGTAAACCTCTGGTTCTGTAGTGGTCTCCACTACACCAGTTTTAGCAGAGCCCTCTTCTTCATCTCCTAAACCCCTGAATGCATTGACAAACGTGGACTTTCCAGAGCCAGACTCTCCCGTCACACCAATGTTTAGCTCTACAAGATCCTGCTGTTTCAGGTATTCCTTGATCGTGTTTATCACTGATGGGAGATCCTGAGTAGATATCCAATCTTTAATACCCTCCAAGTCCTCCTGGGTTATTACACAATAATCTTCAAATGTAGCCATCTAAAAAAAGAAACGTCATCTGTGTGTTAAAATATCTTGAGCAGAAATAATTTCTTGAAGTTTTTTCAACTTATCTATAAAGTTATTAGCAGATGATATCTAAAAATGTGTTGGCATATACAAACATAAAAAAGCCTCATGGCTGGCTTATCTGTTGAATGAATGAATGAATGAAGCATTTATATAGCTCTTTTATTGTGTATTGCTATACACCCAAAGCGCTTTACAATCATGTGGGGGGTCTCTCCTCAACCACCACCAGTGTGCAGCATCCACTTGGATGATGCGACGGCAGCCACAGGACAACAGCGCCAGTGCGCTCACCACACACCAGCTACAGGTGGAGAGGAGAGAGAGTTTGGTTTTGTTGGATAGGTATGCTATACTGAATGATGCGCGCGCAATCCCATAATGCCACACTACAGTAGTGTAAAAAGCAGGAGCTACAGTGATAACACCTGCTTCTTGTAAATTAATTACAGTTGACATGGAAATATACAGTTAACAACTGTAAAACTTTATTTGACCCATAATGCATTGCGAATTACAGCTACATCTTGTAAAATGTTTAAACAGTAAAATTCTGTAAAATTTTGCTGTAGAAACTACAGTGCACAACCGCGAATATAACACATAATTACTGTATTTGCATTACTGTAAGGGTAGGTTTAGGGTTGTGGTAGGTGTAGACATTAATAAATCATAATTTGACAGGTAGCATTTTTTGTTGTCGAATTGTACTACCTACTGTTTTAATGGGAGGTAGCAAAATCCGACAGATCACCGGACATGACAGATTTTCTGGTACGCAAAACAAGTACTTTAAAGGAATACCTTAGCTTATTGCCATCGTGGCAGCCAACAACAGCATAGCTTAACTCTCCGCGCATTTTTATATTTAGTTATAATGAAAAAGTTTCAATTCAGTTGATCGTTTTTAACCCGTTTTAACATGTATTTTTATGGAGACAGGCTGTAGCTGTCGGGCAAGATGGCGGATAGCAGCGGAGGCACATATCCGCGTTCTGATTGGTCAGATCCCCTGTCAAAACGGTCAAGCCCTTTATCACTTAGAATCCGCTATGGAGTTAGTTTATCGTTTACGTTTTTCCCTGATGAATTTGTTTGGTGCAGCATTCTAAATGTACAGTATGTTTAGGCTGTTATAAATGTAAAATTTATATATTATAGAGTTGTTTGGGGTGGGGATTGTGACGAGTTGGTAGCCCTCCCCCTTATTATCATCACCACCCCGTCCCTTATTCGCCTCCCTTCACCAGGCTCCCGACAGGAGTGGGTGTGTGAGAGAGAAGGGGCGTAGGAACAGCGAGGGCTGGCGGCGAGTGATGAGGCACAGCTGAACGGAATGAAGCCTCATCACCACCGCCGTTTAAATGCCAAGCGCGCCTCTCCCCAGGAGACCGGTCTCTTCCCCAGTGCATGCACGCTGGTGTCCTCGTGGGTCCAGGAAGTGTGCGTAGAGGGACGTTCGCGCCACCGGAGATGTGAGCTGCAGGACCCGCGGTCCGGACGAAAGCCGCACCCGTATTACGGCCGTCGGGCCAGGATGCTGGGTCGTACAAATCCTGCCAAAGGCCGTGGATGAAGAGGAAGAGCCGCCGCTAGAGAGAAGCCGCCGCCCCTCGTGTCTCGGACCAGAGTGAGAGCGGGAGCGCGTGCGGCCACCGGACTCCGCCCCTTACCTGGACCCTCCCTTCCAGAACACTGCCCTCCTTCACAAGCACCGCAGCACGACGAGGACACCAGATCCCCCTGTTTCTGTTGGACACTTCTTCCCCTTGGACACTTTATTTTTTTGTTTAATAAAAGCCTCTCCGAGGCCTGACGCCACACCCACTGTCTGTCGCTGGCTCCTCCCCTCACAGGATGCGTTAAACGCGATCTGCGATGACGCCACAATCGTGTTGCATTATGGTCTATGGAGCGGCCTGAAGTGTGCATATGATGCAGCCTTGCTCCCTCCATCAAAATGGAAGGGTCGAGGGTCTGTCCATATAATCTTCCCTTGTCCACTTCATGAAGTGAAACGCATTTCGAACCGACAACGGGGATTCCACCGAGGGGAAGTGCTTGGGGGAAGTTCGATTGTACATGTCTAAAAGTGGAATGGAACGCAGCCATTCTATTTTCCCATCACATCATGTTGAAAATGCATTTACTTTCAATAACAGTAAAGGAAATAGCCTGTTTGAAAAGTGGAAAATAAAACGCCTTATTATTATTATAATAATAATAATACAGTGTCATTGGGTATGGTTAGCGGTAGGTGTAGGGAGGGCTTTGTCCTAGTAAAGTGGCATCCATTTAATAATATTTATAAATATAAGTTACCCTCAATATGTTATTGCATACATTTTTATTATAATTTGTAATATACAACAAAAGCAGTAGTATATTGAAAGCAACAGTAACTACAGTCATTTATTCAAATGTTACAATTATTAATCCATCAAATCTTAAACATTTAACAATTTGTTTGTAATTCTCCTCAAATGCAAGTTGCTTTAGATAACATTACCTTTTAGTAGGCACATGTAAACATAAATCTATATCATAAATGGGTAACACTTTATTTTAAGGTGTCCTTGTTACAATTTATATGTACTTTAGTACTTACTATTATAATAACAATAAATTATGCATAATTACATGCAAGTAACCCTTAGCCAAACCCGAATCCTAACTCTAACCATATAGTAAGTGCATTTAGTTAATTAATATTACTTAAATGTAGTTATATTAATATTACTTCATTAATATTAATATTTAATTCATATTACTTAAATGTATAATTACACTGTAACAAGAACACCTTAAAATAAAGTGTAACATATAAATGTCTATTAGATATTTTGCCATTAAATGTGATAAACAAATATACTTGTCTTCAAATACCCCAAAAGCAGTTAGTTATAATGATGTTGAATATTATTATAATTTTTTACAGCTACACTTCAGTCTCCAATGAAGCCATCAGCACATTCCTAGCATCCTCAGCTATGTCATTCAGAGCTCTCTTCAGCATTCTTGAGACAGTCAGATAAGACAAACCTCCTGCCACCAAAGTGCCAACAATGGGTATGAAGCTCACAAGTAATTCAACGGCATCTTCTGATATAAGAAGGGATGCAGCACCCAGCAAGGTTAATACTGAACTTGGGTTTATCCCTTGATGAAGAGGAGATTTCATTAGACTCTTCAATTCCTCTACGGTCTTCCCAGATCTTTCACAGAGCTTCTGCAGTGATGGATCATCCAGACCAAATGCACAGTAGTACTTTCTCAGCTCGTCTGCTATAATGGCTATATCTGCAGCGATCGAAAGGCCAGGGAGAGGAATAGCTGCCACACAAGCAGACAAGAAGGCAACTTTTCCAATGTTTTCCTCTAGAGCTTTCTTCTTTTTCTCATTAATCTCTAGTGTGATATTTGGTAAAGCCAACATCAGCACTCGTCTCTTATGCTGTGGAAGCTCCATCTCCATCCTCTCCTGCAGAACATTTAAATCATACTTTCCAAGCTCCCAGCCAGAGATCAGGAAAACGACAGGATACTCTATACCGATCTTTCTCAGACCTAGACAGAATCAGGACAGGACATGATGAAATATATCAAAAAAGGATTCTTATATGTTTTTATATTAATAATTATATTAAAAAATATACTCAATATTCCCTTTACATGTGAAAAATATATATAATAATTTTAAAGACAACATCTACATATTTTTGTTGCTCAAAACATTGTCCTGAGAACTGAATAACTAACCCTTTTCACAGTCCTCTCGGATGGTATCCAGAGTTGTTTTTTGGTCAAAACTCTTCTTCCTCTTCTCAGCAGTAATGCAAAAGTCAATCTTGGAACGAACAAAATAAAACTTTTTCCGCATCGTCATGATCCCTTTAGCCAGCTGAGTGTGGCATTCTCTGAACCGATCTGAAGCAATGATGATGAAAAAATCATAACGCTTAAACTCAACCCGTTCAAGGTACTCATCAGCTTTAAAGTTTGGCGTTCCAATGCCAGGAAGATCCCACACTTTCACATTTTTGTATTTTGGGTGAAGGTAAACCTCTGGTTCTGTAGTGGTTTCCACTACACCAGTTTTAGCAGAGCCCTCTTCTTCATCTCCTAAACCCCTGAATGCATTGACAAACGTGGACTTTCCAGAGCCAGACTCTCCCGTCACACCAATGTTTAGCTCTACAAGATCCTGCTGTTTCAGGTATTCCTTGATCGTGTTTATTGCTGATGGGAGATCCTGAGTAGATATGGAATCTTTAATACCGTCCAAGTCCTCCTGGGTTATTACACAATAATCTTCAAATGTAGCCATCTAAAAAAAGAAATGCGTCAACTGTGTTATAAAAAGTATTGTAAAGTTATAAATAGGCCTTTCAAATGCAAAAATGAAGTAAGAAACACTTGCACTGAATATAATTTTTGTAATCTATTACCTACAATGCCTACAAATAACCTAATAATAACAGAGCAATAATTTTTTTTTATGTATCTTATTATAATTTCAAAGGTAATATGCATCTTCACCCCACTACATGCCTGCAGCTAAATCTGAAGTGTGTCAGATCATGAAGGCTAAATTATGTGACAGTTAAATAGTTCAAGAGCTGAACAATTTTAATGGTCCATGTTAACAGACCCATTTCAGCTGAAACTCCCATTTTAGCTGAAGGGAGAAATATCTTTTATTTTGTCACAATGAAACCTTAACTTTAGAAGTTCTGGATGAATTTATGAATTATTTACGTTTCGTCAAATGCCCTTATCCACTTTAACGATCTCCAGTCATATTAATTTTATGTCATGTGGAAATATTTCAAAGAGTTTATGATTTGACACTCCAGCTTAGCTACCTGGCCCATATATCTGCCTAATGCCCCGCTGTACCAGATATCGCTCTGTTTAGAAATAAATGGTTGTTATTGCGATCCTTGAATTATTTACAATAATTACAGTATTACAATATAATAAAATAGAAATCTTACCTTTCTTCAAACCACTAAAAGCTTCCGAGCACAAGACGCAGGAAGAATAGACCAAGAAGACCAAGTGCTATATTTCCTTCACAGATGTGAAATTCACAGCTGTACGAATAGAAGTTTGAAACACATTCAATACAGCTAAATTATAATGTGAAACTTGATTCGCTAGGTATTTTCAGTGTTAGATTTGTTTGATTTGTTAGATTTGATAAATATAGGCCTATGTACACACGATAGCAACTCGATTATCTGCCAGCTCACACTTAATGTTTTATTTATATCCAGGTTGATAGTATGAAATATTGATTCATAGAAGTTAATGGCTACCAGAAAACTACTGTAAAGAGTACAAATGCATCGCAATGGAGACAAGTAGCCTGTATCTTTCTTACCAAATACTTCTGAGCAGTCCACACAGCAAGAATTCTGCAATTCTAGGCTTGTAAACTTTTCCACTGGACGGACTCTGGACGGACGAGCTCCACCCAAGAAACACTTTCACTTTCGCTGCTATTCACCATAGTGACGAAAGTTAAAGGCATATAAATATTTACCAGAATTTTTTTTTTTTATTATTTGTTGTTTTTTTATTTAGTTGTTTCTATCTGATCATTGACAGCATTTAATTTCAAACGCAACGCAACATGAACACAATCCAGGAACAGGAAGCATATACTTATTCAAAACTATGAACATACTATTAGATAGGAGTAAATGGAGAGTCAGCGAGAGCCTCATTTGATTGGCTACAAGAAGGTGGTGGACCCGCCCTCACCCTCACGCTTGCAAAACTCAGAATCGTGCCAAAAGTGTAAGCGCAGATAAAAGAAAGAAGGAGCTGTACATACATGAGGAGCTTATGCCACAAGTAGGCTGGATTTCATCGTAGTTTAAAATGATATAAATATAACGCATTTTCATAGTAGTTTAAACTGAAATTCTTAGTTTTGTCATTATTGTATCCAATACCATTCACTGTCAACATTGAAATCATGTCTTATTCTTAGTTTTGTCATTATTATTTGAATCCAATACCATTCACTGTCAACATTGAAATAATGTCTTATTCTTTGTTTTGTCAATATTAGACTACAGCCTAATGTTCTTCAGAACATGTTACACAAATCAATGTATTAATTTGAAATCTCAGGGTCGGTAAATGATTTTATTTCTGATGAATCAAATTATGTACAACCATTCATTCAGCACAATAGACTTGCATGCAGTGGTCAGTGGACACTGCAAAATCCCGGATGCATTGCTTCGGAGTAAATTCCACGGAGTTCGCCTCGCTTGCCCTTCCCAACATAACCTGGTGGGTACACAAGAAGCACAGTGAGCATTAGGGTTAACCCAAATTCTTCATGTTCTCTTGTTGAACATGTACAAACATTTCAAGAATAATTTCTTAGCTCTGTAGGTCTATGCTATGCAAATAAATGGTGTCCAGAAATTTTAAGGGACAACATTAGGCCAAGTAAATTAGACTTTATTGCTAGTTTTAAACGAAGTATTCCTTTTAAAAACCACTAGACAAAATGTTAGTTTATTCACCATTCATTTACACAAAACTGATTACTGATTATTATTAGTATTAAATAAAATAAAAAATGTTATTTAAACCATGTTTGAATTATATTACATTGTGGATTAGGAGGTTAGGAAATGTGTTCTAATACTTTTGAAAATGTACCTTATTCTTTAGAAAATTACACTGTAAAAAGTGAACAGTTGGATCAACAACAATAACAAAAAATACTTCAATTGGTAACACCTAAAAAAATAAGTTTTTTTTTCACCTTAATTTATTACCTTTATTTGTAAGAAAAAATAAAATAATAATAATAATGTCAGTTTGTCTGTTGGGGAACCATCAAGAAAAGTGTTAGCATATATTTAGCAGACATACTACTAATACTCCAATGACTGCTAGTAGACATGTAGTTGCAGAGTTACATAACAACAGCTGTCTAAAGGGTACCATCAAAATAATCAAACTGATATTAAAATAAAAATAGTTCAAAGCAATCTGATCTGATATCTGATCTTATGGCTGTTTGAGAAAAAAAATATTACTATTATTATTACTATACTTATTGTATACTCATGAATGGCTTTAAGTAAAGTGGCATAAGAAAGGTGGCAAGATATGAGACTGATAATACATTATAACTATGAGAAATATAATCCATTGTAACTTAAGCGGATGCAACCTGTTCACTGTGTGTTATAAATCACCATACTTGTCACGATTCATGGATTCATTGACTCTCTCTCGCTATGTGTGTGTGTTGAGTGAATGGGCGCGGCTCATCAGCTGGCTCGTTCCACTGATGAGCCGATCAGCGCCAGCTGTTCTGAATGAGGATGTCCTATATATTGTTGCTCACTCGTCTTGTCCTTGTCAGATGGTTGTTGGAGGTTCTCCTGGTCTGAGCTGTTGTTTCCCTGCTCTAGTCCTGATTCTCGGCGCTGCACCAAGGATCTTCTTCACGTTGGATCTGCTAGTCTGCTCACTGAGTCCCTGCGTTACCTTATCTCACCGAGTCACCTGAGGATCCGTTTTGGTTACTCTATCTGAGCTCGTCTCCTGTGTTTGCTGCCGGTCTACTTGAGTCTCTTGTCTTCTCAATTGACATTAAATAATACTTATTCACTCGCATCTGAATCCTTGACTATTTTCCAGCGCACCATGACAGAACCATCTGACCACTTTCTCATGGATTCAGCGAGTACTCCAGGAGTTGAGCAGATGTTCGCCGGAAACCACGCCCGGATGGATCGCCAGGACGAGCAGATCGGAGCTTCGGGACGGGCGATACAGGCTTTGGTAACGCAGGTGTCCGAGCTCACCTCTCAATTTCAACGCCTGAGAACTCCCACTGCGCCAGCACCGCCCCCGCCTGTTCCCCAAGGGATTTTCCATCAACCAGAGCCGCGCATCCCAGCCCCAGAGAGGTATTCGGGCGAACCCAATCTTTGTAGAACGTTTCTAACCAAGTGCTCAATTTATTTCTCGCTTCAACCTGTGACATTTGCTTCTGAGGAGTCGAAGGTAGCCCTGGTGATGACACTGCTTTCTGGTCGCGCGGCTCAGTGGGGAACAGCGGTGTGGCAGAACGGACATCAGTGCTGCTCCTCGTTCCAGACACTCGAGCTAGAGATGACACGAGTGTTCGACCGCGCCGTCGCTGGACGCGAGGCGGCCCGCCAACTCGCCGACCTTCGCCAGGACCAACAGTCAGTCTCTGACTATTCCATAGAGTTCCGGACATTGGCGGCCGAGTGCAAATGGAACGAGGAGGCGCAGTGGGACATGTTCCTGCATGGGTTGGCTGACCGCGTTCAGAGGGAGATTTATACCTTGGACCTGCCCAAGACACTGGATGGACTGATCGAGCTAGCATTACGGGTCGATGCACGTCTTCAACAGAGAGAGAGCCGACCGTACCGGATGACTGCGGCCGATTCCACTATGAGTTCCAGTACTCGGAGTATGAACGCGGTCAGTCCCTCTAACGATCCTGAACCCATGCAGGTAGGTCGAGCTCGGCTTTCCCAGGAGGAGAGAGAACACCGACGCTCGAGGGGGCTATGTCTCTACTGCGGGGAGCCCGGTCATTTCATCAACACCTGTCCTTTAAAAGGCCAAGCCCGGCGGTAGGACGGCGGCTACTGTCGGGCGGGCTCTCCATGTTCGGACCCTCGAGCGCCACTCTCCTCCCGGTTAGACTCCAGTGGGCGGAACACTCCTTCAGCTGTCAGGCGTTGGTGGATTCGGGAGCGGAGGGGAACCTTATGGACTTCTCACTGGCACGTAAACTTCACCTCCCCATCACTGCTTTAGAGAACACGATCACCATCAACGCACTCAATGGGCAAGAACTCCCGGGGATCACTCACTCCACTGGACTGATCACACTTATCACCTCGGGAAATCACACTGAAAGGACTTCACTCTACCTCACTCAGTCACCCCACACTCCTATTGTCCTGGGTCACCCGTGGTTGGTGAAGCACGGACCCAGGATAGAGTGGGGCCAAAACTCTGTTTCTGCGTGGAGTGTTAATTGTTATGCCTCATGTCTTTCGTCTGCTGTCCCGTCTGTTTCTCGTTCTGTGTTACAGGAGGAGTCAGTGAATCTGTCTAACGTGCCACCGGAGTACCGCGACCTGAAGGAGGTGTTCAGTAAGTCTCGGGCTGCTTCTCTTCCTCCTCATCGTCCCTATGACTGTGCAATAGATTTACTGCCAGGTACGTCTCCGCCTAAGGGCAAGTTATATTCACTTTCTGCTCCAGAAAGGGAGGCTATGGAGAAATATATTTCTGATTCTCTAGCTACTGGGTTCATCCGCCCTTCCTCTTCTCCAGCAGGGGCGGGATTCTTTTTTGTGGGGAAGAAGGATGGTTCTTTGCGACCTTGTATTGATTACCGGGGGTTGAACAACATCACGGTTAAGAATACTTATCCTTTGCCGTTGATGTCTTCAGCCTTCGAGAGGTTGCAGGGAGCGTCTATCTTCACAAAATTGGATTTACGTAATGCATATCATTTGGTTCGCATCAGGAAGGGGGATGAGTGGAAGACCGCTTTCAATACCCCCAGGGGGCATTTTGAATATTCGGTTATGCCATTTGGGTTATCGAACTCCCCAGCGGTTTTCCAGGCACTCGTCAATGATGTGTTGAGAGACATGGTTGAGCAGTTCATATATGTTTACCTGGACGACATATTGATTTTTTTCTTCATCTCTCCAGGAGCACGTTCAACACGTCAGACGAGTGCTTCAGAGGTTGCTAGAGAATGGGCTTTTTGTCAAGGCGGAGAAATGCGCTTTTCATGCACAGTCTGTTCCTTTCCTAGGGTACATCATTTCGTCTGAGGGATTACGCATGGATCCTGAGAGGGTTAAGGCTGTGGTGGAGTGGCCAAGTCCAGATTCCCGTAAGGCCCTACAGAGGTTTCTGGGGTTCGCCAACTTCTACCGGCGTTTCATTCGCAATTTCAGCCAACTAGCCGCGCCGCTGACTGCCTTGACCTCCCCCCGAACTGCGTTCAGGTGGTCAGACACAGCTGAGGCTGTGTTTGCCAAACTGAAAGGCTGCTTTGTTTCAGCTCCCATCTTGATGGCCCCTGATTCTTCACGTCAGTTTGTGGTGGAGGTCGACGCATCAGAGGTGGGGGTAGGAGCAGTGCTTTCCCAGCGTTCTCTCACGGACGACAAGATGCATCCCTGCGCGTTTTTGTCTCGTCGTTTATCGCCTGCCGAACGTAACTATGACATTGGTAACAGAGAATTGTTGGCAGTGAAGTTAGCGTTGGAGGAGTGGCGTCATTGGTTAGAGGGGTCGGGGGTACCTTTTATCGTCTGGACCGATCACAAGAACCTGGAATATATCAGAACCGCCAAGAGGCTGAACTCCAGGCAGGCTCGGTGGGCACTTTTTTTCGGACGTTTTGATTTTTCCCTCTCGTACCGCCCGGGTTCCAAGAACATTAAACCCGATTCTTTATCGCGTATTTTTGACCGTTCCGAACGCCCGTCTACTCCCGAGTGCATTTTACCCGAGACCCTATTTGTCTCCACACTCACATGGGAGGTCGAATCGAAGGTCAAGACGGCCTTAGAAGGGGTAACGCCTCCGCCCGGTTGCCCACCGAATCGGTTATTTGTGCCGGAGGGATTACGGTCAGACGTTATTCAGTGGGGGCATTGTTCCAACGTAGCTTGCCATCCGGGAGTTAATCGCACCAGTTTTATGGTCAAGCAACGATTCTGGTGGCCACGTATGGCACGCGACATTCACAGTTTTGTTTTGGCTTGCTCTGTCTGTGCCACGGGTAAGACTTCCAATCGACCCCCAGATGGGTTACTCCAACCGCTGCCTGTCCCTTCGAGACCCTGGTCCCACATTGCGCTAGATTTTATCACCGCCCTCCCACCCTCTCAAGGGTACACGGTAGTTTTGACCGTGGTGGACCGATTCTCGAAGGCGGCTCATTTTATTCCCTTGCCCAAATTACCCTCAGCCAAGGAGACAGCGGTGATCGTTGTAGATCACGTCTTTCGTTTACATGGCCTCCCGATAGACGTGGTTTCCGACAGAGGACCCCAATTTGTGTCCAAATTTTGGCGAGAGTTTTGTAGATTACTGGGAGCGACCGTTAGTCTGTCCTCAGGGTTTCACCCCCAGAGCAATGGCCAGACCGAGAGAGCCAACCAGGATTTGGAGAGAGTGTTGCGTTGTTTGGCTGCCAGAAATCCTTCCTCTTGGAGCCAACATATCTCTATGGTGGAGTACGCCCACAATGCATTACCAGTGTCATCCACGGGCCTATCTCCGTTTGAATGTAGTTTAGGTTACCAGCCACCAATTTTTCCCAGTCTGGAATCCGAAGTCGCGGTCCCCTCCGCTCAGGCGTTCGTCCAGAGGTGTCATCGCACATGGACCAGAGCCCGTGAGACTCTGCTCCAGGTGGGGGCGCGCACCAAGGCTAAGGCCGATCGCCACCGGTCGAGGCCACCCGTATACGTCGCTGGTCAAAAGGTGTGGCTTTCTACTAAGAACATTCCTCTCCGTTCCGTCTCAAATAAGTTAGCGCCTAAATTCATTGGCCCGTTCACTATCACCAAGATTATTAGTCCGGTGACAGTCCGCCTCAACCTTCCTCTAGCGTACAAGAGAATTCATCCCGCTTTTCATGTCTCCAAAATTAAACCCGTCTTTCGATCGCATCTTAATCCGCCTGCTCCGGTTCCCCCCCCGCCGCGACTCGTAGATGGGGAACCTACTTATTCGGTTAACCGTATCCTGGACTCGAGACGGAGGGGACGCGGATTCCAGTACTTGGTGGACTGGGAAGGTTACGGTCCGGAGGAGAGAAGTTGGGTTCCTGCCAGGAACATTCTGGATCACTCCCTTATCGATGATTACAATCAACAGGTAAGGGTGTCTGGGAACGCCAGGCGGCGTTCCTAGGAGGAGGGGTACTGTCACGATTCATGGATTCATTGACTCTCTCTCGCTATGTGTGTGTGTTGAGTGAATGGGCGCGGCTCATCAGCTGGCTCGTTCCACTGATGAGCCGATCAGCGCCAGCTGTTCTGAATGAGGATGTCCTATATATTGTTGCTCACTCGTCTTGTCCTTGTCAGATGGTTGTTGGAGGTTCTCCTGGTCTGAGCTGTTGTTTCCCTGCTCTAGTCCTGATTCTCGGCGCTGCACCAAGGATGATCTTCACGTTGGATCTGCTAGTCTGCTCACTGAGTCCCTGCGTTACCTTATCTCACCGAGTCACCTGAGGATCCGTTTTGGTTACTCTATCTGAGCTCGTCTCCTGTGTTTGCTGCCGGTCTACTTGAGTCTCTTGTCTTCTCAATTGACATTAAATAATACTTATTCACTCGCATCTGAATCCTTGACTATTTTCCAGCGCACCATGACAATACTCTTAAAAGCTATAACCACTAATAAGTAAATATTATAATACATTAAAACTGTTCTTATGAATATTCATAAGATGATGTAACATATTATACGTTTTTATTATAATGCATTATGCATTCATTATGCCTTAAAGGAACACTCCACTTTTTTTGGAAATAGGCTCATTCTCCAACTCCCACAGAGTTAATAAGTTGAGTTTTACCGTTTTTGAATCCATTCAGCCGATCTCCAGGTCTGGCGATAGCACTTTTAACATAGCTTAGCATAGATCATTGAATCCGATTAGACCAGTAGCATCGCGTTCAAAAATGACCAAAGAGTTTCGATAGTTTTCCTATTTAAGACTTGTCTCTTCTGTAGTTATATCGTGTACTAAGACCAGCGGAAAATGAAAAGTTGCAATTTTCTAGTCCGATTTGGCTAGGAACTATACTCTCATTCCGGCGTAAAAATCAAGGAACTTTGCTGCCGTAACATGGCCGCAGCAGGCGCAGTGATATTATGCAGCGCCTGAAAGTAGTCCCCAGCTAGTTAACTAGTTATAATATAGCTGGGGACTACTTTCAGGCGCTGTGTAATATCACTGCTCCTGCTGCCGCAGCAAAGTTCCTTGATTATTACGCCGGACTGGGAGTATAGTTCCTAATAATATCTGCCTAGAAAATCGCAACTTTTCATTTGGATGGATTCAAAAACGGTAAAACTCAACTTATTAACTCTGGGGGAGTTGGAGAATGAGCCTATTTCCAAAAAAAAGTGGAGTGTTCCTTTAAAAATACCCTTATAATGCATTATAAATATGGGCTTCATAGAAAGTGTTACAAAATTACAATGCCATGCAATTACATTACCTGCTTATGGTCTTCGGTATCGATAACCTGGAGAGCAAATTAGTTTGTAGGAAAAAAAAAAAGATATTGTCAGGCACATTACAGATTGTAAGCTGTGTGTGGTACTAAGAAAACGCTGTACAAAAGCCACCAAGAAAATGCACTTTTCACAGCTTGTAATATTTTTTACAAAACAAAACAAAACAAAAAAAATTGTACATTATGCTTACCTCTTCCACTCATCTACCGTGCTGCCGCTGAAAGTCGTCGTCTTAGTTTTTTTGACGGATCGCAAAAAATTCGCCCACTACCGCCACCAGGAGCGTGAACCGATACTACAACCCACATGACATTAAACAAACCAATCAAAATCTTTTGTTGGTTTGTACAGCCCACTTGCAGCTTAAGTCCCACCCACATGCGGCTGACCCACCCATTTGCAGCTGGCTCTGACCTCCGTTTATACCAATCTCGCCAAAAGTGTAAGCGCGGAAAAATGGAAGTCAGACGAATGCAGATCATATTTATTTTGCGTTAGCATGAAGCTGTAGTTTCACAATACATGAATTACACTTATGAATAACAGTAACATGCTGCAAATATTTCTTTCTTGCGCTTGAAACGTGATTTAGCTACACCTATACAAAGCGTAAATTTAATTTATGCTTAGTCTTATGTAGGCTACGCGTTCACAGCTCTTACCCTGCGCATACAAATCTTTATGGCATCATATTACCTTCATACAAATATCATAAGTAAAGCAGTGGCGTCTGAGGCCATGATTTTGGATTACTGTTCGAAGGGGAAAGTAAATTAGACAGGAGAATGGGTCAAAAAATCAAATACTATCTAGTAATTGGATAATATCCTATGTACACTTATTTTTGTTGATAAAAAGAAGAACAAAATGAAAGAAATTAGAGAACGTGACCTACATTGCAACACAGTGACTTATTTTGCCAAACTTAAAAGTAGCCTATTAGCCAACTTTTTCCAAAAATGTAAGATGCTTATAAAAGCATTTGATTCATAAATAGGCCTACATGTAAACAGAATTCATCAAAAAGCGAAATCCACCCAATCTATACTTTCAATTCAATTCCATTGAAACAGAATTTCTTGTCACAGGCAAGTATTAGTCGTAGTTATTTGTTCATATCCGCACATAAACGAGCGACTCGACGCAACACAAAGCGTCAACAAATCAAAGCCAATCAAAACATACCTCGCACATTCACGACTTTCGTAACGGTTTTAAAGAAGGTCTCCTTATTACAGTATCATCTTAAGGGATTTGTCGTACAATATCAATGTTTCTCAACTTTCACTATCAATCTCCGCGTATTCATTAATATACATGAGAAGCGGTCCAATTATAATTCAGTAACCTTTCATGGTTATGGGGATCTACATGATTCCATACTAAATATAGGCCTAACCTGTTCGACCTTTATTTACTAATGCCAGAATGAAAAGTCTTCTTAATAATTTATGTTTTGACAAAGATATTGCTGTATGTTTCATAGAGCTAACATACCATATTTGAGAGCGGAAAGCACAATTCCTAGTCATTTGATATGAAACGTTTATATAGATTCCAAACAAATAAATGAATGAATAAATACATCGTCTACACTGTTACAGTTACTACATAGCCTACATAGTTTAATGTATCAAAAGCTGCATTAAATGGTAATGCAATGCTTCTAGACGTCATGAATTAAACTTTCCACCAGAGGTCTCTCTCGCATTACTGATTTTCTGTGACTTCCTTTCTAAACGGTCTCGAACCCTTTAGACCTCTTAATTTGCTTTTTGCATTGGCGTATTAGGAGGCTCAGGTGGTGTTGCATTTACAGCAAAGACGACACGATGACCTTTACTGAAAAGGTTCTGTTAAATGGAGAGTCTGACAATAAATTAATGTGAGGGAGGAGAAATGGGGTCATAACCTGTGACTACCTCATTGAAAGAAAATTGTGAAACAGATGTGACTGTTTTATGCCAAGAAAAAGATCATAGTGAGATCGGTATCTATTCACACAACATATAGGCCTATTTGCTGTCTGCTTTCACACTGGCCTCAGGAAATAATGTACAGGCTAAAGAATCCAGATTATGTTAAATGTCATTAAAGGGGCTTGACCAGGTGTAAAGGCAATACCCCACAGACTACACTAAAATATACAGTTAAATGGCTGTGTGAATGAGAAAGACAGTAACCCCATTAAAACACTGTGACATCCAGTTCATTTTGCTTATACTAGATAACTAGTTTCCTGAAAGATGTTTGGTCTTTTTGTTCATTTATGTTTGATTAACTACAATACAGACAAACACATCTTTATCTTTTTCTGACTGAACTCCAACCATCTGTCCTGCTGTTGATAGTGTGATGTATTTCACTTGAGATGATGGCAAGAACAAGGAGTGAAATAGGGATATTCTAATCAGTGTAGCTTCGTCAGCATAGTCCTTATCTGGTGTTTCTGTTTACTGAACCTCTGTCCTGCCATTATATTCAACCCCCAATTGAGATTTGCCAGCGTGTGTGCTTGTTCCATTGTATCGAGTGTTATGAGTTTTATTTTGAAACCTATAGCTTTTGTTTAGGGAGTCTTAAGGGATTGTTGGGGAAAGATATCTCACTAAAACAACTTTGAAAGCCTGTCTCTCTCACTTACACAAGCACACACATGCATTAGTACACTGTGTACCGAGAAAGACATGTCTAGCTCTTTTAGAATGTTCTGGCCTGCCTCAGCACTATTTCCCAGCTACGTGTGCTGTGTGACATACGTAATATTATTACATCTTATACATCTCAGAAAGATCAGTTACATTTGCAGCAGTTGCACACAATACACACAATGTATTTGCAAGGGGTTAACAATAGTTTGAATATAACACACACACACACACACACACACTACACTGTAAAAGATGATGCACTGTTAACTTAGTAAAATTACGTTCATCTTACTTATTTGTTTCTGCTCTGTTGACATTACTCAGTTTGATTGAGTTTTTATTACTTTCTGTTACTGCAGATGAAAACTTTTCATTCACGTATGACCGATGCATATGATTCACATTAAGTTTATTGATTTATGTTAAAACTATATAATCTAAATGGATGGAAAATTGTTATGCAATTGAATTACATAAAATGTAAATTTAGGCCGAATCATTTTTTTGAGTGCACATGGGCCATAACTGGCCCAATTCAGGGCCAGTTATGGGTAATTAACTTGGCTGAGACATTTTTTGCTCGCATATCTTGAAATTTCCAAGTTAGCAGCATGTATATTAAAACATAACATTATAAATTAATAAAAAATATATATAATGATTGATAAGAACCAAGCCGCTAAGGGACTGAACTCCAATAGCTTCAGCCTCAGCGACTTTTTATAGGACAAAATCGCTGTCAATCAAAAGGAGATACAAACCGTCCAATCATCACGCAGAAGCCCGGAGTCCAGGCCAGCCCACTCCTCCATTCACTCCATAGACACTGAGCCAAAAACTCTGATTAACATGGAAAAGATACCTTTTATCGCGTGTTGTTAGGACACGGTGTTAGTTAAGTTAAGTAGATTCACACTTTTAAGTAATCACAATTTAATGAATTTAAGTTAGTCTAACTTAAAATATTAAGTTACCACAACACATTTTCTTTTGTTTATTTGTTAATGTAACTCAGAATTGTCAAGTTCACTTAACTTTTTTCTTTTAATTATGCATGAATTTCCTTTACTTAATAATTTCAAGGCATCGGGTTTCCTCAATTTTTTTATGTAGGGTCAACTGATCCTTTTTACAGTGTACTACTACTACTACTACTACTACTACTACTATTATCATCATCATTATTATTATTAGAAGAAGAATATTATACACCAAACCCAACCAAACAAAAATTTAAAAATTGTACTCCTTGTACTAAAATTGTACTCCTTGTACTAAAATTGCACTCCTTGTACTCGCCTACTACTAATACTGATTATTACTATTATTATTATTTCTTTTGTAATTATGATGTTTTTATTATACGTCTTTAAGCATTCATATGGTGTCCTTTTATTAACTGTCTGTGTAATTGCAATACTTTTAGACCAAGTAAGGATAGCCTACTTGCTTTTTTTCTAGTCACAGCTCTGTTTAGATGTCTTATATTTCAGAAATCATGTAGTGTGTTTTCTATCCACTGTTTAGAATCAGAACTAGCGATTTGTGAATGAATCCCTAATCAGTTAAGCATGAAAAAGTTTTGAATTGTTTAGTTCAGTGTGATTCATTTTTTCACAGTTCACTCACACACTGAATCGTTTGCAGTGGTTTCGCACCCTTACATATAGACCTACAGAAAACAAATAAAATATTATTGATTGACATATTTACATGTAATCCATTGTATTAAACAAATTTATGAATTTGATGAAGCAGCTCTTTATTGCGCGCATGCGGTGCAGCTTGCATGAGCAAGGCTTCTGGTAAATGCAATTTATATAAATCAAAAAACAGTATCAAAATATCAGGACATTTAAAAAATTTTTGGTACTGCATGAAAGGCTACAAACGCTGATTCTGACTGGAGACAGAACCCCTTTGACTCCATGTTTGGGAAACATTTATTGTCACTGATATAGTGTAAGGCTAAAAGTATTTCTGCATTTGACCATAGAGAGGCGCTGTTGCGTTCCATACTGAAATGTCAGCTGTAAAAATCCTGATAAACCAATCACAAGACTTAATTTACATAACAGGTTTGAAGCAGTCTTTTTATTAAAATGAATTGCAAGTCAGATGCAGTTCTTATATAACTTTGTGTTGTTGATGTGTGCTCAATGAATGATGTGGTACAGGATGTGTCAGAGTTGGTCAGCAGCACACCAGGTCAAAGGATCAGGCACAGCAAGAGCTGGTGGTGGAGAGCAAGGAAATAACAGGCGATAACCTTCTATCCTGTGCTTATGTGAATGACGTTAGAGAGTTCGTGCGAAGTCACACTTATTCACATGCTGATAACCTCTGTGTGAGCTGTGGGGAAGGAACGGGAAACCTCCTGTGAGAAATCACCAGCTGAAGACTTTCTGGAAGAGCGTGTTACATTTGTTTGTCGCAGATAATCCAAATCTGCAAATTGGACATCTAGGTAACACAATCTATAAACAAACTTTCTCAAACTAGAGTTTCACTCGCTGACTGGACACAATATGATATTTGTCTTCAGTTTCATTGGATTACAATAGGCTACCGTAATAATTCATCCAACCATTTTCCGGATCATTTGACCTACATAGGATGCTTATTTTCTTATAAATAAATAAATAAGTTTTAGGCTATGTATGATTTACAAATGAAAATATTCATCATGGCATTTTTAGGATCATCTAGGATCAAACACAACAATAGAATATTGTTGTAATATAATTTCCATAAGTATAATAAAGAACATAATGTGGAGGAGTATCTTGATGATCCAAAAATGAAATATATTACATAGTTTATGAGAGGTTATTTTTGTCTTATGATACATATGATTACTTGGCTTTGATTAAATGTATAAAATAACAGCCAGAACTCCAACAAAGCCTGCCATAAATACTCATTGTGAAACTTCAAAGATGGATAATATGTCACCAGCAAAAAATTAGTCTTGGAGACCGTAATACATGGAGGAATTTCCTTTCGGGTGAAAATTAAATTCCTGAACTGATTATTGCACAAGTCTCTCTCTCTTTTTTTATGGCATCTTTTTCAGCTGTATTGTAAAATTACTTGCAGGTGCAAGAGAAAGTGCGTTGTGTTATTTTACAGTCCTGTCAGAAAAACAGTGATGGTGTTCTTGTGTTTCTCAGTACTCTATTCTTAAAGGCTCGCTTTAGCCAGATGGCAGGCGGGGTGGTGCAGTGTCTCCCTTTCACAAGCCAAGTCAAACACTGGCCTCGGCCGTTTAGCTCTCCATTTCTGTGGGCCTCGCGCCCCGAGCACGAGAACAATGTGGGTTTGAAGCCTCCTGAGTTTCCCTCTGCCAGACACCAACAGGAATGAGAAGAATTCCAAGTTATTAGAGAGAGAAAGATCATGTTCTGTGGATTAGCGGAACGGCTAAAAATACTTTGATCTCCTAACGGACTCCAAGTAGTCTTGTATCTTGGAGGAAATGCTGTATGCTGCACATTTTTAAGCCCATAAACTTTAGTGGAGAGAGAAGAATTTTGGAGAGCGATCAGTCTGGAGCTGGGTGGCCAGAAAGCAGATAGAAACCTCTTTTTGTGTCAGCACACACTGATATGGGATTTTTAGATGCAGCACAGTTAGTTACTCGCTAACTTGCGTCCAAGTCCTTCTGACTACTAATGTCTAATTAAAACTTGAAAAAAGAGATTATATTAGGCCATTAAAGATTATTCTCCTGATTAAAGGCAGTGGTGCAGGCTTGCATTACCTTTTGATTGTAGGCAGCACTGAATCTTTCTGCTTGAGTTTAGAGGGGCAGAATCAAATGGTGCATTCAAAGCTCTTTGGTCAGAGCAAGATGTACTTTTTCTTTGAAAAACAGCAATATTTTTTATCTTTTAACTCTGCTTCTACAAAATGATACAAAATGATACATAATGCACATCAGGTGTGTTTTTGCTTTTTTGTTTTTATTCAGTTTATGAAGGTGCTGTAAACTGAATCGTTAACAGAATACTATTGTATTTTGTACATGCAACTCAGCTAGTTTTATTGTAATTAAGAAAAAAAAAAGCATTAATTTCAACAAATTTACCATCAATACAGACACCTCATCCATTGCATCTACCATAATACATCTCTCGCTGACATGCCCCAAACTCGGAAACTCGGGGCTAAAGAAATGACGAGGTAAACACACAAGAAAGCCACCACAAATTCTTAATTACAAGCAGTAAACTATGAACTTTCTTTAAAGGAATAGTTCATCCAAAGATTCTAATTTGCTGAAAATTTCCTCACCCTCAGGTCATCCAAGATGTAGACAAGTTTGTTTCTTCATGGGAACAGGTTTGGAGAAATTCTCCGATCCTCTGCAGTGAATGGATGCCGTCAGAATGAGAGTCAAAACAGCTGATAAAAGCATCACAGTAATCCACATTGCTCGGGTCCATCAACTGATGCCTTGCGAAGTGAAAAGTTGCATGTTTCTTATAAACAGATCCATCATTAAGGCATTTGAACTATTGAACTACTTGATTATTGACATTGAAGTCAATAATCCATAATAACGCTTCCTCTAGTGAAATAGGCCTCTCACATCAAAATCTGCCAACATAATTCTTTAGAGCAGTTTTGGACTGTTAGTGCTTGTAAACGGTGCATATTTCTTTCCTAATTCAGACCTTTTCAATGGAGAAAACTATATTATGGCTAGAGGACTCTTTATATATTTAGGATATTTTAGCTGTATTTTAGCTGTTTGAAGTTAAAATGTCTAGATGGATTGGTTTTTCCACAAACACGCAGCTTTTCACTTTACAAGATATTAAATGATGGACTGGAGTCATGTGGATTAGTTATAGATTATTGTGAAGGTTTTATGAGCTGTTTGGAGTCTCGTTCTGATGGCACCCTGTAACGAGGAGTCAGTGGTGTTCGGATCCATGTGCAGCTTTATTAAAACAGAATGCATGTCAAACAGGCAGATTTCAATCACGAGCTTCAAACACAACATAGACAGGGCAGATTCAAAGTCAGAGTTCAGGCTGAGGATCAGGACTGGCGGTAAACACTCAGAATAATCAAATAACAAGGTAGGTTGAATCAGAGTCCAGTAAATAGTCCAGGTCATACACAGGAGAAACGTTCAGAAATGTTTGCATGGCAAGACAAGACTTCGCAACGAGGTGACTGGGAGAACAGCTTAAATGGACCAGGGTCAATATGAAACACCAGTGCAGGTAATCAGCCACAGGTACGGGGTATATGGGAATTGGAGTTCGTGACGTTAATACTCAGGTGACGGTTCCCTCTGGTGACGATCGGAGGGAGCCACAGAGACTGAATTCGTGACACACCCATTCGCTGCAGGGGATCCATTGGCGAGCAAGTGATGTAATGCTAAATTTCTCCAAATCTTTTCAGATGAACAAACAAACTCATCTACATCTTGGAGAAAATGTATGAGTAATTATGACTTTGTAGTGGCATTTATGTGCATTCAACTTGTAAATGCAATCTTTCCATCATGACTTGAACGCACCGAGGCTTTCAATACTGTTAGCACATTAGCATGAAAGGATTGTCTGAAAACCTTCAACAGAGATGTCAAACACTAAATCCATAGAAGCACACTTCACCAGTGTGCCAATATTTGGCTGGAGGCTGGGCTTTGTAACAACTGTTGCAAGTAACACATAGCAATACTCTTGGTATGTTTCATTCCATCACATCCATATGTGCATGCATACCTCAGCGCTTTGTAGATGCTGACACATATCCCTGTGGGTCTTTGACCACCCCAAATAGCTTGAATAGCTCTGGTAATGCACTGCCCTTTGTGGCTTACCAGTCAACGTATTTGAGAAGGTTAAAGTAGTGCAAATGTTTTCTTGTCAGACCCTTAAGCATGGCTAATGTGTAATTTGTGTTTACAGGGGAGGGTAAGTGTGGCTCTCCCCTGTGGTAATACTGAAAGTCACTCACTTAAGGTTTTCTCTGTTTCCCGTGGAGGAAAAAAAGAGAACCAGGGTCCATAAAACATCTGTATCCTCCAAACATTTGTCAAAAGTAACCAGTGGAATTTTTACATAATGTGGCTTGCCAATGTAGGAAATGAGTGTGTTTATGTGGTTAAACCATTTTCATTGGAGATTTTCAGTGGGAAATTTCAATTTAGAGAACTTTCAATGACTCTTTATGTTAGGGATGAGTAAAACCACATTTTATTTCCAGTTCAATACCATGACCAATTATTTCTTAAATCGATACCACTGATACCTCTTTTAAATTAACTGTTTTCTGTGATCTCCAAAGATAAAATAGATATGACCAGTATAGCACTTAAAAGCCATTTAAAGGCAGGCCTAACATGTAAATGATCAGATTATTTTTTCTTTCAATTTTCATTTATTAACCCTGTAAAATTTGACATATGACGTAAAAAATTATTAAAAAATGAAACAGTTTATTAACCCATTAGACAAAATATAAAAGAAAATATAAAAGAGATAGCATATATGTTTTATGTTTGTATCATTTACATCCATCCATCACGATTTTATGGTCCATATTGTATTATACATCATGGTGTTCATGCTTGAGAAGGAAAAAACATCTTCATTTTATTCAGAAGCCCAAAACTGAGCAGAAATATGCAATTTGTGCTGTTATTTGTGCTGTATGGATTATGAAGTAGATCTAAGTTGTTTCAGTCCAGAAAATGTTCATCTTCAGATACTAGTAACACTATAAAAGTTATTCTTATACTGCTGCTTCATGAAGAAATCATTTTTCTGCAGTGTTAAAAAATGACAATAAACCTGACTTTAACCTTTGACCTTTCAGCATTTATGCCTATGCCTATGCCTGTGCCCCCCACCCCCAAACACACAAAAATGCTCCATGAATACATCTTCAAATATCTTTCCTACATGAGGCTTCACCAGGCAGAAGTGATGCTGTCTCCATCTGAATTGTGCAATCTCACTGTTGAGTATTGGCCCCATAGGAGCATCTTATAACCGCTTCTCCTGGAATTCCAGAGGCGTGTCCCACCAGGTTTGGCCGAGGGCCACGTTTCATGAGATGGCTATGTAATCCCAAGCAAACCCTCCCGCCCTGATCCTGTCAACAGTGTCCATTGCTCCTGGAAATGCTTTCCTGGTCTCTATTGTGTGACGCTTCAGCTTCTGGAAGCGATGAAAGCCTCAGATGGATTTTGTACTGTATAAATTTCAGAACAATAGCAGATGTTTAGTTGTAACCTGATTACCAGGCAATATCATAAATCATCAGATGTGATATAGGTCTCATACTATAATACACGGATAGAAGGAATGTAAGGAAAATATGAGGTAATATCACATATCAGTGTTGTGGTTCACCTTACATGATTATAGACCTTAGTCAGATTAGATGCTGAATTTAACACGGAGGTTGAGAGGGATAGACTTACAGTCTTTTTAATGGCATGCACTGTATAAAGGTCATAGATCGCCTAATTTTAACCAACTAACAACTTTAAAAACTATTTTATCTCGATAAGGAGTTTCATTAGCTGAACAATCGCTATGCTGTTAAATCAGTACAATGCACTGAACATTCCTCGCAGCCTTGTCCTGTCAAAAATTTAACACGGTGCCTTAGGTCTATTAGGAGGAAGGTTGTCCCTGAATAAATGTAAACAAACAGAAAATATAGTTATGTATTTATTGTTTATAAAATAGCCTATCGCACGTTTTCGCACAGTACACTCACTGTTGTAAACCGTTTGATTCAAGAGAACCGACTCTGAGTCATTCATTCGGGAATCGGACTAGCCTACATTGGTTGCGCTACTAGTTTTTAATGCATGAAAAAGAACCAACTAATAGAATAACTAATATAGCTAATTAAATCTAACTTCTCGCTGTATGTCACTGATTAACTAAAAAGATGTGACTCATAAGAGTGAATAATTTCTTGGAAAGTTTGATTCTATAGGAAGAACCGATTCATGAGAGTCATTCGTTCGGGGATCAGACTAGGTTGGTCGCGCCGTAGGCTACTGTGTACGCTGAAGAATGCACGTGCGAAAACTAAAAATAATCGTTCTATTTTCATGAGAATTTAGGGGAGTCAGTCTACACAGCAGGAACAAAATCTTTGGAACTTTTAGAACGATTTTTCGGTTGAGAACATTGTAATTATAGCTAATTAACTTTATAGTACTCCGTTCTCGGCGTGTATAAACCAAGTAATACCTATTTTTACCTTTGTTATAAGGTGGTAAGACTTTTAACTCCTTTCTTATTGAGAATATGTTTTATGCATGATGTGCTTTAGCGGATTCTTAAACAGATAAAAACAGCCAGTCATAGATCATCCTGAAGGTATCCGCCTGAATTTTAGAACAATGGGTTAAAATAGGCGGGTTGTAACTAAGGAGGTGTGTCTTGTGCGTAAAGGGGGCGGGGCTGGAAGAGTTCCTCACCCTCGTGTGTTTGAAACAGTCAGCTGAGCCCAACTTGTGCGGACGCGGCTCTAACCTCGTACAGCATGCAGGATCACAACGAACACGTTTAACCCTGTGCACTTTTTGTCATTCCAACGTGTACAGAAAACAATCCAGTTAAACACCCTTTCTTTTAGTTCCACTTCCTCGTTCTTTCCCCGTGAAGAATACCGCTTTGGAGGTGAGTATTCCAGACTGTTTGGATGGATGGGGGCTGTGTTGAGAACATATGGTTTCGTGCTCATGCTATATCTATAGATATGCTGTTGTAATTTAAGAACATGCATTTACTAAGCGTTTTGTAATGTAATTCACTGCTAAAACATACCCGTCAACAAAGGAGTAGCTCGTATATTTCACAATAGGGTCGATTTAAATTAAACTTGTTGTTTATGAATGAGATGCATGCATGCTTATAAGTTTTATGAGTGAAATCGTCTCGATCATAGAGTCAGGTTTGCAGCCAATACCGGTAAACTTTGCTCACGCGTGTTTACAAACAACTTCAAGAGAGTGCGTGTATTTTTAGATCGTATTTACTTCTAGGTCGTGCTTACTGTGAAGACATATTTTCTTTAGGGTTGGCAATCAAAAACAGTTCTTTAAAAAAAAAAAAAAACTAAATACTGGAACCGAATGATTTACATGATGTGATTTGCATGATCTGGTATATCGAACGATGCGGACCGTACTGAACTGTTGACATTTTTTTTTAACGCACTACTATTCGTTAAAACACTGCTACTGGGTAAACAGCGCAAAACACACCCAATCTTTTACTTAAGTGAATTAAAAAAAAAAAAAAAAAAACGCACACCGGACCATGTAGTCCGGTTGGCCAAAATAATTAATCTTGGGAGTCGGTTTTTTAGTGAATCGCAACCATCCAGCGCCACTGTGTAGTCGTATTCCTGAACGAATGATTCTCAAGACAGTTCTTTGTAGCGAATCAATATCTTGAGCGCACTGTGCCGATTCCAGAGCGAAGGACTCTTATGAATCGGTTCTTTGTAGGGATTCTGAATCAACCGGAGCGGTTATTGATTTAACTTAATGAGCAATTGTTACTTTCGTCGTGTCTGAAGAGAAGCAAGAAAAGTTACTGCGCTATGGTAGGTACTTGTGAGAGTGTTAGTTAATGACTGGCTGTCCATTTGGCAGTAAAAGATGTACACGCAGGCTAATTTGATAAATGAAAAGTTTCCACGTTTGTTTAGTATTTTTATTTAATGTGTAGGGTTATTGGATTGCATTTGCCACCTCTAAAAATTACGAACCTTTTGATAGAATTGTATTACATTCATTTCTGATTTGAGTTATACTGAAATCTGACATGTTTTATGGGAAAGTCGTATGATTCCTATTCTGAATTTTGATGCAGATGTTGCACATTTGGCCTTACCTTTGTGTTTACGGACCGTATATTTGGCTTTAAGATAATTGGTATCTTATTTGAGAGTCTAATGCTTGATCTTGATATGTTCTACAGTGTGCTATTAGACTATAAACTGCAACATAATCTTACATTATGGGATTGTGCAAATGGTTGATTTGCATGTGTCACAAATGCAAATGAGCTGTTTTTCATTTCAAACAGTTGTCCAAAGAAATTGTCCAAAAAAGTTATGTAATATTCTTGTGCGAGAATGCTCTCTATCTCTCTCACACACATAGACTTGCATAAAGGAGGTGTATCTGTTTTCTTTTGTCAAGGAAGGAAGGGAAGTTGTTCAGTGGTTCTCTAACAATAGACTGGCCGAGTGCAGGGGTTGGATTTTTAAAGGCATGTTCAGGCACACAAATATGAGTTTGTCATCCTCCCTCTCTCACACACATCTAAACTAGAAATGTGTGGGTTTTATTTGGCAGAGATTCTGCAAAAAGCAATGAAGCAAGACGACAACTCCAAATTGCCGCCTCCAGGGCTAGGGTTCAATTGAATGTCATTTCAGTTCACAATTTCATACATCTAGTGTTCACTAAGGGAGGTAAGAATAAGGAGACACTTGATAACATCAAACACGTCAACATATTCTGGTTCAGATGGCACAGATTGTACCTTTTTCACTCATCCCCATTTTTTGGGCATTGGTTTTATCTTTAAGCCAAGATAGTTGTATAATTAGGTGTATAGTTTGTTGTTTGAGATATATGTAACATTAAGGAGTATTCACACTGTGGTTTGTGACAACAAAACAACCAACATTTTTCCTTTTTATTGCATATTTTGGAAGCTAAAATGATATCACTTACCTTCTAATGTCTCTTCATTTCCCTCTTTTTCCCCTTGTTTCTCTGATGTTGCAAACTGTCTCCCACCATCCTACTTTATCTGGCTACATTCCCTCAATCTTTAGCACCAAATGTAAGCATTCATCCTAAAAATAAACAAATCAGCATGCACTCTACAGTCCTGTGAAACAACAGTTATCTTGCTAAAAAAATTGTGTGAGAGAGACAGAAAGAAATGTGAAAGAAGTTTAGGCACTATTATTAGCGTTGGCCACATGGAGTCTTGGGGGGGGAAAGAGAGAATAAGCAAAAGTGCAAAGATTTTGACTGAGAGAGTAGTGTTACATGTGCTCTTAATTTAACCATTGGTGACTGATCCAAAACTCATTGTGTTTGTTTTGGTCAGCCTTGCTGAAGTCTATACAAAAGTGGTTTCAGTCAATCCAAAGCTGGTTTATTTAAAGCAGGAGTTCACTAAAACTACACATGAAGTGTCATAACCGATCAAACTGCTGGCTTGCATAGACAGTTAGTGGGAACTCGTGTCGGTTTGCGTTGCGCTTCAGACTCTGTCTCCAGTCTGATTTTTCTTTTTCTCGCTAGCTCTTTTGTTTGTGTGTGGTCACACGGGTGGTCCATGTTAGATAGATTCTGACCTGATTTTGGAGTCTTGGAACACACACATACCCAGCTGCCTCCGATGGACCGTCAGTCTGTCACAGGGCACTAGTTCTTTTGATCTCCCCGCCGTACCACTGCTGGCTTCCAAGGCTTAAAGACCCTCCATGCAATCCAATACAGCACAATGAACCACTCCTCTTTTTGTCCACTGTATTCTTCTGCAGCTCAGCGTTATGAACCGATCAGCTCTGATGGTTTCTAGTCCAACATTCTAACTTTCCTTCACAGCAAAAGCTTAACTTTATGTATAACTTGTATCCTTTGAGCCAATTCATGTTGACCTTTGACCTGATTCACCCTATTAGCCAGAATTACTGTTTAAATGTAGAAAACAATTAAATATCCAGTATCCAATGATAAATATGCATTATTGGTCAATAAAGATTAAAAAAAAAAAAAATCAACCAATAACCAACATAGTTTGATGTGTAGAAAATGGACCTTGTTTTCAGGCAACATTCCTTCAAAGTTTTGGGTGGAGAGGAAGACTCTTGAAGTCTCGTAAGATTCTGGGAATTTTTGCCTGTCAGACTGAACTAAGTTGTATTGGAATTTTTAGTTGGCTATGTGGTGATTTAAGAAATACCCGAGTCTTGAACTTAAGTGTTTTATAGTCTTAGTTTCTCAGATATTTTTGATGCAACAGAATTGTTATTAATATTATTATTATTTTTTTTTTTTTTTGCCAAAACACTGAAACCTGAACTTCAAGAAAGAATTCAGTATTTCAGCAGAACAAATTTTTACATATTGCTAGTGTAACATCAATTTTGGTCCTGATAATGTACATCCACACTGCTGAAATGTTACATGTAGCTTATCCATGTCTCATGCATGAAATAAATGCTGAAACAGTAAAATGGAGTCAATGATTTTAGCTGTCCAAAATTATTTTAATTAAAACAAATATTATTATTATTTATTTTTGCTTTTTGGGCCAAAATTTCAGTGCATCTCTATCAGAAATATTTTTCTGTCAGTAAATCATGTATCAAACTATATTAGAGGTATTTTAATTTATTGATAGATATCGGATATATATTGGTTTGAATTGGATATTTAATTTGACATAATTTGTTACATTTATATAGCACTTTTCTGGGTACTCTGCCTTACATAGAAGGGGGACATGCTCATTTTCCTGATTTTTACATTTAGATTGTCTTGACTATCATCTAATGTTAGTTCATCTTAAAAACATAAAAAAAACCCCCACTGTTAAATGTAATGGTAAATGTAAAATCTAAAAAATTACATTTATTCATACTGTACAGTGCAATGTTGTGAAATTTACCTGTAGCATTTAAAATAAGAAAAAAAAGAGTCAAATCCTACTCCTGAAGAGCTACCGTTCTGCAGAGTTCAGCACTAACCCCAGTCAAACACTCCTGAACCAGCTAATCAAGGTGTTTAAGAGTTGCTTAAATTACAAGCAGGTGTGTTGGAGCAGGGTTTGAACTGAGGTGTGCAGGAATGTAGCTCTGTAAGAGCAGGGCTGAAGACCTCGAAACAATTGAGAGTGTTTGATTTAATAATTTATTTAGACAAAATATTGGTCGTTTATTGGCTAATTGGTATCAGCCAGAATTTATCACTCATTGGGCTTTACATAACAGACAGATACACTACTGTGAGTACAGCTTAAAATACTTGCATGTTTCTTTCTTTGGCATTATCATCCAAGTGGATATTGAATTCACCGAATTCTACACATATGTACCGCTTTTCACGCCAACATATTGATTAGCCCAGCTGTAACCCTGTACAATACGATGTAAAGAGGAGCTAGAAGAGGCGTCCTGGCATTTCCCAGCATAAGTTACAGTACTTGTTTGCATTTGGAATAGCCAAAGTTGGAGTAGACCTGAAGCTCAAGGTACCTTCATCTTGTCATTTTTGGATCCATTTGACCTGGCTGACATTGCAAAGGGCAATATCCAGTGGTGGTGGATGACTCTTGATGGAGGAAAAAGAAAAAGTTGTTTTCAGACTCAGTGGCTGTCTTCTTCACTCTATTAGGAAGGAAAGAGGAGCACTTGATCTGTGTTTATGTACATACTAAAGGGAGGATGAGGACAGGACACTCTTGGAATGATCATCTAGGCCTTGAAATTCCTTAGAAGACATGAGAGGCAGTGGTGGGATTCATTCACTCTCTTAATTTGCTTCCCTGATAAGACCTTGGTACATGAAGCATTTCATCCATCTCTAAACAATGAGTTTCTCCCCGTAACAGCTTTGTGTATATTTTTTCATCATTAAATCTGGGTGTGCTTTGCTCTATACACAGCGGTTCTTGTCGATTCTTGTGCGAAGCGCTACCCAAAACACTGGTGGACCATATCGGTATGTGCCAGCTTTATTTAGTGTCTGATATCTTAACAATAACAGGTTGGATTACGTAACTGACAACAATGGAGCCTCTGTCAATCAGCACTCAAAACTATGGGAGGTGAAGATAAATGAACTGGAACCACTTGAACTTGGAAAGTCTTCTTTTTTTTGCAATGGATTTCAACATCAAGTTAGGGCCTCTGTCTCTTTTTATTCTTATGAACCCTGGTGAACTTAAAAAGCACTGAGGCAGTTACAGAAAGTCGATTTGTCATGCATCTGGACTTCACGCAGGCTTTAAAACCTCAACCATAACGATTTCATCAGTATTTGACTTCATTGTTGTCAACCAAGTGCATGTGGATTTCAGATTATGACATGAGTTTAGTGTGTAGTGTTTAGCATGTCCAGACGTTTTAGACAATACCATGTTTTTCGAACACAGATGGTTGACAATGACCACCAATTTTATGTTTAAAGGGGTGGTTGATTGCGATTTTTTTTTTTTTTTTATTTTTATTTTTTTTTTTAATTTTTTTATTTATTTTATTTATTTATTTATTTATTTTTTTTAACGTTAGTCGGTGTGTAATGTTGCTGTTTGAGCATAAACAATATCTGCAAAGTTAGGAAGCTGAAAGTTCAATGCAAACGGAGATATCATCTTTTAAAATTATGCTAGTTTAATGCCTACAAAAACGGCTCATAGGGACTACAGCGAGTTACTTCCTGGGTTTGTGATGTAATGAACCTAGATAAACCCCGCCCCTGGGAAGATGCAGCAAAGGGGGCAAGGCCATGCTGCACTGCTTTAGAGAAGAGGAAGAGAAAACTAGGGGTGCATGTAAAAATCTATTCATATATGAATGGTTTTGTCTTCTAACGATTCTAATGGATTCACAAGTTTCAAAATCAACAGCGATTCTTAATCATGTTCCTCGCGTCGCTCTGCATCTCTCTCTCTCTCTCTCATTCAGATCTTCAGCTAAGCTCCAACAATGAACTGTTCCAATTATACACTTATTTTCACATAGCAGTGAGAAGCGTTATACATGGACGTGTGTGCGGTTGCCGTACTGTATTAAAGCTTTAAACAGGATAAAACCATATATTAAAAGCTAACAGAAGCAGTAGCATTTACAAATAACAGCGCATCTAAAAGTATGAGACAACAACAAACAAACCGTTAAGAGCCGTGCTTGCACAGGTTCTGCGCAAACCTCTTCACTAATATCCTCTGCGTCTCAATCGGGTTCAACCTGATAAGCAAAATAGATGATGCCATTGTTTACAATACAACCGGAGCACATGCCGCTGTGGGGAGGGGTGTGATGTTCAGACGCGCACTAGAAGCAGTTTAGCCAATCACAACCCACTGCGCCAGCTGACCAATCTGAGCCTATCATGTATTTCTGAGGGAGGGGCTTCATAAAACCAGGAAATCATCAGAGCATTTATCAGAGAAGGGACAGAGCAGTGTAGAATAAAGGTAAATGATGTGAAAAATAATGCGTTTTTAAAAAAAATTAAGCATGAACACATGTTAGACTGCACCCCATAAACACAATCAAGCCTAGAAAAAAACAAGTCAACCACCCCTTTAATAGTCTGTTTTTGAACACAAGAGCCTGACTTATTTGGCTACTTGGCCTAATTTTACAGGCTTTCCTAAGGTTAATCAAGTCTTTCAGGGAACCCTCTTTTAAACCCAATGCAAATGATTGAACCACCTTTGCTGGCCTAACAGAGGCAACCTAAGAGTGCGGTCTCAATCATCAGCAAGAATCTGTGTATGTGCGTGAATGTGTGTCGCTTTTCTTCTCTGTCAGAATAATGAGCTTGGCCATTGATGTGTAGTGGGCCTGAACGGTCTTTCAATGCTGGATGTTAATTTGAGGTTTTGGTGCTGTGCTCATGCTGTTCAGCTGCTCCAGGGTTGAGCCTTGAATCCAGCGTTGAGCACCACACGTTTGGGCTTACTGTTTCTCAGTTTGGACTTTCATGCGGTGCTAAAGTATTCTGTCAAAAAGTGCTTTGGTGCTTCCAAGCATGTTATTTCAAAATGTTTCGGAATGGAAATCAAAACTCTATTTCAGTTTACTCTTTTTGTCTTTCTCTATAGCTCTTTCCCAATCAGTTTTGTTCCTGTTCACTTTTTAAGTCCTACCACAGTACAGCCCCCTTCTCCCAGCTCTCCCGAGATAAGTTTGAAAGGAAGTGCTATTTTAAGTAGTAGATTCTGTCATGTAGCATGCTGTGTCAAACAAACTGGCTGTCAAAGTGCTGCGGTGCCAGCGGACAAAGTATTACAGTCACAAACTGCCCATACCTGTCGGTGCTTGATAGGGATGTAATGCTATTATCAGTATCCAGTAGGGATGGCACGGTACATGAAAAAACACCCGAACCGTTTGGTTCGTTTGTCTCGGTTCGGTTCGTGTGCGTCGTACGGTTCGACGCATGCGCAATGTAGCCCCGTTCTCAGACAGTTTCGCGCGAACATATAGTGACTATGTGCTGATTCTGAATGCGTCTCTCATGTTGACTGACAAGGGAGTATACTTTAAAGGCTTGCACACTCAACTGTTTGCGAAAAGGAGCTTTGTTCTCGAGTATCCTAACGTTACCTCTCTCATTCGGCACAAATCCAAATATTGCATAATATTTCCATATTTGCGATGTAACGTATCTGAATGCGAAACTATAATTTATGTAAATGATAAGCTTTGTACTTCAGTCGTGTTCCAACGGTGACACAGAGGCGCGCGCGCTGATGTTTGGCTCAATGAATTTTATTTTGATAAAGTACCAACTACATTGTCAAGTTAGCAACGATGGGACTGATGTGTTTTGTGTATGTGTGTGTGTGTGTGTGCGTGCGCGCGCTCCGGCGCGATCACTTCAACGGTTTCCTTATACCAGCAGAATCAACTTTAAACACATATTGTCTTATTAATAATCACTGTATAAAGGTCTGCTTTTATTTGTGTACACACAATGAAAACAAAACAGATTATAATAAATATATATATATATATATATATATATATATATATATATATATATATATATATATATATATATATATATATAACATGTAGTAATATTTAGTATTTTCACATCTAAATGGAAAAAAATTGTAATTTGCACTACTGTCTCTTCAAAATAAATGAAAAGAAACTGAGCATAGTAGATGCTCAACTTCCATAGGAATGAATTGAAAACACTCGCTCCGCTGCGCTCGCTACGTGCCAGTGGAAATGCTCTGTAAGACTCCTTTGTTCACTTCATTTTACTGCGGATTCGTTTGCAAACAAGGTACAATTTGAGGCAGGATTTTCAAAAAGATTGAAACTGAAAGACGATGCTGTGCCGACTGTTATTTTCCGACAGTAATGTTGCACCAATGTTGTGTAAGTAACTGTTTTTATTGTGGTCACTATTGCTTTGTGTCTTATTACAGATCGTTTGATATGTACTGAGTATTTATGCAATTTTAATCACAGCAGCGTCCATCTGTAAAGGATGTAGGTTGTCAAACATACACAAGCCAATTTGTTAGCCAATCATAGCAGTGGGCGTTTACTTCCGAGTCTGCAATCTGCCGCACCGATTCAAACAGAGCGTTCTGATGAGGGGGGTTAAAAACGGACAGATTACTTTAGCTAATAGCCTATTACTTTAAAATTATGATGTTTTTTATGTAAAAATCTTGATAACATTATAAGTGGACCTCAGAGAACAGTACAAAATAGTACAAAAGGCAGTTCATGACCCCTTTAAAATGTTATGCTTGTAATATAAATTCTAAAGAAGAAAAAACTGCAAAATAGAAGAATTTTGCTTAATCACAAGTTTAGATTTACCAATATATATATACATTTAACATTATAGTAATGGGGACTTTTTCTCAGCAATTGGAATCTTTTGAATCTTTTCACCAGAAGGATTTGTTTGGCTTAGTTTCCTGAGTGGTTCAGTCACTCTTTCTGCATGTTACATTGTTACACCAGGAGGTGGTGACTAATGATTGTTTTGTTATGAGTGACTCACTAAATCATTCACTCAACTGACTCGTTCAAAGATGCCTCACTGATTCTGTTTGTTTACATATTAGTTCAGTTGGTCCAATAAATAAAAGTTTCCTTTACAACACTTAAATGAAAAAATATGAGTATATGATTCATTCCCTAAATGATTCATTTAGAAAACACTGATACCACAAACAAAATACCACTTTTTAATATAAATGTTGCAAAGTAGAGGTCTGCGCGGGACTATTTTTGTTAGTTGACTATTTTTGCACCCACCTGCTCCTATTATATATCCACTCTTTGTTCACCCGCTTTCCGCTTAGAATAATTTTCTTCCCGACCGTTCCCGCTAAATTTTCCTCCTTTCCAGAATCTCACATTTAAATTTCCGCTACTGAAAGAAAGAGAGATGGGCTAACAAATAAAAGTGTTGTCTGCACAAAATTGTATTTGTTATTTTATTCATCTTGTCAAGAGTTTTGAATTTATTTTAGGGATGTAACGGTATGAAATTTCTTATCACGGTTATAGTGACCAAAATGATCACGGTATTATTAAAATGTGCTGGAGATGTTCAAAAAGTACAGACACACAAATCACTTCACCAAGCTTTATATTTATAAATCAACAAACAACGAATACAATGACTTTTTGCATAATCACTAAAACAAAATTACCAATGATGTTCAAATAGCATGTTCAAATATCTAACGTAAATGTTCAAATAAAGCTTTGAAAAAGTTTCATATAAAGGTAAACCTCACATTTCAGCCTTTAAATAAAGAAAAGGGTTAAGTCAAAATGATGATTGATTAATAAATGGTTATATACTTTTTATCTGCTCCATAAATAATTCTAGATAATTCCCTCAGGACTCTTTTAAAACCTCCCAGCTTTTCCGCCGTGTTTTCACTCAAAACGAAACTAAGTTACTCTGCTGCTGTGCGCATGTGAGATTGTTACTGAAAACTGTGCTTTATGCTGGACAGTATTGTATTTTTTTTAATGATAGTATTTCGGTTTTAACGATAATTAAAAAATGAAACGGTAATACTAACCGTGGTGAATTTTATCATGATTTATCGTCAAACCGGTAATCGTTACATCCCTAATTTATCTACAGCAAAATGTTAAATGAATTTTGTGTCTTAAGACACAAAATTCGTTTAACGTTTTGCTGCCAGCACCGTAGGAAAAAAAAGTGTTGTACAAAAATTGTATTTCTTTATTTTTATTCGTCTTGTCAGGATACAATTCGTTTAACATTTACAACACAACAATAAAAAGTGTTGCAGAGAAAAAAAATAAAAATTGTAGGTTGTTCAAAAATAGCCTATTAGTTATTTTTATTCGTCTTGTCAAAATACTAAATTCGTTTAACATTTTTCTGTACACAGTAGGAAAAGTTTCGCAGAGAAAAATAAACAAATAAATAGGCTACGACATCTGTCATTTAAAATGATAGGCTAAGCTAAATATAAACAAAACCAAGTTGAACGTCCTTCAAAGACAGCGCATACACACTTCGCTCCATCCTTATTCTGCTCTATCCCTCATTGACAACCTGCCTGTTCTGTCTGAGGCCGTATATTTACCTCCGGTATGCTACAGCCTGCTCTGAGCATAGCCACGCACATGCTGCGCACAGACCTCACAAATAAAATGCGTGACGCAGAAAGCACTGGTTCAAGCGTGCAGCGCATGCATAACAGTCCTGAGTGCAGGCTGTACCGGTGGTCAATAAGAATAAAGCGCAGAATCTGTGCTGTTCTGAAAGGACGTTGTGAATGGGATATTGTTAGACTGCCTGCTCCCATTCAAATTACACCAGAGTTACGACCGCTACCACGTTTTATTCGGGATTTAATCCCGCGTCACAAGAAATCTGGTCGGGTCCCACAGTTCCCGCGGGAGAGCCTCTATTGCAAAGTGGTCATCACTGAGATTCAGTATATTTTTGCAATATTAAAGTCTCTCTTTTATTTTCTCTCAGGCTGTTGCACAGGGGTTTGGAGGTGCATGTGACCGCTCACACCAATTGTGGGGACTCCGAGTATGGCCTTAGCTGGATGCCCAGACTACTTCCTCCATCATCCAAACTACCAGGTAAAGCCTAGTATAGAAGTATCTGTATTGCCCCTTCTGAAGCAATGGAGTCTACAGAGCTTTCAAGTTCAGCAGGGCACTGTGTCAGTGTTTCCTGACCATGCTGTAATGACTCCTCGAGCGGAATCTGCACTGAAAACCTGAACGCTCACATGCACAAATCCTCCTGAACTAGCACGAGGGGACTCATCGCTTCAGCACAGCGGTTCCCGAGGGTTCTGTGGCATGTCCGCATGCCTTTCGTCGCCATGGCGTTTCCATGGTGCCGCACAGCTGACATGCTGACATGCAAAGTGGCGACTGTTGCTATTTATACCCGGGCTACACAGTCAGCCCTCTCTCTATATTTGACTCTGCTTGTCTTCTCACTCTCTCTAATATGATTCCTTTCGTTTAAATTTTATAAACTATCCAGCACTTCCACAAACTGTTTCTTTCTCAGACCCTCCCACTTCTTCCCTGCCCCCACCCGGGATGGCTATACAAGTGGCTGGTGCTTGTGAACGTGGCAGAGCTTGAGTGTATACGGTGAAGGCAGGGGTGTGGGCCACCCCCTGTCTGTGGCCGTATATAACTCTGCAGGGGGTTTCTCAGAGCCACAGGCACCTGGCCTGGATCTTCCCAAGCAGGGGGGGGGCAACGCAGCCCAAATATTCACTTCAGGCATGCACAACTCAGGAACCCTGGCTTGCACTGTGGTTCTGCTCTTTTTCTCTTTGAGGCTTTAAAGGGGCCGTATATTATATTTAAAACGGTACGATATCATAATTTTGCTCAATTCTATATTTCATACGCTGCAGTTGCGAAGTGCACCTGTAGGTGTCAGTGCTTCCCAAATTGCTGCGCAACTGATAAATGTGACAACAGAACAACGCGATGGATCAAACACATGAAACTCTATCAACGCCCCCGAAATTAATAAATAAAGAGAACAATAGAAGTGAAATATGGCATTACTTTGGATACAAAACAGATGACAAAGGTGAATGAACTGACCTTACTGCACCTGTATGCGAGCGTTGCTATAATCATGTTGCCACAGGGACACATCAAATCTTTTTAAGCATTTGTTGCTTGCTCATCACTAATAAATTCAGATTTAATTTGAACTTTTATTTACAACTGATCAGTGCACATACAGATGTAATACAGTAGGCTCAAATCTGCGTGGGTGGCACGCTCGAATCAGTGAAGTTTTGGTCACTTAATATATGCACTTGCATTTCATACAATCAAATATTAATTGGATTTGAATTGAGCAAGAGTTTTGCTATATTAATTTTAGTATCAATGATATGAAGGGAATGTTTCTGACACACGGCCGATCGCTAATATGAAGCAAGCAAGAGAATGTGATTTATATTTAATGCTTTTTCTTTGGCTGAGTCTGAAATCTGAAAACAATCAGAGAGAGAGAAGTAATAATGTGATTTTGAATATTACTTTGTTAGAATAACACTTTACAATAAAGCAACGTTTGTTGCATTAATTGCGCAACTTCAGTTGTATATTTTTTTTTCTTCTTCAAACTCAGTCAAAATGTAACCTATGTTCCTGGTAGGTTTCTGTCTGTTTTTAATAGGGCTGTCGAGATAATCGCAATACCGCGCTATTGACGAGCATAACCGCAGAGGAATGCAACAACCGCAGCAACCGCAATATTTCTGTGTTTTCTTTTTCATAAGGTTACGCCCTTCTCGTTTTACACTTCGTGCATGTGTACTGAATATTAGTAATGATAACAATGTGTACCATGCTGATTGTATACAGAAGCTCAGTAAATTTGCCCTTAACAAGCCTAAACAGACTGTGTGCGAATGAGAGAGAGATCGTCTGATCGCGTGCGATTTACCTGTCTGTCCTTCAGGCCGAATCATGTATATTTGTGAAAACAGGTTGTCATGTCCAAGGAAAGCGAAATCTCTGTCTTAGCATCAACGCTCTGCTGGTCAGCAGAGCCTTTAAAAGTGATGCAGTTTTTGAACGTGTAGTTGAATGAACGGTTTAAAGACTCACTAAAAGACAGTCTCCTGCCACCACTTTGAGGCGAAACAATGAAACTGCACTGACTGACAGCCCTTCTAGAACTCGCAGGTGAAATATTAACAGAAAAATCTTGTCAGTCAGATTCGAGGATCAGAACTAACTGATATATAATACAGTGCCCTCCAAAATTGGAACAGTGCAGACAAAATTGTTCTGTGGAGTCAAGACATTTGCAAATATGATGAAAAGATGAATATGAGACAAAACTACAGAATGTCACATTTTATTATTAGCCGTTTCAACATGTTTTACCAAATAAAAAGAACAGCACTTTTAGAGTTCATCCCACTCCCACAAAGCTATTATGTAGTTGCAGATCCCTTGTGCACAATCACAGCAGTGAGTCTGTGACCCAAAGACATCACCAGACTCTTGGTCTCATCCTTTGAAATGCTTTCCCCAGCCTTTAATGCAGCCAATTCCAATTGTTGCTTGTTTTGGGGAGTTTGTGCCTTTACTCTCCTCTTCAGCTGGTGAAATTCATGTTCAATCGGATTTAAATCTGGAGATTGACTTGGGCAATTGAATACTTTCCATTTCTTTGCCCTTATAAACTCCTTGACTGAACTGGCAGGGTGTTTTGGGTCATTGTCCTGATGGAATATGAAGCACTTCCCAAAGAATCTGGTGGCATTTTCTTGAATATTGGTAGGCAAGATGGTACACTTCTAAATTAATTCTACTGTCATCAAACATTAAGTCATCAGTAAAGTTGAGAGGCCTGTTCCAGAGGCAGCCATTCAGGCCCATGCCACGACACCACATCCACCATGCTTTACAGATGAGGCTGTATGCTTGGGATCATTTGCAGTTCCCTTTTTTTTTTTATCCACATTTTTGCTTTCCCATCACTTAGATAAAGGTTCATCTTTCTCTCATTGGTCTATAAACACAGTTCCAAAGCTCTCCTGGCTCAACTTTGTGCTTTTTTGCAAACTCTAATCTTGCCTTTCTATTTTTGGTGTTGGTCAGAGGTTTGCATCTTGCTGAGTAGCATCTGTAATTCTGTGTCAAAGTCTTCTGAGGACAGTAGATTGTCAGAGCATCACCCCAGCTTTCTGGAAGTTGTTGGTGATTTTACAGACACGTCTTTTAGGGTTCATTTTCACAGCTTTTATTATTTGTCTGTCATCAACTACTGTTGTTTTCTCAGCCGATCAGGTAGTTGTTGGTTGCTGGTGGTTTTCAAACTCTTGATTTCTCCATGCCCTTTGTTTTTGCTATAGCTCTAATTGACTTCCTCTTTTCTTTTAGCATCCAAATTGCTTGCTTTTCTCTCAAAGTCAGCTCCATCATTTTCATCCTGGTTTGTGTGTGTCATCATCGAATGCAAGATTCTGATCACTTAGACAGACCTGTGAGGCAACTGCTCCAATACTTATGCTCAGATAGAGGAATGATAGAGGAATGAAACTCTAAAAGTGCTGAACTTCTTAGCTGGTAAAACATCTATGTGTTGAATCACCCAATAATAAAATGTGACGTTCTGTAGTTTTGTCTCATTCATCTTTTAATCATATTTGTAAATGTCTTGACGCCACAGCCAACAGAGCAATTTTGTCTTTACTGTTCCGATACTTTTGGAGGGCACTGTATATATGCTAACAGTAGTCTAACGATATTATTGTCAGGTTTATGTTTTATGTGGACTGTTATTTTGTCATTCTCTTCTGTTTACTGCACTTCCTGTTTCAACGCGATTTAGTTTTGGTTTCATTGGTTTCTGAATATGACCTTGTTACATTGTAACACATAAAGTTTATATATGTGTAGATGTATGTATGCGGTAATACCGCATACCGCGCTATTGAGCCACTCAAAATTACCGCAAGGGAAATTCCTTCACCGCGACAGCCCTAGTTTTTAACCCCCTCATCAGAATGCTCTGTTTGAATAGGCGTGGCGGATTGTAGACTCAGAAGTATATGCCCACTGCTGTGATTGGCTAACAGTTGTGCATGTTTGACAGCGTACATTCCTCACAGATGGACGCTGCTGTGATTTGTCAAAAAAGCATAAAGAACTGCATAAATACCAAACATTAAATATCCGTAAGAAGAGACAAATCAATAGTGACCACGTAATGAAAACAGTTACTCACACGTATGTTGCTACATTACTGTCGGATTCAATCTTTTTGAAAATACAGAATCAAATTGTGCCTTGTTTGTAAATGAATTCACAGTAAAATGAAGTGAGCAAAGGACCAAGTTCATCCTGATGCAGTCTAGATCTTCATTAAAAAGATCCACTCTTTCCTTACATTGGGATCAGAAGGAAGGTAATACAAACACTGTTTTTCCACAACTTGGCACTGCACAGCATCTTGTTGTCTTCAGAGTATCTTTGTTTGGTTTCTGCGTAGACCTGTGTTCGCCTCTCTTGTAAACACTACGTGCTCGAATCAGTGGGCGGGGCTAAACAGGCAGTGATGTAGAAGCAGGCATTGTTCTTCCTCTGTGGAGGTGGTGCTTATCCACACTATTACATCATAGAGTAAAACATTCCACAAGCTGTTGTTTTGGCAAACTGCCTTCAATATAAGCTCTTTTTAGACTAACAACAAAGTTTTGAGTTCTTCTTATAAGAAGTCATTGTACTATAAAAGACATCCTGTATGTCAGAAGAATTGGGAATTTGGGTTTCTCAGTTCGTATCCCCTTTTATATCGTTTTATCCTTGTATTTTCTTACTATTTTTTTTTTTTCGGTCTACACTTTTTATTTTCTTCCTGCCCAGTGTTTCTCTATATGTAGTCCATATAGATTTTTTTTTTCCTGATAAGTGTACATCTTTATTCTTTTATTCTTTATCTTTCTTGGTATCGTATCTGAAAATTTATTTCAGTCAGTCTGTTATACATTATTTTTCTTCCTCTTTAGTTATGGTTAGGGATTAGTTACATGGAGAGTTGCAAGTCTTAAGTTGCTTGTAGTTAATGAGAATGACGATTAGGATCAGAGGTCACAGGTCAAAAGGAGACTTGGAATTGTGTTTCAGGTTTATAGCTGGGTGTTTGGTCACCAAGAGCCAAATGGGAAAGTTGAGCAGTTGTGTTAATATTTGTGTATCACATCAGTGCCTAGAATGGCCAAGTTATAGCTTTCGGGGTCAGAGGTCAACTCCAAAATGCTTTGGATTTCTAACCACTCTTAAGCCTAGTCAATAGCCAAGGCTCTACTTGGGTCACGTGACCTGCCTTTCTAGGAAATTCGCTGTCTTTGTTGCCCCGTGGAATCAGCTGGGGGGTTAAGGTTTACATAACGGACACAAGGCCGGGAGCCCATCCAAGTACAACACACACACACACACACACACACACACCCACACCCACATATACATATACACACACCCCCTCTCGTATTCCTCTGTCATCCCCGGCTACAGATCCTGGTGCGTTCCACTTTTGAGCTTACTTGAAGAGATTAAAAAGTATGTAAAAAGCCTTTACAGTTTGAATTTAAAGTAATATGGCCCAAATTAAACCCTGTTTAAATGAGCAAATAAAAAGTGAATTCCTTCTGTTGTTGTTGTTGTGCAGCATTTGTTGACTTTTTTGGTCTTAACACTGCAAGATTAACAGTACACTGGCTGAAGCATTAGAGAAGCTTTCTCAGAGCTGTAAATTTCCCTTCTCGTTTTTATAGATGTTTTTCTCTTTTCTGAGAGCCGGCTGGCTTGGTGCAGCGTGAAGAGAGAGCAGAAGAGAGAAATAGAAAGAAGGCAGGCAGAAAAGAGAGCATGGGGACCTCTGGCAGAGGCTAGTTCCTGGAAACTCTGCTTCCATGTTCTTAGGTTTCCTAGAAAACTGGAAATTGAAAATGTGGCTTTATTTTTTATTATTTTTTCTGGGACGACTACTTCCAGCTTTGTGCATTCTGCTTTGAATTATATGGTGTGAGATTGTGTGTGCGGTTTGAGAGCACTAGAGCTGTTGCTGTGTGCATAGTTTGCCTTTTTTGCTCGGCATTCTATGTTGATGCATTGGAATGATGGATGGGACTTTCATATACACATATGCAAAGACATGCATTATATATATTTTTTGCTCACATTGATTCTGTTTTTGAATTAAGTCCACATACAATATATACTGTATATTTGTGCATTGCCATCAATTTGTTTTAGGTTATAGACATATAAATTAACATGTATTGTGCAGTTGTTGAATGAGCACTGTGCTATGTCTGAACTAATTGCAATGTATTTTATGTATAATCATTTTTTATTCTTAACTGTTTTAAATTCATTTTAAATCAATTTTTATATAATTTCCTTTTTTAATTTTTTTTTATTGTTTTTTGTTGTGATTTTTTTTTTTTTTAATGACTATTTTACTTCCTTTTATGTAAAGCACTTTGAATTACCACTGTGTATGAAATGTGCTATATAAATAAACTTGCCTTGCCTATTATTTCAGAGATGAAGTCTATATTGGAGTATTTGCCCATTTCCAAATTATAACTGAGATGCAAACTATGACATTTAAAGAATAGGTCACCCAAAAACTGTCATCATTTACTCACCCTTATGTCGGTCACTTTCTTTAGTGGAACGCAAAAGAAGATTGGGCCTCTCAAGCTTCAAAAAGCATGCAAAATCATCATTAAAGTATCATAAAAATATCCCATATGGTCTTCCAAGTCATTTATTAGTTTTATGTGAGAAATAGACCAAAACTTATTCACTGATAATCTTCCCGTCTTACTGGACCATTAAGTCAAAAAGTCAAAACTGGATCAGTTAGTTTTGTAAACTGGATCAACTAATTCATTAAAAGATTCGATTCAGAAAAATTATTCACTCGTGATCATGAATCAGAAATCGCTGATACATTCATGAATGCAGATGTCAAAATTTTCATTGAGTAACATTGTAAATTTCAGTCTGTTCCTCACATGACTTCAGAAGATTTGAAATATAGTATCCACTACAACATAGTTGATATTATTTGTTTTTTTAATATAATTTTTATATTATTTATTTAAATGTGTATATAGCCTACTTATATGTATGTAATGTAATGTAATATATTGTAATCTTGTGATCCCAATATTAACCAAGATATTTGATTTATGATTTTTGTCATCGTTGAGCAACCTTGCTTTCAATCCTCATTCACTTTCATTATTTTGAAGAGTGACCAGTATTTATTTATTTTTTTTCAAAAAAATAACTTTTTTTTTTTTTTACTTGATATAAGAAAGTAAATCATACAAGAACATTATAAGGGTGAGCGAGTGATGACAAAATTTTTTGGGGGTGAATTGTTCCATTAAAGATTAGAAGTATACACATTAGAAGCACACTATAGCCTGAAATTCTCATGAAGTATTGGTCATGACATAAAGTGGCGGATACATCAGCTTGCATGCATCTCTTCATATATATTTTTATGTTCCTACTTGAGCTGTCTGACCTCCGTTTTTTTCTTCACTTTTTGTTCTTCAGGACAATGTTGACCGCACCCCCTCTCACAGACCGTCTAATCTCATCGGTTCAAGCTTCCAGCAGTCGTCCAATCTGAATTCTCCTAATCACCCAGGTGGGTTATTAAAGGGTCGTTCTCTGGTTTTATTCCTGTACATTCAGTTGACCATTCGCAGGGAGCTTGATTGATAGGCGACCTGAACAATCAGAACACGGATATTATGTGCCGTTGCTGCTATCTGCCATCTTGCCCGATATCGCCATACAAATCCATGTTAAAATGTGGCAAAAAAGATCGACTGAATTTAAACTTCTTTAATATAACTAAATATAAAAATAAGCTGTGCTGTTATTGGTTGCCACAGTAACGGCAATAAGCTAAGGAAATCCTCTTAATGTACTTGTTTTGCATACAAGATTTGCCCACGTCCAGCACTGTACTGGCTCGCAGCGCTTGAGTTAAAGGGGTGGTTTACTGCGATTTCACTTTTTTCATTTTAAATAGTGTGTAATGTTGCAGTTGGTGCATGAACAGTATCTGCAAAGTTGCTTCGCTGAAAGTTCAACGTAAGCGGAGATATCGTCTTTTAAAAATCAGGAAGTTTAATGCCTACAAAAACGACTCATATGGGACTACAACGAGATACTTCCTGGGTTGCATACGAAATAAACCCATCAACCCCTCCCTCCGGAACATGCAAAAAAGGGGGCAAGGCCATGTTCTGCGGCTTTGTCGCAGAGGAAGCGTTATAGTGGAGAGTTAGCCGTGCCGTCGAAACGGTGTTATTTTCACCCAGCTGTCAGCTCTTCTGTGTTCGGGCTTCCTACGGACGCTGTAGTTCGTCAACAACGGTTAAAATTTATGTTTGATTATGTTCAATTACAATCTTAGCTCTCTGTGCTGCGCATTTTACGGAAGACAGCTTCCAGAATCTACACGAGTTCAATGCCGGATTCACACAGAAACTATTACTAAAACATGGAGCAGTTGTTGTTGGGCCACAACCTGTAAGTAAGATTTCATAATTTTAAATGTATTTGCATGTATAATTTCAGATGTAATATTTTAGTTTTATCAAGGACGTAAACAAATGCCAACGCTGGCTTTAGTAGCCAGTTCGTTAAATGCTATTTTGTGTGTCTTTGACAAACGCGTACAAACATTTTGGACCCGAATTTGTAATTATGTACTAATTTGTAAATGTATTTTCCATGTATACTTTGACGTAATTTTTTGATTTGATCAAGAACGTAAACACAAGCAGACACTGTTTGGTTAGTAGCCAGTTAGTTCGATGCTATTTTGTGTATAAGACAAACGTGTACAAACTTCAAAAAATGATATGTTATCACAACAGCAAACTTCCATTCAGAAACGTTTGTAAGAGCCGTGCTTGCGGAAGTTCTGCTTGACTCTCTTCATTACCGCTTTCTGGGTCTGATTCTGGCTCAAACTGAAGGCAATATTGACACCATTATTTACATTTGACCGGAGCACATGCAACTGTCGCTCGTGAAGGTAATGGGCGTGAAGTTTCAATGTGCAGTACGCCGTTTAGTCAATCACAACACACCGATCACAACTAACCAATCTGAGCCCATCGCCTGTTTCTGAGGGAGGGGTTTCAGAGAATCAGGAAGTCAACCGGTCGTTCAAATGACAGAGGAGAAAGCGGCTTACAATAAAGGTGAAATATATGAAAAATAAGGCGTTTTTTTAACAAACGAAACACGAACATGTTATATTGCACCCCATAAACACAATCAAGCAAAGAAAAAAAGCAGTAAACCACCCCTTTAAAAAAATAAAAAAGACTGAGTGTTAAGTAATAAAATGTTAAAACGTGTGCTCTTTTCGTTCTGTCGGGAGCTGTATGTACATGTGCTGTGCACTCATCTGTTTTCAGTGCAGCTAACCTCTCGTCGCTTTGTCATCTTCCCACTCATTAAAGTATGACACATCCTTTACTGCAAAAAGACGGTCATTGCGACACTGTAAAGTGATGAAACTATGGCGCCATGTGCTTTTTAAACCATTTTCATAGGTTTCAGGTTATATTGTTGGCTCGTAAAATATGTAAATGTGCATGCCCAGTAGCCGCAGCTGTATCCCTTCTAGCCTTAACCACAAATCAGACAGGAGAGTAGATTAACTTCGGTGGACTTAAACTTGAAAAATGGTGTGTTCCGCAGTTGAAATAAAATACTTTCTGTTGTTTATTCATGTCAATTTTGTGCTTTACATAAATATGAAAAGACGATCGGCTCACATGTTTGAACTGAGGCAATACAGTGATCTGTCACGAAACTTTAAAGAGCCACAAAACTGTATTTATTTTTTGAATTTCTTTTAAAAAATAACAAAATTTGAAAGCTGAGAGTCCTGACTCCTTGTTTCATACCAGAAGTAACCTACTCTGTCTTGTCTGTCGGCACGTTTTCAGTTTCCTCTTTGCTCTGCCATGTATTTTTCACTGCGTGAGAACATGATTTGTAGTGTGAGAGCGGCAATGTTTGTCGGGGATGGCAACAGTAACTAAGGAGGGCGGGTCTTTGCAAACGGTCAATTACTTTAGTTCTGTTGCATTTTGAGTGGCAACATCTAATTGGATCGCACGGGCAGCATTTGTCCTCAGGAGCATTGTGGAGGTCACTGGGTTCTGTAAGGTCACAGAGGTTACTGGCGACCCCTCCTGTAGCTGCGGTGGTTGTGTGCACTTAGCGTTGTATATCCTCCACTAGCTGTGCAAGCCAGGGCCTTCCCCGAATTGCTAACCATTTTCTAGCCGTGAGCAAGGCTGTTGGCCGTGGATCTTGTGTGCATGAGTGTGTGTGTATATGTCCTGCTCTGCTCTCCAGATGCTGCCTTGCTTTAACATGTCACTACCCTGAAGCATATGGATTTTTCAGAAAGCCACAGCAGGCTATTGTGTGTAGACATATATACACTGTGGGCTGGTTACACTGGTCAGGGTTATAAAAACTGGCATTGCTGACATTGATACATGCATACATCTTGGCTGTCTATTGTTGTGTTTTTTTTGTTTTTTTTTTAATAATTCTAAATACTAATTTATAGTAAGTAACCCTACCACTTAAAGCAGGGACTGGGTCCAATGAGCCCCTAGGAAGTCAGAAGGTTTATATATGTATACACACACACACACACACACACACACACACACACACACACACACACACACACACACACACACACATATATTTATCCTTTATACATAAATATAGCTGCCTTTTTTATTTTAGGAATTGAGTCCTCCAAACAAAAAACACCTTGGTATAAAATTGTTTTAAAACCCCTGCATCCGGGAAAACAGTAATACAAATTATTTATGATTCATTTGTCCAAATGAGAGCCTCATCAAACTGAGATCAAAGAGAGAGTTTGTCATATTTAGTTAACTTCTCGGGACAAATATGTATGCTAAGTAAACAGTCTTGATGCGGACTTTTTATTAACTTCTTCTGTTTATATTCTGAGGTAATGATGTTATCTTTCCTCAACTCTGAATCCTCTCACAAAATTTTCTGCATATTTAGATGCTCAATAAGACATTATTTAGTCTGCATATTAAGCCAGTTTCCTCGTGGGGAAGGTTGATGGCTTCCTACTGGGCAGGTCAAGATGGCAGTACTCCTGTATCCCATACATACACAGGCATAAACCTATAAATCTTTCTTGTGTTTGTTTCTGGTCCTCTGTGGCAAGCCACTGGGTGGGTGGGGGTGCATGAGTACATGCTTGCACTTACATGCCTGTTTGCGCTCTATAAGTTGAGGCTGGAGTTATATGAGGTGACCTATATTCAGTACACACAAAGAGAAAGAGAGAGAGAGAGCTGGGCACATGAGGTTGGACCGTCTTCTGAAACACAGTTCCACAGTGAGGAAAGAGAGCTGAAAGAAAAACAACAGGAAAGAGACAGTCTGTCTGACAGTATTAGCCACTGAAGAGATCTGTGTATCCTCTTTCGAAAAAAATCACTGCTAGCTACAGCTAGGAATCTTCTTCTAGATTGCTAATGAATGTTATAATTAGCTCTGTAGCTAATTGACCATTTATTTGCACTTTATTGTTTGTTATTGTTAGTCATTTGACAAGGTCTGATATTAATAGTTAATGTATTGTGTCCCTCTTACAATAATTAATAAACCAGAGTGAACTTACTATATGGTTGTAAGTAACGTTCTGGAACGTTTGTTAGACTTGTCCACTAAATTAGACCCTCACAGGGAGCTTGATTGACAGGCGATCTGACCGATCATAACGCCGAATCCGCCAAAACCGAGAGTAGGTTAATGTAGGTGGTCTTGAACTTAAAGGAGGGGGAGGGGGAGGTACAATGCTGTTTCATGCATTCAGAGTTGTTTACACTGTTAAAGAGTTGGATTCTCATGCTAAGCATGGACAAAGTTTCAAAAAACAATTTGGACGTATAACAGAGTGTTTCTGTGCCAAAAATCTCACTTCCGGGTTTGTACAAGTTTCGGGGAGTTTTTTTCGATCGTGGCTCTTGCTGACGTAAACAACGGTGGAACTCCTTATATGGGCATTTCTCCCGGAAGAACGCGCTGGTGCATGCATCGACCAGAGCAAGAGCAGCCCGTCAACGCGCTTCATTCGGCTGCACTGCACGGGACTTGCTCGGGAAGAATGTCTCTAAAGAAATGTGTTTTTGGTTGTGATGGAACGACAACCTTGTTCAGCTTCCCAAAGAACCCAGCGTTACGTAAACAGTGGATGCAGTTTGTTTTTCCGGGGCAGCAACAGGGTTTCTCAAGTGTGTTTGTTGATGAACGTTTTATAAACAAGGCCCAGTTCGATGCTGGATTTGTACATCGTTTAATACTGAAAGATGGAGCATTCCCAGCTATAAAAGCTCCCGGTCATGATTCAGAACTGCAGACAGTTAGTGAAACGGCATCAAATGTCTCTGTTTTATTGGCGATCGGCGCAAGTTCTCGTCACTCTTTAGCTCCGCCCACGGCGCGCCTGCAGGAGCTCAGCTTTTTTCGAAAATAATCGTAAAGCTGTATCTTTCTTTTATGAATATGATAAAACTAAATACTTTTTGGAGATATGAATGATGCAGTACTACTCTATAGGTACTCAAGATTAACATGAGATTGGGTGAAACTGTGTGCGTTATGCCCCCTTTAAAATAGTGTATTGACATCTTTCCACAGCTGAAATAAAATACCTTCTAATGTTCATTCATGTTTATTCCTTGCTTTAATAGCAACCGTAACTAAGGAGGGCAGGTCTTTGCAAAGGGTCAATTAGACACGCCCCCTCTTTCTAAAACCCACCCTGAAAACAATCCAGCATGCAGTCAAGAGTTTAACTTGAATATGATGCATTGAGGATTTATAATTTGCAAGTGTGAGAACAGGATGGTAACATACAAGAGCCTAGTGCTGTCAAAAGACCCGGTACTTTGGTACCAGGTCGGTACTAAAGAAATGAAAACGTCAAGGTACCAGGTTTTTTTAAGTACCGGTGGTACCGAGTAACGTTACTCGGTCAACCTGGTTCTTGACGCGTACGGCTCTATGATTTCTACAATGCAGAAAACACGGATGGAATCTCGGAATCCAGTTATAAAAACAGACTTTACAGTTTAACACGGAATGTCACAGAATTTGTCAAAGTTTAGATGATTTAATCAAAAGTAGGTCATTACACAAATCAAATCGCGATTATGGACCAGTATCTGTAAATATTAAGCCGCAAAAGTCGATTCAAATTTGAATCCTGTGTGTTCTGCATGTCTCTGTGTGAATGAATGAATGGCAGAGATGCCTGGTTTTGTTTACTACATGCACTGAAGCGCGCATGATGCTTGCAGTGATTTCAGCATCTGCCATCTCAATGAGGACATAAATACATAAACAACATCTCCAGAACTGCTCTGAGAGTCACTTCACGAGCATTTTACCGTTTCATTGAGTAAAACCAGCGTCAATTTAAAGGTATTCATGGCAACCCGTCAAAATAAAAGTTCGGTTTAACTAAAGACATTGGACCATTACTATTATTTAGTAGAATGTATGTGATAGGCTACTACTACTACTGTTGAAAAAATTAATAAAACTTTATTTTTTAAGAAATAATTTCACACTATTTCTTTTAATTTTAATAGTAAATCCCCTTTATTTACCAAAAAATTAAATGTTTAAATTTCATTAATTAAAAGACAAATTAAATTTGTTTACTGTTTTTCATACTTTTATTATTTGCGGAAAAACATGAAACACAATTTTAAATAAGTATAAAGAATGGCATTGATTTTTGTACATTTTATTTTTGTTTGACTTTATTAATAAAAAAATGTTTTTGTATTCTGTACCGAATACAAAAACATTGGTACCGTGACTACAAGAGCCTATAGCATCACCATGTACTATAGTAATGTCATTTTTAAAATACCATGATAATAGCATGTTATTTTACATGTAGGAAGTTAATGCCATGGTTTTTTTTATGTAAACTTTAATAAAATGAGTTTACCTTGGTACAACATGCAAAAAACATGGTTTTACCACGATAACATACAAAAAGAACCTATGGTGTCAACATATACTGTGGTAATGTCATGTTTGGTCATACCATAGTAATTATATAGTTTTTTAATTTTATAGTTTTTTTAATGTTACTATGGTAATAGCATGTTCTTTTATATGTAGCATGGTATTACCATTGTTTTTAAAGTAAAAGTAACCTTACATGGTAATACCATGGTGTATTGTGGAAATGTTTGTATTTGTTAGTAAGGTGACTTTAAGGAATGTGAAATAGAGAAAAGAGGAAGGGAGTGTTTGGAAAGACGAGGAAAACTTTAATAGCTCTCAATGCATATTTGGACCATGAGAGAGCGGTAAATGGGAAGATGCTCTTTGACAATCACTTGTACTCGCTGTACCTCTTGAAGATCTTGTACTTCTAGTACCTCATTGTTTTACAGTCATATTCATCTTATTTTATGTGCATGTTTGTGCTTGAGGAGACACCAGGGCACTTGCTGAGTTCTCTCCTTTCATTCACGAAAACTTACACTCGGACACACGCGAAATTGTGTGGGTCTGGGGTATGTATGGAATACAACGGCGGTTCGAACGCTGCTGTTATTCTGCAGGAATTCAGAAGCAGAGCTTTGATTTAGATCTGTTTTCAAAACAGATTCTCTGATTGGTCACTTGTCAGTTGTTAAGGTTACTTGGGTGTTGCTAAATTAATATTCGCTAGTTAGCTTATTTAAAATTGGCATGAAACGCATTCATCTCCCTCCTCCTTTGAGTGCAGTGGATAGGCCTACATTTCAAAATCCAATCAACAACCAATGAATAAAGTTCCTGCCTTAAATTTGTTCTTTTTTGTTTTTTTCTCTTTCTTTCGGCGCCAATGGCTTCGTGGTTAGTGCACCAACATTCAGCACAACTGTGCTTGTGGGGTCCTGAGTTTGAATCCCGTCTTATGGTCCTTTGCCGATCCTTTTCCACTCTTTCTCCACCCATTGCTTTCCTCCTCCTCTATAGTGTCCTGTCCAAATAAAGGCATAAAAAAGCCTGTAAATAAATCTTAAAAAAAAAAAAAGAAAAAGTTTTTTGGTAATCGTTATGCTCTGATGCATGTCAAAATGCGCAAGAAAATATCTGTCACCACTTCTGCTTCATTGCAACTATATATTAGTTAATATTTATTTGCAGTTGATTAAAAGTTAAATGAAAGTCATCGAACAATATTGTTCCTGCATTGTTTTCATTATATTTGTGGTTTGGACTCTATTCTAATAGAATTTAAAACATTATAGTTATTGTTCTTAGTGTGAACAGGCTTTAAATCCGTATATAATCTAGAGAAGTACTTCTGTTACTCCGGGATCTAGCTTAGCTAAATATTCTTTTTAGCTAGTCTATAAAGGTTTACTTTTGTCTATTGGTGTCTGATAGCATGGCCATCTCGCTGCCTTCTCTTTGCTTTACAAGTCTGGATCGATAAGGGACAGCACATTTCAGCAATGGTAACTGTTTGTACTGATGAACGAAAAGCACTTTGGTGACCCACACTGCACTAGCATTACATTTAGCATGATTTGCTATCCTTTTAAATTTACCAGTTGTTTGAGGAGATCACTCTAGTCTAGGGCCTTAAAAGCTTAGTTTTTATGGGTCTCGATTGCAGAAAGTGCTTCGCAACTATTGGGTCATGACCCAAAAATGTGTCTCAGGGCTGTTTTGATAAGGTTGTGGACAGCAGGGGAAAAAATAAGAAAAATAACGCTAAATGCTAATGATAAAATGAAGTTTTGGTACTGTGAAGGTTAACACTTGAGGTCATGAGGCAAAACCAGTTGAGAATCAGTAGGTTAAAGCATTTCAGTCATCAACCAAGTTAGTGAAAATACACGCCAACTATCGAACCTCTCCAGCTTGCTTCATTTAACAGGCATCTACCGTTTTTCCAGAGCAATTCCACAAACTACCTGCTGTTCCTTCCACAGAACAGAATGTATTATGATGATGTGTTTTCTGTGTGCGCAAGATTGGTGGACTGTTTGGTTTTGGATATGTCAGTGAGTAACGTTGTGGGGTCATTGACTCAAGATGAATTGCTCTGAGTCAGATTAGAGGGAATCAATCAGATCAGGGAATACTGGGAAATGTGACCAAAGCGCTGACCACTTTGGTCTTTACTCATTTAATTTGATACTGCCATCTTGTGGCTATTTATTGTTAGCGGCATTGTACATTTAGTGCATCATTTTCATAGTATATGCAAATACTGTTCAAATAAGACAATTAGATCTTGCATACTGTCGCAGATCCTTAATCGCTATGCTACACCCTCTCAAGATGCATACATATTCAATTAAACAAACCATACTTAAAAGGAAATTACTCCTAAACATAAGGGAAAACTAGTAACTAAAGTTTTTGCCTTAACATAAAGTTATATCAATTTCTGAAATTCTGGGACACCACTAAACCATAATGCATATGGAAAACAAGTGGACATGGTGGTGAATGTTCTGTGGCCGATCTGTCAAAGTGTGTCCGGAGGCTCAGCTTAAAATCATCCAGGAAGCCACAGTGGATCCTAAAAAACTCTTCCAAAGAAATGTGGGCTGGGAGAGGAGCAATGTGGAAACCACTGCTAACCAAGAACATAAATGCTCATCTCTCATCTGCCAAAGAGCACCTGGCTGATCCCCAAGACTTTTGGAAGAATGTTCTGTGAGTCAAAAATGGAACATTTTGGATGACATGCATCCCATTATGTCTGGCGTGAAGCTAAAATGGCATTCCGCAATCTAGCCGACAGTCAAACGTGGTGGTGTTAGTGTGAGAATGCCTTACTACTTCAAACTTGACATGATTGATTTAATGGTTTTGACATAATTGATTTAAAGTGCAATTGTGAAATCAAAATAAATAAATTCCCTAATAAAAATTGATGTGGTGGTGCCATGGTTCAATGCAACGTGACGTTTTATTCTATAATATATAAGAAATTTACATAACATTTTATTTTATTTTTTAATTCATTTGAATTACTTCTTATATGGTGTTATGTATAATACACATTATGTTTCAGGAGTTTGGATCTCAATATTTAAAAAAAAAATACTGTTCTTAGGTCTCTTAAGCAAGAATACACTTGGGGAAAAATAATATTGTGAAATATTATTGCAATTTAAAATAGCTATTTTCTGTTTTAGTCTATAATATCCTACAGAAACCATTCTAATATGTTCAGTATGATTAATTTAATGCATTCTTGCTGAATAAATGATGAAAATTATTATTTAAAAAGAAAAAAACTTTCCCTAAACTTTTAAATGGGAGAGTACGGTCTTTTTTTTTTTTTTTTTTTTTTTTTTACATTTTTCATTTTTGAAGTTCTTCTGCTTGACAAATGATAGTATAAATATTACACACAGTCTCTCAGTTAATATGCATAATAATCAATGATTAATTACAGCATCCTATTGTATGTGAATTGAGTGTATTTCTGAGGCTACTGTTAGTATTGTGGTTTCTGCTGAAACAATTTTGTGGCTTGTGAATGATCTCGGACTCAATCTCTTTCTCTTTCCATGCGTGTTTTGTTTTGCTTCAGAGGATGATGTAGATCTGGAGGCCCTGGTGAATGACATGGCCTCTCTTTCCTCCTATGAGAGCATCTATGCATCCTGTGGGACCCGGCATTCGGACTCAGCCCCCCTCTTGCACGGCACTGATGGCAGTGGACTCCATGGCAACAGAGTGGCCCCACTGCCACGGGCCCCTAGTAATAAAGTGACCGCCCCCCACTCTCCAGCCCAAAAGCTCCGGCGATCACAGCCAATGCACATACGGGCCGTCAGGTAATGTATAGGCATGCATTAAAAGGCCGTTCCACACTGAGCGCAATGCGAAAAAGCGAGGCGAATCGTGAACAAATGGTGCTTTCACACCAAGCGTGAAATGATTGTTCGCCTTCTGCTAATTCACGCTTGCACGCTAGGTGGCGCCAACCAACAATGCATTTTTCCTCAGATATGTATCTCATGTATGGATTTAACATCTAAAGTAAGATAAACAAAGTTTGGTTCTACACCAGAAACACAAACTATCTATAATGCTTAACAGAATAGGCTGCATCCTTAAATATAATTAGAAGTACAATTAGCATCAAGCTACAATTGAAAATGTATGTAATTATTAATGTATTTGCTTACCCACTTTAAACCATCATCGAGTGCTTGATAACTTCCGATTGTGATCTATAGTTGATTTTGATTCTATAATAAGCTGACACATAGACTCTTTGTATGTTTAATAATGCTACACTGCTAATACTGTATTTGTCATAAACATCCTCTATTGCAATAAAAAATACCATGTGCTGCATAAAAAAACACATAGAAAATATATCGTCATAATCATATGTCTATTTGCTTTCGTATTTCATGTGTAGAAAAATGTTTCGCACTTTTTTTTATTTTTTTTTTAACACGGAAGATCTAGACTAGAGAGTGAACGCGCTCTGACTCATAACACTCGCGCAAGTGGAAGAAAACGGACGGTGCTCTGCAGATCACATGATTCAGTGGAGAATTATTAGAAATGTTATTCTGTATAAAGAATATGTGAGAATAAATCTGTTCTGAAATACCAACGATAACAAGAGTATCCGGGATACTTTTCTTCGGTGTTTGTTTACACTGGTTTTTGAAACAGCGCCACCATTCTGACCCTTTTGTGCAACAGCAGCTGCTCCAGTCATGTGATCCTAGCTCAAATCTTATTGGATGGCCCATGTTTTTGTTTTGCGATATTGAAAAAATTTGTCAGACTGGTGCGAAAAAAAAACTTTAGCATTTTCGGTGCGCGAATGTTTGCGGTCTGTGTGGAAGCATCCATTGGAATCTGTTGTTTTATTCCAGCACGTCATCGCATCCGATATTCGTTTCACTTTTTCGCGCTCAGTGTGGAAAGGCCTTAAAGTGTGTGTTTTTAACTGGTAATGAAAATATGACATAAGTGGAATTAATTTCCAGACTTTTGAATGTGATTTTTTTTTTTTTTTTTTCTACATTTACCTTAAGAAACAATGAAGTATCAAAAATATATAAATATTGTGAAGTATTATTACAGTTTAAATGTTTTCTGTTTTAATATCTATAAAATTTGCCAAATTTTCTGCATCATTCATCCAGTCTTCAATGTCACATGATTCTTCAAAAATCATTCTAATATGCTAAATTGGTACTCGTGAAACATTTCTTCTTATCAATGTTTAAAATAGTTGCTGCTTAATATTTCAAGATTCTTTGTTATAAAAAGTTTAAACGAGCAGCATTTCATTTAAATAGATTTTATTTGTACATGTAAAATTCTTCACTGTCACACATCAATTTAATGCAATTGAAACCTTGATGAATAAAAGTATCAATTTATATAATAAAATATTACTAACTACAAACGTTTGAGCAGTTGTGCTGAGATATGCTCTAATATTTAGTAACTTCATAAATTTTTATGAAGTTATATTAATTGAAAATGATCAATTATCAAGTAATTGATTATATCTAGTGTTGTGAATTTAATTTTGTGTGGGTTTTTTTATTTTTATTATTTTTTTTTTAATAATAAAAAAGTGGTAAAATGTTACTACAGTTAATTATTCATTAAATGACTTAAAATATATTATTATAATAATATATAAAATAATATATTCCTTCTTTATTAATTTTTGATGTTACCTATTTATCAGTGATAATACGTTATGTATGCTTGCTACATTTTAAAGTCATCTTTCTGTTCAGTCATAATCTATTCTCTCCCAGAATCCTCTCTGACTGCTTGTTCTAATCAGCTCTTTTACACCTCACCTTTCTGCAGGGCTTCTGTATCGCTTGCTGTCTTTCATCCGCTCTTCTCTGATCTCCATGACAGCAGGGTGTAGTTTCACACGCATACACACACCGAGATGGGTTCACTCAGAGGTTCCCGTCTCTACACACTCACACAGACACACAGTCTTCTTTCGTTCTGACTCGGCCATGAACCCTGAACAGCCCACCCCCTGCTATGGTTCGGATTTTAAAAATTCTCTCAGTTATTCCCTCAGTTATTATGGTCGCTCCAACTGTGCTGAGGCAGTCATGTATAATTCCTGGTCTTATTGATGTAGATCAAAGACCCGAAGACGAGTTTAGCATCTGCAGTCTATGTGTCTGTCTGCTGAACTCTGCCGAACACTACGAGAGTTCATGAACCGCTTCTCAGTTGGCTAAGTGGGTTTCAAATCTCTCGGTTTCATTCATATATTCTGTAGTAGAATCCGTAATGCGGCAGTGAGAATTTCACGCGGATTCTTCTGATTTATTTTTCATTAGCCTATCGCATTACAACGCTGAAGTTTTCAGGGAACTTTAGGGCTTTAACTCCTTGCTCAACTTCATATTGATTAAAACACAGACAATATCAAGAATACTGCATGGTTAATGAACCGATGAAATCTTAATGAAACGAGAAGAAACTATCAAGGCGGTTCGGTTAAGTGTTTTAGTGTTAGGAACCGTATTTTTGAATAATTTTAAAGGTGAGTTCAGTACAAAAGTACAAGTACAACCTCTTTTTTTCTTGCCTCTGTGTCTCACCTTGTAGGCGGCTTCAGGAAGAAGAGTTGCAAGTTCGTCCAGCATCTTTGCCAGCAATTCCGAACCCGTTCCCTGAGCTCTGCAGCCCCTCGGGATCTCCTGTGCTGAGCCCTGGATCTCTGCCACAGCCATCGGAGCCACATGTAAGAGTTGAAAACAGACACTTCGATCTGAGCCCTGTAGCTATTACCCATCAGACACACACAAGATGTTACCTGAGTGATTTATTGCAGGTATGAGACTTGTATGTCTGGCATCCTAGTCTGTTCTCATGTATGTTTGTACGAGAAACCATCGAAGTTAAGAGAAACTGAAATGATTGGGAGATTCTTTGGCATTTAAATGTTGGGTCACACTTTATATTAGGTGGCCTTAACTACTATGTACTTACTATGTTCATATTGTATTGCAAAACACTATTGCTGCTATTGAGGTGGGATACGGGTAAGGTTAGGGACAGGTTTGGTGGTATGGGTAGGTTTAAGGGTGGGTTAAGGTGTAAGGGATGGGTCAACAGTGTAATTCTAAATGTAATTACAGAAATTAATTACAGATGTAACTAGATAGTAAAGTTTGGATACAAACTTTAAGTTGGCTTGAAAAAGCCTAGCCAGAAAGTTTGTAAAAGTTTTAAAAGCTTGAAGTTTGAAGGTTTTAAGTTTGAAGTAGTTTGAAATACATAAAATAGTTTTATAGATTAAAGTTTGAATGTTTTAAAGGCAATACAGTCTATCAGAAGAACAGATCGCTGGGGTACCTGTGGTAGTTGTTAGGGTGTTGCTATGCAGTTTCTAAGGAACCAGGGGTGGTTGCTAAGGTGTTGCTAGGCGGTTGATAGGGTGTTGCTATGGTACCTGGGGTGGTTGCTAAGGTGTTGTTAGGTGGTTGCTAGGGTAACTGGGGTGGTTGCTAGGGTGTTGCTATGTGGTTGCTATGGCACTCGGGGTGGGTGCTAGGGTGTTGCTAGGTGGTTGCTATGGCACTCGAGGTGGTTGCTAAGGTGTCACTAGGTGGTTGTTAAGGTGTCACTAGGTGGTTGTTAAGGTGTCACTAGGTGGTTGCTAAGGTGTTGCTAGGCGGTTGCTAGGGTAACTTGGGTGGTTGCTAAGGTGTTGATAAGTGGTTGCTATGGTACCTGGGGTGGTTGCTAAGGTATCGCTAGGCGGTTGCTAGGGTGTTTCTATGGTACCTGGGGTGGTTGCTAAGGTGTTGTTAGGCAGTTGCTAGGGTAACTGGGGTGGTTGCTAGGGTGTTTCTATGTGGTTGCTATGGCACTCGGAGTGGTTGCTAAGGTGTTGCTAGGTGGTTGCTAAGGTGTTGCTAGGTGGTTGCTAAGGTATCCGGAGTGGTTGCTAAGGTGTTGCTATGCTGTTGCTAGGGTACTCGGGGGGGGTTGCTATGCAGTTGCTAAGGTAATATTAGTGTTTTGCTACGTGGTTGCTATGATACCCATGGTACCCGGGTAGGTTGCTAAGGTGTTACTAGCATGTTTGAGCATTATTAGCAAAGTTACCATCATGTCTTTAGCATTATCAGCATGTTACTAGCATGTTGTTATCATGATTAGGAAGTTACTAGCATTATTCTAGCATGATTAGGATGTTACTAGCATAGACATAATATACGTAGACGCCTCATGACATGCTGGAACGTAACCCAGCGTCGCCGCCATATTGCTTGGGTCTCCTCACTCTACGCTAGCACTGGAGTCAATGGAGAGCGAGCAATTTATGCCCGTATTTTGTGCAGTTTACTGTTGCAATAACCCGCGCAGATACCAGATCGCGTGGGATTACCTTTCACAAGTAATATTGAACAATAATTTTGGTTATTTTACCATTTATAATATTATGTCATCGTAACTAACGTTACTTACGTAATTACAGCAGGAACTGGTACACTCTCTCTCTCATTATCTCTTGCTGTTTTTTTTTTTCTGTTCTTCAACTTTCAGAGGATGTGTTCTTACTCGGGGACATCATTTCATGCTTGTGTCATTAGTGGTCAGTGGCGCCTGCAGGTGTACGGCTGGACGCACTGTGCGTACCATGAGTGCTCAGACTGACCTGAGATTTGCCCCGCAAACATTTCAGCAGTAGATTATAGCCGTATTTCTGTCGACTGATTCAGCTATGCCATTAATAATGGACGTATCAGTCTTTTGCATGCCAAAGTCCATTTCTGCTTATAAACAGGTCAGGTTAGACTACCACAATTAATCTGTAGCCTATTTTACAAATGGGAATACAACGAAAGTCATGACAATATTGCATTCAATCTACCCGTAAAATTTATAGTGAAAACGTTCTTTAAAATCATCTGGAATGCAATAAAGTCATTTTTACAGCTGTTTTTAAAGCATTTTGCTGCATGGATTAAAAAATAGGCTAATAAATAATTCACATATCATGCAGACAAAATTACGTTGCAGAAAACCCTTTAAATGTTAAGAAATTAAGAGCAGAGCAACGTGAAAATCAGAAAAAAATATATAATCGGGCCTGTTTTAGGCTTTTCCTTATTTTTATATTTTAGACGGTGATGAAAAATGACTCGCCATCTCCTCATTGGACGAGCCTTTAGAGAGAAATACATCTTTGTGAGTTTGTGTTTTCGATTTGAATTATTTCGTTTTTAAAGTAGTAATTTAAAGCTTTCTATAGATATATTTATCATATTTGTGACTCAATTCGTTGAGTTTCGGTTCATCATTGTGAAGCGCTCCTGTTAAAGACGAGACGGCAAGCCATCCTCTGTTTTTCTATTTATTTTAATAAAAGCACAACGTTTTTTTTATATTGTGAATGCACACAAATAAAAGTAGACCCTCTACAGTTCCGAATCATGTATTACTCCTACATTTATGAGCAAACATTATGGCGTATTTTAAAGTTGTTTCCACTATTATTTTAAGTTCTTTTCACGTGAGTGTGTGTGTGTGTGTGTGTGTGTGTGTTTGTTTGAGTGTGTGCGTGAGAGAGAGAGAGAGAGAGAGAGAAATAAATTCAAAAGAACAATCAAACTTGTTTCTTTATTAAAATATAAAATATTCATTCATTTATCAACATACCATGTCTTTGTTAAAGAGCATAATACAAAGTCTTTTAGCATGAAAGCACGTATTTTTCAATGTGTGACAGCGTCCTGTATCATAACTAAATATCTGCAGTTTGTAACAAACCAAACCGTGTGAAAATCCGGTAAAAATTCGGGAAGTTATGATTATTGTAGTTGGTGATGCACGTTCCTCGCAGTAGAAATTAATGCAGGGGAGGCGCATTGGAGACCCAACCAAGATGGCGGCCGCGCTGTACGTCAGCTCCAATAGGCAGCGCCAGTCTGAGGCGTCTACGTATATTATGTCTATGGTTACTAGCATTATCTTAGCATGATTAGCAAGTTACCAGCAAGTCTCTAGCATTATTAGCAAGTAACTAGCATGTTGCTAGCATGATTAGCCTGTTTCTAGCATGTTTCTAGCATGATTAGCATGTTGCTAACATGATTCTAGCATGATCCGCATGTTACTAGCATGTTCTTAGCATGATTAGCAAGTTACCAGCAGGTCTCTAGCATGATTATGTTACTAGCATGTTGTTAGCATGATTATAAAAGTTACTAGCATGTTGCTAGCATAATTCTAGCATGATTAGCATGTTACTAGCATAATGTTAGCATGTTTCAAGCATGATCAGCATGTTACTAGCATGTTGCTAGCATGATTTAGATTAGAAATAGTATTAGAGTGGAAGCTTATATGAGTTTGAATTGGTTAGAAATAGTACATAGAAGGGAAGCTTGATTGAGTCTAATGGGCTTCAGTATGTTTACATTTGAATGTTTGTCAGTTGGAGCTTGCAAGGTCTTGGCTCATTTGAACATGTTGTTAGCATGATTAGCAATTAATAGCACGTTTCTAGCATGATTCTATCATGATTAGCAAGTTACTAGCATGATGTTAGCATGTTTCAAGCATGATCAGCATGTTGCTAGCATGATTTATATAGATTAGAAATAGTATTAGATAGAGTGGAAGCTTATATGAGTTTGATGGGTCATTGATGGGTTAAAGTCATTGATAACATCAGGCTCTAAGTAATGTACACAAAAACTTAAGTTGAAAGTATACATCCCTTGTCTTTGTTTGTTCCTCTCTGACTGTAACCACCATAGACATTGAGGGGGACATGTTCCCTCAGTAAGCAGATACAAATTGTGCACTGTAATATTTGCTATGCTTGATTTGTTAAGGTTTTAAAAGGCTGGTTTGCCTCAGCGGTCCAACAGTGCTCAACAGTGTCAAAATACTTTAAATGACCAATCAAATCAAAGAATGCAGACATGGATCTCAGCTTCACCAAATCAAAGTACTAATGGACCCCTTTCCCGGTAGTCATCATAGTTAGGTAAACTTTTATAGTGGTGAACGGAATTTACAAGAAATAAATTTGTTGTGCTCTTATTTGCCCCAGTATGGCAAAAAAATAAATAAATAAATAAATAAAAAAATCAAAGATAGCATAGAGATTATGTTGGTCAAAATAGAGAAATATGTCAAATTTGCCATTATTTTTTCAGCCTTTGTATTAGAAAAACTCAAAATGGTGAATGTGCATATTTTAAAATAAAATAAAAATATTTGTATATTGTTCAAATGCATTAATTTGCAATAGATTCTAGCTTTTTTACTACTGCCTTTCATATTATTTATTTCCTTTAAATAATAGAACCATTTTGTGACTGCATTTGTGTTCAACCCCCCCAAAAAATAGCAAAATTTGAGAGCTGTGCTGGCAAAATGAGTCGGAATGTGCACAGGCTAATTTTGAGCTACAGGCAAAAAAAAAAAGGTGAAAAATGTTGGTTTTAATTGAATTTGAGGTTTTCACAAAAGTTAGTTCATTAAGCCCTCATTTAGCGATCCCCATGCTCCAAATAGCAATTAAACATCTAAAATTGTCTTAATTTGAACGTTTTCTGAGGGAAGTTTCTTCTCGCGCTGACTGACGTGCCAAGAGCCCACATAAAAGGTGCTTTTGCCAGCGCGCGATCCTAATAAATACACACACATACACTGAATTACAGTATTTAAATATTCGAACTTGATTTGAACTGATTTTGTAGTTTTAATAATCAATTTATTTGTAATGAACACACTAAAGAGATTTTTACATTTGATTATTTGTTTTTCTTACTTGAATGCTTTTGTTTAGATGCAAAATGAAATGGTTTTTTGCATCTGTTCTTATTTATAATAACAAAGATAAAAAAAAAATCTATTAATATAGTAATTATTATTATTAGGAAAAGAACTGGAGGAAAAGATGCAATGTTGCTAGGTGATTTTGCTTTGGAACCTTCAGAAAACTTGAACTCAATTTTTCTCAGAATTGACTTTGCTGACTGTGTTGACTTCAAACCGGTATAGCTCAGTTGTTTTTCCATCCAATTCCAGCAAACCATACGTCATTTGAAGGTCTTTTAATAGAGAATGTGAAATTAAAAACAACAAATTTTTGAAAATTTGCTCATTGTAACTCATTTTGTCAGTACAGGTTACAATTGTTTGCCTCAAAATGGTTGTTATCCCCCCAAAATGACCTGGTTATGGCCTTGCTAAGATCTGTCAAAGAAGATTCAGAAGGATGATTCAAAAATCTATCTTGCATAACTCAAATTGCAGAATGTGTTTAAGGCCTCAGAGTGTTCTTATTGAGAAGCAGTATTTTTCCCTTAAAGGATTGTTTCAAATCAGTCGCTAATGATTACATTTCAACTTGGATGCTGCCTTAGAAGGTTACAGCCAATGTAGACACTACAGTGGAGCAGCTCACTAGGTTTCAGTACAGAACTAATGACTCTCACAAGCTTATCAGGTTGCAGTCGTACAGAGCGTTTCCTCTTTAATCTCCTGTACACCCCACACACACTCTTTGGACTTCACGGGGTCAGCCAGAGGGGTTGTTTGTAAAGCCTGTACTTTTCAAGTGTGCACTATTGTTGTATAATGAGTGCCCTACGAGATAATATGTGCATTTGTCAAGCATTGTCACGAGTGTGAAATCCTGAACGGAAAAGTGTCGGTCTCTCTTTTTTTTTTTTTTTTGGCCTTCAACCCCATCATATCTTTTCTTAGCATCCTCTGAATGGAGACTCTTTTCTTGGAGATGAGAGTTGCTTTCCTTTCACACGCCGCTTGCGTTTCCACTTGCGAGTGTGCGTGGATGTGTATATTTGTCCAGGTCTGTGCCAGCAGTCAAAGCCCTTCCTTCCTCTTTCCTATCCTTTCTGTCCTTTCCCGCAATGCCTCACTTTCCAAAGGGAAAAAAAAAAAAAAAAAAACTTTATTTATGCTCGTTGGCATGTGCAAGCACCTTAGAGAGATCATGTTTTGTATGTCCTCTCCCTGAAGCCTTCCTGGAGCTTTCAGAAGTAAAGTGTCATTGTGGGATGGCCCTGTGTTTCCAGTTCTTCACTGGGAGTGACCTTACCTCGGGTGGGGTGACATCTTGTGATGTCCTGTATGTGCTGCCTGACTCTATTTCTGTCTTTTTCATGTGAATATGATCATTTTGTTGTTGTCAACACCCTGAGGACAGTCTATCCATCACTCTTTTGTCCAATTTCTATTTCTCAGTATTTTTAGGGCCCGAGCACCGATGGGCCCTAAAATGCTTTATTTAAAATGCTTTATTTAAAATGCTTTATCCAATCACCTATGGCCTCATCAGCTGCTATAGACTACTACATTTCTTTTAGTTCATTCTTTCATTCATTCATTCTTTCTTTCCCTCTTTCTTTCTACTGTTGTTCATTCGTTTTTTTATTTCCTTCCTTCCTTTCTTTCGTTGTTTCTTTTTCCATTCTTTTGTTTCTTCCTTCATTCACTTTCGTTTGTTCATTGTTTTGTTTCTTCTTTGTCTTTTTTTTTTTTTGTTTGTTCCATTGGTTCAATTTGTTTCCATTGGTTTCATTTGTTAGCTGGTTAATTCTTTTTTTTCTTCGTTCTTGCTTTTGTTTTTTTCTTTATTCATTATTTATTCTGTACTGTCACTCTTTTTCGTACTTTTTCAATCATGTTTTTCTCTTTCGTTCATTTTGTCGATCCTTATTTTTTCTTTTTTTTTCTTTTTTTCATTCTTTTGTTTGTTCATTCCTTCATTCACTTGTGTTGTTCATTCTTTTGTTTTTTCATAGTTTGTTTTTCATTTGCTCATTGTCTGTCATTGTTTTTGTTCATTCTTTTTCATTTTTGTTTGTTCTTTTGTTTCATTTGTCATTCTCTTTCATTGTTTTGTTTGTTAGATTGTTCATTCTTTTTTCTTTCTTTGTTTTTCTTTATTCATTCTTTAGTTTGTACTTTCACTCTTTCATTCGTTCTTTCAATCATTTGTTTTTCTTTCTTTCGTTAATTTTGTCATTCTTTATTTCCTTTAATTTTCTTTTTTTTTATTCTTTCTTTCTGTCTTTCCCTTTCCAAGTTGATCCCAGAATGCACTGCAACAAGCTCCATTGGAAATCTTCATCCAAATTGGCAGATGAAGCTGAATGTTGGCATATGTTAAAATTTTCTTCAGTTTTGATTTGTATTGATAGAAAATAGAGTAATTTTAAAATGCATTTGTATGTTGTCAGTAGAGGTCGACCGATAGTGGATTTTACCGATACCGATAGCTAGGATGGGACCACACTGGCCGATACAGATTAATCAACCGATAGTTTTCAAAATGGATACTGAAAGAGAGCTAGTGCTTTACTATTTAAAAAAAAAGCAGCAACAGTACTGAACCATACTTAGTAAATGAATACAAATATTAATATTATTTACTATATTGATCATTAAAGTTATTTCATAGTTTGCTAATGTTAAAAGAAGAAACTTTAAAATTTAAAAATGTAGCCTATTAGTAGCTAATAGTGAATGTTGAAATGAACACACTCTAACAAGGAACCATACTTCTACAGTTTTCATTAATGCTAGGAATGCACTCTTATTGTTAAGTATTACCATTTAATTTCAACAGTCATGCTTAAAGATGACCATCTTTAAATACCTACACAAGGCCATAGCATTAAAATGACATACATATGGATATTGTATGTGTGGTCACACACTTTATTTTTTAACACTTGATAATTATCTAAAAAAGAAAAAAGAAGAAAAAAAAGTTAGTCTCACACTAAAGCGCAGCGCTGCGTCTAGGAGAACTCAGAGGCATCTCACACACACTAGACGCTTTGCGTTCAAATCATGTGGCAGTCTAAAACAATTTATTTAATAACCAAACGGACATAAGTTTGCTTCAAGAATGAACAATGTGGCATAAATGAGTTTGAAGTTAGGTGTTTAAAAAAACAACAACAGAGCAAGCGGAAAGAGAACGTGCGATCTGTATTACACCTCTCTATATGAAGCATACAGACTTTATTAGAGCCACAGAAAGAGAAACGTTTTGCTGAAAAATGCACAATACATCATTTATAGCCTAGGGTGAAGTCATTATGTACATTCACAACGATTTGGGACAAATATAATGTAATTTAATAGAAAACTATGTGAATGGCGCTCTGTTCCGCGGCAGGTTTTCTGTCGGCTGTATTTAAATGCGCGTCTGGAGTTTCCCGCTCTGTGCAGCGCGCAGTGTCACGTGTCAAAATAAACAACACGTGCTGTCAGTGATTTCCGCCTCTAGAGGCCGCTCTTGTACTGTATAATTCCAGTCCTGTATAATTTCTTGTACTGGACCCTTCTCAGCCACTCCAGCAATGGTTGCAAACCGGAAAACTATCGGCATGGATTTTTGCCGATAACCGATAGCTGTGGCAATCAACTATCGGTGCCGATTAATTGGCAAAACCGATGAATCGGTCGACCTCTGGTTGTCAGCCAGTATTTGTTTGCTATGTATTTTGCTTTACTTAGTTTTTAGATTTAGCTTAACAACATCCCCATCAGTTTGTATGTGCTTTGCAAACATGCCGTTGATTGTACAGTGTGCACTTTTCACAGTGTTGGTCCACTATAAAGACCATCTATGCTAGTATCCGTGATAGCACCTATTGTGGCAGTGCTGAGAACGCACTACATACTTTACGCAGTAGTGTGAGTGGTAATCGAAACACACTCTGCACATCTCTTTGATTTGATTGAGTCATTTCAGGTATGTCAACTGCAGTAGTCTGGCACAAAGCCTGGCAAGGTTCAGTTCTTTAGAACATACAGCTGGAAGAGATTCTTTGTCTAGACTAGGGGTCAGAAGATTGTTTGGAATGACTTGGAATTGTTTGCAAACATGGTCTTCCTCCCTTTTTGTGCTTTTGCCCTTGAGTGAGTCTAGAACAACTTAAAAAAATCTGAAAACAGGACGTGGCTTTAGCTTTGAGTTTGAACCCAAGGCAGTCTGCTGAGGTATGATTTCCGTTATCAAGACGTATAGGACATCCTGTGCGGTCAGGTTGATTTTGGTACCACAATTAAGTTATTCATTCATTCATTTGTTAATGTATGCTATTTATCAGAAAAGCAGATTTTTTTATGGATACAATACACACTACTGTTCAGAGTTTTGGGGTTGGTAAGATTTTTTTTTTTCTTGGCAAGTCTCTTATACTCACCAAGGCTGCATTTATTTGATTAAAAACACAGTAACAGTAATATTTTGAAATATATTATTACAATTACAAATAACTGTTTATTTAATATATTTAAAAATGCAATTTAAGGGCAAAAGCTGAATTCTTCTGCAGCCATTACAGTCTCATGATCCTTCAGAAACCATTCTAATACGTTGGGTTCGGAGCTAAAAAAAAACTTCCTAATACTATCAAAGATAAAAACAGTTGTGCTGCGTTATATTTTTGTGGAAGCCATGCTAATTATTTTTCAGGATTCTGTGATGAATAGAAGGTTTAAAAGAACAGCATGTATTGCTGACCCTGAACTTTTGAATGGTAGTGTATATGGGTGTATATAATAAAAATTATATATTATACTTTGGAACCAACATTCCACAGGCCACAATCAACAACCTGATCAACTCTATGCGAAGGAGATGTGTTGCACTGTGTGAGGTAAATGGTGGTCACACCAGATACTGACTGGTTTTCAGACCCCCAATACAGTAAAACTGCACATTTTAGAGTGGCCTTTTATTGTGGCCAGCCTAAGGCACACCTGTGCAATAATCATGCTGTCTAATCAGCATCTTGATATGCCACACCTGTGAGGTGGATGGAGTATCTCGGCAAAGGAGAAGTGCTCACTAACACAGATTTAGAAAGATTTGTGAACAATATTTGAGAGAAATAGGCCTTTTGTGTACATAGATAAAGTCTTAGATCTTTGAGTTCAGCTCATGTAAAATGGGGGCAAAAACAGGTGTTGTGTTTACAATTTTGTTCAGTGTATATATTGTCTGTTATTAGAATAGCTTTTAATTCCTTCTCAGAATGATTCATAAATTCGTAGTAATACATATACAGTATCACACAGAAGTGAGTACACCCCTCACATTTTTGTAAATATTTTATATCTTTTCATGTGACAACACTGAAGAAATTACACTTTTCTACAATGTATAGTAGTGAGTGTACAGCTTGTATAACAATGTAAATTTGCCGTCCCCTCAAAATAACTCAACACATAGCCATTAATATCTAAACCGCTGGCCACAAAAGTGAGTACACCCCTAAGTGAAAATGTCCAAATTGGGCCCAATTAGCCATTTTCTCTCCCCGGTGTCATCGGTCTCGGCTGTGAATGGGGTGTGTTAAATTTGGTGTTATCGCTCTCACTCTTTCATACTGGTCACTGGAAGTTCAACATGGCACCTCATGGCAAAGAACTCTCTAAGGATCTGAAAAAAAGAATTGTTGCTCTACATAAAGATGGCGTAGGCTATAAGAAGATTGCCAAGACCCTGAAACTGAGCTGCAGCACGGTGGCCAAGACCATACAGCAGTTTAACAAGACAGGTTCCACTCAGAACAGGCCTCGCCATGGTCGACCAAAGAAGTTGAGTGCACGTGCTCAGCGTCATATCCAGCGTCATGTGTTTGGGAAATAGACGTATGAGTTCTGCCAGCTTTGCTGCAGAGGTTGAAGGGGTGGGGGGGTCAGTCTGTCAGTGCTCAGACCATACGCCGCACACTGCATCAAATTGATCTGCATGGCTGTCATCCCAGAAGGAAGCCTCTTCTAAAGATGATGCACAAGAAAGCCCGCAAACAGTTTGCTGAAGACAAGCAGACTAAGGACATGGATTACTGGAACCATATCCTGTGGTCTGATGAGACCAAGATAAACTTATTTGGTTCAGATGGTGTCAAGCGTGTGTGGTGGCAACCAGGTGAGGAGTATAAAGACAAGTGTGTCTTGCCTACAGTCAAGCATGGTGGCGGGAGTGTCATGGTCTGGGGCAGCATGAGTGCTGCCGGCACTGGGGAGCTACAGTTCATTGAGGGAACCATGAATGCCAACATGTACTGTGACATACTGAAGCAGAGACTGGGCCGCAGGGCAGTATTCCAACATATAAGGACCCCAAACACACCTCCAAAACTACCACTGCCTTGCTAAAGAAGCTGAGGGTAAAGGTGATGGACTGGCCAAGCATGTCTCCAGACCTAAACCCTATTGAGCATCTGTGGGGCATTCTCAAACTGAAGGTGAAGGAGCGCAAGGTCTCTAACATCCACCAGCTCCGTGACGTCATCATGGAGGAGTGGAAGAGGACTCCAGTGGAAACCTGTGAAGCTCTGGTGAACTCCATGCCCAAGAGGGTTTAGGCAGTGCTGGAAAATAATGGTGGCCACACAAAATATTGACACTTTGGGTAGAGGTCTGCAAGCCCGTCGGGTCCCGGGCTTGCTCGGGCCGGGCTCGGGCCATTTTTTTTTTTTTTTTACAGATCGGGCTCGGGCTCATTTAGCTTCTCTCCTTTTATTTGTGCCCATATACGCGCAGAGCACACATGGCTAATTAAATACTGATTATATTATAAATATTATACATCGCCTAAGCAATATGCAATGCATACGCACACATTAGCATACAGGTGACCATGCAGAGCATCAGGAAGAAGTTGGAGCGTGGAGTTACAAAAAGTTCCCAATGCTTCAGGAAAAGCTGCATTTTTGATCAGCCATACATTTGATGATGATCCTGACTCACCATCTCCTCGCTGGATGCGCCTTTAGAGAGAAATGCATCTTTAGGGATTTTATAATGAAAGAGTTTTTGTTTTCGATTCGAATTATTTCGTTTTAAAGTAGTAATTCAAAGCTTTCTATAGATACTATATTTATCAAGTCAGTGAGGCAAGTAGGCTATATGCTGTGTTTCGGTCTTTCAGAAGCGCTCCGCTTGCTCAAAACCGAAACTGCTTCTTTGTTTTTTTTTATAAAAGCACGTTTTGTTGATATTGTGAGTGCACACAAATAAAAGTAGACCTTTTACAGTTCCGAACAACGTAGCCTTTTACTCTCGTCTCTTACCTTTTATGAGCAAAAATGACAGCGTATTTTGAAATGTTTTCAATGCAAGTGATCGTTCTTGCGCGTCCTGTAAAGCGCGCTTCAGCTTCCACTCTCCGCACAAACTACTGGATATGCATCAGTGCACATTTATCTAGCTCAAGCGTTTAAGCTAACATTGTGGAGCTGTTTTATAATTATAGATGTAATTTTAGAGAAGTCGTGATGATTTGAGAAAGATAAATTGATCAAACATAGGCTATGATCAACTCGCTGTCTGCCGCTGGCCGCTTGGTCGTAACTTTAAAAAAACAAAAACTTACATTTAACGAATAAAAAAAAAAAGCTCAACGTTTTTCTAAATTAACTTAATAAAATAACGAAACAAAATACAATCACTTTGCCATTTCATACAAAACTGAACTAGTTTAATAGCTGAAACAGTAGTAGATAAGCTGTTTTGGGAGAAGGGGGAAAAAAAGACGGGCTCGGGTCGGACTCGGGCCGAGAATTCTGATGAGCTGTCGGACACGGGCCGGGCTAGGGCCTGAGCGTCCCGGGCCAGGGCCGGGCTAGGGCCTAAATTTTAGGCCCGTGCAGGGCTCTAACTTTGGGCCCAATTTGGACATTTTCACTTAGGGGTGTACTCTCTTTTGTGGCCAGCGGTTTAGACATTAATGGCTGTGTGTTGAGTTATTTTGAGGGGACAGCAAATTTACACTATTATACAAGCTGTACACTCACTACTTTACATTGTAGCAAAGTGTCATTTGTTCAGTGTTGTCACATGAAAAGATATAATAAAATATTTACAAAAATGTGAGGGGTGTACTCACTTCTGTGAGATACTGTATCATGGATTCATGTATATTACATTATAGGTATTATTTCTGGAAATTAAATTAAAAAATGGTTTATATATGCAACAGTCATGTGGCACTGCCAATTTGTAAATAATCCAGTGAATTCTATGTGATTTATTACTTTTTATTTGGACACAGACCAAAAGATAAGACCATTCATAACAGACGAATACGTCTGGCATCAGTGCACAAACATTCACATTATGTAACACTTGAGTGAGTAAAAAGAGAAAAATGATATTATAAACAGTCTCCAGACCCTGATTGTGAGCCATATTCCAAGTCAAATAGCTGATGTACATCAGATGAAGTCTAATATTAACATGGCAATTTGCAGTTACAACTGAATAATGTACAGCAGTCATTTCCACTGATATCCCAAGGTGTATAGAAAAATCTCTACTTGTTGATATTTCTACAGTCACACGGTGTATATACCGTTACACCACCCAGCCCTAATGTTTCTGACCTTCGTTCATACTTTGTTCCCAGAAGATGATGTCAGTTATGATGTTTTCTAAAGTTTGAAGGTCACACTTCCAGTAAGTGTGGCCTATTATGGTTGGAAGTGCTTTTTGGGCATTATTTTGGACATGATATTACTACTGAAGAATGCTGTAGATGGGTTATGCACACATGTGGTTTCTTAATGATCTCACGAGGATTGTCTGACCCTTAGTGACCGGCGGGCATCAGACAGAACTGCTCAGGCATTGGCGGGCATGACATGGGCACAACATGCATTGCACAATGTAGTCTCTTGCTGAGCGTGGGAATGGAATAAATGCTTCTGCTGTGTTTGTGATACTGACAGCGCGTTAGTGTGATTATAATCAGGTGCTTGAGATCTGTCAATATGCGTCACAAAGATGGAATCTTTTGTAATTTCTTGTGCATGCTCCACAGAGGTCTTTGTGAATGTGCGTTTATCTGAGCGTCTTTGTATTTATACTGGCACTGCCCTCAGACTAGACAAGATTACATTCTGCCTGCATCTGCAACTAAAATCATACGCTCTCTTGCTCAAATGCGCAGCAGATTGAGTCTGTAAATTTTTTGCCAGGTGAATGCACTTGTATGTTTCATGAATTTACAAGTCGACTGTCACCCCAAAAAGACTCTTGTGTGCGATAAGTAGCAAAATATTAAACCAACACAACTTTTCAAGAAATGTTATTAAGAGACTAGTAAAATGTTTGTAAGGAGTTAGATTTCAAATGATAAAACAGTGCAATGTTTGAAATATAAATTCAAATGAAAATAATTTAAAAATAAATGATTAAATCAGTTAAATTATATGTATGTATATGTGTGTGTGTGTGTGTGTATGCATGCATGCATGCATGCATGCATGCATGCATGCATGCATACATACATACATACATACATACATACATACATACATACATACATACATACATACGTACATATGTACAGTCATGGCCAAAAATATCGGCACCCTTGGCAAATATGATCAAAGAAGGCTGTGAAAATTAATCTGCATTGTTAATCCTTTTGATCTTTTATTTTTAAAATTCACAATCTAACCTTTCATTGGATAATAAGAATTTAAAATGGGGGGGAAATATCATTATGAAATGATTTTCTCAAATACACGTTGGGCACAATTATTGACACCCCTAGAAATTCTTATGAGTAAAATATCTCAAGTATATTCCCATTCATATTCACAATTTTGAGCACTCCAGGGTGATTACATGAAATTATCCAGCCATGGCTTCCTGTTTCACAGAAATATAAATAGGAGGGAAAACAAAACCCAAATTCCCTTAATCATCCATCACAATGAGAAAAACCAAGGAATATATTTCTGATGTGCAGCAAAAGATAATTGAGCTTCACAAATTAGTGAAGTGGCTTTAAGAAAAGAGCTAGAGCAGTGAAAATTCCCATTTCCACCATCAGGGCGATAATTACAAATTTCCAATCACCATCAAATGTTACAAACTGCTTGGAAGAGGATGTGTGTCTATATCGTCCTAATGCACGTTGAGAAGGAGAGTTTGAGTGGCTAAAGACTCTCCAAGGATCACAGCTGGAGAATTGCAGAAAATAGTTGAGTCTCGGGGTCAGAAAACCTTAAAATAAAAAATAAAAAATTGTCAAACAGCACCTACATCACCACATGTTGTTTGGGAGGGTTTCAAGAAAACTTCTCCTAGCTCATCCAAAAACAAACTCCAGCATATTCAGTTATCAGACACGACTGGAACTTCAAATGAGACTGGCTTCTATGGTCAGATGAAACTAAAAAATGAGCTTTTTAGCAGCAAACACTCCAGATGGGTTTGGTGAACACAGGGATAAAAAAAGTACCCCATGTGTACAATAACATATACTGCTGTATTTTTGATGTTGTGGGCCTATATTTCTGCTGGAGGTCCTGGACATCTTGTTTAGACGCATGGCATGTCTGTATATATGTGTGTGTGTGTATATTTATGTATGTACAGGTGCATCTCAATAAATTAGAATGTCGTGGAAAAGTTCATTTATTTCAGTAATTCAACTCAAATTGTGAAAATAAATTCAGTGCACACAGACTGAAGTAGTTTAAGTCTTTGGTTCTTTTAATTGTCATGATTCTGGCTCACCTTTAATAAAAACCCACCAATTCACTCTCAACAAATTAGAATACTTCATAAGACCAATTTAAAAAAAAAAAAAAACATTTTTAGTGAATTGTTGGCCTTCTGGAAAGTATGTTAATTTACTGTATATGTACTAAATACTTGGTAGGGGCTCCTTCTGCTTTAATTACTGCCTCAATTCGGCGTGGCATGGAGGTGATCAGTTTGTGGCACTGCTGAGGTGGTATGGAAGCCCAGGTTTCTTTGACACTGGCCTTCAGCTCATCTGCATTTTTTGGTCTCTTGTTTCTCATTTTCCTCTTGACAATACCCCATAGATTCTCGATGGGGTTCAGGTCTGGCGAGTTTGCTGGCCAGTCAAGCACACCAACACCATGGTCATTTAAACAACTTTTGGTACTTTTGGCTGTATGGGCAGGTGCCAAATCCTGCTGGAAAATGAAATCAGAATTTTTAAAAAGCTGGTCAGCAGAAGGAAACATGAAGTGCTCCAAAATTTCTTGGTAAACGGGTGCAGTGACTTTGGTTTTCAAAAAACACAATGGACCAACACCAGCAGATGACATTGCACCCCAAATCATCACAGACTGTAGAAACTTAACACTGGACTTAAAGCAACTTGGGCTATGAGCTTCTCCACCCTTCCTCAAGACTCTAGGACCTTGGTTTCCAAATGAAATACAAAACTTGCTCTCATCTGAAAAGAGGACTTTGGACCACTGGGCAACAGTCCAGTTCTTCTTCTCCTTAGCCCAGGTAAGACGCCTCTGATGTTATCTGTGGTTCAGGAGTGGCTTAACAAGAGGAATACAACAACTGTAGCCAAATTCCTTGACACGTCTGTGTGTCCATTCCTTGTGAAGTTCACCCAAAGTCTTGAATCGATTTTGCTTGACAATCCTCATAAGGCTGCGGTTCTCTCGGTTGGTTGTGCATCTTTTTCTTCCACACTTTTTCCTTCCACTCAACTTTCTGTTAAAATGCTTGGATACAGCACTCTGTGAACAGCCAGCTTCTTTGGCAATGAATGTTTGGGGCTTACCCTCCTTGTGAAGGGTGTCAATGATTGTCCTCTGGACAACTGTCAGATCTGCAGTCTTCCCTATGATTGTGTAGCCTAGTGAACCAAACTGAGAGACCATTTTGAAGACTCATGAAACCTTTGCAGGTGTTTTGAATTGATTAGCTGATTGGCATGTCACCATATTCTAATTTGATGAGATAGTGGGTTTTTGTTAAATGTGAGCCAAAATCATCACAATTAAAAGAACCAAAGACTTAAATTACTTCAGCCTGTGTGCACTGAATTTATTTAATATGTGAATTTATTTAATATTTCAGTCCTCTGAAATAAATGAACTTTTCCACTACATTCTAATTTGAGATGCACCTGCATGTATATATGTATGTGTGTGTGTGTGTAGTTGTTTAATTTATAATAACTTAAATAAAAAAACAGCACTATTGTTGTAGGTTTGATTCCCATGGAATGTATGGACAGATAAAAGTGCATACTTTGAATGCCCTGTAGGTTGCTTTGCGTCTCCCAAATACATAAATGTAAATGTTTTTCATAATGACATGCATTGATGAATCGTCCATAAGACCCAAAACAGGCATTAAGTAAATGGGGTCAATTTTGATCACACATCAACTTTAATATTGTGTGTAACTTCTCCGAGTGGTGTATGTGTTTGTTTAAAACGGCAAAAGCGCACAAGGTCTTCCGCAGTGGGATTAATTAGGATTCGCTAGATTTTCTTATTTACTCTTTTCTTTGTTTATGTGTGTCAGCTTTCCCCTCGTGCACGTACGAATACTAATACGGCATTCTGTGCATGAGTGATCCATCTCTGATGTAGACATCTCTCGAGTTTCAAGCGCTGAACCTGCCGTGACCTTCGCTGGATTCTGCGAGCGAGTGATTAATGGCGGTGAGCCAGAGCGCGGAGCCGCAGGGGGTGCGTGTCTGTGAGTTTGTGTACAGTGCGAAACGACACCAGGCCCTCAAGACTCTCGTAAAAGTCAGACCATAAAGTGACAAATGATTGAGTGCTAGGAACATGCACAAAACCAACACAGACGCATCTGTGTGTTTGTGTGTAAGCGACAGTGACACCTAATGTGTTTGTTGAACTAGTCATCTTTGTTTTCAGTCCGTCTGGATTTTTGGAACATACACGTAGCAACAAATCAAAACAATACAGCTGCATTTCATGGCATATATCAGGTCTTTATATTTACATGTTGGTATACATTTGCATGCCGGCAGAGAACAGAATGTTCAGACTGTTGGATTGGGTTTTATTTGAGAATGGTGATATCCCATGACCCGTCTGTACTGTCACACAAGCCTATCTCTTTTTTCCAGCACCTGTTTATCATCAGAGGAAAATGCCATCGATATTGGCTTTAAACAAGGCCTGAGAAATTGGCATGACATTTATGAGGTTAATGTTGATGGTTTAGGCTGTTTTATTGTTATTGGTGTTATTACTTGGCATTGGAAACAGTCATATGATGCTGTATATCATTGTTTTGAAGAATTGAGCTCATTTGCCAGTAATTTAAGTAATCCTGAAGATCTTGATTAGCTTGTTCAGGTGTTTTTCATCCGGGCTGGAGCTAAACCTTTAAGGGTAGGAGTTGAAGAACCCTGACTAGATAAATGGTAAATGTTGACAAGAATACTGCATTTATTCACTTGGGCATGGACCCGCCATCATAACATGCAGTACACAGTGCAGTACACAGTACAGTACATAACATTTAGTACTAATCAGTGTTCTTTTATTATCTTTGAGATGCTATTATAGTTTTTTTTTAAATTTAAATTAATTACATTTATTGGTTTAATTTTATTAGTTATTTTTCATTTTTAAGTTTTAGCCATTTTAATACGTAAAGTTAAACTAAATAAACATGATAAATGTTGCATTGACACAGCTGAAATAAAATGTGCATTTCATTTATTTATTTTTTTAATATTTGGTAACACTTTAGTACAGGGACCAGTTCTAACTATTAACTAGTTGCTTATTAGCATGCCTATTATTAACACATTGGCTGTTTATTAGTACTTATAAAGCACATATTCTGCATGACTAATCCTACCAAATACCCAAACTTAACAGCTACTTTACTAACTATTAATAAGCACATTAGGAGTTTGAGGCAAAATTGATAGTTGGTTAGTTTGTTAATACTGAGAACTGTACCTTACAATAATGTGTGATCTAATATTTCAGTTAACGTGTAAATTGTTTTGAGTAACCAAAAATGTTTTTGGTTTTAGTGATTATAATAACAAAATAACTGTTTAGCTTAGTTGTGAAAAACTTGGGCTGGTCATCCAGAAGTTGCAGGTTCAAACCCTTCAAGGTGTTGTAACAGTATTTATATAGAAAAAATACCCTTTACTTTTCTTCTATTTCTCGCACTGTATTTATTTTAGCTTCAAAGTCACATCTGCCACATAATATTAAAATATTGCAATATACTCTACAAGAAGTTACCCAGCAAAACATGACAACTTTTGTTAATTTTCTTAGCTATTTTGACTCCCTCAGACCAAACCGACTCTTTCTGAAATTACAATATAATAAATTAGATATTAAAATCAGATATTCCACTGAATTTCATTGTTTTTCTTCTAACTTCTAAAGAAGACCACATGTAAGTTGTAAAAGGAAGCTTTGTATACTGTGTCCTCACTTACTCTTTAAACTGCAGTTCAGACAAGCTTAGATGCCCTCAAACTAGCTTTGCTTTGATGATAGGCTGACATTTGTTAACTTATAACTGAACTCAACTGCTTCAAGCAGCATGGGACTACACTTTTTTTTTTTTTTTTTCAGTCAGTCTTGTCCTCAGGATGTTGCGGTCAGCTGACACAATTTTCCATGAATGCTTTGCCTGATTGGAAAAATCAAATTTCTCGGTCGTCTGTCTTGTTCTCTTCAAATGACTCTCTCGTTGTGCGTGTAAAGAGAGTGTACAATATTATACAATACTTAATTTGTCTCTGCCATATTACTGTACATATGCAATGGTTGTATGTTATGTGTCTGGTTTCCTTGCTTGTTTGCACAAACCGCTTGTCTTGTGTTCGGCTTGTTTGCGCTGTCCCATTTCACATCCATCCAAAACTCATCCAAGATGAAAAGGATGTCTAAGAAGTTTGTTCCACAGAATGTACCATGTGACTTTTCACATATGAATACATGGGTGTGTGCTATACTTTCTATATGAAAACTTCTAAAACAAATTTCAATTGAACCACCACCTATTTGTTTCTAATTCTTGTTTACCTGACATAGGTAGTATTTGTTTAGTATTTGAGCCAGGGTCAGTCAGATTTGTGTTTAAGGTAAGACTGTAAGTAGCAAAGGTCACACAGTTTAATTCTCTTGTATTTATGTAGCATTTTTAACAATGGTAAATGTCATGAAGGAGCTTTACTGGGTGTGATGCCTAAAATCCCAGTGAGTCAGCAGAAAGTAACTGGAACAGAAATCCATTAAATTGACGGTTTGTGAATGTGGCATTGTCAGGTCATGAGAAGTTAAATTTGATTTATTTAGACACCCTTTTCTATATTTGAATTTTCATTATAGGCAGATACTAATGAGACAGTCCTATTTATATGTACACAGTGATCATTATTTTGTATTTTATGTATGTACACACACAGACTGAGAGAGTCTGGCATTTGTGGTTTACGGGGACTCTCCATAGGCATAATGGTTTTTATACTATACAAACTGTATGTGCTATTGTCCTACACCAACCCTACACCTTACAGGAAACTACTGGCAATTTTTGAATTTCATAAACTATTATGTATGTATGTGTGTGTGTGTGTATATATATATATACACAGGAAGTGTCCTCATAAACCATTTTTACATTGTAGTACCCATGTTATTATACCCATTTGTGTCCTCATAAACCATATATACACATACATACACACACACACACACACACACACACACACACACACACACACACACACACACACACACACACGTGTATAGGTATATGTACAGGTACAGTCATAGCCAAAAATATCGGCACCCCTGGTAAATATAATCAAAGGCTGTGAAAATTAATCTGTTAATCCTTTTGATCTTTCATTTAAAAAAAATTATTGGATAATAAGAATTTAAAATGGGGGGAAATATCATTATGAAATGAATGTTTTTCTCAAATACACGTTGGACACAATTATTGGCACCCCTAGAAATTCTTATGAGTAAAATATCTCAAGTATATTTCCATTCATATTCACATTTTTGAGCACTCCAGAGTGATTACATGAAATTATCCAGCCATGGCTTCCGGTTTCACAGAAATATAAATGGGAGGGAAAACAAAGCCCAAATCATCCATCACAATGAGAAAAACCAAAGAGAATAATTCTGATGTGCAGCAAAAGATAGAGTTATTTAACAGATTAGTGAAGTGGCTTTAAGAAAAGAGCTAGAGCAGTGAAAATTCCCATTTCCACCATCAGGGCAATAATTAAGAATTTCCAATCAACATAAAATGTTACAAAACTGCCTGAAAGCGGACGTGTGTCTATATCGTCCTAATGCACAGTGAGAAGGAGAGTTTGAGTGGCTAAAGACTCTCCAAGGACCACACAGGAGAATTGCAGAAAATAGTTGAGTTTCAGGGTCAGAAAACCTTAAAAACGGCACCTACATCACCACATGTTGTTTAGGAGGGTTTCAAGAAAAATTCTCCTAGCTAATCCAAAAACAAACTCCAACATATTCGGTTATCAGACATGACTGGAACTTCAAATGGGACTGGCTTCTATGTTCAGATGAAACAAAAAAATTAGCTTTTTAGCAGCAAACACTCAAGATGGGTTTGGTGAACACAGGGATAAAAAGTACCCCATGTGTACAATAACATATACTGCTGTATTTTTGTTGTTGTGGGCCTATATTTCTGCTGGAGGTCCTGGACATCTTGTTTAGATACATGGCATCACTGATTCTATCAAATACCAACAGATAAAAAAATCAATAAGTGACTGACTCTGTTATAAATCCTATAATGGGCCATATTTGGATCTTCCAACCGTACAATAATCCAAACACAAACCTCAAAAACAACACAAAAATGGGTCACTGAGCACAAAACCAAGCTTCTGCTGGCCATTCCAGTCCTCTGACCTGAACCCTGTAGAAAATGAGTGAACTAAAGAGAAGAAGCACCAACATGGAGCTGTGAAACTAAAGGGTCTGGAGTGATTCTGGATGAAGGAATGGTCTCTGATCTCTTGTCAGGTGTTCTCTAACCTCATCAGGTATTATACGAGAACATTTAGAGCTGTTAAACTGGCAAATGGAGGTTTCAAAAAGTATTGAATAAAAGGGTGCCATTAATTGTGGCCAATGTGTATTAGAGAAAAACTTTTATTTCATAATGATATTTCCCCCCATTTTAAATTCTTATTATCCAATGAAAGGTTAGATTTCTGTGAATTTTTTTTAATAAAAGACCAAATTAACAATGCAGATTAATTTTCACAGCCTCCTTTGATCCAATTTACCAAGGGTGCTGATATTTTTGGCCATGACTGTATGTATGTATATAGTTATACAGTTTTATACACACTGAAAAATCACTAGTATTTTTAACATGACAATTAAACATGACATTTTGAATTTTATTTACAACTTTAAATCATTTTTATGTATCTATAGGTGTTTTTGCATATATTAATATTAGTTGATTCAATAGCTAACAATATTGTCACAGCATTTATTAAATGTTAAAAATGCATTAGTGTAAGTTTCAATTAAATAATATTAAAGCATTGGCTTTAAAAAATACATTAACTGATGAATACACTAAATTATTTGTTCATTTAAAAAAAAAAAAGAGGTCACACTTTATATTAGGTGGCCTTAACTACTATGTACTTACATCAAAAAATAAGTACAATGTACTTATTGTGTTCATATTGTATTGCCATACACTTATGCTGCTATTGAGGTGGGATACGGGTAAGGTTAGGGACAGGTTTGGTGGTATGGGTAGGTTTAAGGGTGGGTTAAGGTGTAAGGGATGGGTCAACAGTGTAATTCTAAATGTAATTACAGAAATTAATTACAGATGTTATTACATATAGGTATTTTAAAAATAAGTACAACGTAAACACACGTATGTACACAATAAGTGCATTGTACCAAATGATTCATTTAAATGTAAGTACATAGTAGTTAAGGCCACCTAATATAAAGTGGGACCAAAAAAGATTTAAATGTATTAATACATGTAAAAATTAACATTTAATTTGGATTGCCTGGTATGCTAGGCATATCTGTCTTCCAGAATGTTTTAACAGAACAATATTAGGGTAGTTTTGGATCAGGTGTGTTACATATCCACTTATTGTTGAGTTAGCATGGTTCCTTTGTTATACCTTGCTACCATGTTAAACCTACCATCTGAGGCATGATTTGTAAGGAGAAAGAGACTTTGACTTCCTCTTGTAAAAAAGGGTGAGAGGACATTTACGTTCACGGTTTTGTTTCATGCGGTGCAGTAGATGATGCACATTCAAACACTTTTTAGACCCATCACACCACTGACAATCCATCTATTTGTTTACCTGTCTCCTGAGTCATGCTCTGTGTGAGAACCACTTTGTATTCTTAGTTCACACAGTCAAACAAACTCAAATGCCCCATTTAGCAGAACCTTTGCCAAAAATCTCCTCCCAGGTGACCCATTAAAGGTTTGTGCTGTGAAATGAGACACCGTCACAGCGGAGTTGAATATGTCTGTGCGTGTGGATCCTGTCTCCACCCTAGTGTACACTCAACACCAGTTTGCTTCGGTTTGTGTGCCAGAGCCTTAGGACACACTGCAAAATACACACACACACTCTTACACACTGGCCAGTCAGCTGACTGCAACACAAACCCCTGAGAGATGACATGAGCCAACATTACTGAAAACATCAGCATGAGAAAATAATCCTCTCCTCAAACTACCCTTGTCCCTCTTGATTCCTAATTCTTCTTGAGTGGTATCTTTATGTCTGGTCTTTTGATGTCAGTTAATTGGAAAATTACATTTCAGGAGAAACAATGCACAGGCTCATGATGATTTCTGGAGCTTGATTATTGTTTGTGGAGTGAGATGGACACTGAGGATCATGAGATAAAAAAAATATGTGGGATTATGCTGGGTTTCAATCTTTTTTTTTATGCTAATTCTGAATTTAAATGTGTGTATTTTACATTTTTAATATATACAATATTTTATATATATTTTAGTGTTGTCAATTGAGTGAAAAAAATCGCACATTTTTTCTGAAATTAATGACAATTAATCCCACCTAACATTAAATTAAGTATACTTTTATATTGCAATAATTTCACATTCAATCTTCAAATTAATGTAGAAACGAAGACAGTATATTTTTTAATATTTGTTTAATGGCATCTTTTTATGAGTGAAGGCAAGTATCACTGATACCAATACTACTGATGTCTCTAGGAAAATGTTCATTGACTGTGTAATGTTGACTGTACTAACATTACAATATAATTGAGAGCCATCAATTTCAACATTTATAAGACTTAAAATAAACTTAAAATAATAACTTCTAATTTAAGTAAACTTAAAACAAGCTTCACATAAACCCATTATATTTACCTGTGCCCTTCAGCAAGTAGGAAATATACATAAATTGAATAAAGTTATAAAAAAAAAACAATTTTAAATTAAATATAGATGAATCCTTAACGTTATAAAAGTTATTGATTTCCTCTTCTCTTTTGTTCTTTGATAAACAGACATCATAGCAGATGGGTTATTAGGTTATTTGGCTGCTATCACTTTGGTCTGACACGCATGCTCGTAGTTTCATTTGCGCTTTAATATGAAATGATACAGACTACAGCGCGCCACCGCCATATTTGTGCAAGCAATTGAAGAGCATGCACTATGAGCACAGGATAACAGCTGACAGGACTGGAAAATTAATTTTAATTTTCACTGATGTTCTACTGAAGCTCCTTGTCATCTGTACCGTTTCAGCGCGTGTTTGACTAACGCCTAGTGCTGAGGCGAAGCTGGAATGTGCGTCTGAAAATTTTCCCGTTTGATGTGGTTGTAAAAATGTTCTATGTCTAAATAAATGAAATTCTTGGCCAACCCTAGCTCCGTCCCTGCGTTAATTGCATTAAATATGTTTAACGCTGTGAAACTGGAAAAATTAATTACCTGCGTTAATGGGAATGGTTGCGCTCTACTTTTTGATATGCATATATAATCTTGTGTCATCATGTATCCTGTTCATCTCTGTTTTTATCCTTTATTCATTCAGGGGTTGTTTCCACTTGCTGATAAACCGTCAAACACGTCTTGTTGCACAAACAAGTCTCTCTCTCTCTCTCTGTATCTCACACACAGACTGGCTCCTCTCCATGAAACCTGAAACTTCCAAAGCTGTCACTGTCGTTTATCCCCTGAGATCTTTAAACAAAGGCGTGTGTGTGTGTGTGTGTATGTATGTCAGGGCAGGTTATATTTTTTGCCTCTGTGTGTGAATGTGGATTTTTACAGTATGTTTGTGATGTCACTGAAAGGCAGGGTCACGAAGAGTTCAGTAAACTGCGGGTGGTAATAATGCCTGTGTTTGAGTGTACATGCATATGCATCAGGCCTGCGTGGGGTTAAAATCGAATTTGCTCTGTCAAGTTAGGTAATAAGAGTCAGGTGAGTGATCGCAGCACACAGGACTGTTTACAAATGAGCTTGCCTGGCCGTATTTCCAGACAGCCACAGGTTTCTAATAGTCTCATGCACTTTTCTAATTTATCTTAGACAGAGTTTTATCATCCTGAGTTGTACATTACTTAAACATTATTTCCATTTAAATGGATGGCTGTTTAAGTTAGATGGACCATTTCCGGTTATTCGCTCTCTTATTCAGTTGTGATAGCTTCTTATTTCCGATGTCTTTGATCTTTCACTGTGGAAGTCAGTCTTGCTTAAGAATGTTTTAGTGTTTGAGTGTTTCAATTTAATTGGTTTCTCACTCACGTATGCTCTTGTATGCATACATGCATCTATGTGCTTGTGAGAATTGCCATCTTTATCTCTATTTCTGTCTGTACTGTATGTATGCATGCATGCTGGCCTAACTGTATCTTACAATAACTTTATCTTTGTATATCCATAATACTGTACTTGTATACTTGTCTATCTATTTGAATTTTGCCTGTGTTATATACTGGTCTAGGTATTATTTAACTATCCACCTGTTTAACTATATAACTATACACGTTTCTAACCGTATACATGCCTAACTAACATATTCCTTGCTGTCTAACTATATTTATCTGTATTCTTCTCTAACTATAACTGTCTATCTGTCTGTCTAAACATCCAACTACATTTGTCTATTTAACTATATCGAACTGTATTTTCTGTCTATAACTCTCTCTAAAATGCATCTAATGCATCAGAAGTACTGGCCATATACTGTGACCTCTGTTCTATTTTTGGATTACCTCTTCCCTCGTTATACAAACTGCGAACAATGCTTGAACAACCCTCTATTAACTCCAAACAAACACTTTGTTGCCATGTGACCCTCAGAATGTTTGCAAAACCTTTATTTAACGTTTAAAGATCCTCCCATGTGACCCACAGAGGCGGGACGGAGTAGTGCAGAGCAAACGTTTGCTTGTAGCCACACAATTGAGGATGCATTTGAACAACATTGGGTAAACACTCTTACATCGTAAAGCTTGTAGAAAATAGCATTTGCAGCAGTAGAATGGTGCGTGTTTAACTAAGAATGAGCAATGAAACAATGCTCTGCAAACAGCTTCCACTGCTATAATGGTCTTGCCAATAACTCAACCCCCAACATCCTTTTCTTCATGGTGTCGAGTCAGATTACATGATACTGTTCTCTTCTGTCTGAGAGGACGGAATGGTGTGTGTTTTTTATTTTGTTTTATTCTTTACCGCATTTAAAATTAACATGTACATACTACTTCAAACAGTGAGAAATGGTAAGGTATTGAGAATGTTGAGTATGAGAAAGAAAATCACTAGTTTTACTGAGGAAGTGTTGTGGGAGGAGGGATTTTGCTGGGATTTGGCCTCTGTTGTGTGTTTTAGAAACACTCTCCAGTTGTGATATGCTGAGTTTTGAGAAAAAGAGAGGGAACGGTTTTCTTTGGCTGTGGAGTTCAAAGCCAAACTTCAGGGGGGAAATGGGAGTGAAAAAAAGAATGAGAACAAAATCTCACTCTGTGTGTGTGTCGTGAGAGCTGGATGTGGGGCTCTGTCTCAAGGCTTTCTGAGAACCAGAGAGAATTTGAAACTTTGACAGAAGCCAAGGCAAAGTTTGATGTGGGGGAGAAAGAGAGAGCAAAGTTGTGGAAAAGAGAGAGGGAGAGACAAAGGGAGATGATGGAAGGTAAGGGAAGAGAGGAAGAATTGTTATTACTGGTTGGTAATGTGAGTTTCTCAAAGCCCTGATATATGATAATACAAATGTAATGAAATCCACATTAATTATGTACTAGCTGATTATTTTACTTTACAGTTTTCATTTAATTTAATTTATTGTTCCATTTAAAAAGTATAGATTTTTATTGCACTTAAGTAAAACAATTACATACATTTAATTGCTTTGTTGGTTTAATGTCGATTGTTACATCCTTTCTTTTATGTTTTTTAAACAAATATTAAAGATCTTAAGTTAAACACCAGCAATATAATATATAGTATTATATATAATTAATTAATATTGTGTTTTTAAAATTTATTTGTATTTCATTCATTGTAAAGCAGGTATTGGGTTTGTAGAGAAATTCATGTGTAAATGACAGTTAAATACAGTTATTATCACAGTCACATTATCTAGGATATTTGCCATCATTGACGTCAACTATATTTGAATAAGATTCGACAGCAAGACATCCTCAGTCCCCATTCATTTTCTTTGTTGAGGCCATCCTTTCCCATTTATCTCTTTTGTTCCATAGAAGAATAAAAGTTATATTTCGAATGAAGGGAAACCTATTATATGAATTTTATTGACAAATTAAAGCCCTATTCATCTCTCTCCGTCTCGTCCTTGCAGCTTAATCCACTAGAGTATCGTAAGACACAAGCTGCTTGTCAGCTGAGTCTCTTTCCCTTCTTTTCTCTCTCTCTCCCTCTCTTGTTTCAGCAACTCTCTTGGTCTCATCTCAACCCTCTGCCCATTCTCAACTCCTCTCATCCTCTCGCTTTCTTTCCTCCTCCCCTTCTCTCCTCCCTCTTTCCCTCCCTCTTTCTCTCTCTCTAACTCACTCTCTAACTCACTCACTCACTCTCTCTCTCGCCGCGTGAGTGAGCAGAGGTTGTCTCAGAGTGAAAATGCCATCGTGTTCGCCGGACTGTTGCTTGTATCAGGCAGTAGAGGTAAGACTGACAGTAACTACTTTTTCCAAGAAAATCCTACAAACCTTGCAGATGCCAGTTTAAAACATTTCAAATTTAGTCATGCAGATGTGCATAAATTTGCACGCTACTGTTAGCTACTTCTGTGCTTGTAGTTTTTAAAAAAGTGTGTCAATGCTTTTTTGCATGAATGCGTATGTCTAGTTGTGCACTTGCACATGTAAATAGATTTATATAACGTCTTGTTTTGTGTGCACGTTCACTGGAAGTATTTCTCCCTTTTCTCTTCCTTTCTCTTTACCTGGTCCGTTGGCTTTGGCATTCACGTGAATTCTGTCTCTTAACGGAGTATATCCTCTTGTGCGTGTGTGTTCAAGTCAGTCATGCTTATGAGCGCCGGGCTCCATCTAAACCTGATAAGAGTCCATGTGAATTGAGTTAAAAACCACATAAACAGAGATATGCATGGTTTACAATGACAAAAACTTGAAAAAGAAGTGCAAATAAACTTCTTTTTTTTTTTTCTCCCCCAATTTGGCATCATTTTTATTCTTCAATAACTGAAAAATTAGTATATGATGCACATACGCTAGTTTAGACCCTTCACTTAGGAAAGTTACATGGCTAAGTTGTCCAACCACAAGCTGTGTAATTATCCCAGCTGAAGCATCGTGTGAAAGTGTGTCTGTAATAGTGTCGACAAATTAGACTTACCGAGAACATCGCCTTTAGGTCATATTAAGCAACCTGCGCATCTGTAATTGACATTCTGTGTGTGTCTTCAACAGATCATCAAGGTTTTCAGTGAGGATGGTGTGGGAAAAGTTGTGGAAGTCCCCGCCGACATGACGGCCAGAGATGTGTGTCAGTTCCTGGTTTACAAGAACCACTGCCTGGATGACAACTGCTGGTCTCTAGTGGAGCATCATTCCCTGCTTGGTCTGGGTAAGCCAGACGTATACATTCGTTTTCTGAGTCCATATGACTTGTGCATGCGGCACACACCCAGTCTAAGAGGACAGGCTGTTCTGTCCGGGGACACTGGGTTCCCAGTGCATTGCACTTCGTGTAACAGGAAATCACCTTTCAGCAAGCCCAGAATCCAAGTCTTAAGTACACACACATATTTGTTCTCCTATTAACACTTCGGCTCTCACAAACGACTTTATACATCATGCACGGCTGCACATTTTGTATGCACAGCCGCTCGAAGAACGTATAACCTGAAGGAAAGAAAAAGCACTCCCAATGCAGACAGTTTTGAGGAGAAGACCATAGAAAAGACAAGGTTTGCGAAGAACTAGTGCTTAATCTCACAGGCAATCAATGAGGACACGTGTGGCTGCCTATTTCTCAGGCAGATTACAGATTAACCCTTGTCTAAATCATACTAAACAGATTTAACTCTGCCTGACCTTTAGAGATGCAGTCATTGCTCTTGTAGGGTGTTAAAAAGCCCTTTACTGAGCTTCTGAAATAATTTGGGCTGATACAGTCAGCTCTTTATTTTAATTCGTCCACTTTAACGCCGTCAAGGAAAGTCGTGACTTTTGCATAGACATTGATTGTGCGCATCACATGGTATGATGTCATAACATGACAGGGTGTGGTCTGTTTTGGTCAGCTGACATCTCTAGAGAGGCCAAGTATTATGTGGAGCTTCTGGAGACATTAGGGCGTCAACGTTACGGAAACCTTCTAGAAACGTTGCTCTTACGTAAGCCATTAGCTGAGAGACTCTGCTGACTTTGCTGCCATCAGCCCTCGGTGCAATCAAGCTAAATACATGACCTCATCCCTCTGCAATGCCTCTCGCTTTCCCTCGCTTTCTCTTTCATACACAGTCATGCTCTCTCTCCTTCTCTTGTGCTCTTCTCGGAGGAGTGGATTAGAGGATGAGGGATCAGATACACAACAGATACATTAGATGGGGTTTGAGCCAGCGCTTTGTCTTTGACATACGAGTACTGCTATTCTTAAGAAGCACAGACATTACAGTGTACGGTTAATTTGGCTCGTTTTCTCATTATAGGGCATCACGTAGTGCTGGATATTGAAATATAGCATTTGACAATTTTCAACATGTCTGATCCTGCTGTTTAACTGGCTTTAGCAACACCTAGGTCATGGGTTTAATTCCCATAGAACATGCATAATGAGAAAAATGTATAGCTTGAATTCACTGTAAGACACTTTGGATAAAAGCTTCTGCCAAATGCATGAATGTAAATATTACATTTAAATGTTCAACAGATTACTGTGTATTTCTGAAATATTTGGATTATTAAAACAAGTATTAGAGCATGAATATATAAACCTTATTCACACGCACTTGCATTTGCCTATAAGCAAGTAATTTATTATAAGCATTTTGATAGACAGAGACAGACAGACTAATATTTAATGTTTTTATATGTATACAGTGTGTATACATATCATTTTTTGAAGAAATTATACGTTATACATTATGCATGTATTAAATACAATGCTTAAATTTATTAAAGACATTAAGTTAAATTGTTTTTTTAACATCCTTTAACTACTGTGGCTTAGTGTTTCTGCAAAAAATAAATAAATAAAAATCTATTAAAAGCAGTGCGGTCCACTTTGCTAGTAACTAACACCATTTTTATGTCATCTGTGTTTGAATACAGAGAGGTGCCTAGAAGATCATGAACTGGTTGTTCCTGTGCAGGCCTGCATGTCTCCAGAGAGCAAGTTTCTCTTCAGGAAGAACTACGCCAAGTATGAGTTCTTCAGAAACCCACTGGTGAGTTGTCACCGAGAGCAACCGTTCTCCTTCAGCCCACCCATGTGTTTCCTTGCCTCTCAAGACCACCACTTCAAGCTTAAATCCTTTGAAATTAAAGTCCGATTATCCTTGAAAATCTTGCTAAGAACACTTGATTCATGACCTGCAAGCTATAAATCCCCTAAATATGTAAATATTTAAAAAAAAAGAAAAAAAAGTGAATTTCCCACATTCCTGTGTTCCGCATGTGAGAAAAACCTTGCTAATCCATTTCCAGCCATTCTAGCACAGCTTGTACGTGTTCCACCTCACTAAGCAAGTACAGTACTCAACACCTTTTAACTGATGGCATTTTGACAAGTACATTTGAACCCGTGTCGTGTAAGCATCTTATGGTGTGAACACTGTGAAACATTTTATCCTGCTCTGTAAGCCATGGACTTTTTTTACGCTTGGAAAAAATATTCATGCAAAAGCCTAATCTTATTTGAGCCTGTGCTTTAGTACGGTATGTACAGTGTATGTCAGTGCTTGAGGCATCTTTGGGCCAGTTAGTCCGAGTCTGTTTGACAGAGCACTTAACCTGCTCTTGGTAATCCGTGGCTTTGGCAAGTGCTTAGTGCAACTCACCTAAATTAGCTTTAGATGAGTTTCAGCTTGTGTGTGTGTGTATAGAGTCATACATATTTCTTATTACTTACCATTCTCCTGTAACTCAACTTGTAAGAGTCACGGCTCTCTCTATATATATATATGTATACGTATATGTATGCATAATAAATAGATAGATAGATGCGTATCAGTGGCGAACAGTGACTTTTTTTTTAACCGGGTATGCTGAGTGATAAGATTAAGACCCCCACCCCCCATCGGCTTTTAGGACACACTCAAAGAGGGAAACACCGTGGCAGGTGTCGATTTAAAAGTATGCACATTTCCTATACCTTATTTGTAAATGAAATTCATTTCCAACCCTCCTCCTATCATCTCAGGGTTATCCATTTTTATTCAAATGCTAGGGGAAAAAAGATGGTTTTCCAAGTATAAGCCACCAAAGAACATTTACAAGTAGTTACGTTATAAGTAATATTCAGAGGGTGGGGAGATGGGGGGGATTCCCCTGATCTATATGTCTCTGTATCTGCTGAATGATTTTTTTTATTATTATTCCCAGTGAATAGGAGTTAAAACTCCCACCTGGGGGACACTACTCCAATAACAGACCATGCAGAAATAACTAAAATAATAATATCTTTAAAATATTACCAAGTAACGTTGCAACCTTGCAAACAATAAAATCAGAGAAGGACTTTAACTGTAAGCAACACGAGCATATGCAAAACAAAGGGAACAATAACATCTTAATGTTCAAAATGTTCAGAAGATTTATGTTTCTTTCTTTTCCTGTTTGTTATTTTCAAAATTTTATATAACCCACTTTTTTATAAACTTTAAAAAAATTGTTTTTTTTTTTTATTTACTAGTTAGGCATGTTGACAGTAACGTATATCTTCAACATATGTTGTCTATGACCAAAAATGCAAGCTCGAAATCTGGCAATAACAGCGCATTTTTCCGCTTGGGCGAGCGCTTCGTGGACAGCTTACCTCTTGCATCAAATCAGTCGCATGCCAGCAAACCAATGACAGTGCGCTGCAATCCTAAAGAGTCATAGCAATAGAGCGGAGACGAGAAAGCTTCGGGGGAATCCGCTCGCCCGGAAGCAACCGCAACTGGTAGATTTAAAGAAAATGACAGCCCTTTGGCAAATGAATCATTTTATGTACTTATTGCTAACTCTTTAAGCTTTGTTACATTTCAAATGACAAGATCAACTTACAATCATGTTTATATTAATTATCCTGTGAACGTATTCTCTTAAATGGCCTGGTTATGCAGAGCATTCGCAGCTTATAAAATATATATATGTGTGTGTGTGTGTGTGTGTGTGTGTGTGTGTGTGTGTGTGTGTGTATAATACATGTATGTATGTATGTATGTATGTATGTGTATTTGTGTGTATATAATACATGCCTCTCTCTATCTCTATATACATACATACATACGTGCATGCATGATCAGTCTATAAATTTAATGGTAGGTTTACTTGAACAGTGAGAGACAGAATAACAAGAAGAAAATCCAGAAAACCGCATTTCAAAAAAGTTATAAATTGATTTGCATTTTAATGAATCAAATAAGTATTTGACCCCTGTGCAAAACATGACTTAGTACTTGGTGGCAATACCCTTGTTGGCAATCACAGAGGTCAGACGTTTCTTGTAGTTGGCCACCAGGTTTACACACGTCAGGAGGGATTTTGTCCCACTCCTCTTTGCAGATCCTCTCCAAGTCATTAAGGTTCTGAGACTGACGTTTAGCAACTCGAACTTTCAGCTCCCTCCACAGATTTTCTATGGGATTAAGGTCTGGAGACTGGATAGGCCACTCCAGGACCTTAATGTGCTTCTTCTTGAGCCACTCCTTTGTTGCCTTGGCCGTGTGTTTTGGGTCATTGTCGTGCTGGAATATTCACCCACGACCCATTTTCAACGCCCTGGCCCTGACGTTACATGGCCCCGTCCATCGTCCCTTTGATGTGGTGCAGTTGTCCTGTCCCCTTAGCAGAAAAACACCCCTGAAGCACAATGTTTCCACCTCCATGTTTGACGGTGGGAATGGTGTTTTTGGGGTCATAGGCAGCATTCCTCCTCCTCCAAACACGGCGAGTTGAGTTGATGCCAAAGAGCTAGATTTTGGTCTCATCTGACCACAACACTTTCACTCAGTTCTCCTCTGAATCATTCAGATGTTTATTGGCAAACTTCACACGGGCTGTACATGTGCTTTCTTGAGCAGGGGGACATTGTGGGCGCTGCAGGATTTCAGTCCTTCACGGCGTAATGTTACCAATTTTTTTCTTGGTGACTACTTTTTTTGAAATGCGTTTTTCTGGATTTTTTGTTGTTGTTCTGTCTCTCACTGTTCAAATAAACCTACCATTAAAATTATAGTCTGATCATTTCTTTGTCAGAGGGCAAACATACAAAATTTTCCCCACTGTACATACACACACACGTTGGGTTTCCATTTTTATGGGGACATTCCATAGGCGTTATGGTTTTTATACTGTACAAACTGTATTTTCTATTGCCCTAAACCAAACCTACACATAAACATACCCCTTATAGGAAACTTTCTGCATTTTTAGATTTTCCAAAAAAAAAAAAAAAAATTAATTCTGTATTATTTATAAGCTTGTTTCCTCATTGGGACATAAAAATGTCCTCATAAGGACAAAGGTTTTGGATATTGTTATCTTTGTGGGGACATTTTGCATGATCATGCTGTTGATAACAAAGAATGGAATATATCAAAAGTAATCAAAATGTAGTCAGAATAGATCACCTAGCCTGTGTAATCCAATAGATTGTTACAAACTATAATTTCCATCATGTAATTTGTATATACAGAGTAGTAATAATAAATATTTATGGATAGAATAGAATTCAATTCAAACTTTTACAAATTTGCACGTTCAAACCTTTGTAACAAATTCAGTTTGTTCCTTTCTTTCGTGCTCAGGCTAGTAACAATCATCTTATGTAATTGCCTACTAAGAAAGGCATCTGATCTTGGTCAGGTGATCCTAAAAACAGATTAATTATATATGGCTTCCTTACTAATCATTCAAACCCTAGTTCATACACGCACTGGTTGTTCCATTACGTTTCTTGTGAACTGTGTGAACTGCTGGCATATGTTCAATGCAGACAGTCTTTTCTTACCTCTCACAGAACTTCTTTCCGGAGCAGATGGTAGCGTGGTGTCAGGAAACGAACGGCTCTATCCCGCAGTCACAGCTCTTACAGGTGAGGAAGAGACTCAAATGGATCTGTGACACTGCAAAATCTGGATTAGCCCACATTATGAACCTGTGCGTCACACTTTTGCAGCTGAATGAGCATTTTAGTGGATTCAAACAGCTTTTGAAATGCATACTCATGTCTTGTGATAGCAAAGAGGCCGCGTTATTGAAGCATGAAAGGCATTCAGGTTTGCAGAACTCATTTTCCAGATGGTCCTCATCCTTTTTTTCCCCTCCTGTACAGAATTTCTTGAATTCCAGCAGCTGTCCAGAGATCCAGGGCTTCCTTTATATGAAAGAAACGGGCCGCAAGTCCTGGAAAAAGCTCTACATGTTCTTGCGCCGTTCTGGATTGTACTGCTCTACTAAAGGAATGTCAAAGGCAAGCTTCTCTTTAATAGAATATTAATTCAAGTCTTTAAATTTGACATGTATTTGTGAGCATATCAGTGTTTTTACAACTATAGACAGCTGTTATGCATCTATTACTCCTAAACTTGCTTGCAAATACATAGTACAATGCAGTCCAAAAGTTAAAGTACACATTGAAAGCCTAGGATTCATTTATTAAATATTTGTTATTGTAATGTTACAAGGAGCTTAACTGTAATTTTATCACTATTTATTATTATTATTATTATTTACTAATATTTAAGGCCATTTCACATCGAGCGTGATGTGAAAAATCAAGGCGAAATGCGACAAACGTTGCTTTCACATCGAGCACGAATGGGTTGTTCGCCTTCTGCTAATTCACACCTGCACACTAGGTGGCGCCAACCAGCAATGCATTTTTCCTCAGATAGGTATCTCGTATAAGGTCCGCTGCTCAATTTACTTACAATTTAAATTAAGATAAATAAAGTTTGGTTCTACACCAGAAACACAAACTATCTATAGGCCTAAAGGGATCGATTGTTTCTATTCAAGAGTGTCATCTCACCAAACATTCGCGCCGAATTTTCACATTCATTGTGAAAAGGCCTCAATAGATGAAGTTTATTTGCAAAAACGGATCTTTTTTTTTTTAATTTTCAAAAATCATGTTTTTTATTGTTAACTTGTTTTTATTGTGTTAGTTAGCTGTATTTTTTTATTTTTTTTCCCTAAATAACCCAACTGCAGTTTGATTGAGATTTGTAAAATGTATAATAAAAATGCATCAAACTAATTTAGAATAATAGCAAATGAAGGATTTCAGGATAACTGTTTTCACTGTTCATAGCCGTCACTATGTAGGTCTGTCTTTGGGAGTTGTATTGTGATGAATTTTTACCTGGGTGGTTTAGGAGCCAAGGCACCTGCAGTTACTGTCAGACGTAGAGGAGAGCAACATTTTCACTGTAACGACGGGCAGAAAGATGCACAACTCGCCCACAGACTACCAATTCTGCATTAAGGTGAGCAGGATGACGGTCAGTAAATGAACACAATCTTTGACATTGAGAATAGAGGAGGCATGGCTGGCACAATTTCAAAATCAACAATTTTCCCCTTTAAATAACTACCCATGCCTTACCTGGTACAGTGCATGCTAGTCCTTATTAACTTGAGTGCCTTGATTTGACAGTAGATATCTTGCTTGATTGACAGCCCAGTAAGGGCAGGACAGAACTGAAGGAGTTGAAGATGCTGTGTGCCGAGGACGAGCAGAGCCGAACGTGCTGGATGACTGCTTTCAGACTGCTCAAGGTATGCAGTAAAAACAGAACAATTATGAAATATTATTACAATTTAAAAGAACCATTGTATATGTTAATATATTTTAAAATGTCATTTATTCCTCTAATGGTAACACTGAATTTTCAGCAGCCATTAGTCCAGTCTTCATTGTCACGCAATCCTTCAGAAATCGTTCTAAAATTCTAATTTCGTGTTCATTTCTCATTATTATCATTGTTTAAAATAATTGTGCTGCTTAATATTTTCATTTTTTCAGGATTCTGCGATTTTAATAAATTTGTTCATTTATTTATTTGAATTTTTTGTAACATTATAAATGTTTTTAGTGACTCAAGACCTTTGAACAGCAGTGTACTAGACGGCTACAAGTGAGCCATTTGTTGGATTATTTCCTCCCAAGCTTATTATTCAGCATGTGCCAGATTTAATTTTTTATTTTTTGTTTGTTTATTTATTTTTATTTTTTCTAGAAATCTTATTATAATACTATATCAAATTATTATTGTTAGTGAACATTCTAGATTTTCATATTTAATTACTAGAGGTTTGTTGTGAACAAGCTGTCCCTCAGATATCTCCCACACACACTCTTGTCCATTCTTGTTAACCCAGACAAACACACTTTTTTTTTTTCCCAGTTTGGAATTCTCCTATATCAGAACTACAAGAGCCCACACCAGAGAAAGACTGCCATATCAAACTTCACCACACCTGTGGTAAGAAACACATTAATATGTTACTCGGTGCTGATTCTCTAGTGCACTTGATGGTTTAAATGTGCTACTTTCACGCTTCTGTGAGTTCACCTGGTATTACATGCACCCCGTGTGCTCTTGAGGAACGCTCTTGCTGAGAGCTCACTTAATCTACTCATAACAGTATGAACAGCGTGCTAATGAAGCGTGCGGTTATAAATTCCTTTATGCCGATTTGCATTGGGAATTTCATGCAGGCGAAACGTATGAGAACAGGGGTTGCTGTAGGGATTCATTTAGAAGGTATTTAATAAGGCTTTAGTGGTTTAATTAGAGAGGTTTAATGCTGATCATAGCAGGTTGTTTGTAAGGACAACCTGTAGGAGTTATTTCTACACATAAATGAATGCTTATGTAATAAACAACTGATCAAGTGTAATATTGTTTTTACTGTAGCGGAGTGTGTCTGAGAATTCACTGGTGGCCATGGATTTCTCAGGAAGGACCGGTCGTGTGATTGACAACCCTGTGGAGGCTCAGAGCGCTGCCATGGAAGAGGGACACACTTGGAGAGTGAGTAGTTAGATACATGTATATTCAGGCAATGAAATAAGGTTTATAATTTTTTTTTAATGCATTTATAATAATTAAAATCTCTGTACAGAAACGGAGTCAGAGAATGAATGTTTTGGGAAGCCCCAGTCCTCTACATCCTTCGCCGTTAAGCTCAGGTGAGTGTCGCAGCATTTACTTACAATTCTTCAGTATCTTCAACACCAGTTGATTTAAGTGGTACTTTTAATAGAAATAATATTTCATGCCGGTAAATGTAGACTTTGCCTTTATGTCCTCAGTGATCCACAGGACACAGTTATGGTTCCATGGCCGCATTATGAGAGAGGAGTCCCACAGGATGATTATACAGCAGGGCCAAGTTGATGGGTATGACACTTTCCACATTTATAGGCAATATTAATTGCTGTTTTATAAGTGGGCAGTGAAATTAATCAGTCTTATGTCTCGCAGGTTATTCCTGTTGAGAGACAGCCAGAGCAACCCAAAAGCATTTGTTCTCACGCTGTGCCATCATCAGAAGATTAAACACTTCCAGATTTTACCTGTGAGTCCCTAATAAACACTCAATACAAACTACACTTTTGCATGTATTAATGCTTATTCAAGTATAAAGAGCAGGGCAAATCGAATTATTATTATTATTATTATTTATTTTAATTTTTTTTGCCATGTTACCGTATACTAATAAAAGGTGTAATGTACAGTGATTGAAAGAGGTACATGATAATTTAGATGTTAAAAGGTTTTTAGGTTACATTTATTTTTAAAAATTAATTTAAAAATAATTTTGTAAGTTTTGTGAAAACAAATTTTATTTATATGTAAATATTGTATATTATATATATTATTTTGTTGATGTTAGTGAATTTGCAGTGTATAAAACATTTTTGTAGCTGAAAATGAGGCATGATTTATTAAAGGAAATATTCATATAAAATGTTTTTTGTTAATTATAATATTAGGCCTATGTGTACTTGATTAGTAAACACATTCTTAATTATGTGTAATAAATGTATAATTTGTATATTATTTATGTAAAATGCTGAATGTATTTAATATTCATATTATACACAATTTACATAATAAAATATAATATAATAATAAATATTTAAGAAAATACCAAATTTATCATTTTTATAAAATGCTGAATGTTTTTATTTGTGAGATTTGTCTCCTTGACAGGAGTTTATGATTTTAAAAATTATTCTCTTAGTCTTATTCTCATCTCTTTCTCTCTCTGGCAGTTTGAGGAGGACGGCCAGGTCTTTTTTAGCCTTGATGATGGCTCCACCAAGTTCACAGACCTGATCCATCTGGTAGAGTTTTACCAGCTCAACAGGGGCGTCCTGCCCTGCAAACTCAAACACCCCTGCACCATAGTGGCCTTATGACCCCCTCCCGATCCTAACAAACAACACACACACAAATAAAACTGAGAAACTGGATGCTTTTTTTAAAGTAATAATTTCCAGTCATTTTCATAATAAGCTGACGCAACCCACGGGCATGACCCACTGCTCTGGGATTAGCATGGAAACCTTTGGGAATAATTATGGGACAAGATCAACTTCCCGGACACCCTATTTTTTTTTTTTTTTTTAACAGTCTCTGTGGTGATATTCATGAATTTTCATTGAAATCAAGACTTTTTCATCGTTCAGGACATGACACTAGACACACCCCCCATAAACTGAACGGATCGGGACGGTCGTTTTGAGTGGTGTGTCTGCGGGGACTTTGCATTGTTAAAAGTTACTTGATGACGATTGATATGTATTATGTTATTTCCTACCTGGGACATTTTGCACTCTCAAGCTGAAAGCAGGTGATCCGCTTCATCCTGAGCTTACCGCAACAACTGTTACCCATTTGCCTTCCTCCTACAGTTCACCGTTTCATTTTTTTGTCCTCTTCTAAGCTCTTCCTGGGGATTCCCTGTGTAATGATGGGATTATTGCAGCAGCGATGACAGTAATGACCATGTGAGGTGACACTTCCTCAGCCAAATAATGTAACCCGGTCTTTCATACATGACATCTCCATGTCAGCGAGGAGGGACTAACCGCAAGGGGTAGCAGACTTGCACTTCAATAAATTATACTTGATTGCTGTGCTTTACCAGCATAAGAATTAGTTAAGTTTGGAGTTCTAATCAAGCTTTGCCTTAAAGGAATGTTCTGGGTTAAATATAACTTAAGCTCCATCGACAAGCTTCAGCTGTCGCACACTGTTGATTACAACAGAAAATGTACTTTGAAAAACAAAAAGCGTGTCGACAGTCACCTGCTTGTAATGAAACTCCATTTTTCTCAATTAACTAGCTTTATAAGTGGATTCCAATCACCATATTCGATATTAAGTTTGTTTCCAAACTGTCAGACAAGTATTTCTGTCATAAATTACATTATGCCACAGAGTCGCACTGTAGTTTAAAGAGACAGTTTGCCCAAAAATGAAATTTGTCATCATTTGTCAAAATGGTCATCCTGATCATTGTTCAAAACGTGTATGACTTCTGTTTTTCAGTGGGACACAAAATAAGAGATTTTGAAGAATGTTTTTGTCCTTACAGTGAAAATCAATGGGGTCCAAAACAGCATTTGGGCACAGCTGATAACTGTATGACTACAGAGTTATACAGATAAGAATTTTTATTTTTGAGTAAACTGTCCCTTTAAATCTGAATTAGAAGGACTTGGAAATCAGAGTTCAGGGCGCAAGGGTTAACAATAATTAACCATGAACGTTTGAGAATTATCCTTATTTTAATCCAGATCACTTGTTCTGTTTAGGAAGACAATGGCTTGTTTGAGTCCACTGAATTTGCAATTTTTTCCTGTCAGGAGGCTCGTATTTTGCTCCCGGCGCTGAAATGCCATATTGATTGTGCGTAGTTTATATTTGGAACCATCAAAAACTTGACTCGGGCCTTAAAAGGCCACTGAAACTTGACCCAGGCCTCTTTGGTATGGTGTATCCCACCCTGAGCACAATTCAAGAGGGTTGTAACTCGTTTCCTACACTGACTCCAGGTCGTGTTACTTTGCGAACATACCTAGCTATTAGTTTAGCCCAAAGCTTAACAACTGCCTTTTCAAATCACTGTGCTGTTCTTGAGCCATGTTAAACCCCTAAAAGTGACAGGCTAGGCCCGGACTGAGCGCCTGCGGGGACGCTCGTGTACACGCTTGAGGACTATGGAAGGCCAAAAGGGCCAAAAACCTGTGAATTTTAACACGTCAACAACAGGTTAAATACGCTTATTTATTGTGTTGTTGATGTGTAAAAATTCACGGGTTTTTGGCCCTTTTGGCCTTCCATAGAGCACTTTGCGAAGTCACGTCTCACAGGCGTGTCTGTAATCCTCCGGGGCTGCGTGACATAATGCGGTGAGGAGATAATCTCCCGTGCCAGCTTTGCAAAAGGAGGTTAGCGGCAAAAGGCCGGTGTACGGTTACCTGCGGCGCTACTTCTGCAGTCTCCTTTCTGGCCCTAACATCCGCCTCGTTACCCTTCCAGCACTGGCCCAGCAAGACTAAGCTATGGTTTTATATGCTAACTCTGACAGCTGACTGTTATACTGCTGAGCTAGAACCACACGCGCCTAGGACGAGAGTGTGTACGATGCACACTGCGATTGTCAAACACTTTATGATACCACACAAGCACCTTTTTTATTTTCACATACGATTCACGCTGTTTAACTTACGTGAACGCTTTAAGAACGTGTTTTCATCTCAGATGTTAGCTACAACTCTGATCTGCCTTATCTTACGTTATCGCTTCCTTGCCGCTTCATATGTAAATCGATTTTGTTAATTGTAACGAAAAGTACAAGCTTTACGCATTCAGTGTCAGGGATTGCGGTTGGCTTTTCATCACGTTAGATTTAGTAATTTAGTCACAGTTCCAGCCTGCATGAGTTAGACAAGGAGGTCTGTAAACGAAGCATGTTCTAACTGGAATACGTAAGTGTGAACGATGATTAGTTCCGTCCAACTCAAGCTCGAAGTATTTGGATGATGCTTCTTTTCATTAGACTTGTGCTGTTGTGTGGCTCTCAGTGATAAAATGCCAAACATGCATGTGAAATCAACTTACCCAGCCTTGATTATGCTGTTTTGGTAGTATGTTTTTTTTTTTAACACCGTGACTGGAGATCATTTCACATGTGTGTTTGGCTCATATGCAGCTTTGTCTATTAGAAATATGGAAACAGTCACGCTCTTCTAAGTATGTGAAGCCTAAGGAGAGGTAGTAGATCTAACACTGTATTAAAACACCATCTATGACTATATAAATGTGGTGCGCTCCAAAACAGAATGAAGATATTGCGCATAAAGTGCAAATATGCATATTCCCTCTCGACTTGTACCAGTGTGAAATATTTTTAGCTTATATCGTGTTTTCATTTTTGTCACAAATGTCTTTTTATAAAGAGTATATATTACAGTATTAAATTAACAAATGTCTTCTGTTGTCTTTATTTCACTATTGGTTTCATACTCAGAATGTTTAGATTCATGCAATGAGATTGTACAGTCTACAACCAGCTTTAAGATTACATCCAGTGGTTTTCTTATAAGTGCAACTATGATATTAATCATAAATATATACTTTAAAAGATTGAAGCTTATCAGTTTAAGGGTAGATGGATTCCAATACTATAGGATTCCAATACTATAACATTCCAATACTCTTGTGGTCATGCAATTATGCAAAAATTATGCTCTTGAGGGCTCGTCCGGGATTTGAACCCGGGACCTCTCGCACCCTAAGCGAGAATCATACCCCTAGACCAACGAGCCTTGGAAATTTTGGGTAGATTGGTGTGCCACGTTGCATAGGGTCAACTATACAGTGCATTTGGGATGCTTACTTTAGTGGCGTCTACTGATTATCGGCGCCATCTGGTGGCATAAACCTGGAGTTACAGAGGTGGCCTTCAGAACAAGTTAGAATAATACCAGCAAAGTAACAATTAGTTTGAGACATTATAGCTGTGCTCGAAAGGCTGCAGATAATTAAACAGATTGATGTCCGTGTGTTCTGAAAACTGAATGACATCCAAATATGACTATGAATGTATTCTTGGAAAAAATATCTTCGGGTAGCTGGTCTGCCTTAGTCATTTACAAAGGACTTTAGACATAGGCTAAAAACAATGTTGCTGAATTAAAATATTATTTTCATAGCATAACCGAGTTGTTAACGTGAACACCAACCTCGTTCAGGCATACCAGATGTGATTTAAAAATAAAATAATGAAACTCTCGATAAAACTGGGCTTGAGGGAATTACAGATAGACTAGGCCAACGTTACCTGCAACTAACTACTACTGCTTTAAAACGTGAGTTAAGCTTTATCAGACAAAATACCTTAATAAATGTTTAAAACGTGTGCTGTTTTGTTCTGAAATTTGATAAGGGTTGACTGAATGTATGATTACTGGTCTTGTTATAGTCCAGTTACAGCATAACTTAATATTCTGCTTGTTATCAGAAGTACAGAAAGTTGACTTTGTACGTTCAGAGGACTTTACCTTGAAGTCTATCGTTATCTGGCTCGTTGGTCTAGGGGTATGATTCTCGCTTTGGGTGCGAGAGGTCCCGGGTTCAAATCCCGGACGAGCCCGACTTTTCATCGCCAAAAGTTAAGAGCAAGTAAATTAGAAGTTAGCCTACTTAGTTAAGGTTATTTATAGAGCAGCGAAGTTTTCTCTTGAGTGCTGCAGTAACTCTTAAAGCCACATGCAAATCTTTCTTTAAACCTGACCAGTGGCAGGAGATGGCATTGCTTGTCAGATCTTCGAGTCCCACTGCCTACTGTAAATTGATCAAAAACAGTGTGGAGACTAGCTACTGTATTCAAGACAAAAATGTTTTTTCAAAAATTGAATGACTTGAGTGGTCACGCCATTAAAGTGAAAAAAAGATAGTCTGCTTACTTAGAAATGTAATTAATCGAAAACAAGTGGAAACTATGTATCTCTTCTCTGTGGACTCTCCAGAAGCACCTCAGGCACTCGGTAGAAAACTCTGGCTGTCATGTAGAAATGTCTCGGTGGCCTGTAAATGTTTATATAAGTTAGACCTGGCTCATCCTGTAAAGGTCAATTATGAATCCATCAGTTTGTAACTGTTGGAAAACCACTAATACACTGACTACAGCATGTAGAACTTTAAACTGTAAAGTTGTGTCAATTCCAAAATACTTAAAGTTTTAAAAGCATTGGGCTCGTCCGGGATTTGAACCCGGGACCTCTCGCACCCTAAGCGAGAATCATACCCCTAGACCAACGAGCCTTGAATTTGTAGGAATGTATGATGTGCCACGTTTCACACAGAAAATACAGGCCTGTAGACAACGTGGATGAGGGATGCTTGTTCTGTTGGATTTACATGTTTGGAGCCGTGTCGTGTCAAATGGCGACATCTAGTGGTTAACAAGCAGATGTGACTTTCTGATAGACGTACATCTGTAATATTGTGTAACACGGTCTAACTCTGAAAATGTATCTTCCCAAAATGTTTCTGGTGTGAGAAGTCTCTGGAAAATATTGTCACACTGCACGATGACTACTACACCAACTCCTTAAGTCCCATCGTGTTACAGCAGAACAATAATATTAGTTCTATTGATTAATACATTTTATTTATCAGTAACTGAGATCTCATCAGACTTTTTAATATGTTCAAGAAAAATGGTTCTTTGGCAGTATGAGAGGCTCTTCATGGTTCAGAGGTCAGCCATCATTATTTGGATGCTCACAACCTGCATCTTGAGTAAGTGTACAGAAATTCATATAATTCATTATTGTTATTGTGTATGATAAGCTAATGTGAAAAAATGCTTAGTCCTTGCAGTGCAACAGTAAGAAACATTGTGTGCTCAGCCGTATAACTAAGTGTGAGACTTTTAAATGTGTTCATCAGTTTTATAGTTTTCTGTGTTGTGTAGGGCTGATTGTGACTCAGTCTGAAGATCAAACAGTGAATCCTGATCAGACTGTTACTATTCACTGTAAACACACACCAGCAATGAACTGTTGGAATACAAAAGACACCTCTCAGAGATGCATGTCCTGGTACCATCAGACTCCTGGAGAAGCTCCTAAACTCCTGATCTATTTCACATCAGACAGAGCTTCAGGTGTTTCTTCTAGATTCAGTGGCAGTGAAAGTGGAAACCACATGGATTTTACTCTGACCATCAGTGGAGTCCAGCCTGAAGATTCAGGAGTTTATTACTGTCAGAGCGAACATGACAAGAGAGTACAGGTGTCTAACATCTCAATCTGGGTGTTCACACAAAAGCATCATACAAAACCCTCTCTGTGTGAGACTGCAGCGCTGCAGCTTTGAGCTTCTGCAAATGCTGATGTTGAAGATCATTATTCACATCACCGACTTCACACAGACACACACAGAGACTCTTAAAGGCTGCTTATTGTCACACACTCCTCAACACATTCTATATATTCTATTAATAATAAACATCAGAATGTCTCAATCAGATTTCCACATGAATTGCAATCCAGTAAAATCCATCCAACCTTGATAAAAAAGAAAAAAAAAAAAAAGAAAAGAAAAAAGCTCACTGTGGCCAAAGCAACTTTTCAAATACATGCTTTCACTAACACCATGATAAGTCCATGAACCCTTTTTTGTTTGTTTGTTTTTTTGTTTTGTTTTTGTTTGGAGCAATCACAATAGGTTTTCCCTGGTATATTTAAAAAGAAAGAAAAAAAGAAATCTATGATCAGTTTATTTTCTTGTGTTTAACTCCATAAATAATAATAAAAAAAATCATAAAATAGTAGTATCAAAATAAAATGAATTAAATACTATAGCAAGGAAACAAATAAAATTAATTAAGGACGAAAATAATAATTCAAACAATTAATGATTCATAAAGCTTTTATTTGGCAAAAAATTACAGAAAACATACTTGATCATATGTGTTAAACAGGCATTAAAAAGATTAACATACAAAGCAAATTGGAATACAGTGATGTTTATTCTTTATTAAGACTGTGTGTGTGTGTGTGTGTGTGTGTGTGTGTGTGTGTGTGTGTGTGTGTGTGAGTGCACAAATGATTATGAATGCCTATTATCTATGTGTTTTTGTGTCAGTGTATGTGTTTCACTGGTCATTGCACTGCTGTGTGTCGAGGCTCTGGGTCACTGCATTGTGGGACGGGTGCGTGGCGTCACAGCTGACGGTTGTTGCTCTGCTCCACTCACTCTCAGTGAGGCTCAGGCTGCTGCTCCAGCTGTACAGTCCATCCTTCTGCAGCTGACCGGGACTCAGATTGACACCAGAGCTCCTGCTGCTGCCGTCCACCTTCCAGCTCAGCTTCCAGTCAGAGGGGAATCCCTTACTGGCCACACACAGCACTGTAGCCTTACCCTGCTGCAGCTCGTCTCTGGAGGGAGGCAGCACCGTGAGAGCGGGACGAGCCGCAGCTAAAGAGAGACACAGAAACTGTGAGGTTTCGTTCTTCTGAAAAACAGCTCTATCAGTCGTTCTGAGTGTCTTTCACTTCCCTTTAAGAGATTCAGAGTCAATCAAGCAGATCTCAAGTGCAATAGTCCGTAAAACACACATTTACTCACTCTTAATATTCAGATTTTAGATAATCAGTATTTATTACTGTATAATATATGTTAACACTTTACAATAAGGTTTAATTTGTTAACCTTAAGCTTAGAAAACTATAGTTAACACAAACCAACATGGAAAAATACTAAAAAAGCATTTATTAATCTTAGTTAATGTTAATTTCAATTATATAATTAATATATATTATTAAATAAATAAAATTTAATTAAAAAAAAGTTTTGTAAAACAAAATTATTTAATGGATCTGTGCTAAACATCAGTTATTTTTATTAACTAACATTAATAAAGATAAATGATTGCCATATCAAATATATTGCTTATTGTTAGTTGGCAAATGCATTAGGTCAGTGTTAAAAAACAAGATGTATAACTATATCAGACTAATATCTACATACTGGTTTTAAATATCTCGCTCTCAGATTCTGATTTGTAATAGCATACTCAGACTTCAAAAAGAAAATGATTTTGTGTTTTATTTAATAAATATTTCAAAGAAAATTACGATTTTTTTGTTTTGTTTCTATATTAAAATAGCCAAAAGAAAAAAATAATTTTCATTAGACAATCATTAAACATTTATATTTGTAATTTGATATATAATAATATATTATTATATATAATATATAATAATATATTTAGATTTTAATATTTGTTTATTTTTCAATTATAATGTAACTGACATTTGAAACAGGAGTAAGACATATTTCTCAAGTGAAATACAAAAAAATAAAGAATATACCAACAATTTACCAATTAGCTGGATAAATTATTGATTGTGGTCATGTTACACAAGGTCAAATCTGAATTTTCCCCTCTAGTTTATTCTTGTATCCCTTGTTCTGTGCCTTTCCTTTTTTATGTAAATATTTTTTTACTTACTTCCAACTGAGAGTCGAGTGCCTCCACCGAAAGTCCTCCGAAAAAACCTCCTGCACTAAAACTGACACTGACATCAACTCTCAAAATAACACTGACACTGACACTAAAACTAATAATGCATTTTAGTCTAATTCAGTTACATCAAAAATAGAAATAAACTGTTAACAAATAAAATGCTGCAAAATGTATTTTTATTGATTTTGAGGTCAATTCCAGGATGCATGTGAGTGTGTTTTGAATATTAACTTAGCACTGCACTTAAAACGGCGCTGATGATTAGTGTGTGACACAAACACACACACACACTTGAGAAACAATGATTTCTCTAATACTAATGCTGGGGACTAATGCTCAAGGTACAAAAAATATATTTTTAGATTATGACAAAAAAAAAAAACCTGTGGAATTAATTGTTAACATTTTTTAATTTGTGCTTTGCTTTAATGCTTTTTAACGATTTTATAGCAGACATAATTATCTCTTGTATTTAAATGTAACAATTTTCTTTGCTTGTATTTTAAAGTGTTGTAATACTGGTTTTTGATCTCTCTCTCAGTGTCTCATGAAGAGGTTCAGTCTCCTGAGTCTCTGTCTGTTAAAGCAGGAGATTCTGTCTCTATCAGCTGCACTGGGACCAGCGGAGTTGGAAGCGACTTGAGCTGGTTTCTGCAGAAACCTGGTGAAGCTCCTAAACTCCTGATATACGGAGCCAATGAACTTGAATCTGGAGTCCCAGATCGGTTCAGTGGAAGTGAATATGAACCTGATTTCACACTGAACATACGTGGAGTCCAGACTGAGGATGCAGGAGTTTATTACTGTATGGGGGTTTATGAAGGCCCAGTTTTCACACAGTAAAACAGCATCATACAAAAACCTCCCTCAATCAGACACCATGAGAATATGTCAATGCTGACAAGTTCACAATATCAATATCATAATTAGTCTTACTCACTAGTTAGTTCAGTAAGAATGAAATTTGAATAAACATATTCTGTCTGTGTTTGTAACAAAACATATCCTCAAATTTATCATTTTAATTGTTTTAATCCTAAACAGAGAACTGTATAAATTTCAGGCTAGGTGCAATAATTTGTAACATTTTAAACAACAGTTAAAACAGTGGTTAAGATTTAAATTATTCAATCTGTTCATGACATTTTAATGGTCATTATTTCAGTTGAAAAGTAAATGAAGAAAAGTTAGCCTTATTGCCAATTATCTTTGACTCAGTTGTCAAGATTCTCCAACTTTCAAAAACAGATTCACAGGCTGGAATAACATATATAAACACATCACATTCTCTGTTTGAATAATACATTATTCTGCATATGAACATTAGCCAATTAAAACATAACATAATTCTCTTTTTAATTATATTTTCAGTTTTAAAATGTACGTATTCTTGCTCCTTACAACCACAATATTATATATGTACATTATACTTTATTTCATAATATACAACCCGAATTCTGGAAATGTTGGGACGTTTTTTAAAATTGAATAAAATGAAAACTATAAGAATTTCAAATCACATGAGCCAATATTTTATTCACAATAGAACATAACAAATGTTTAAACTGAGAAATTTTTCAATTTTATGCACAAAATGAGCTCATTTCAAATTTGATGCCTGCTATAGGTCTCAAAATAGTGGACGGGGGCATGTTTACCATGGTTTACCATCTCCTCTTCTTTTCAAAACATTTTGAAGACTTTTTGATACACCATTGAAATAACAGGTAGCCCATCTGAATTATATAACATTTAGGCTATCCATCTCATAGTAGCCTACCAAAATTTTATTATCAGTAGAAGTGAAATCTTATAGTAGTCTTCAAATGTGGGTATAGTCTTATGTTTTAAAATCACTTACAGAGGAAGTTTGTTCCCATCAGACTAACATGACAGTCACGACTCGTGCCGCTGTAAGCTTTTCTTCGTTTAAGTTTTCACTCGCGATCTTTTCAACACACATTACATTACATATTTCATGGCACACTCGTTATATGCGTTTTTGGCGCCACCTATCGTTGTGGGTGTATTACTGACATGTCAAAGCCTAGACCCTGAATATAAGACCCTGAATATACCGCGTTTTTTCAGATGTATTTCCAAGAAAAAAACATTGTCTTATATTCGGGACAATACAGTATTTTTCGTTTAATGATGCACCAAATGTTCTCTAGGTGAAAGATCACCTATAGGTAGGCCAGTTCAGCACCCAGACTCTTCTACTACGAAGCCATGCCGTTGTAATAGCTGCAGTATGTGGTTTTGCATTGTCCTGCTGAAATACATAAGGCCTCGTCTGACCATAGAACACTTTTCCACTTTGAAACAGTCCATTTTAAATGAGCCTTGGCCCACAGGACGCTGCGGCGCTTCAGGACCATGTTCACGTATGGCTTCCTTTTTGCATGATAGAGCTTTACTTGGCATCTGCAGATGGCACGGTGGATTGTGTTTACCGACAGTGGTTTCTGGAAGTATTCCTGGGCCCATTTCGTAATGTCAATGACAGAATCATGCCAATGAGTGATGCAGTGTTGTCTGAGGGCCCGAAGACCATGGGCATCCAACAAAGGTCTTCAGCCTGGTCCCTTACACACAGAGATTTCTCCAGTTTCTCTGAATCTTTTGATGATGTTATGCACTGTAGATGAAGAGGTTTGTAAAGCCTTTGCAATTTGACATTGAGGAATGTTGTTTTTAAAGTATTCCACAATCTTTTTACGCACTCTTTCACAGATTGGAGAGCCTCTGCCCGTCTTTACTTCTGAGAGACTCTGCCTCTCTAAGACATACCTTTTATAGCTAATCAGGTTACAGACCTGATGTTAATTAAATTAATTTAATTAGTTGGTAGATGTTCGTCCAGCTGAATCTTTTCAAAATTTCTTGCTTTTTCAGCCCTTTGTTGCCCCCGTGCCAAATTTTTGAGACCTGTACCAGGCATCAAATTTTAAATGAGCTCATTTAGTGGATAAAAGTGTAAAATTTCTCAGTTTAAACATTTGTTATGTTCTCTGTGTTCTATTGTGAATAAAATATCGGCTCATGTGATTTGAAAGTCTTTTAGTTTTCATTTTATTCAAATTAAAAAAAAAAAAAAAAGTCCCAACATTTCCAGAATTCGGGTTGTACAGTATATTATAAAAGTAATTATCAAATATGTAACAGTTTTTATTTAATTTAATAGGGCGGTTGGTATTTAAATGGTTTGTGAAGTCAAACATCATGATCAACATCTGTTCCTGAATGAACATCATTTGTTGATTCTGGAACATTCATTGTCTGTGCTAAAGAAATGAAGAGTTCAGATCCAAAAACCTCCAAGTGCCATCTGAAATTTTCTTCAAAAATTAGCATTTTTATCAGGCTTCTGTGTGTAGGTTCAGTAATTTCACTTTAAAGCCAATGAATAGGTTCTTTTCATTGCCATTAAACTGAAATAACTGAACATAAACACAGCAGCCTGATAAAAATGATCATTTTAGAACAAAATTTGAGATGGCACTTAGAGCATCTGAACTATTCAAATATATCCTATAGCCATAAAATATGGCACAAGCGATAGGGAAATAGGTTGATAAGAATGCTGAATCTTTCTGCATGTTACATCCCCAGATGGAGACAAAAAGGGCCTGTCTTTATGAAGGAATCATTTAATCAAAAATATCTCAAATATCTAAAAAATATCTGGCTCAGCCAGATTATCAGTTGAAATATGTTCCTTGGCAGTACGAGAGGTTGTTGTTCTCAGAAAGAACATTTACATTGAGAAGATACTTTGCATTGAACTGCATGCTTCAGTGCTCTGGAGCTCTTTATAGATCTGTGACTTTATGATTTTATGACTGACTGCTCTCCCTCATGATAACAGATCATAAAGCAAACATGACTTTAATGGCCATCATCATTTGGACACTCACAACCTGCATCTGGAGTAAGTATATAGGAATTCATACCATCAGCTGATTTACAGAAAACTATAAAAAAAATAAACAATCCACAGAGCCACTGCAGATGGTGAGATCAAGATGTAGTTTAGACTTTATTTATTTTTATATAATGTATGTATTAATAAACATTATTATATATTATACATATTATTACTCAAATGTGCTCATCAGTTTTATATTATTCTACAGCATTTTCTGTCTCTCTTCAGGTTCTGTGGGGCAGATTCTGACTCAATCTGAAGATCAAACAGTGAAGCCTGATCAGACTGTCACTATTCACTGTAATCATGAACCAGCTGTGAACCGTGCAAAAAAAGACACCTCTCAGAGATGCATGGCCTGGTACCATCAGACTCCTGGAGAAGCTCCTAAACTCCTGATCTATTTCACATCAGAGAGAGCTTCAGGTGTTTCTTCTAGATTCAGTGGCAGTGAAAGTGGAAACCACATGGATTTTACTCTGAACATCAGTGGAGTCCAGCCTGAAGATTCAGGAGTTTATTACTGTCAGAGTCTATATAACAAGGGAGTCTCTGGTACCACAGATCTTGTGTTCACACAGTGTAAACGCATCATACAAAAACCTCCACAGCTTTGAGCTTCTGCAGATGCTGATGTTGAAGATCATTATTCACCTCACTAACTTTACACACAAACACACACAAACACAGAGATTCTTTAAGGCTGTTCAGCTGTTGATTTCCATCATGTTTCGCAGTCCTCAACACATTCTACATATTTTATTAATAATAAACATCAGAATGTCTCAGTCAGGTTTCCACATGAATCTCAGTGGTCACTATAAATGAAATGTTTAATTCACAAATTTTGTCTTTTGGGCAGACAATAAATTGTCTGTATATTTATTTGAAAAATTAAATTATCAGATTAAATTATTCAGTTTAAAACTGATTCAGTGGATAGTACATCCAGTATAATATATCCCCCCAAAAATAAAAATCAATAGTATTATAGCTTCTTTTTATTTATTTTAAAATGTTTAATAACATAGTAAGAAGTCAACACCATACATGAATCAAAATGCTTTTATTTGTCAGCAAGCTTAAAACAAAATACTAAACATTCAATTTTTTTTGTTGACTGATTTAGGACAGTGTGTGCGCTTTGTAATGGTTTTGGAATTGAATGGAATTAATACTGTAGATTAATTCTCAAGACAAGTATCAGAATTTATCTGCTTCTGTCTGAACTGACTGATATTGTGAACTTTTTGTATGGTTTTTGTTTGATGTTATTGCACACTGTGAACCTGTCACTGTAAGCCCCCATATAATAATCTCATGCATCTTCAAGCTGGACAAGCTGGTATGTTCAGTGTGAAATCAGGTTCAGATTCACTTCCACTTAACTGGAACTCCAGATTCAAGTTCACTCATTGAGTAGATAAGGCGTTTAAGAGCTTCTCCAGGTTTCTGCAGATACCAGCTCATGTAATCTTGAACTCTGCTGGTCCCAGTACAGCTGATAGAGACAGAATCTCCTGATTTAACAGGCAGAGGAGGTTGAACCTCTTCATGAGACACTGAGAGAGAATGCAAAAACAAGTATTACAATTACTTCAAAACAGAGAGAAAGAGAAATGTGTGTCTAGTATATAAATATCGAACTAAATATAAATAAAAATAAAATATTACACACAAATTAAAAATAAATAAATATATAAATAAATAAATAAAGAAATAATAAAGAAATTATTATCATCATAAAATAGAAAATATATTTTTGAATCTTGAGCAAGCAGACAGAGTCCGCAGGATTAGAATAATAATAATAATTAGAGAAATCATTGTTTCTTATGTTTGTGTGTGTGTGTCGGTGTCACACACTAATATCATCAGCAGAGTTTTAAGCACAGTGTTCAGTTAATATGCAAAACACTTTCAAAAACACATCCAAATGCATCCTGGAATTTACCTCAAAAATCAAAATACACTACTGTTTAAAAGTTTGTCGTCTGTAAGGTTTTTTCTTTTTTTTTTCTTTTTTTTTTAAATGTTTTTGAAAAAAGCTACTCTTACCAAGGTGGTATTTAATTGATAAAAATGATCTGTTTCCTATTTTAATATTTTTAAATGTAATTTATTCTTAACATTTTAATATGAGTTGGTGCTCAAGAAACATTTTTGATTATTATCAATGTTGAAAACAGTTGTTCCTGCTTAATATTTTTGTGGAAACTAGCATCACTGTGGACAGAAGCCTGCTTTGCATTGAACTGCATGCTTCAGTGCTCTGAAGGTCTTTATAGATCTGTGAGACTATGATTTTATGACTGACAGCTCTCCCTCATGATAACAGATCCTAACGCAAACATGACTTTAATAGCCATCATTATTTGGACACTCACAACCTGCATCTGGGGTAAGTATATAGAAATTCATATCATCAGCTGATTTACTCTACAGGTGTTGAGATCAAGATTTACTTTAGACTTCATTTCATGTAAATTCTGTGTATGCATAAACACACATATTCTGCTTTTTTCATGCTTTTTACCTGAATGAGCAGTACACATTATTATACATTATTATTATATAATATTTTATACATTTTAAAATTTTAACTTACATGTTTTGATATATATGATGTGTGTTCTGTTTCTCTTCAGGTTCTGTGGGGCAGATTCTCACTCAGTCTGAAGATCAAACTGTGAAGCCTGATCAGACTGTTACTATTCACTGTAAACACACACCAGCAATAAACTGTGTTAAACCAAAGACCTCTCAGTATTGCATGTCCTGGTACCATCAGACTCCTGGAGAAGCTCCTAAACTCCTGATCTATTTCACATCAGAGAGAGCTTCAGGTGTTTCTTCTAGATTCAGTGGCAGTGAAAGTGGAAACCACATGGATTTTACTCTGACCATCAGTGGAGTCCAGCCTGAAGATTCAGGAGTTTATTACTGTCAGAGTAAACACAGTAGGACAGGAGACTCAAAGAACCCAGACTGGGTGTTCACACAGTGTAAAAGCATCATACAAAAACCTCCTTGGGTGAGACTGCAGCGCTGCAGCTTTGAGCTTCTGCAGATGTTCATTATTCACCCCACTGACTCACTGATGAAAAGCTCACTATGGCCAAAGCCAATGAACTGAAAATGAATTTCACATTCACATTCTAGTTAATTTTCTATAGCTAATAATACATATTTTGTAAGGTACTGCAGCATAATTAAACTTATTGTTATTTAGATAATTTCCCAAATGTACTCCTTATATAGAAATTATTTGTGTTGCATGTAATTAAATAAAAATACAAGCAATACAATATTAACGATATAGATTTAATTACATTTACATAAATTGTCTTCTTATAGTGTCACGCCCCTGGACTGTCTTGTGTTTTGCTCTCCATGTGTTTTCCTTCCTCATGTGTGACCTAGTTTCTGTTAATTGAGTTAATCACCTTCATTGTGTTCACCTGTCTGCCACTCGTTATCCCCACTATATTAGTTGCTGTCCATTTAGCTCCTGTTGTCGGTTATTGTTTATGTTACCCTATGTGTGTATCTCCTCCTTTTGAAGTTCCATTAAATCTCTTGTTCCCGTTGAAACCTTCGTCTCCGTGCATCTTATGTGTTCCCCGTACACGCAACCGTGACAGAATAACCGACCAAACAGAAAAAGTGAAGTATAGCGGCGTGTTTTCCCTCGTTTTGTTTCCGTTTTTTTTCCCTCAGTTTTTATTTTGCCCTTTTGTCATGAATGACCCTGCCTGCCTTCTCCTCATGCTGGAGCAGAGGAGCCGTACCCTCGAGGACCATACAAGACTATTCTTGGAAATCCCCCATTCCACCCACTACCCGGACTACTGCCTCTGCACATTCTACAAGATGAGCCTTAACGACGGGTGCAGAGCGCGGTTGTCCGGGGATGGTCCTCGAGGAGATTTTGCCACCTATGTGGAGTGGGTGCTGGTGTCCTGTGGATCCCCGCTGACCGTGACCTACGAGGAGAATGACACCAGTACCACTCCGGACCCAGAGCCCAGCCTGCCATCACCCCGAGCCGCAGAGCGTAAGCCCGAGCCCACCGCGGACGGAGAGCCAGAGCCCAGAGCAACCCAAGAGCCATCGCAAAGAGGAGCGACTGAGCTGGAACTTGCCCCGGAGCCAGAGCCTCAGAGATCGTCCGATCAGGTGCGAGAGCTGGCTACAGCGCACGCGACGGTGGAAGTAACAGTGGAGTTTGAGGGGGCTGAAGGAAGCCCCGCCCACTGCACCACCGCTGAGGGTGAGCACTCACAGGACTCTGAGGACTCCAGAAATGGGGAAATCAAAGCAGACATGCCTGCCATGCTCACGCCGTCATTGGAGGTTTCTGACAGACCATTTAGGTCTCCGCTGGTCCCGTCCAGCTCTCCTGTGTCTCCGCTGGTCCCGTCCAGCTCTCCTGTGTCTCCGCTGGTCCCGTCCAGCTCTCCTGTGTCTCCGCTGGTCCCGTCCAGCTCTCCTGTGTCTCCGCTGGTCCCGTCCAGCTCTCCTGTGTCTCCGCTGGTCCCGTCCAGCTCTCCTGTGTCTCCGCTGGTCCCGACCAGCTCTCCTGTGTCTCCGTTGGTCCCATCCAGCTCCGCACGGCAAGAGTGCCCCCTTGAATCCGCGCTGCAAGAGCGCCGCCCAGTGCCTGCACCAAGAAGGCACCTCCCTGTCTCCGCGCTGCAAGAGCGCCCCCTTGAATCCGCGCTGCAAGAGCGCCGCCCAGTGCCTGCACCAAGAAGGCACCTCCCTGTCTCCGCGCTGCAAGAGCGCCCCCTTGAATCCGCGCTGCAAGAGCGCCGCCTAGAGTATGTACCTGCAAAGCTCCCTCCAGTGCCGGCTCCTCGGAAGTTCCCCATAAGGATTAGCCCAGAGGCTCAAAAATGCCCACCCTCCCACCCACTCTTGCACCCTCCACCGCTGTCGTCGGACAGCCCCGCTGCTCACTCTCAGCCCACCATCTGTGCAGTGGGATCGCCGCGGGTCTGCCTGTCTCCATCGGCGTCGTGGCTGGGGGATTCCTCGTCTTCACCTCCAGCCTCTGAATCCTGGACTCCACCTCGGCCCTCCGACCCGTCGGCTCCACCTCAGCTCCTAGCTCCCTCATCTCCACCGTCGCCCGTCGGCCCACCAGCTCCACCGGGCTCCTTCGTCCCTCCGGCTCCGCCTTGGTCGGTCGTCATCCCGCCATCGCCTCAGGACTCCGCTCCTCCGGCTGTGCCTCGTCGCTCCGTCCCATCGGCTCCGTTGGGCTCCTCCCTCCCTCCAGCTCCACCTTGGTCCTCAGTCGCTCCGGCTCCGCCGCGTGCCTCCGGATCTCCGCCTCCGCCTCGGTCGCCGGAGCTCTCGGGTCCGCCTTGGCCCTCCGGATCCTCGGCTCCGCCCGTACTCTTCAGCTCTCCGGCTCCGGCTCGGGCTCCTCCTCCATGGCTCCTCCCTCCGTCGGCTCCACCCTGGATCGTCTTCACGGCTGTGGCCTGGGTCCTGCCGGGCTCCTCCTGCTCCAAGTCCCTCCTGTCTCCTCCCTGGCTCCTCCCTCCTTCGTCACCTCCCTGGTCTCTGTCATCCGGCCCTCTCCCGGTGGTCCGTCCTCCTCCTGAGCCTCCGCCTTTTTGTTCCCACCCGTTTCCCTCCCCTCTGTTGTTTCTCGGTGCGAGGACGCACCGTCCGGGAGGGGGGGGGGGGGTGGTAGTGTCACGCCCCTGGACTGTCTTGTGTTTTGCTCTCCATGTGTTTTCCTTCCTCATGTGTGACCTAGTTTCTGTTAATTGAGTTAATCACCTTCATTGTGTTCACCTGTCTGCCACTCGTTATCCCCACTATATTAGTTGCTGTCCATTTAGTTCCTGTTGTCGGTTATTGTTTATGTTACCCTATGTGTGTATCTCCTCCTTTTGAAGTTCCATTAAATCTCTTGTTCCCGTTGAAACCTTCGTCTCCGTGCATCTTATGTGTTCCCCGTACACGCAACCGTGACATATAGATTATTTTGTTATTATTAATGAAATATTAGGGAAATCTAAAATGCTGTCTAATTTTTTTTTTTTCAGGTTCACATTTATAATGTGATTAATTCTGCATTTATTCAACTTCTTAATTGATTCTGTAGTCTGCAGAGTGGAGAGTGTTTTGCATGTATAGCATCAGTTCACACACAAAACTAATGATCAGTGTGTGTTCAGTCCTGCTTTTGTGTTGTTGAGTCACTGACACACAACACAATAATATCTCTTTCACTGGGTCTGCTTGCTCAAAGTTAAAACATTATTATTATTATTATTATTATTATTATTAGTTGTAGATTGTCAAGCAATGTTGTATTTATCTTTGCATTTATCATTTTTAATTACAAATATTTTTTGTAAATTATAAAAAATTTTATAAATTATGTTAATATCTCTTAATATGTATTTAAATGTAACAATTACCTTTTGATCGCTCTCTCAGTGTCTCATCAAGAGATCCAGACTCTTAGTCTCTATCTGTTAAAGCGTGAGATTCTGCTTCTATCAGCTGCACTGCAACTTCTGGGATTGGTTATTTCATGAGCTGAAACCTGGAAAAGCTCCTAAACTCCCGATTTACTATATTGATTTACTATCTTTTTTTTACCTTTTTTTTTTTTTTTACCTAACTTCTTCTGTAACATGTAGAATTTCCATAATCCATACTCATTATTTTTTTCATTATTATTTATTTTTGTCATTTTTTTATTTGTTTGTTTGATTATCTGTCTGTGAATATATGAGTTGAATGTGTAGGTTTAATACTGCGCTCAGTACAAGCTGAAAATGAGCATATCTCATGAAAGGTGAATGAAAGGTTCAGTCCATTTTGTGTCTGTTTGACATAAAAATATATGCTATATATCAAGCGTAGCGTTAGTTCTGGCAGGTCACGTTAGTCAAGCTCGCATCAGCTGACTCTCAGCTGATCCCCATCTGCCTATAGGAATATGACACCTGCATTCAACATAAATGTATTGCAGATATTGTTAGTGTTCAATAATTTTATATTGGTTCTGTACTGTTTACCCTGGGGGGTTATCGCTGCTCTCCCTGCTCTCTTCCATGCTAGGCTGCATGCATGCGCAGGGAGCTCTTGCCCAGAACAAAACCATCTCTCAAATGTAAACCTTACAAATGACTTTTATCTTGTAACAGTAATAGTAATATTAAATATATGTAAGAAATATAATAATGATAGAGATACATGTACATGTACATTGCTTGTCTTCAGATTTATATTTGAATGCTTCTCTATCAGTTACTTCTCATTTATTTCATTTACTATTTGTCAGAACAGCTTTTTAGAGGACATAATGAAAAGATTATTTTCCAAAAATGCTGCTTAATTTTTTTTTTTAGGTTCACATCTGTGATTAATGTGATTAACTGAAAATTTATACCAATTTTTTTTTTACTACTTCCAGTACTCATTTTGGTTCCTCTTCTGTCCACAAAGTCCACGAAGATTCTCATTTACATTATCATTAATGATTCTCAATATAATCCTGCAAAATGCATGCTTGAAGTCTAAATCTAGGAGGCAACTGATGTGAGTGTTTTGCATGATTATGGCTTCACACACAAAACCCCTCTGATGATCGATGTGTGTTCAGTCCCTCAGTGTCACTGACAAACACAATCATGTCTCTTTTACTAATTCTGGCTACATTGGGTCTGCTTGCTCAAGGTTAAAACTTATTTTTCTACATTATCAGAGCTTGGTACTTACTTTGTTAAGCTTTGAACTCTGTTGTGCTTTGTTTTTATTTTTAATTGCAAGAGATTTTACAAAGAATATCTCATTATTTGTGTTTAAATTTAACACTTACCTTTTGTTCATCAGTGTCTCACCAAGAGGTCTAGACTCCTGAGTTTCTGTCTGTTAAAGCAGGAGATTCTGCTTCAATCAGCTGCACTGCCTCTTCTGGAATTGGTTATGCCATGAGCTGGTATCTGTTGAAACCAGGAAAAGCTCCTAAACTCCTGATCTACAGAACTAGTTACCTTGCATCTGGAGTTTCAGACCGGTTCAGTGGAACTTATTCTGGATATGAATTTACGCTGAACATATGTGGAGTCCAGCCTGAGGATGAAGGAGATTATTACTGTATGGGGGCTTATAGTGCTTCAGTGTTCACACCAGGGACGTGCACAGGAATTTTGAGGGGCAGTTGCTCTGACCTAAAAAAAGGGCAACACCTCCCCCCCCCCCCCAAAAAAAAAAACAACAACTCACAGGCTATATGAAGGACTGAGAATAACAGGGTCTTTATTAAAATATATATACACAAAGTAGTAAAACACTGAAATGCAGCACTAAATCACCTTAACTACTACCTTAACTACTACTAATAATAACATAGAAAATCCTGACTTGAGTCATGAAAATCCCTACATCAATATCCCTAACAATACCCTATCAAGTCACTGATAGGTTTCTCCAAATTTACATACTAAACATGCAAAATTTCCGTTTGTTATACCCAGTGTTGGGCATGTTACTTTAAAAAAGTAATTAGTTATAGTTACTAGTTACTTCTCACAAATAGTAACTGAGTTAGTAATTGAGTTACATCATTATAAAAGTAACTAATTACCAGGGAAAGTAATTATTGCGTTACTTTTTAAAAAATGTTCAAATGTCAAATAAGTTTGGATGCCCCCAATATTAAATATGTTAAATTAATGAAATGGACACTAAAAAGAATAAATTATTATTATGAAACATTGTACATTAACCTACACTATTTATCTACTGACACTTAGTATCAGTCAGTCAAGCATTATAATATAATATTATGATAATTTAATATTATATGATGATAGAACTTTAGTAATTAGAATAACCAAGTATGAATGCATATTTGTCATCAATATAAAACACACTAAGGATTAATGAGCTGCTGGGTTCATGAATATTAACCACGTTGTCTGCGTTTGCTCGAATTGATTTGCTGAAATCAAAACGATAATAGGTGAGCGCCAGCCAATGAGATTGTCTTTTGCTCATTAGTTCCGCCCACTACCAGAGAAACCGGTAGTTCTTAAAAGCTGAAGAATTCCAAATGAAACCCGTTATTTTGACAGGAAAATACAACAAAGAGTATCGTTTACATGTAGCGCGTCAATTCTGCATGTTATGAAAGACTCTCTTGTTCTGTATCTTTCTTTGTGTGCGTGTATGTGAGAGAAAGCGACGGCGAGTCGTGCGCTTCACACTAGAGTTTACGGCACGTCAAATACTGCTACACTGCGCATCCATTCAGATGAACTGAAAAATTAAATTCTAACAATATAATATAGTAACGCCACATTTTATTGTCAGTAACGGTAACGGCGTTGTAACGGGGGAAACAGTAATTCGTTTGATTACTCGTTACTGAAAAAAATAACGCCGTTTATTTATAACGCCGTTATTCCCATCACTGGTTATACCTTTCCGACAACGTTAAGTCGTCTCACCCGACAACCGCGACAATCTCCTAGTGCCGCTCATGCAGGCTCAGCTCAGGTGCCGGTCGCGTGCAGCGCTGCAGCCACGTAAACAGAGTTTGCCCTTCCCCTACTGACTTTCACTTTCCCGAATATGGAAGTGAATGAGGCTTTGCGTTTTTTTTTTTTTTTTTTATCTAGGCTTACGTGAAATTCTGCATCCATTGTACGATTTTTTTATTTATTTTTTTCCACCTCGGAAGGGCAACGTGAGTTGAGAAGGGTATATGGGCAGTTGCCCGGGCAACCTGAGCAACCCCCCTGTGCACGTCCCTGGTTCACACAGTGAAACAACATCATACAAGTACACTGTAAAAAGTGATAAGTTGACTTAACTTAAAAAAATTGAGGAAACCCATTGCCTTAAAATTTTTAAGTAAATGATAATTTAAAAAAATAAGTTATTTGAATTGTCAAGTTCACTTAACTTTTTTTAATTTAAATTATTATGTACTTAATCATTTTAAGGCAACGAGTTTCCTCAATTTTTTTTAAGTTAAGTCAACTTTCACTTTTTACAGTGTACCTCCCTTAGTCTGACGACACAGTAAATGAAATCATGCAGTAACTATGAACTCATTTCCATTAAATGAAAAATTAATTCCTTAGTATGAACAGAATATTTAATCAATACACCTTCTGTCCATGATTCTCTGATGAACAATTACATTTTTCTTTCATCCTGTTCAAATTCATAAATCCTGATAGCATTTGAAGACTTCAGACTATTAGTCCTAATTTTAATGTAATCTAAGTAAAATAAGCTAAAAGTAATCAGTAAAATCATCTCATTGCCACTGTGATTTCTCAAATACTTTTCGATTTTGACCTAATAACTAAATCATTAATTAAATGTAGCTAAAATATTTTATCATAAATATCTCTATTTCATATATTTGGTGTTTTTAAAATGTTCATAGAATTCAACAACATATTTGAGACAAAATGCTTTTATTTGGTAGCAAGAATAAAATGATCAACAAAACATTCATATCATTGGAGATAAGAATATATGAGCAATATACTAACAGCAGTGTGTGTGTGTGTGTGTGTGTGTGTGTGTGTGTGTGTGTGTGTGTGTGTGTGTGCGTGTATGTGTTTCACTGGTCATTGCACTGCTGTGTGTCGAGGCTCTGGGTCACTGCATTGTGGGACGGGTGCGTGGCGTCACAGCTGACGGTTGTTGCTCTGCTCCACTCACTCTCAGTGAGGCTCAGGCTGCTGCTCCAGCTGTACAGTCCATCCTTCTGCAGCTGACCGGGACTCAGATTGACACCAGAGCTCCTGCTGCTGCCGTCCACCTTCCAGCTCAGCTTCCAGTCAGAGGGGAATCCCTTACTGGCCACACACAGCACTGTAGCCTTACCCTGCTGCAGCTCGTCTCTGGAGGGAGGCAGCACCGTGAGAGCGGGACGAGCCGCAGCTAAAGAGAGACACAGAAACTGTGAGGTTTCGTTCTTCTGAAAAACAGCTCTATCAGTCGTTCTGAGTGTCTTTCACTTCCCTTTGAGAGATTCAGAGTTAATCAAGCAGATCTCAAGTGCAATAGTCCATAAAACACACATTTTACTAGTAATCACAACGCACACATTTGTTTCGCTATCTTAATTAGGACATTGCATAGACTTCCACTGATTTTATAACAGGTTGATGATATTTTGTGTCACCTAATCCAACCCCTACTCCTAAATTTACTCATCACAGAAACATGTGCAGAACAATAGTTAATCAAGCAGATCTGACCAGCCTGTAATAACACATTTTACCAGAAATCACATTCTGTACTCATTTGTTCAAATTGTTAAATTATTTGTTAAAAACCTTCTGTATTTCTTTCTGTTATAGCTGCTTGTAGTTTTATTACTACACCACATTTCTGTCTCATGTGACATTCAATAAAAAGTAATTTAATAAAATGTTTTAATCAATCAACACTGTAAAATATTGCTGCAATTAGTTATATCAACTTAAAATTTGTGGAGGTAACTCAAATATACAACGTAACGAAACCATCAGAAGTTAACTTATAATTTTAAGTAAAGCATGAACTCTTCATTTTTTAACTTGAAACAATACATTGTTATTTATTTTAATGTTGAATTTGAATTTGTGAAGCAGATCTGAAGTCCAACGGCCTATAAAAACACATTAGTATCAGTATTCATATTCATATATTCAGTGTTTATATAAATCAAGATTTATAACTGAGACTTAAATGTATTTGGATTTATATCTACCTTTCAAGTTTATATTCTGAACAATATATTCAGACTTTAAAAAGTAAACAATTTTGTATTTTATAAATATTTGACTGGGGGCCAAGTATGGAGACCCATACTCGGAATTTGTGCTCTGCATTTAACCCATCCAAGTACACACACACACACACACACACACACACACACACACACACACACACACACACACACACACACACACACACACACACACACACACACACACACACACACACACACACACACACACACACACACCCGGAGCAGTGTGTCCTTTATTTCTCCTCATGAAAAATATAAAAAATCAAAGAAATTTATTTTCAGTTCATAATTACACATTCAGATTCATGGTCAAACGTGATCACTAACAATATAGATTTTTATATGTGTTTAATGCCCAATTTTACAGTACTTATACAGTAACTTACAGCTGAAACAGGAATTAGACATATTTCTATTTCATGTGAAGTACATAAACATAATTTTTATGTACCACTCAAATAGATAAAAAAGGTCATTAAAGTAAACTAATTATTTTGAAGCTGTGCTTGTATGTCACACAAAAATGTCAGAGAATAACTTAAATTTACTCTTCTTCTATTAGTCTGTTCTTCTTCTTATTGTTATAACTAACTGATTAACAGAAATAGAAATAGAAATAGATTTACTTACTTCCAACTGAGAGTCGGGTGCCTCCACCGAACGTGTACCACAGTGACACAAACTCAATCAACAGCTGTACAAAAACCTCCTGCACTAAAACTGACACTGACATCAACACTCACACTCACAACAACACCGTGAGACTGTATCTTAGGTTAGTTTTGCTTAGAAAAGTCAATATTAGAAATGAACTATTTTTACAGTATTTTATTAATGTTAATTGATTAAATGCAGCAAAATGTATTTTGTATTTTTGGTAAATTCCAGAATGCATCTGAATGTGTTTTTGAAAGTGTTTTGCATATTAACTGAACACGGCGCTTAAAACTCCACTCATGATTATTAGTGTGTGACACCGACACACACACACACACACTTAAGAAACAATGATTTCTCTTATTCTAATGCTGGGGACACTGGGTCTGCTTGCTCAAGGTTCAAAAATATGTTTCTACATTATGGAATTAATCATTTGAAATGTATTTTATATTATTTTAATTTGTGTTTTCTTTTTAGTTTTATTATGTTTAGGTTGACTGCTTCATAGCTAATGAAAACTGGTCTTTGTTTGTATGCTGAAGTACTGTAATACTTGTTTTTGATCTCTCTCTTAGTGTCTCATGAAGAGGTTCAGTCTCCTGAGTCTCTGTCTGTTAAAGCAGGAGATTCTGTCTCTATCAGCTGCACTGGGACCAGCGGAGTTGGTGATGACATGAGCTGGTATCTGCTAAAAACTGGAGAAGCTCCTAAACTCCTGATCTACACAGCAAATCGACTTGAATCTGGAGTCCCAGATCGGTTCAGTGGAAGTGGATCTGAACCTGATTTCACACTGAACATACGTGGAGTCCAGCTTGAGGATGCAGGAGTTTATTACTGTATGGGGTATTATAGTGGTCCAGTGTGCACACAGTGAAACAGCATCATACAAAAACCTCCCTCGGTCAGTCAACATGAGAATATGAGAATAGTTTCCCTGTATAATTAAACAACATTTAAAGCAGTAATGACGATTTCTAAAGTATTCAATCTGTTCGCTTTATTTGTCATTGTAGATTTCAGCAGAAATTAATGTAAGGGGAATGTAGAGCTCATAGCATCATTGTGGACAGAAGCTTATGATTAAAGGCTGGAATTATAAGCTTATATATCTGCAGCATGAAAACACATCACATCTGATTATACCGTATATGAACATGTGAACTCATGCCATCAAAACATACTCAAATTATTCTCTTTTAAGTTATATTTTCAGTATTAAAATATGTCAGTATGTTGCTCACATCCACAACATATCTACAGTCTACTTTGTTTAAAATCATATACTATAAAAGTAATTATCAAACATGAAATGTATATCTACATGAAACGTATAACCCTTTTCTCTGTTCCTAAAATCAAATTAGTTGACAACAAGAACCAATAAGGATGCTGACCTAAGAAAAAGTTTGAAATGGCAAAATCATGGTAACCGCAGTCCTTCTGCAGCACATTGGTACTCGCTGTTGCTGACTTCCAGAATCACTGACTGCCAACACCAAACAAGGATAGAGAAAGGATAGAAACTGTGAAGTTTCTTAAAAACATTTCTATCAGTCACTCTAAGTGTCTTTCTAAGTGTCTCTTGCACCTGAAAAGTTAATCAAGCACATCTGAGCCCAACAGACCATAAAACAGCTTTCAGCTCAATTCAAACACAGGCCTTTATTTGGTGTTCATATTTTTTTCAGGTTAAATATCTAGACCACACCTGAGTTGCAATGTTAAAAGGGGTGTGTCGATGTGAAACATACCTGCAGACAATGTTATGAATGGTAATAAGACTTTTTTGCACTTTTATCTTATTAATTTTAAGGCGCTATGTACGAAACAGCTTAAAAATAACATGCAATAAAAATGTAAGTTATACAGTATTAACTACGATTGTAATTATATGTCTTGTAATTATGTGTCTATCATTACTAACACAAAAGATTATTATTGCAAAAATATACAGTACAACACTTGCATAATTATTGTTAATTAGTTTCATTCTTTTCAGATTCTGCACTTCCTTCCAGCACTAGTTTGGTTCCTCAACGACAAATAAGGGGCATGAAATTGCAAACTGTGTCCAGCCTCCAATTGCATAATTGTAAAATAAGGAACAGATTTTTATAAACTTCTGGCCATATACGGTGCTTTGCATAGACAGCAACAGTGATCTGAAAATGTTTATAGGTCTGCTTAACTCTTCACTGGGCTTCTGTTCTTGACAGCAGATCTAACAGCCAACATGACTTTGTTCTCGTTTATCATTTGGATATTCTACAGCATGCAAGGTAAAATATATTGTTACATGTGACCTTTAAATATATATTTAAGCAATAAAATAATATAGTATATAATAATCTGTGCTGTTATCACTTGTTCTACACAGGTTGTTTTGGACAAATTGTTGTGACTCAGTCTGAGGTTAAATCAATCCAGCCTGGTCAAACCGTTTCTATTGACTGTAAAGTTGATACTGTGGTTTACAAATATGAGCAAGGCACTGTCTCTAAAGGGCGTTATTATATATCTTGGTACAGCCAAAAGCCCGAAGAGGCTCCCAGACTCGGTTTATTATACAAATGAAAAAAAACTCAGGAATTCCATCAAGATTCAGTGGCAGTGGACAAGGAAACGGTCTTGAGTTTAGTCTGACCATCAGTGATGCCCAGCTTGAAGATGCAGGAGATTATTACTGTCAGAGTTACCATGAAATCAGTGGTAAAGCAGTGTTCACACTGTGAAAAGTTCCCCTACAAAAACCTCCCTTGGTCAGATTACTAACTTGTTCTGATGCAACTGCAAGGAACAAACACAATGACACACAAACTCTATGGAGCGAATTTTGTGCCAATAATCATCAAACAAATCCAGTGTTTTGCAAATAAACACAATCTGCTTTGCAAAGAAAAACTCGACTTTCAAACAAACGCAAACTGATTTGCAAATACAAAACTATCTGAGAGAAAATGCAGATGTATGGACAAATATGTATTGTGTGTTACAACTGTGAGACTCATTTGCCTTTTTATGACAAAATGTGACTTGATTTTCTCACAAATGCGGCGGATGCAGGCGGATTTTCTCACATGTGTGCAGACTGATTTTCTCACATGTGTGCAAACAGATTTTCTCACAAATGCAATCCAAAAACAGCAGATGGCGCTGTTGGTCAATTTATGCTAGTCTCTCAAGACCCGAAACACCTGTTTACCTTTTCAGGGAATACAGCAGACCAACATGAGTAGGGAACAGGTGAGTTTATGTCTTACTATATCTATAATTAACCATTTAGCCTAGGTGTTTTCACAAAGCATCCCCACTACAATGTTAGTGAGTGAAATTCACAATAAGTGCTGTAAAGTTGTTAACATGATTGATTAGTTCAAAAATCAGTAGTGGCATGGCTAAACATTTAACTAGGCAGTCTTTCTCTATAAAAATTATCTGATCCATTCTCTGTACCTCTCATCCTCTTTTGGATCGCAGGATATAGAATATATAGGCTACATATGTTGATACAATTGTTCAACATTCTTTCCTGTACAGCTTTCCTGTAGCTCAAATAGTAGAGCATGGCGCTAGCAACGCCACGATCATGGGTTCGATTCCCAGGGAAAGCAAGAGCTGATAAGCTGATAAAATGTTAAAACTGTAACTTGAATGCAATGTAAGTCGCTTTGGATAAAAGCGTCTGCTAAATGCGTGAATGAATGAATGTAAACATTCAAAACAATGCAGGGGTATAGCAATAAATTGTCACAATATATTGTAATACTAAAATGCAGATGTATTTTGGATAGCGACAACTGTGTACCAAAAATGAATTTTATTTTTACGTTAGGTCAAGTAATATTTATTGTTATTCTGCTATATATGTTGAGACATAGCCTACAGTGAAGAGACATGTTGTAGGCTACCTCTGCAGTAAAAGTTTAAACAAGTATAAAACTACACATAGACAACGTACTGAAAGGAGTAGGCTAAACTAATTACAAATAGGCTACTATAATCAAACTAGTTTAAGTTCAGATGAGCTTTATTGTGATTCAGCTATATAAATGTACCGAAATATTATCTAAACATCGATATCCCTTTTGAAAATTAACCATGGTTTTACTAAATAAATACCATGGTGTTTGCAGAAAAGCTGCCATTACAGAAATGGTAACCTGCAAAAAAACAAAAAAACAAAAACATGGTTACCACACTTTTACAATAGTAAAACCAACTTTAATTTTCATAAGGGATATCATAGTTTATTATCATATTTATGTTTATATGTAGCATACAATAGTTTATATGCACGCCTTGTACAGCATTTAAAACTAAAAGTGGCCTGTAAAGAGATATTTCATATTTCAACCAAAGCACATTGTTCTGTTATTAAGACTATACACCAATAAAAGTAGAACCTTTGCAGTTTAAAACTATGCAATACTCGTATCTGTATTTTTAGTTATTTTCGTGGTCTTCGACCCCAAATATTATTTTCTAATCATTCCATTGTTAAAATCATTCTGAAATACTGGTAAACCACTGTTTATTAAAACACTGAATTTAGTATTATATCAGCATGAACTTGATCCTTCTCCCCAATTCACAGGACAAGAGTGACACCAGAAGAGAAATATTCATCATTTTGCTTAGCTACAAAATTACATAATTATTTGACACAAATGATTGCACAGTGTTATAACATTTAAAAAGTTTTAGATATTGCACTAAATGTGATTTGTTTTACATTTTTTTGGTAAATAATGAATGACCTCTTGGGTGATATTACTATATCTGATACTAAATTAAATTGTCTAAGCTTTCATTTTTGGTACACAATATTGTCGCTATCCATAATACATTTGCATTTTAAAATGACTATATATTGTGACAATTTATTGCTATACCCCTGCATTGTTTTGAATGTTGAACAATTATATCAACATATGTAGCCTATATATTCTATATCCTGCGATCCAAAAGAGGATGAGAGGTACAGAGAATGGATCAGATAATTTTTATAGAGAAAGACTGCCTAGTTAAATGTTTAGCCATGCCACTACTGATTTTTGAACTAATCAATCATGTTAACAACTTTACAGCACTTATTGTGAATTTCACTCACTAACATTGTAGTGGGGATGCTTTGTGAAAACACCTAGGCTAAATGGTTAATTATAGATATAGTAAGACAGAAACTCACCTGTTCCCTACTCATGTTGGTCTGCTGTATTCCCTGAAAAGGTAAACAGGTGTTTCGGGTCTTGAGAGACTAGCATAAATTGACCAACAGCGCCATCTGCTGTTTTTGGATTGCATTTGTGAGAAAATCAGTCTGCACACATGTGAGAAAATCCGCCTGCATCCGCCGCATTTGTGAGAAAATCAAGTCACGTTTTGTCATAAAAAGGCAAATGAGTCTCACAGTTGTAACACACAATACATATTTGTCCATACATCTGCATTTTCTCTCAGATAGTTTTGTATTTGCAAATCAGTTTGTGTTTGTTTGAAAGTCGAGTTTTTCTTTGCAAAGCAGATTGTGTTTATTTGCAAAACACTGGATTTGTTTGATGATTATTGGCACAAAATTCGCTCCATAAGCTCTCACTCCCACTGTCCTTCGCCTGTAACATAGCATAATTCAGACAGATGATTTATTTATTTTCCCTTGTGAATGTCAAGTATGGGTTTATTATTTAACATACAAAAATACAAGCGACACTACTAATGATATATATCGAATGCTTCTCCACCATTTACTTATCTTTACAGTTTTTTTTCAAGTGCTTACACACCTTTTCAAAATTTTGCCTCTTTTTTTTCAAAACTTTACACACAAATCCAAGAATTGCACACACAAAATGTAAAATGCCTCACATCTTTTGCAAAATGAAGCACTGCATTCAAAATATCACTGCATTCAAAACACTTCAAAAGCAAACATTTGCAAACACCTTTTCCAAAATATTAATTCCTGTTAGATTTTTGTGTGTTACATAGAGAATTGTGTGTGTTTTGCAAAAAGTGTTTTATGAATTTGAAAGCTGAGTCAAAGGCCAAGAGTCAGTGTATGGTTTTGCAGATTTGGTGTGTGGTTCTGGTGTTTGAGTGTCAGGTTTCAGAAATTGTGTGACAAGGAAAGATTTTGTGTGCAAGCAGCTGAAAAAAACTGTAATGAAATGTTAAGGTAATTTTATTATTTACTTCACAACCCTCCATTTCTCAAAACAGCTTTTTACAGAAGATAATTCAAATATTTCAGAAAATGCTGCATGATTTTTTTCCCTCCAATTTCTGAACATTTATTCAATTTCTTATTTCATTTTTTTTCTTTTTTTTTTTTTTATAAAGGATGTCAATATCTTACAGTTTGTATTTAAATGTAACACTTTTTACTCCCTCATTGTCTCAATCAAGAAGTTTAGTAAAGCAGGAGATTCTGCTTCTATCAGCTGCACTGCATCTTTAAGCATTATCCCATGAGTTGGTATCTGCTACAACCTGGAAAAAATCCTAAACTCCTGATTAATATACAATGTGACGGATCGACGGCCCTCCCCCTCATCATCATCACCACCCCGTCCCTTATTCGCCGCCCTTCACCAGGCTCCCGACTGTCGTTGGCTCCTCCCGTCACAGTGGTGGAGAATGCGGGCAAGGCGGAGCCTAGACAGCGCAGTTGGGCAACATCAGAAGACGTCATCCCCTCTCGCCCGCAGAAGTTCGTGGAGAAACGCGTGGGACGGAGAAACGACGGAGACGGCCTCCCAGCCACTGAAGGGGTAAGTGACATCTAGTCAATTGTCATCTTACCCTGTGGTTGGTTGAGGCTGTCGACTAATACCGGTTTCTCTGTCCCTGTTCCGGCGCGGTGCGAGAGGGAGGTTCGCCCGGAGAGGAATCCCTGCCCCGCCCACTCCGACCGTATGGAGCCTGGTTGAGGAAGGTAGCACTCCTGCGTGGGCGGCGACCGACGACGGGGATGTCGCTTGGGGGGGGGAATGTGACGGATCGACGGCCCTCCCCCTCATCATCATCACCACCCCGTCCCTTATTCGCCGCCCTTCACCAGGCTCCCGACTGGAGTGGGTGGATGAGAGGAGGGGCGTGGGACTAACGTGGGCTGGCGGCGTGTGATGAGGCACAGCTGGACTGAATTAAGCCTCATCACCGCCGCCGTTAAATGCCGAGCGCGCCTCTCCTCGGGAGACCGGTCTCTTCCCCCGTGCATGCACGCTGGTGTCCTCGTGGGTCCAGGAAGGGTGCGTTGAGGGACATCGCGCCGCCGAGGATGTGAGCCGCGGAACCTCCAGGGTCATCGTGCAAGCCGCACCCGTGTAACGGCCGTCGGGCCAGGATGCCGGGCCGTCCATCCCGCCAATGGGCCAGTAAGTGGCACAGGAAGAGCCGCCGCTCCAGAGAAGCCGCCGCCCCTCGTGCCCAGGACCGCGGGAGCGTGTGCGGCCACAAGACTCCGCCCCTTGCCTGGACCCTTCCCCTCTGGAACACTGCCCTCCTACACGAGCCCCGCAGCACATCGAGGACACCAGATCCCCCCTGTTTTATGGACACTTATTCCCCCTGGACACTTTCTTTTATTATTTTTGTTCAATAAAAACCTCTCCGAGGCCTGACGCCACACCCACTGTGTCTGTCGTTGGCTCCTCCCGTCACAACAAGTATATTGCATCTGGAGTTTCAAACTGGTTCAGTGGAACTTACACTGGATATGAATTTACGCTTAACGTACAAGGACCCCAACTTGAGGATACAGGAAAATATTACTGTATGGGATATAATGAGGGTCCAGTGTTGACACAGTGAAACAACATCATGCAAAACGCTCCCTCAGTCAGACGGCAAAATGCATGTATTCATTCAGTAACTATGAACTCCATTAAATGAGAAATTAATTCCTCAGTATGAACAGGAAATTTAATCAACCTAAAATTCAAATTCATAAATCCTGAAAGCTATTTGAAGGCTTCAGACTATTAGCACCTATTTTAATATAATCTAAGTAAAATAAGTAAGCTAAAAGTAATCAATAAAATGGTTTCTCAGTGATTTCGTAGATACCTTATCGTACATTTTGGCCTTAATAAAAATACTTAATATAATTTATGTACCTAAAATAATGTTTAAGATGCCATGTTAACATAAATATCTCTTTTACTCTATTTATTATTTAAGTGTTTAATGTCATATTAAGACGTCAACACCATATTTGAGTCAAAATGCTTTTATTTGCCTGCAGTAAAAAATAAAACAGTCAACAAAACATTCATAGCATTGCAGTTGTAGAATTACAACATATTATATATGAGCAATATACTAACAGCATGAAAGATTAATTGTTGAGCATGGTCTGATTTAGGACAGTGTGTCAGTGTGTGTGTTTCACTGGTCATTGCACTGCTGTGTGTTGAGGCTCTGGGTCACTGCATTGTGGGACGGGTGCGTGGCATCACAGCTGACGGTTGTTGCTCTGCTCCACTCACTCTCAGTGAGGCTCAGGCTGCTGCTCCAGCTGTACAGTCCATCCTTCTGCAGCTGACCGGGACTCAGATTGACACCAGAGCTCCTGCTGCTGCCGTCCACCTTCCAGCTCAGCTTCCAGTCAGAGGGGAATCCCTTACTGGCCACACACAGCACTGTAGCCTTACCCTGCTGCAGCTCGTCTCTGGAGGGAGGCAGCACCGTGAGAGCGGGACGAGCCGCAGCTAAAGAGAGACACAGAAACTGTGAGGTTTCGTTCTTCTGAAAAACAGCTCTATCAGTCGTTCTGAGTGTCTTTCACTTCCCTTTAAGAGATTCAGAGTTAATCAAGCAGATCCAATAGTCTGTAAAGCACACATTTTTACCAGCAATCTCACATATCTTTTCATTTAAAACAATTTATTAATTATAGATAGTGTTATATGGTTTCTGTGAACATGTATTCAAATTATTGTTAAATTATTTGTTGAAAACTTACTGTATTACTTACAGAAAATTACACTGGAAGAAAACACATTTCTGTCTCATGTGACATTCAATGAAAAAATAAATTTAAAAAACTAAATTAATCAACACTGTAAAATAATGCTGCAATAATATCAACAATGGTTTTTTTTTTAGATAATTTAAATATCCAACTTAAACTTATCATTTTAAGCATGAACGGTTTTGAAACAACACATTATTATTTACTTTAATGTTGAATTTGAAGTTTTGAAGCAGATCTGAATTTCAACAGCCTGTAAAAACACATTAGTGTCAGTATTCATATTAAAATAATCAGTGTTCATAAAAAATCAAGATTTATGATATGAGACATACATTTATATATTGGAATCAGAGGTCATGTTAACTGATAATTGTTCGTCACTAGTGAAAAATCTGGTACAGATTTCACAGAGGGTGATCTATTGACAGAATTTAAAATCTGAGACTTTGTTTCATATGAAAAACAACAACACAAGCTTAGCCTATTGTGATTTATTGGATGGGAGGCGCATTATATGTAGCTACTGTTCGTTCATCAACTGAAAACAGAATCGAGTAGGATTTAAGAATCAATATTGGTTCATAAAAATCTATTAAAATCCAGAAATGTATTTTTTGTTGTTGTTGTTACCCAGCCCTAGCATATTTCATTGTTTTTAGTGACCTCGCTGTCACTGCGGGTTGTGGTGTTGAACATGAAAAGTGACGCACAGTCTCTGCTCCTCTGTGCTCTTCATGAATAAATAAATACATAAGCCTATATGCTCGTCCTGTAGGTTCATTATTAAAATTGAAAATGTGGACAAATATAAAAGCAATTAAATGTGTTATTATCATTAAAATCTGAAAATTAAAAGGACAGGTAAAAATAGATTGTGACAGAATTTTTACGACCTCTGATTGGAATGATATCTACCTTTCAGGTTTATATTCTGAACAATATATTCAGACTTGAAAAAGAAAATAATTTTGTATTTTATAAGCATTTCACCTAAAACTGAGGTGATTTATTTTGTTCCTAAACATTTGAAACAGTAGACATATTTCTATTTCATGTGAAGTACTCAAACATAATCTATAAAATGCATATTTTCTTATTTACCACTCAAACAGATAAAAAGGTCAACTAATTAATTTGAACCTGTTTAGAAGACATTAGTATACATGCTGTCACACAAGGCAAAAAAAATTGTCTGAGGATAGGCTATTTTTTATTTTAGTTACTCTTCTTCTATTGGTCTGTTCTTCTTCTTCTTATTACTAACTAATTAATTAATAGAAATAGAAACAGAAATAGAAATAATAGAAATATATTTACTTACTTCCAACTGAGAGTCGGGTGCCTCCACCGAACGTGCGCCACAGTGACACAAACTCAATCAACAGCTGTACAAAAACCTCCTGCACTGACACTGACACTGACATCAACACTCACACTCACAACAACACCGTGAGACTGAACACTGTAAAAAGTGATAAGTTGACTTAACGTAAAAAAATTGAGGAAACCCATTGCCTTAAAATTTTTAAGTAAATGATAATTAAAAAAATAAGTTAATTGAATTGTCAGATTCACTTAACTTTTATATATTATGTACTTAATAATTTTAAGGCAACGGGTTTCCTCAATTTTTTTAAGTTAAGTCAACTTTCACTTTTTACAGTGTATCTTAGTTTAGTTTAGCTTAGAACGGTCAAAATTAAAAATGAACTATTTTTACAGTATTTTATTAATGTTAATTGATTAAATGCAGCAAAATGTATTTTGTATTTTTGGTAAATTCCAGAATGCATCTGAATGTGTTTTTGAAAGTGTTTTGCATATTAACTGAACACGGCGCTTAAAACTCCACTCATGATTATTAGTGTGTGACACCGACACACACACACACACACACACTTAAGAAACAATGATTTCTCTTATTCTAATGCTGGGGACACTCTGTCTGCTTGCTCAAGGAATTAATTATGAAATTAATCATTTGGAATTGATTTTATATCATTTTATTTTTTTGCTTTGCTTTTTAGATTTATTATATTTACTTTGACTGCTTTATAGTATATGAAAACTTGTCTTTGTTTGTATGCTGAAGTACTGTAATACTTGTTTTTGATCTTTCTCTCAGTGTCTCATGAAGAGGTTCAGTCTCCTGAGTCTCTGTCTGTTAAAGCAGGAGATTCTGTCTCTATCAGCTGCACTGGGACCAGCGGAGTTGATGATGACATGAGCTGGTATCTGCAGAAACCTGGAGAAGCTCTTAAACTCCTGATCTATAAAGCAAATCAACTTGAATCTGGAGTCCCAGATCGGTTCAGTGGAAGTGGATCTGAACCTGATTTCACACTGAACATACATGGAGTCCAGACTGAGGATGCAGGAGTTTATTACTGTATGGGGGCTTACAGAAGTGGAGTGTGCTCACAGTGAAACAGCATCATACAAAAACCTCCCTCAGTCAGATGCTACAGAGAATATGACAATAATTTCAGGCTAGTTGCCCTGTACAACAGTTGAACAACAGTTTAAGCAGTAATGAAGATTTTCTTAAATATTCAACGATCTGTTCTCTTTCATATTAATTTTGGATTTCATGAAAGTGAAATTTTGAACTTGGCATTATTGGACAGAAGCTTGTTTTTATGCTTACATGCTGGAATTATTAGCTTTATTATATGCAATATTTATGCAAAATGATAAAAATTTAAGGTAAAATTAAAATATAATAAAAATGATAGACAAAATCTTTGTTATTTTTCTGACATGTCCTAACACACAAATCATAAGCTTCCTGGATACACCTTAATGCAGCATTATGAGAGAATCATTTTCTCAGCCAAATAAAAACACTGATTTATTCAGGCATGCAACTGGTGAATCAATTGTCAAACCCAGTCAAAACACTGATTCATTAAAAAACACCATTAGTGCAGCTGAATTCATAAACACATGCTATTCTTACTATTTCCGGAAAGATATTGTAAAATTGGTAAGAGTAGTATGCTAGTATGCTGTTCCAAATTCAGCAACAGCATGTATGTGTTGGTCAGAGATACTTAACGGTTAATTTTGCTGTGGCTTTGTTTTGAAATGTTTTCATTGGCGTAATTTCCTCCATTTCATGCATGAGATACAGGCCCATTCACAACGTGGATATGGAATACCTGTTCTGTTGTAATTACATGTTTGAAAAAAAAGGCAAGAAAAAAATCTGTCTCAGACAGACTATCAAGTGAAATTATGTTCCTTGACTGTAGAAAAGGTTGTTGTTCTCAGAAAGAACATTTACATTGTAAACTCACTTTACATTGAACTGCATGCTTCAGTGCTCTGGAGGTCTTTATAGATCTGTGACTTTGTGATTTTATGACTGACAGCTCTCCTTCATGGTAACAGATCATAAAGCAAACATGACTTTAATAGCCATCATTATTTGGACACTCACAACCTGCATCTGCGGTAAGTATATAGAAATTCATATCATCAGCTGATTTAGAGGAAACTAGGAAATAAGCAATCCACAGATTCTCAGGTACTGAGATCAAGATGTCATTTAGATGTACTTTGTTTTCTGCAAATATGCGTTAATGAACCTACACTCATTGCCAAAAATATTGTCACCCTTCGTAAATATGATCAAAGAAGGCTGTGAAAATTAATCTGCATTGTTGATCCTTTTGATCTTTTATTTAAAAAATTCACAAAAATCTAACCTTTCATTGGATAATAAAAATTTAAAATGGGGGAAAATATCATTATGAAATAAATGTTTTTCTCAAATACACATTGGACATAATTATTGTCACCCCTAGAAATTCTTATGAGTAAAATATCTCTGAAGTATATTCCCATTCATATTCACAATTTTGAGCACTCCAGGGTGATTATGAACATGAAACTATCCAGCCATGGCTTCCTGTTTCACAGAAATATAAATAGGAGGGAAAACAAAGCCCAAATTCCCTTAATCATCATCACAATGAGAAAAACCAAATAATATATTTCTGATGTGCAGCAATCATAATCATAATAATATAATATAATTGAGCTTCACAAATTAGTGAAGTGGCTTTAAAGGGGTGGTTTACTGCTTTTTTTCTTTGCTTGATTGTGTTTATGGGGTGCAATTTAACATGTCTTCGTGTTTCGTTTGTTAAAAAACGCCTTATTTTTCATATAGTTCCCCTTTATTGTAAGCCCCTTTCTCCCGTGTCACTTGAACGACCGGTTGACTTCCTGATTCTATGAAACCACTCCCTCAGAAACAGGCGATGGGCTCAGATCGGTTAGTTGGGCCGGTGTGTTGTGATTGGCTAAACTGCGTACTGCACATTGTCCGGAAACGTTCACGCCCATTACCTTCACGGGCAACAGCTGCATGTGCTTCGGTCAAATGTAAATAATGGTGTCGTATCAGTTTGAGCCAGAATCAGACCCAGAAAGCGGTAATGAAGAGTCAAGCAGAACTTCCGCAAGCACGGCTCTTACAAACGTTTCTGAATGGAAGTTTGCTGTTGTGATTACATATAATTTATTGAAGTTTGTACACGTTTGTCTTATCCACACAAAATAGCATCGAACTAACTGGCTACTAACCAAACAGCGCTGGCTTGTGTTTACGCTCTTGATCAAACCGAAAAATTACGTCATAAAGTATACGTGGAAAATACATTTACAAAATTAGTACATAATTACAAATTCGGGTCCAAAATGTTTGTACGCGTTTGTCACAGACACAAAGCCAGCGTTGGCATTTGTTTACGTCCTTGATAAAACTAAAACATTACGTCTGAAATTATACATGCAAATACATTTAAAATTATGAAATCTTACTTACAGGTTGTGGCCCAACAACAACTGCTCCATGTTTTAGTAATAGTTTCTGTGTGAATCCGGCATTGAACTCGTGTAGATTCTGGAAGCTGTCTTCCGTAAAATGCGCAGCACAGAGAGCTGAATTAGGATTGTAATTATCAGGAACATAATCAAACATAAATTTTAACCATTGTTGACGAACTACAGCGTCCGTAGGAAGCCCGAACACAGAAGACCTGAGAGTTGGGTGAAAATAACCGACGGAAAATTTCGACGGCACGGCTACAACTCTCCACTATAACTCTTCCTCTGCGACAAAGCCGCAGAACGTGGCCTTGCCCCCTTTTTTGCATGTTCCGGAGGGAGGGGTTGATGGGTTTATTTTGTATGCAACCCGGGAAGTATCTTGTTGTAGTCCCATATGAGTCGTTTTTGTAGGCATTAAACTTCCTGATTTTTAAAAGACGATATCTCCGCTTACGTTGATCTGTCAGCGCTGCAACTTTGCAGATACTGTTCATGCACCAACAGCAACATTACACACTATTTAAAATGAAAAAAGTGAAATCGCAGTAAACCACCCCTTTAAGAAAAGAGCTAGAGCAGTGAAAATTCCCATTTCCACCATCAGGGCAATAATTAAGAATTTCCAATCAAAATAAAATGTTACGAAACTGCCTGAAAGAGGACGTGTGTCTATATCGTCCCAATGCACGGTGAGAAGGAGAGTTTGAGTGGCTAAAGACTCTCCAAGGATCACAGCTGGAGAATTGCAGAAAATAGTTGAGTCTCAGGGTCAGAAAACCTTTTGAAAAATTGTCAAACAGCACCTACATCACCACATGTTGTTTGGGAGGGTTTCAAGAAAAATTCTCCTCGCTCATCCAAAAACAATCTCCAGCATATTCAGTTATCAGACATGACTGGAACTTCAAATGGGACTGGCTTCTATGGTCAGATGAAACTAAAAAATGAGCTCTTTAGCAGCAAACACTCAAGATGGGTTTGGTGAACACAGGGATAAAAAGTAGCCCATGTGTACAATGAAATATACTGCTGTATTCTTGATGTTGTGGGCCTATATTTCTGCTGGAGGTCCTGCACATCTTGTTTAGACACATGGCATCATGGATTCTATCAAATACCAACAGATAAAAAATCAATAAGTGACTGACTCTGTTCGAAATCTTATAATGGGCCATATTATAAGACATATTATAACCGTACAATAATCCAAACACAAACCTCAAAAACAACACAAAAATGGGTCACTGAGCACAAAACCAAGCTTCTGCTGGCCATTCCAGTCCTCTGACCTGAACCCTGTAGAAAATGAGTGGATGAACTGAAGAGAAGAAGCACCGTCATGGAGCTGGGAATCTAAAGGGTCTGGAGTGATTCTGGATGAAGGAATGGTCTCTGACCTCTTGTCAGGTGTTCTCTAACCTCATCAGGCATCATAGGAGAAAATTTTGAGCTGTTAAACTGGCAAATGGAGGTTTCAAAAAGTATTGAATTAAAGGGTGACGTTAATTATGTCCAATGTGTATTTGAGAAAAACATTTATTTCATAATGATATTTCCCCCTATTTAAAATTCTTATTATCCAATGAAAGGTTAGATTTTTGTGAATTTTTAAAATAAAAGATCAAAAGGATCAACGATACAGATTAATTTGCACAGCTTTCTTTGATCATATTTACCAAGGGTGACAATATTTTTGGCAATGAGTGTATATATTCTTTCTTGTTTTTATGATTTTGACTTGAACATGCTAACGTTAATGTTGAACTTTAAGTAATATGTATTGATTTCCAAGTCAAGTTCTTTATTGTCATTGTGTAAGTTCAGCTAAATGGGAAAAAAATACTTAGTCCTTGTAGTGCAACACAAAAAACGTGTGCCCAGTCTGAAAGATACATTATAACTAAGTGTCAGACTCAGCTGTGCTCATCAGGTTTACATTACAGTGTTTTCTGTGTCTTTTCAGGTTCTGTGGGGCAGATTCTGACTCAATCTGAAGATCAAACCATGAAACCTGATCAGACTGTCACTATTCACTGTAATCATAAGCCAGCAATAAACCGTATTAAATCAGGCAAATAATAAGGACATAATAATACTTCACAATTAATAATTCAAAAAGGTTTTATTTGGCAAAAAATAAAAACAATAAAATAACACACTTTTCAGTGTTGGGTCCAAGTCCACCTTGTTGAGTCCTAGTTTTTTATCAATTGAGTTTAAGTGGGAGACGTTTATTAGTGTCTTTTTATATTAATTTTATGTTGTTACTTTTTTATTTTATATTGCACATGACATGGATTCCTCTGTACTCTGAAAAATTTCTGCATCCAAAATATCGAAGTCCGAGTACACCTGAGTCCAATTGAGTCCAAGTACCCCAACTCTGATGCTTTTATTAAAAAATTAATCATACATTTTAAAGCAGACTTAAAGAATATACACAACAGCCCATTAAAACACATTTTTACCAGCAATCATTCACACATATATCTATATTTAGACTTGAAACTATTTATTCATTATACATAATGTTATATTGTGGTTTCAGTCCTCATTTGTTCTAATTACCATTAAATTATTTGTTAAAAACTTACTGTATTACTTGTAATTATAGCTGTTTTTAGTTTGAAAACTACACCAGAAGAAAACACTTTTCTATCTCATGTAGCATTCAATAAAAGAGTAATTTAAAAAAAAAACCTTTTAATTAAACAACACTGTAAATTTTGCTGCAATTAGTTTTATCAACTAAAATGTTTTTGAAATAACTTGAATATCCAACTAAAATAACTTATAATTTTAAGTTAAGCACAAAAACCTATTTTTGGAAACAAAAACAAACAAAAAAAAAATTCTTTATTATTTTAAACCAAATTAAAATGATAAGTTTAAGTAAAGCATGAACTTTTAATTATGAAACAACATTGAAGTGAACAGCCTGTTAAAACACATTATTCAGTATTCATATTAATCCAGTGTTTATAAAAATCAAGATTTATGAGGCTTAAATTTAAATAAATTTTGGATTTATACCTACCTTTCAGGTTTATATTCTGAACAATATACTCAGACTTTAAAAATAAAATAATTTTGGATTTTATAAATATTTCAACTAAAATTGAGATGTTTTATTTATAAACAATATAAAAGTTAAAGAAAAGTATTTTTACACATTTAGATTCACGATTCAATATAGCTATTTTATGTGTTTTTAATGAGAATGGGTTTTGTTCCATACATTGAATAATGTCCCTTTTTTCTCCTCATGAAAAACGTAAAAATGAAAGAAATGTATTCTCATTATTCTCATTCATAATTACACATTCAGAGTCATGGTCAATTCTGATCATTAACAATACTGATTTTCATGTGTTCAATGCTCCATTTTACAGTACTTATATAGTAACTGACGTCTGACAGTAGTTAGACATATTTCTATTTCACATGAAGTACATAATATGCTGTATCTCAGTGGTCACATGAATAATATGCAAATAATTTTGTATCAAATTAAATTATTCAAGACTATTAATTTGCTTGTTGTCTTCTAGCTAATAATAAATATTTATGTAAGACACAGCAGTTTATTATATTGTATAGCACTTATATTTGAATGTTTCTCCATCATTTAGTTATCTTTAATGAAATACTAGGAGATTTTATCATTTATTTGACAACCATTTTTCTCAAAACAACATCTAGAGTATGAAAATATCATTTTCAAAAGTTTTCTTTTTTCTTGGTTCACATTTTTAATGTGATTAATTCAGCATTTATTCCAAGCACTCTTCTGGTTAGGAGTCTGTTGAGTAGTGAGTGTTTTGCATGTTTACTGCTTCACACACAAAATTCCTCTGATGATCAATGTGTGTTCAGTCCCTCAGAGTCACTGACACACGACACAATCATGTCTCTTTTACTAATTCTGGCTACACTAGGTCTGCTTGCTCAAGGTAAAAACTTCTTTTTCTATATTATCTTTTTTTTTTTTTTTTTTGCAAAGCTTGTGCTTTGTTTTATTTTCTTAAATTACAAATATTTTATCTTGTAATTTGTATTTAAATGTAACACTTAACTTTTGATCTCTCTCTCAGTGTCTCACCAAGAGGTCCAGACTCCTGAGTTTCTGTCTGTTAAAGCAGGAGATTCTGCTTCTATCAGCTGCACTGCATCTTCTGGAATTGGTTATGCCATGAGCTGGTATCTGTTGAAACCAGGAAAAGCTCCTAAACTCCTGATCTACACAACAAGTAACCTTGCATCCGGAGTTTCAAACCGGTTCAGTGGAACTTATTCTGGATATGAATTTACGCTGAACATACGAGGAGTCCAGCCTGAGGATGCAGGAGTTTATTACTGTATGGGGTATTATAGTGCTTCAGTGTTCACACAGTGAAACAGCATCGTACAAAAACCTCCCTCAGTCAGACGACACAGTAAATGAACTCATGCAGTAACTATGAACTTCATTAATTAAGCTAAAATATTTTATGATAAATATCTTTTTTACTGTAATTGATATTTTCAATATTAAAACATTCTCTACATATCCATGCTGCTCATCGCAATATCATACAACCTAAATCACACAAGCCAAAAAAATAAATTAAAATAAATAAAAAAAAAGGTTTTTTTTCATATTTTAGGTGTTTCTTTTTTCTTTTCTTTTTTTTAAACATTCACAGAATTCAACACCATATTTGAAAAAACTTGCTTGGCCGCAAGAATAAAATGAGCAACAAAACTTTCAGAGCATTGCAGTTGTAAAATTGCAAAAGATAAGAATATATAAGCAATAAATTAACAGCATACTAACAGCGTGTTTATGTATCGTACTGTGTGTCAAGGCTCTTGGTGACTACATTGTGGGACGGGTGCGTGGCGTCACAGCTAATGGTTAATATAAATAATATAAATAAATATTTAAATACTTCATTAATTAAATTTACCTAAAATATTTTAACATAAATATCTCTTTTACTGTGATTGATATTTTCAATATTAAAATATTCCCTCCATGCTGTGCCCTAAAAAGAATTAAAAACCAAAAAATGTGGTATTTCATATTTTAGGTGTTTTTTGTTTTAAAATGTTCAAAGAATTCAACATCATATTTGAGACAAAATGCTTTTATTTGGCAGCAAGAATAAAACGATCAACAAAACTTTCATATCATTGCAGTTATAGAATTACAACAGATAAGTAGCCTATATGAGCAATATACTAACAGCATAAAACAGCATACTAACAGTGTGTGTGTATGTATTTCATTCATCACACTGCTGTGTGTCGAGACTCTTGGTCACTGCATTGTGGGACGGGTGCGTGGCGTCACAGCTGACGGTTGTTGCTCTGCTCCACTCACTCTCAGTGAGGCTCAGGCTGCTGCTCCAGCTGTACAGTCCATCCTTCTGCAGCTGACCGGGACTCAGATTGACACCAGAGCTCCTGCTGCTGCCGTCCACCTTCCAGCTCAGCTTCCAGTCAGAGGGGAATCCCTTACTGGCCACACACAGCACTGTAGCCTTACCCTGCTGCAGCTCGTCTCTGGAGGGAGGCAGCACCGTGAGAGCGGGACGAGCCGCAGCTAAAGAGAGACACAGAAACTGTGAGGTTTCGTTCTTCTGAAAAACAACTCTATCAGTCGTTCTGAGTGTCTTTCACTTCCCTTTAAGAGATACAGAGTTAATCAAGCTGATCTGAAGTGCAATAGTCCGTAAAACACACATTTTACTAGTAATCACAACCACACACGTTTGTTTCGCTATCTTAATTAGGACATTGCATAGACTTCCACTGATTTTATAACAGGTTGATGATATTTTCTATCACCTAATCCAACCCCTACTCCTAAACTTACCCATCACAGAAACATGTGCAGAAATAAAGCATCTTTTGGCTGATTTACAAGCCTTTGCAATATTGAGGACCAGTAAAATGTCCTCACTAGTGGGCTGTCAAAGTATTTCACAATATAAGTGGGTACATTTGGTCCTCACAAGTATCAAAACAAGAACACATGTACACATATAAAATCATAATATGTTATATTCATTCATTTGGCAAACACTTGCCAATGCAAAGCAGCTTACATTACATTCCAGGTATACTTTATCAGTTATGCTTTCCCTCGGTATCAAACCCATAACCTTGGCGCTGCTAGGACCATGCTGCACTGTTTGAGCTTTATGCATGGTTATCTTTAACATTTAAGGTTTCTATTTTTAGTTTGTTCATATTATTTTTAAACTATTTCTTGTTAAAAATTCACAGTGCTACAGTTACTCAGCTGTTTATAGATTGAAAGCTACATCAGATGACATACAGTATGTCACATTCATTCAATTAAAAAAACGTTTTAATTAATCTAGAATTATTACAAACATTTAATGATTAATTTACCATTTAATAATCATTAAAACAATTAATAATAATTAAATAATTTGAACTTTCCATAATTCCTAAGCTGTCCTACTATCTTTTCATGTGTAATAAAATGTTTTCTTGTTTGCCTCTGTTAAATAGTTTTGTAAAGGCGAGACTGCATACTCGCACAGACATTAGCTTTCTATTTCTTACTAAATGAATGAAAACATTGTTTGTCAAATGCAATTTACCATTCAGATGGATAAAATGCCCAGTAATAAAAAAGTGGCTGTTTTAATTGAAAGATTATTTGTTTTTAATTAACTTTAGTCAAATGTATTTGAATCAACTATAGGCAGCTGTATGAACTGTTCTAAAGTGTGAACCAAATGGCCCATCCTGTCAGGACATCATAAGGTTACACTATCATTGGCTCTCCATGGGGTGTTATTGTGTTGTTTGTAGCACATTTGTTACCAGGTATAAAGGTCTGGTCTCACAGACAGTACCTTGGGTTAAGATTGTTTGAAGGATGACATGCTAACATCACTGCTGAAGAACTGCTACACTGCTACCTTCAATAAATTCTTCTCCCCACAAGAACTTTGGTCAAACTTACTTATTTTATGTATTAGAGAAATCTAGTACATTGGCGAGCCACCCAAACTACTGCTCAACCAAATACAGCAAAATCTAATAATGCCCAGTAATAAAAAAGTGGCTGTTTTAATTCAGTCTGAATGAGAAATCAGAAAATTGTGCATAATTCTCACACCAGAATAAAACTTTACAATGATGTATTGCTATATTTTTGAAATGTGTTTTAAACATAAGCAAATCATCTTATTTTCTTTTAATTGAGTGTTTTATTTTTAAAATAGAAATAAATGTACTTACTTCCAACTGAGAGTCGGGTGCCTCCACCGAAAGTCCACCACAGTGATACAAACCCAATCAACAGCTGTACAAAAACCTCCTGCACTAAAACTGACACTGACACTAACCAATTTGCTTTTCACAGCTGATAGTAAAAAAGCTATAAGATAAAGCTACATAATTAAACCAGTTTAATTTTAATAAATTTAAAATTTAAATAAAAAAAAAATGTATTAAATATTATATAATTCTATTACTAAGAATAATGCAAACATTAATGCACTATTAAGAACAAAACAAGCACATCAATACTTTCATGTAAAATAAGATTTAGGCATTTAGTTCACATAAAATTGTTTTAAATGCCAAATTTTATTTGGCTTTTATAGTCTAATTTACAATCCTGTATTACTTATACAGTATCAATGCAGTCCGTTTGTAAACAAAAAACAAACAAACAAAACAATAATAATAATCTCTAAATATGCTGCATTGCTACGTAATCTATTCAGGTCCATATTTAGTCATTTTCTTATTGCATTCTGCACTTACTTTCAACACTTAGGTTGGTTCCTCCAACAAAAATCTACCGCAATAATTCATTCTCATTCATTGCAAAAAAAACTCCAGACTTTTTTGAGGTTTTAATTAAACTGTATGATTAACTTAGGCATTTAAATATATATTACAAAGCTAATTGTCATATGAGTGAGAAGATATTTAAGTTCAGGAGGGGGTTTTCCACCATAAAAATGTTTTGCATTTGGCAGCTCATACATGAGTGCTCCGAGTCTTTATAGTCTTGTCAACACTTTTAACAAATGATGAACAACTGCTCTCTAAAACAGAAGCAAATATGATTCTCTTCATCTGGGCATTTTACTGCATTCAAGGTAATTTATTTTTCAAATAAAACTGAAAAACATTTTTTTTTCTCATGCACTGATCATTTTTTTTAATTCAGTTTATTACTCCCGCAGGTTCTTTTGGGCAGGTTGTTGTGACTCAGTTTGATGTTAAATCAGTTCAGCTCGGTCAAACAGTCTCTATTGATTGTAAGGTCAACACTGTAGTTTATAGGTTTCCAACAGGCTCAGTATCCAAAGATTACTACATCTCCTGGTATCTTCAGAGGCCAGATGAAACCCCTAAACTCCTTATATATTGTACAACCATGAAGCCTTCAAGTGCTTCATCTAGAATCAGTGGGGGAGGCAGTTTTCACTCTGGAGGAAATGGTCTTGATTTCACTCTGACCATAAGAAATGCCCAGCTTGAAGACGCAGGAGATTATTACTGTCAGAGTTACCATGAAATCAGTGGTAAAGCAGTGTTCACAATGTGAAAAGTTCCCGTACAAAAAACTACCTTGGTCAGACTACCAAGAATCATCTGATGCATCTGAGACCTACAGGTGCTGAAAGCAGAACAAAAACAGGGGCAGCAATAAGAAACAAACAGATGTTCTATTTAATCAAATGAATCCTCCAACCCAGATCTGCAATATCAATAGAACATTTCTTGCTGTTCCTGTTATTTAATTTTCCAAATCCACTGGGTTCCATGATATTTCTCATACAGTGTTTCACATATAGAAATATGAAACTGTACTTGACACAAAGTAGAGAGGGAGACAAATGCACCATGAATACAAAATCAGTCAGTCTATTCTGGCTTTAATAATAAATACATGAAAATAATATTCTAATGTAGTTGTCTCTATAATTTAACATTCTGAATCCATGTTATATTCAGTTCTGTACATTGGTGAATGAACTGTCACCTCCAGATCAGCTACAGTATAATATAAATGGTCTCAAGAGATTTTGATCTATGTAGATATTTGTAAGAATGAATTGCAAGCACTCTTGAAAACAGTATAATTTCAAGGAAAATTGTTTCCCTCCAATATATCAGTTAGTTTGTCTGAATCAATCATGCAATTAAAAACATGGAATAATGGAATAAGGCACAATAACAACATAACCAATCATAATTATATTTTTAACACTTAATTTTAAGGTTTGAAATTAAAGTTCTTGTTTTTCACAATAAAAGGAACCTGAAACAAACCATTAAATAAATGCATATATATATATATATATATATAGAAGTCAAAAATTTAAATAAGAAAAAACTACAGTAGGCATACAGTAAAATGTCAACTGGAATGTTCCTCACTGCACTTCTATGTTTTTATCAACCCTGTCTTGTGGATTTGGCCACATGCAGGTTCTCATCCACATAATAATGGATGTTTTCATTAGTTAAACAACTTGGAAAAAAATCTTCTTGCATGTCAAATTCAGGCCTGACATTGGTCTCCTCCTGTGATGTCATTGCACGCATCATCTATGGCCTGGAGAAGAGGGACTTGTTTGTGAGGAGCCTATTGAAAACCTTCCACCTCCAAGTGGAGAAAAAATTCGGGTTACAGTAAGGAAAGGGGAGTATGGAGGTAAATACAAGGTGATAAACTGTGGATTTGCCTGAAACCATGATTGCACTTGGTGTCGTTGCTAGGAATTCTGGGCCCATTGCATTGATTTTGCTATGGGATCCCTCAAAATCACATTCAGTGGGGGGTGGTCAGGCCCCCAGCGAACATCGTTCTGGGCCGCTCTCAACCTCTCCTCCATTTCATGGCCAGGGTAAAGCCTGCCTCATCTAAAAATATGAATGGTTTCCATCAGCTTCCAGCTCTATCACCCTCTAAAAAAGACATTTACTGTATTGTAGGAAAAACAAATATTGAATACAGTGATTTTTTTTCTACCCAACAACAGCACCTTGAAACTGATCATACCTGAACATACTCAGTCCTCAGTTGCTTCACTTTCATTATCTAAACATGTAATATTGTTCATCATTTTACATAAGAACTATGCTTCAAGAGTTATGCAACAGTTGCGTAGCTTTTTGAGCAGTTGTATCAATTGATAGTTAGATCATTATAATGAAATGAGTAGACAATCAATTCAGATGTAATGCATAAATTGCATTTTGAAATAGTTATACTTTGATGTTAAAGGGATAGTTCACCCAAAAATGAAAATTTGAAGTTTATCTGCTTACCCCCAGGGCATCCAAGATGTAGGTGACTTTGTTTCTTCAGTAGAACACAATGAAGATTTTTAACTCAAACCGTTGCAGTCTGTCAGTCATATACAGTTTTTTACAATCATTTTTGCACTAATAACAGAAACTTTATGTCATTTTTCAAAACTCTAGACACATAATTCACAACCGATGATCAAAATGCACGTAACACTTTTTCCAAATGCATGGATACAATACACAATAGCCAAAGATATTTTGTTCATTGAACTAAAATCACTGGTTCAAAATGACAGCTTAATATCAAAGTATTACTATTTCAAAATTCAACTCACACATTACATCTGAATTGAGTGTTTATTCATTTCATTACAATGATCTAACTATCAATTGATACAACTGCTCAAAATGCTACGTAACTGTTGCATTACTCTTGAAGTATAGTTTTTATGTAAAATGATGAACAATATTAAATGTTTAGATTATGAGTGTGAAGCAACTGAGGACTGAGTATGTTCAGGTATGATCAGTTTCAAGGTGCCTGTTGTTGGGAGAGAAAAAAAAAAATCCCCAAAATTCTATATCACTGTATTCAATATTTGTTTTTCCTACAATATAGAAAATGTCTTTTTTAGAGGGTGATAGAGCTGGAAGCTGATGAAAGCCATTCATATTTTTAGATGAGGCAGGCTTTACCCTGGCCATGACATGGAGGAGAGGTTGAGAGCGGCCCAGAACAATGTTCTCTGTGGGGCCTGACCACCCCCCACTGAATGTGATTTTGAGGGATCCCATAGCAAAATCAGTGCAATGGCCCAGAATTCCTAGCAACGACACCAAGTGCAATCATGGTTTCAGGCAAATCCACAGTTTATCACCTTGTATGTACCCCATACTCCCCTTTCCTTACTGTAACCCGACTGAAAAAGTTTTTCTCCACTTGGAGGTGGAAGGTTTTCAATAGGCTCCTCACAAACAAGTCCCTCTTCTCCAGGCCATAGATGATGCGTGCAATGACATCACAGGAGGAGACCAATGTCAGGCCTGTATTTGACATGCAGGAAGATTTTTTTCCAAGTTGTTTAACTAATGAAAACATCCATTATTATGTGGATGAGAACCTGCATGTGGCCAAATCCACAAGACAGGGTTGATAAAAACATAGAAGTGCAGTGAGGAACACTGTGTTGATTATTTCATCAACAATTTTCAAATTTTGTTCAATGATTCCAGTGTCTGTACTTTTGTCTCTAGACTATTACAGTGATGTATGAATGTGTAGAACCATAATGAAAGCTGCATCGTGTGTTTTGAACAACTATATTTAATGATTGTACTAACAACTACACAGTGAAACTATGGGTATCTTGTGTGTGGGTGATCTAAAGTAATGTTCCTATGATATTTCATAATAAATGAGTTTTTAAAAAAAATGCAAAACACGAGTGGAGTAATAGTGGGGGGAATAGTGAATTATGGAGTCTATTTCAAATACCGTGAACATTAATTCAGCGTGTGCGAATTTGCGAAACCTTTCCACATGAGCTTGTTTTTTCAGTCTCCCACAATGAAGTATTGTGTGACTGTAAAATATAACTACTCTGAACAACTTCCTGGTTTAGGAGATTTGTATAGCAGAATTAGAACGATGCAAAATGACAACAAATGTTACAGCTGAACAACAATAAAATCAAATATAGCTGCAAGCAGCAATTACGGGGCCAAGCACTCCAGTGGCAAAATTAGGAGTTTAGCATGGCATGGAGCATCAGACCAAATGCAACAATCAGTAATAAAAGCAATTTTAGGATGATTGTATTTGAAATGGCTGAAAACTCAAATTCAGTCTATAGTAATATAATTAAATGGCTTATCACTTTTGACCAACAGGTGGCGCTGTAATAAAATCATTTTGGTGTGTTCTGTGTGATGTGACCATGGCACACACAAAGTTTGTTGTCATTATGTCAAAGCTTTGCAAAGATATAGCCTCAGACTCATTTTTGCACCATGCCTAAAATTTGCAACGGTACTGTACAAAAACGGTTTCGTCAATCGACATGAAATGCATAACTTTTTGTCAGCACAGTCTGAAGATGATTTGACTCGATTTTGGTGAAAATCGGACAAACGTTTGAGGAGGAGTTAGAAAAAGTAGGTTTTTAACATAAATCAAAATAGTGGACAGGGAGTTCAGATTTCCTAATCGAAAATTGGTATGTATGTTGTCGGCATGACCCAAGGGATATTTTGAGACCAGTTTCATTACAATAGGCTAATGCAATCAAAAGTTATTAGCAATTTTGGAAATTTCATAATTAAAGGTTAATGAATGGCTTATTACTCTTGACCAATAGGCGGCGATGTTACCAAACTGACGAGGTATGGTCAGTGTGAGGTGACAATGTCACATACAAAATTTTGTGTGAATATGTCAAAGTTTCGCTGAGATACAGCCTTAGATGCAGTTTGACATCTTTCCAGCAAATTCGTTGATGCGCTAAACGAAAACCGTGTAATATATCGACACGAAATCCATAACTTTTTGCCAGCATGGTCTGAAGATGATCCGAGTCAAATTTTGTGAAAATCGGACTTACAGTCTAGGAGGAGTTCGAAAAAGTAGGTTTTCAACATGAATCAAAATGGCGAACAGGAAGTTTAGCCAATTATTGCAAAATTGGTATCGATGTTCTCGGCATGACCCAAGGAATCTATCAACATCAGTTTGATTACAATAGGCTAATGTAAGCAAAAGTTATTAGCATTTTTAGAAATTTCATTATAACTTTTGACCACAAGGTGGCGCTGTCCCTAAACTTTTTGAGTACCATCAGGGCATGGAACCACACAGAGTTTCGTAACGATACGTTAATGTGTTTGTAAAATATAGCATTTTACGACAAAATTCAACATGGCTGACTTCCAAAATGGCTGATATGGTTGGACTCGGCATGATGCACTGAATCTAAAGAGACAAGTTTTGTGATTTTTAGCCTAACCATTCACAAGTTATAAGCAGAAATATGCATTTTTCATATCTCCTGACCACTGGGTGGTACAGTGCCGAAACACTGCAGGTAGCTTCAGGTCATGCCTGTTATAACACACACCAAGTTTCGTCTCAATATGCCAAACCGTTGCGGAGATATAGCCTCAGATCCATTTTTGTATGCTTTTTGTAGAATTTATTCATGCATTATTTGAGAACGGTTGGACTAATCGACTCGAATTCCATAACTTTTTGCCTGCATAGTCTGTAGATGATCTGAGCCAATTTTGGTGAGAATCGGACGAACCGTCTAGGACGAGTTCGAAAAAGTAGGTTTTAAGAACAATTGAATATAGCGAAAAAACTAAACCTTACGATTTTTGAATTTTGGACTGGATTCGACTCAGCTTGAGCCAAGGATTCAGAGGTAAAAGGAAGTTTCATTTTCTGGCTTACGGTTCAAAAGTTATTAGCATTTCAAAAGTGAAACTTTGGACATGTGGTGGCGCTAGAGAGTTTGAGATAGAGACTCCAAATTTGCTGTGGTTACCATTGACACTGTCCTCTATCAGTGTGCCAAATTTTACAACTTTCCCGCAAGCGGTTCTATGGGCTGCCATAGACTTCGAGCGGAAGAAAAAAAGACCGCTAACAAACATAATAGGTGCCTCCGCACCTTCGGTGCTTGGCCCCTAATTATAATGATCAATAACTTTGTTCATTAGAACTTTAAAACTGTCCAAAAAAAAAAAGTCTGACTCATCCATTGAAATATGTTCCTTGGCAGTACGAGAGGTTGTTGTTCTCAGAATAAACAAAAAAACATTTACATTGTGAAGACACTTTGCATTGAACTGCATGCTTCAGTACTCTGGGGGTCTTTATAGATTTGTGAGACTATGATTTTATGACTGACAGCTCTCCTTCATGATAACAGATCCTAACGCAAACATGACTTTAATAGCCATCATTATTTGGACACTCACAACCTGCATCTGGAGTAAATATATAGAAATTCATATCATATCATTCATGTGTGTGTGTGTATATATATATATATATATATATATATATATATATATATATATATATATATATATATATATATATATATATATATATACATTCTTAAATGCATGTTTTTGACCTGAACAGTATACGTTATTATACTGTATATATTATCATTGAACTTTAACTATTTTGATATGAAAGATGACTATGATATGCAGAACTAATATGATTATGATTTTTATTATTCTACAGTCTTTTCTGTGTCTCTCCTCAGGTTCTGTGGGGCAGATTCTGACTCAATCTGAAGGTCAGACAGTGAAGCCTGATCAGACTGCCACTATTCACTGTAATCACAAACCAGCTGTGGGCTGTATTAAAAAAGATGCTTCTCAGTATTGCATGTCCTGGTACCATCAGATTCCTGGAGAAGTTCCTAAACTCCTGATCTATTTCACATCAGAGAGAGCTTCAGGTGTTTCTTCTAGATTCAGTGGCAGTGAAAGTGGAAACCACATGGATTTTACTCTGACCATCAGTGGAGTCCAGCCTGAAGATTCAGGAGTTTATTACTGTCAGGGTGTATATGACAAGGGAGTCTCTGGCACCACAGACTGGGTGTTCACACAGTGTAAAATCATCATACAAAACCTCTCTGTGTGAGACTGCAGCGCTGCAGCTTTGAGCTTCTGCAGATGTTGATGTTGAAGATCATAATTCACCTCACTGACTTTACACAAGCATACACACAGAAACTCTCTTTAATGTTGGTGAACTATTCATTTTCCATTATTGTCACACACTCTACATATTTTATTAATAATTAACATTAGAATGTCTTAAGGATTTACATATAAAATTACAATCCAATAAGTGATGTTTTATAAACAAGTCTCGGGAGGAGCATGCACAGATAATTTACACGGCCAATTAATCATAATTACACCATCTATCCAATCAGCGCAACCCCTATAAATAATCAAGCACCAAATACACATAACCTTAACTCAGTTTATTATGTGTAAGTATGAACTTGTAAAAATAATAAAGGAAAGTTCACCATAGCCAAAGCTAATGAAATAAAAAGTTTTCACATCAGTCCCTGGTGAAAAACCACCAACATTTTACTATGAAATGAAATGGTTAGTGGAGTAATTGGGAAACTTTATTATCTTTAATGTATCTCATATATAGTATATGTAAGATCATTGACAGCTGGGTGTAACTTCCCTTAGTCAGATTACTGAACATCTAATCATGCAACTGTTGGTGCTGAAAAGAGAACGAAAATAATCAATAAATATGACACTCAAGCACACACAAAGTTTTTTTTTTTTTTTTAATAAATTTATATTCCATCCTCATTCTCCTGTAACATATGATTTCCATAATCTAAATCCAGGCTCATTTTTTTAAATAAATAATTTTTTTAAATACTTTTTCGTGTACACATTCATTCATTCGTTCATTCATTCTTCTGTGAATGTGTGAATTAGTATAGGTTTATTGAGCTCTGTTCAAGCTGAGAGCTAACATATATCTCAGTGTATATCTGTATATTTGAAAATAATTTTATCAAATTTAATTATTCAATATTATATATAATAATAAAAATTAAAATACTTCATTAATTAAATGTTGCAAAAATATTTTAACATAAACATCTCTTTTACTATTATTGATATTTTAAATATTCTCTACATATCCATGCTGCTCATCACAATATCATGTCCTAAAAAAATAAAAAACAATAAAAGTGGCACAGTATTTCATATTTTAATAATAATTCAGCACCTTATTTAAGACAAAATGCTTTTATTTGGCAGCAAGAATAAAAAGATCAACAAAACATTCATAGCATTGTAGTTGTAGAATTACAACAAATACAATATATGAGCAATATACTAACAGCATGAAAGATTAATTGTTGAGCATGGTCTGATTTAGGACAGTGTGTCAGTGTGTGTGTTTCACTGGTCATTGCACTGCTGTGTGTCGAGGCTCTGGGTCACTGCATTGTGGGACGGGTGCGTGGCGTCACAGCTGACGGTTGTTGCTCTGCTCCACTCACTCTCAGTGAGGCTCAGGCTGCTGCTCCAGCTGTACAGTCCATCCTTCTGCAGCTGACCGGGACTCAGATTGACACCAGAGCTCCTGCTGCTGCCGTCCACCTTCCAGCTCAGCTTCCAGTCAGAGGGGAATCCCTTACTGGCCACACACAGCACTGTAGCCTTACCCTGCTGCAGCTCGTCTCTGGAGGGAGGCAGCACCGTGAGAGCGGGACGAGCCGCAGCTAAAGAGAGACACAGAAACTGTGAGGTTTCGTTCTTCTGAAAAACAACTCTATCAGTCGTTCTGAGTGTCTTTCACTTCCCTTTAAGAGATTCAGAGTTAATCAAGCAGATCCAATAGTCTGTAAAGCACACATTTTTACCAGCAATCTCACATATCTTTACATTTAAAACAATTTATTAATTATAGATAATGTTATATGGTCTCTGTGAACATATATTCAAATTATTGTTAACTTATTTGTTGAAAACTTACTGTATTACTTACAGAAAATTACACTGGAAGAAAACACATTTCTGTCTCATGTGACATTCAATGAAAAAAGAAATTTAAAAAACTAAATTATTCAACACTGTAAAATAATGCTGCAATAATATCAATTTAATGTTTTTTTTTTAGATAATTTAAATATCCAACTTAACCAAACTAAACTTATCATTTTAAGCATGAACGATTTTGAAACACATTATTATTTACTTTAATGTTGAATTTGAAGTTGTGAAGCAGATCTGAATTTCAACAGCCTGTAAAAACACATTAGTGTCAGTATTCACATTAATATAATCAGTGTTCATAAAAAAATCAAGATTTATGATATACATTTATATATTGGAATCAGAGGTCGCGTTAACCGATAATTTTCCGTCACTACATAATTTTTTTTGCAGTGAAAAATCTGTGACAGATTACACCGAGGGTGATCTATTGACAGAATTTAAAATCTGAGACTTTGTTTCATATGAAAAACAACAACACAAGCTTAGCCTATTGTGATTTATTGGATGGGAGGCGCATTATATGTAGCTACTGTTCGTTCATCAACTGAAAACAGAATCGAGTAGGATTTAAGAATCAATATTGGTTCATAAAAATCTATTAAAATCCAGAAATGTATTTTTTGTTGTTGTTGTTACCCAGCCCTAGCATATTTCATTGTTTTTAGTGACCTCGCTGTCACTGCGGGTTGTGGTGTTGAACATGAAAAGTGACGCACAGTCTCTGCTCCTCTGTGCTCTTCATGAATAAATAAATACATAAGCCTATATGCTCGTCCTGTAGGTTCATTATTAAAATTGAAAATGTGAACAAATATTAAAGCAATTAAATGTGTTATTATCATTAAAATCTGAAAATTAAAAGGACAGGTAACAATAGATTATGACAGAATTTTTATGACCTCTGATTGGAATGATTCTACCTTTCAGGTTTATATTCTGAACAATATATTCAGACTTGAAAAAGAAAATAATTTTGTATTTTATAAGCATTTCACCTAAAACTGAGGTGATTTATTTTGTTCCTAAACATTTGAAACAGTAGACATATTTTTATTTCATGTGAAGTACTCAAACATAATCTATAAAATGCATGTTTTTTTTATTTACCACTCAAACAGATAAAAAGGTCAACTAATTAATTTGAACCTGTTTAGAAGACATTAGTATACATGCTGTCACACAAGGCCAAAAAAATTGTCTGAGGATAGGCTATTTCTTATTTTAGTTACTCTTCTTCTATTAGTCTGTTCTTCTTATTATTATTACGAACTAATTAATTAATAGAAATAGAAATAATAGAAATAGAAAGTGATTTACTTACTTCCAACTGAGAGTCGGGTGCCTCCACCGAACTGCACTGACACTGACATCAACACTCACACTCACAATAACACCGTGAGACTGTATCTTAGGTTAGTTTTGCTTAGACAGGTCAATATTAGAAATGAACTATTTTTACAGTATTAATGTTAATTGATTAAATGCAGCAAAATGTATTTTGTATTTTTGGTAAATTCCAGAATGCATCTGAATGTGTTTTTGAAAGTGTTTTGCATATTAACTGAACACGGTGCTTAAAACTCCACTCATGATTATTAGTGTGTGACACCGACACACACACACACACACTTAAGAAACAATGATTTCTCTTATTCTGATGCTGGGGACACTCTGTCTGCTTGCTCAAGGTTCAAAAATATGTTTCTACATTATGGAATTAATCATTTGGAATTTATTTTATATTATTTTAATTTGTGTTTTCTTTTTAGTTTTATTATGTTTAGGTTGACTGCTTCATAGCTAATGAAAACTGGTCTTTGTTTGTATGCTGAAGTACTGTAATACTTGTTTTTGATCTCTCTCTCAGTGTCTCATGAAGAGGTTCAGTCTCCTGAGTCTCTGTCTGTTAAAGCAGGAGATTCTGTCTCTATCAGCTGCACTGGGACCAGCGGAGTTGGTAATGATATGAGCTGGTATCTGCTAAAAACTGGAGAAGCTCCTAAACTCCTGATCTATAAAGCAAATCGACTTGAATCTGGAGTCCCAGATCGGTTCAGTGGAAGTCAGACTGGACTTAAATTCACACTCAATCTACGCAGAGTCCAGACTGAGGATGCTGGAGATTATTACTGTATGGGGGCTTACAGTGGCAGGTGTTCACAGTGAAACAGCATCGTACAAAAACCTCCCTCAGTCAGACAGCAGAGAATATGCGAATACTGAGAAGTTCACAATATCAGTCAGTTTTGATATCATCAGATAAGTTGTGCTTAATTGTATTTGCAAATATAGTACATTCACAAGATAATACACAATGATGAATTAATTAGACTTTAGTTAATTATGAATGAAGCATGAAATCCATGTCTGTTTCAGTATTCACATTCTCTTTCATTCATCCTTGTAGCTGCCCTAATTTGTAGCATTTTGAACAACATTTGTAAAAATTCATTTTAAACTGAAATGACTAGTTTATAGAGCTAATGTGAACTTAAGCCATCAAAAAACATGAAAACTCTCTTTAATTATTATTATTTTAAATATAGCAGTAAAATATAAGCATTCATATCACATTTAAATCATAATAATTGTCATCACGATAACCATCTGCTCTTGTATCAACATCATTTGTTGGTCCTGGAACAATATATATGTCAAATAACCATATCCTAACGCTAGACATAAATTACAGCATAAATCTGAGGACAATTAGGCTATAGCTTGATAAGAATGTTGAATCCATCTGCAGGTTACACTGATATATGGTGACAAGTGACTGTCTTGCCCAAAAAATAAAACATAAAAAAAAACACAGTAAGGGAGGTTGTTGTTCTCAGAAAGAACATTTACATTGTGACACTTTGCATTGAACTGCATGCTTCAGTGCTCTGGAGGTCTTTATGGATCTGTGACTTTGTGATTTTATGACTGACTGCTCTCCCTCATGATAACAGATCATAAAGCAAACATGACTTTAATAGCCATCATTATTTGGACACTCACAACCTGCATCTGGGGTAAGTATACAGAAGTTCATACCATCGGTCGATCTAGAAATTAAGCAATCCACAGATTCACAGGTGCTGAGATCAGACTTATTTCATGCAAATACTGGAAATATGTTCATAAACTTATATTCATGTTTTTGACCTCAACCTCAAATGTTCAAATTCAGTCAGTCTATATTGCCATTAATTAATAGTGTTCAGTATGCAAAATGTGCAACAACATATTTAGCACTTAATGCAAGATTAGGACATATTGGGTCTCAGTCTGATACGTTATAAGTAAATGTTAGACTTTTACATGTGCTAATTTTATTGTTGCTTACAGTGTTTTCAGTCTTTCTCTTCAGGTTCTGTGGGGCAGATTCTGACTCAATCTGAAGATCAAACAGTGAAGCCTGATCAGACTGTCACTATTCAGTCAACACACACCAGCAATAAACTGTTGGAATACAAAAGACACCTCTCAGAGATGCATGTCCTGGTACCACCAGACTCCTGGAGAAACTCCTAAACTCCTGATCTATCACACATCAGGCAGAGCTTCAGGTGTTTCTTCTAGATTCAGTGGCAGTGAAAGTGGAAAGCACATGGATTTTACTCTGACCATCAGTGGAGTATTTAAAATGAAATATATAAGCTGTTTATTTTCTTGTGATGTTGATGATCAACTTTTCTATTCTATTATAATTTCTAATACTTCCAACTGAGAGTCGGGTGCCTCCACCGAACGTGTACCACAGTGACACAAACTCAATCAACAGCTGTACAAAAACCTCCTGCACTGACACTGACACTGACATCAACACTCACACTCACAACAACACCGTGAGACTGTATCTTAGTTTAGTTTTGTAAAATAATAAATTAACTATTTTTAATTGATTAAAGCTAATTAAATGTTTTTTTGTTTGTTTTTTTTGGTAAATTCCAGAATGCATCTGAATGTGTTTTTGAAAGTGTTTTGCATATTAACTGAACACGGAGCTTAAAACTCCACTCATGATTATAAGTGTGTGGCACGACACACACACTTAAGAAACAATGATTTATTTTATTCTAATGCTGGGGACACTCTGTCTGCTTGCTCAAGGTTCAAAAATATATTTTCTACATTATGGAATTAATTTATTTTATATTATTTTAATTTGTGCTTTGCTTTTTAGTTTTATTGCTTTATAGCTAATGAAAACTGGTCTTTGTTTGTATGCTGAAGTACTGTAATACTTGTTTTTGTTGTCTCTCTCAGTGTCTCATGAAGAGGTTCAGTCTCCTGAGTCTCTGTCTGTTAAAGCAGGAGATTCTGTCTCTATCAGCTGCACTGGGACCAGCGGAGTAGATGATGATATGAGCTGGTATCTGCTAAAAACTGGAGAAGCTCCTAAACTCCTGATCTATAAAGCAAATCGACTTGAATCTGGAGTCCCAGATCAGTTCAGTGGAAGTGGATCTGAACCTTATTTCACACTGAACATACGAGGAGTCCAGCTTGAGGATGCAGGAGTTTATGGGGGTTTATGGTGGTCCAGTGTTCACACAGTGAAACAGCATCGTACAAAAACCTCCTTCAGTCTGACAGCACAGACAATATGAGAATACTGAGAAGTACACAATATCAGTTAGCTACGATATCATCAGATAAGTTGTGCTTAATTAGATCTGCAAATATAGACAGTGCATCCATGAGGTAATACACACTGATGAATTAATTAGACTTTAGTTCATTATAAATGAAACATGAAACCCATGTGTCTGTTTCAGTATTCACATACTCTTTCATTCTTCCTTGTAGCATTTTGAGCAACAGAAGTAAAAATCTGTCCATGACATTTTAATTGTAATTTTAAATTTTAAATCAATTCAGCTGAAATGAATATAGAGTAAGTGAATTTTAGCCTTAGGCCAGTTATGCTTAAATTCAGTTGGCAGGATTCTAAAACCTTCAAAAAGCAGGTTTTTAAGAATTCACTTTTTAAGTGAATAATTAACACTATTTATTGATCAATAACTGAGATTGTTAGAATTTTGAAAGTGCCCAAAAACAGTACGGAAGGTAAGACAGAAAGAACATTTACATTGTGAAGATATTTTGCATTGAACTACATGCTTCAGTGCTCTGAAGGTCTTCATAGATCTGCGACTTTATGACTGACAGCTCTCCTTCATGATAACAGATCCTAAAGCAAACATGACTTTAATAGTCATCATTATTTTGACACTCACAACCTGCATCTGCAGTAAGTATAGAAATTCATATCATCAGTCGAACTAGAAATTAAGCACTCCACAAATCCACAGATGCTGAGATCAGATATATATATATATATTTATATATATATATATATATATATATATATATATATATATATATATATATATATATATATATATATATATATATATATATATATTATTTCATGTAAATTGTTTTTGATCTTCAGAGTCTATATTGTCATGTGTGCGAAATGTGCAACAACATATTTAGTAGGCTACTTGTAATGCAAGAAAAGGACATATTGGATCTCAGTCTGGCAGATACGTTATAAGTAAATGTTAGACTTTTACATGTGCTAATTTTATTGTTGCTTATAGTGTTTTCTGTCTTTCTCTTCAGGAGAATGCGAGAATATGTAATTATTCATCACAGAAACAGACTGGCAATAGAAAATACGGTTTGTACAGTATAAAAACCATTACGCCTATGGAAAGTCCCCTCAAAAAATGGAAACCAGTGTGTGTGTATAACTCTTCCTCTGCAACAAAGCCGCAGAACATGGCCTTGCCCCCTTTTTTGCATGTTCCGGAGGGAGGGGTTGATGGGTTTATATCGTATGCAACCCAGGAAGTATCTCGTTGTAGTCCCGTATGAGTCGTTTTTGTAGGCATTAAACTTCCTGATTTTTAAAAGACGATATCTCCGCTTACGTTGAACTTTCAGTGCTGCAACTTTGCAGATACTGTTCATGCACCAACAGCAACATTACACACTATTTAAAATGAAAAAAGTGAAATCACAGTAAACCACCCCTTTAATTTTTTCTTTCATCCTGTGAAATGCATAAATCGAAATGCATAAATCCTGAAACCCATTTAAAGACTTCAGAATATTAGCCCAATTTTAATGTAATTAAGTAAAATAAGCTAAAAAATATCAGTAAAACCATATTATTGTCAATGTGATTTCTCAATTAGAGAACAACTGCTCACTCACTTAAGCATATTTATTAACCAACGTTTCAGCTAGTAGCCTTTTTCAAGGTACATTTCAAGGTAACATTTAATAATGATTAAAAACAATCAAAAATAATTAAATAATATTAACTTTCTATAATTCACAAGCTGTCTTACTATATTGATGCTTTTCATGTGTAATAAAAGTTTTAAAGTTTTCTTGTTTGCCTCTGTTGAATAGTTTTGTAAAGGGGAGTAAAAGACTGCAATATACTCATACAGACATTAGCTTTCTAATGTAGAAGTCTTTATGATCAATAGGTGGTGCTGTGTCCCAACAAGCAGGGGTGTCAAGAAGAGTATTTGTCAGGGTGTGCTAGGCCTGCCGAAAACTGTTATCTTCTGACAGGATCAGGGATCCGGGGACGGATATGATATTTCTGATGTGGAGAAGTGATCAAATTTCATATCATATTTCATTATTATTTATGGGTTAAATTTCCTGTTCATGTGTGTAATATCATTTCTGTTGACAGTTACTGAGATGTTGAATTTTCAAACATCAGTAGCTAGACAAACTGGAGTACTCAAACAAAGGGTCTGTCACTCAAACTCTATAGTGGCACAAACAATTTGACTTTTTAATCAAACTGTGATTCAAATGGACTAGACTACAGCATATTTACTACACTACAGCCCTGTGTGAAAAAGTGCTTGCCCCCTAAACCTAATAACCGGTTGGGCCACCCTTTGCAGCAACAGCTGCAATCAAGTGCACTTGAGCTTGAGGTCACAAACTGATGGCCAGACATTCTCCTTCAGGATTTTCTGATAGGGTGCAGAATTCATGGTTCCATCAATTGTGGCAAGTCATCCAGGTTCTGAAGCTGCAAAGCAGCCCCAGACCATCACACTATCACCACCATGTCTGGCTGTTGGTATGATGTTCTTTTTATGAAATACTGTGTTGGTTTTATGCCAGATGTAACGGGACACACACCTTCCAAAAGGTTCAACTTTTGTCGCATCAGTCCACATAATATTTGCCCAAAAGTCTTGGGGATAATCAAGATATTTTTTGGCAAATGTGAGACAAGCCTTTGTGTTCTTTTTGGTCAGCAATGGCTTTTGCCTTGGAACTCTTCCATGGATGCCATTTTTGCCCAGTCTCTTTCTTATTGTTGAATCATGAACACTGACCTTAATTGAGGCAAGTGAGGCCTGCAGTTCTTTAGATGTTGTTCTGGGTTCTTTTATGACCTCCTGGATTAGTCGTCTTTGTGCTCTTGGAGTAATTTTGGTAGATCCTCCACTCCTGGGAAGGTTCACCACTGTTCCAAGTTTTCTCCATTTGTGGATAATGACTCTGACCATGGTTTGCTGAGTCCCAAAACCTTAGAAATGGCTTTATAACCCTTTCCAGACTGATACATGTAAACTATTTTGTTTCTCATCTGTTTATGAATTTCTTAAGATCGCGGAATGATGTGTTGCTCTTTAAACATGCTTCACTTTGTCAGACAGGTTCTATTTAAGTGATTTCTTGATTCAGCAGGTTTGGTAGTAATCAGGCTTGGGTGTAGCTAGTGAAATTTAACTTAGCTTCCTAAAATAATGTGGTTAATCACAGTTCTTTCATAATTTAATAGGAGGGGGCAAGCACTTTTTCATACAGGGCCAGGTAGGTTTGGACAGCTTTTTCCCTTAATAAATGAAATTATCGTTTAAAAACTGCATTTTGTATTTACTTGCATTATCTTTGTGTAATATTAAAATTAGTTTGATGATCTGAATCTATTAAGTGTGACAAATAGGGCTGGGTATAGATTCAGATATCCCGATTCAATTCGATTTCGATTCGCAAGCTCTCGATTCGATTAGATTCGATTCGCAATTTTTTTTTTTTTTTTTTACATTCAGTGAATATAGTTTTAAAACAAAAGCTATTGATATTTCTATAAAGTGAACAGTAAACATCAGTTTACAAATTAATAAAAAGAAATTAAGAACCACAGGCCTGTATTTTAAACCTATTCTTTTTTTGTATAAGGTCCTTTCTTAAACAATAATAGGGCCCTATAAAATGTTCTTATTTTTTCTGGTAATCAGATGAAGGCATAAAACATTCATTTAATTTATCCTAATGAAATGAAATTAAACCCTTTTATTTTTTGGCAAACAAAGTGCTGCACAACAGGGCCCGTATTCTTAAAGATTCTAAGAATCCTCTCAGAGAGCTCCTAATTTAGCTTAAAAATTTCTAACTCTTAGAGTCTTAGCTTAAAAGTGATTCAGGACCAATCTGAGAACAACTCTGAGGGAGGAAAAGACAAAAACTTTCAACTTAGTGAGGAGGCGGGGCTGACCCCGTTGCTAGCAATGACACAGTCTTTTGAAGACTGCGATTGGTTGGTTGTCCAAGAAGGAAATAAAAGAGCGCTTTTAAGAGTAGGGTTTATTTTAAGCTTTCACAATTGCAGGCGTAATTTTTCCTGTTTTACTGTACTCTCTCTCTCTCTCTCTCTCTCTCTCTCTCTCTCTCTCACACACATTATATATGTATATATATTCTTTATTTACCATGCTGTCATACTTAACGTATTTTATAGGAAATGAACAGGGACACAATAAGGTTCTGAAAGTGCTGTCAGGTACAGACCCAAATCATCACTGCTGCATAGTTGCATTTTTCCAGTTGCCAAATATGTTAATGTAGTTAATGTAGTGATTACGTCCATTTCTGGCATTGTGGCATTTCTGCGCAGTGTCTGAGATGTTAGCGTGTCTCTAATAAGAACGGTCACAAACATGATCCCTGCATGATCGAATGTGTAGCGTCTTATTAACTCACTGTCATGCATTATGTGTAACACATCTCTTCTCCCTCTTCATGTTTCGTCCATTTTCTCCACAGCTAAAGAAACTCTTAAGCCTCTTAAAAGTCCTCGTCCGTACTCCTAACAATTTTGGACCTTAAAACCTCTTTTGCTTTCTGAATTACTTTTTTATTTACTATGATCTTTTCTTTAATTATAAGGGGAAACACCCACATTTCTAAGAATTTTCTTAGAATTTTGTTACTAGGAGCAAGTCTTAACGCTAAGATTTTTCATGAATACGGCCCCAGATGTTTACTGTTAAAATTAAAAATAAAACAAATGGGATTATTCCTTTAAAAATAAAGATTTATTAATATTTATTAGTAGTAGCAGCATTAAAAGACTGCTCTTAACGTTAAACTAAACTTTTATTTTGACGGGTTGCCGTGAGGAACTTGCAGCTGCTGTGATATGACGGTAGTTTTCTCAAATTAAACTGTAAAATGAAATGACTCTCAGAGCAGTTAATATCATCATATAGTGAGACGGCAGAAGATGAAAACACCGCGAGCGTTGTCCGCGCTTTAGTAAGTGTGTGGTAAACAAAATAGTGCGTCGCGCCATCCGCCATTCATTGCGGAAATCATGGAGCCTTATGCATGATATCAAATGTTTCCACAGATTTATAGTATTACTATAGCATTTCACTTGAGCATTACGAATCACGCGTATGGCTTTGTTCTTGGTTCTCATCAACATGATAAGCACTGAATGAATGACAGGCTTTCTGTTGTAACATCGCGCAAGGTAAATAAGGGTGACATCTAGTGGAGAAGACTAATGACAATCACATTAATTAGATTTTGTTTTAAAGGGGTGGTTGATTGCAGTTTCACTTTTTTAACGTTAGTTAGTGTGTAATGTTGCTGTTTGAGCATAAACAATATCTGCAAAGTTACAGCGCTGAAAGTTCAATGCAAACAGAGATATCTTCTTTTAAAATTCTGGAAATTTAATGCCTACAAAAACGGCTGGTAAGGAACTACAACGAACTACTTCCCGGGTCTGATACGTCACTGACCCAGATAAACCCCGCCCTCGGGAACATGTAAGGAAGGGGTCGAGGCCATGCTGTGCTGCTTTAGAGAACAGGAAGAGAAAACTAGGGGTGCACGTAAAAATCTATTCATATATGAATCGTGATTCTGTCTTCTAACGATTCTAATGGATTCACAAGTTTCAAAATTAATGTTCTAAAACTGCGGTTCTCAATCCTGTTCCTCGCATCGCCCTGCTCTGCATCTCTCTCTCTCTCTCTCTCATTCAGATCGTCAGATCAGCTCCAACAAACTGTTCCAATTATACATTTTCACATAGCAATGAGAAGTGTTATACATGGACGCGTGTGTGGTTGCCGTACTGTATTAAAGTTTTAATCAGAATAAAACCGTATATTAAAAGCTAACATAAGCAGTAGCGTAATAACAACAACAAATCTTTTTCATTATCAACATGGATATTAAAATCACCAACAATTAGGACTTTATCTGCAGCCAGCACTAACTCCGATAGAAAATCAGTAAATTCTTTAATAAAGTCTGTATGGTGCCCTGGTGCCCTGTATACAGTAGCCAGTACAAACATTACAGGGGATTTATCATTAACACTTGTTTCTTTGGATAACGTTATATGAAGCACCATTACTTCGAACGAATTATACTTGAAACCCGACCTCTGAGAAATACTGAAAATATTGCTATAAATTGTAGCAACACCTCCCCCTTTACCTTTTTGTTTGTAACAGTAATCTTGGGGTGTAGACTCGTTTAAAGTAATGTAGTCATCTGGTTTTAGCCAGGTTTTTGTGAAACAAAGCACATCTAGTTTATGGTGTGTGAACATATCTTATAATTTGCTTATGGCAATTAAAAATGAAAAACAAGTTAAAATGGGTAAATCTTCTATACATATTTTTGATTGTTCATTTTCTTTCCTGACATACTCCAATTCGTCTTAAAACACACTAGACATGCTTATTCTGTGCATTTTTAGCACGTTTTGTGTGAAATCATATTTATTTTGTCCATCAAAAGTGTGCTGTCACTTTAATTGAGTGTGAGCGGCGCAGCAAAAATAGACTCGGTGCTGAAACCGTTGCTGCAGCGCTGCTCACGCGATGCTCCTGCTTGACGATTACCCGCTGCTCCTGCTCCCGGTGTGAATACACTCATTTGTTAACATGGGCGCCGAAAAGAATACGCGCTGCTCACGTGCCGCTCACGCTTGCGGAGTGAAACGGGCGTGTAACGGGCAACTATGTGCCATAATTCTAGAGAGAAGAGTGGCAGCACCCCAGGAGGGATGAACACCATCTCTTTTCAAAAGGTCAGGTCTGCCCCAAAAACTCGTCCAATTGTCTATAAAGCCTATGTTATTTTGCGGGCACCACTTAGACATCCAGCCATTGAGTGACGACAGTCTGCTATGAATCTCATCGCCACAGGAAGCAGGGATCGAGCGGACCAGAGCATATTACAGTGTCTGACACACACACCTCTTTAACATTATTTTATTTTATTTTTTTAGTGATCTCCGACTGGCGAAATCGAACATCATTAGCGCCAACGTGGATAACAATCTTACTGAATTTACGTTTAGCATTAGTCAGCACTTTTAAATTTGCCAAGATGTCAGGCGCTCTGGCTTTTTATTTGACAATGGACTATGGTGGCTGGTGTCTCTATTTTCACATTCCATACAATAGAATCACCAATAACTAGAGCACTTTCATCAGGTTTCTCAGTGGGTGCGTCACTGAGTGGGGAGAACTTGTTTGATGTTCTAATCGGAACAGAAGAACGGTGTTTTGAGCCGTGACTAGGCCGCCTCACAGTCACCCAGTTGCCCTGCTGCACGGGCTCAACCGGAACCAAACAACCAAACAGGACTCCCTGAGCTATTCGCATCCAAAGCAGTATCTACAGCCCTCACATTCTTACTATCCTCAACTAAAGTTTGGATGTGTGTCTCTAGTTCTAAAACCTTCTCTGTCAGCCTAACTATTTCCCTGCATTTATCACATATGAATCCCTCGTTGCTGACAGACAGAGATAAACTGTACATGTGGCAAACAGTGCAAACTATCCTGGAGACTATCCTTTAGGTCTGGAGACATGCTTGGCCAGTCCATCACCTTTACCCTCAGCTTCTTTAGCAAGGCAGTGGTCGTCTTGGAGGTGTGTTTGGGATCGTTATCATGTTGGAATACTGCCCTGCGGCCCAGTCTCCGCTTCAGTATGTCATAGTACATGTTGGCATTCATGGTTCCCTCAATGAACTGTGGCTCCCCAGTGCCGGCAGCACCCATGCAGCCCCAGACCATGTACACATTCATCTAAAAAAAAAAAAAAAAAATCACATACAGACCATATCTATCGTAATCATGTGTTTATTATCTAATATAATCTTGTGGCTGTTGTCAAGTTTATTTCTGCTGTGTAAAAACATGTATGGCTGAAACTCTTGTTTGATGTCAACCGCCTCTCCGTTCTAAAGTTGCCAGGTATACATTCCAAGTATAATACACATTAGTAAAGGGATCTATTTTTATTTTTATTTGTCTATATACACTTTGGGTGGCATTATAAAAGTAGCCAAAAAACCCGCAGCCCATGGCTCTGTAATTTTTCCCGCGTCTGTATTTTCAAAATAGCCCACTTGTGCCGCTACCCTGCAACACTGGTTCGCTGATAGATACCCTTCCGCGCTGTGATGATGGGAAGAAGTTGGGGTCAAACCTTATCAAACGATTAATTTGCGTTAAAAAATATTAATCTTCAGAAAATTTAAATGATGCTGCCAAAAAGCTTTTGGATCAATCGATTCATTGTCATAGAAGGCCAGAAACGTTTTGTGCCATCACATTTTGCAAATATTGAATGTCTTTGTATGTTGACAAATAGTATTATCTCTATGATCAATGATTGTAATCGCTATTAGCCTAAATAAGGTTTTGTTGGTCTTCTTGGTTTTCTCAGAAGCACCTTCTCTGAGACCTTTCTTTCTATTATATAAAAATATCACACCTCTGAATAGATAGTTGTATTTTTGATAAACTGTATTTTTTAGGGGTGGGACAATAAATTGATATGGCGATATATCGCGATTCTTCTCAGTGCAATACGTTAATCGATATCTGGCGCCAAATATCAATATTTTAATTATTATAATAAGGTGCTCTAAATAGGTTTCCCTGTTCACAGCTCTAAAAATGCGTGAAAATCACGGCCGCGCCATTTCCAGCTTCTATCCAAAAGCCTCTGAGCAACCATGAACCGCGTTCTCTTTGAAGATGGGCAAGCATGAGGAACCGAAGGATAAACAGATTTCCAGCCACTGCTAAATATATATGTTTATGGAGATGAAAACTAGCTGCCCCAGAACTATCAGCGTGGACCATAGGCACCGATCACTTTATTATTGCACAGAGCATATTCAGTTCAAGAGTAGCCTAACCTCTCCCCTGATAGCACACGTACATCTAGGAGACGTCTATTTGACATCTGCATTTACATCTGCAAGACGTATTTTTTAGAGTGTTTGCTCATCTGCAATACGTCTATTGGACGTCTCATTTTAGATGTCAAATAGACGTCTATTAGATGTTGTGACGAGCGTCCCGGTCAATCATCAGCGTTGCCCTGGAGACGAACGAGAACCACCTGCACCTGCTCATCACGGCTGGGTCGGTCACACCTGCGCCCAATCACCACCCGGCCATATAAGCCAGACGCCACAGGCTACGGGTGAGAAACAAGCTTCCTCTACACTAAGGCTAATGTGCTTCTCTCCTCTCCTATTCCAGAAGCGAGCGACTGACCGACCCAGCCTGAACGGATCTCTCACCTCACGCACGGAATCACTCACGGAGAGCACCGCACGACAGCCACCAGCACCCTGCACTCTTCGCACACTGCTTATTATAAATAAACCCACCCTCCGGGGTATTTATTTTGAGCTCTCCTTGTCGCGTCATTCTTCCACCCCGTCACAGTGGTGGAGAATGCGGGCAAGGCGGAGCCTAGACAGCGCAGTTGGGCAACACCTGAAGACGTCATCCCCTCTCGCCCGCCGAAGTTCGTGAAGAAGCGCGTGGGACGGAGAAACGACGGAGACGGCCTCCCAGCCACTGAAGGGGTAAGTGACATCTAGTCAATTGTCATCTTACCTTGTGGTTGGTTGAGGCTGTCGACTAATACCGGTTTCTCTGTCCCTGTTCCGGCGCGGTGCGAGAGGGAGGATCGCCCGGAGAGGAATCCCTGCCCCGCCCACTCCGACCGTATGGAGCCTGGTTGAGGAAGGTAGCACTCCTGCGTGGGCGGCGACCGACGACGGGGATGTCGCTTGGGGGGGGAAATGTGACGGATCGGTGGCCCTCCCCCTCATCATCATCACCACCCCGTCCCTTATTCGCCGCCCTTCGCCAGGCTCCCGACTGGAGTGGGTGGATGAGAGGAGGGGCGTGGGATCAACGTGGGCTGGCGGCATGTGATGAGGCACAGCTGGATTGAATGAAGCCTCATCACCGCCGCCGTTAAATGCCGAGCGCGCCTCTCCTCGGGAGACCGGTCTCTTCCCCCGTGCATGCACGCTGGTGTCCTCGTGGGTCCAGGAAGGGTGCGTCGAGGGACATCGCGCCGCCGAGGATGTGAGCCGCGGAACCTCCAGGGTCATCGTGCAAGCCGCACCCGTATAACGGCCGTCGGGCCAGGATGCCGGGCCGTCCATCCCGCCAATGCCCGTAAGAGGCAGAAGAGGAAGAGCCGCCGCTCCAGAGAAGCCGCCGCCCCTCGTGCCCCGGACCGCGGGAGCGTGTGCGGCCACCTGACTCCGCCCCTTGCCTGGACCCTTACCTTCTGGAACACTGCCCTCCTGCACAAGCCCCGAAGCACGATGAGGACACCAGATCCCCCCCTTCTTTGGACACTTCTTTCCCCTGGACACTTTAATTTTATTATTTTTGTTTAATAAAAACCTCTCCGAGGCCTGACGCCACACCCACTGTGTCTGTCGTTGGCTCCTCCCGTCACAATGTCTTTAAGATGTTTATGATTTAGAATGTATGTAAAACTGACATCTTACAGACGTCTGTCAGACGTTTGTAGACAGCAGATGCTTTCCAGATCAACAGATCTTTAACAGACATCTTGCAGACGTACGTGTGCTATCTGGGTCTGCTCGGATCGCGGGTGGATGTCACTATATGACAGTATGAGAGCGCGCCACCGGTGTGTCCAGTTTTATGTGAACAAAACTGGATGCTCTCCCTCTCTCTCAGATATTACAAGTGTGCGTTATGCAGTGTGAACAGTGGGCACCGACCGGCAGAAACATAAATCTGCACCTATGGTATGGAGGACGAAACAAAACCTTGTCAGAGACGTAATGCAGCACAGAAGTGTGCAGGGTGTGTGCCTGCCACGCATCTACATTTGAAATAAAGAACCTAAGCGCGCAAAAGACGCGATGCGAACGGCTATTTCTTTGTGTGGGGCTCCGTTTTTATGATGAGAGGAGTAGAAAGGTTGAGAAAGCACTTCAGGTAAATTTTGAAATGCACCAGGTTTATATTATATGGATCTATCTATCTATCTATCTAGTTTTTTTTTCTGTTTGATAAGCACATTGAATCACACATTAGTCACATTGATAAAATGTGTTTGTTTGTTTACACACAGAGAAAAAGAAAAGTGTACGCTTTTAATAAGTACAAGAACAAACTGATTAATTTAGCCTACTCAACATGTTAAAATTGATTTACATAACTTTTTTCTGTTTTCTAACAGTTTGGACTTGAATAAAGAAAGAAAACTTGCACTTAACCTTTTCACAGGCGTTTTGTTAGACAGATATTGTGATGTATCATTATAGGATTTTCTAGAAATATATTGATTATCGCAAAATCGCTGTATGGTGATATTATCGTTATCGTGAGCCATGTATCGTGATTATATCGTATCGTGAGGTACCCTGCGATTCCCACCCCTACTATTTTTATATTATTATTTTTATTATTTTATTCTTCTACTTCCGGCTTCGCTACTGTTCGGACGCTCCTGCTTATTGCTCTACGCTTCGCTCCCTATTTATGCACTTTTCTCAAATTTCTCTAAGATTTTAACTTCAGCATATCAGCACAGTGCTCAAACAACACAGTTTTTAGAAAAAGGAGACTCTTTGCCTCTCACTGCCAGCAGTTTACATTCCGGAGACGGGAAAACACAGCTGCCTACATTCAAACAGATGGGAAAGAAAATGCCCCTTGTGGAATCCACTTGCTGCATGAACTGCCACAGACTTCTACAAAGGATTGCGGTCCTTGAAACAAAGTTACTTGCTGGACCTCCAAAACAGGTGGAACACACAGCAGATCGTCATCACGGACCCCCGCAGCATACAGCCGGTGAGTCCTGTGAATCTAGTGAATCTCAACAGTTTATACAAAGTGTAGAAGAACAAGCTGATCGACAGACTAATCGATGGCACAAACAGGGAGCGAGACCCAAAGGCACTCGAGACATCAGATTGTCACGAGTATCTCGTATTGCTGCCGTAGCATCCTCTACCCCAGATACGGCTATGACAAGACTTGTAAGCACCGGCATTCTACAACCCCCTATACATCTTGAGAACCGATTTGAAGCATTAATGAATGTGGGTGAGGAATCCCCAAATGTGACAAAACATGGATCGTATCAGCCAGCAGCTAACATCGCTACTAACAGCGGCACTCAGCTCAGAGCGCAGCCGAGCCCAGGACTCTGATAGTGGGCGACTCTATTATCAGAAACATCAGTAGCAGGACTACAACTACATGCTGCTTTCCTCAAGCAACCGTCTCTGATGTGAACAAGGAACTTCAGAACATTCTGATGAAGCACAAGACTGCAAATCGAATCATCATCCATATGGGGAAGAACGATATTCGGAAAGAGCAGTCAGAACTGCTTAAGAAGGATTTCAGTGAACTCTTTGAAACACTTCAAAGACTTGAAGTTCAGTCGTTCATCAGTGGACCACTCCCAGCAAGAGGAACTAACATGTTTTCACGGCTGCTTGGGCTGAATACATGCCTACAAAGAACCTGCAGTACAAAAGGAGTCAACTTCATCGACAACTTCAATATTTTCTGGGGCCATAGACAACTGTTTAAACTGGACGGCTTCCACCCAAACAAACTTGGTGCAAGAGTCCTAAAGGACCATATCTATTTCTCCCTCCGTCATCCTTCAGTGGTGTGTGCCAATCCACTCAGCCTCAATGGCACACACACACCTGGACAGAGTATAAGTGACCACAGGACTTCATGTCAGCCTCAGAGTCATCTTGTGGTTGACACATTCCACAAGGACACTGATAACACCACGCAGCCAAAACAAACTTTCCTCATGGAAATTATCCCGGCTGAGCCCTGCCCAACGAGCTCTTCACAGACAGACTGTGACGTACTACAACAGCTCCAAGACTCAGCACCCAAGGACAACTATCTGGAAAACAGCCAGGGAAGCCAGGACAACATTTCACAGCCACCGGAAACACCAGAGCCAGAGCCCATCTCATCAGACACACTATCCCTCTCTACAGAATCTCCACTTCTAAGCTTCTCACAGAAAATGGAGGAACTGGTGTATGCTGGGACCAAACTCTCTCACTCGTTCGCTGCTAGCCCCCAGGTATCAACTAAAAAACGGTGGGCCCCACAACCACCAAAGACTGCGGGCCCAGCTCTCCCTCCTCCTCCTGTGAGAGCACTCCGACCGCTGCCACAACGCCAGGGCCCAAACCCTCCTCCATCGGCTGTAGGTGAACCAAAAAAAACTGATAACAGCTCTCAGTGATATGTGTCGGGTCCCCGCTATATTAGCAGCAACACTCACAAATGTTTACAGAACAAGCGGGAACCCAGTGTGCCTGTAGCCTTCTATATTTCTGTTTTATCACATGATAGAAAGTCTAAGGCCTTCTCAAGCCGTACGGCTGACCCATCTAATCTGCGGCCTGTAATGCGTCAATCTGAGATTGCTGTAGAGACAAAATGTAATTCCATCAAGCTAGCATTTTTAAACATTCGTTCACTAAAAAATAAATCATTTCTGATCAATGATCTTATAACCACAAACAACCTGGATTTTATGTTTCTAAATGAATCATGGCTTGAAGACAGCTGCAGTGCAACAGTCCTCAATGAAACAGCCCCTCCTAACTTTAACTTTACAAGTGTCTGCAGGACTGATAGGAGAGGTGGAGGTGTAGCTGCTCTATTTAAAGATGTTTATCAATGCAAGCAAGTGTCATTTGGTCAGTATTTGTCCTTTGAATACCTAGGTATTGTGCTGAAAGGTGCTCCACGCATTCTGTTTATCATTATTTACAGGCCTCCAAAATACTCTCCAGCCTTTGTTGAAGAGTTCACAGAACTGTTATCAATGATTTCCTCAGAGTTTGACTGTTTTACTATTGCAGGGGATTTTAATATTCACATAGATAATGCAGAAATCAAAACTGCAAAAGAAATTATAACTGTTTTAAACACTTTTGATCTGACCCAGCATGTGCATGGACCCACACACAATCGTGGACACACTCTAGATTTACTCATCAGTAGAGGTCTAAACATTTCATCCATTGTTATTAAGGATGTAGCACTATCTGATCACTTCTGTATTTTCTTTGATATATTGATCTCTGTTACCACTGAATCTAGATCTGTCTCTGTCAGAAAGAGATGCATTAACGAGAACACTAGTGCACTATTTATGAAGGCTATATCTTTAACACCAAGCATTTCTGCAGACTCTGTTGATGTTCTCCTGGAATCATTTAACTCAAAAGTTAGGAATGTTATTGATGATATTGCTCCGACAAGGGTCTGCAAGAAAGATGGCAGACAAAAATCACCATGGAGAAAATCAACAGCAGTTCAGAGTATGAAAAGACAATGCAGAAAAGCTGAGCGGATGTGGCGGAAGACAAAACTTGAAATTCACTATAGCATCTATAAAGACAGCCTTCATGCTTTCAATGTGGAACTAGCCACAGCTAGACAGAGCTTCTTCTCAAACCTTATAAACAGTAACTTAAACAACTCTCGCACTCTTTTTGCTACTGTGGAGAGACTGACAAACCCCCTAAGTCAGATTCCCAGTGAAATGCTCTCTGACAGTAGATGCAATGAGTTTGCTTCCTTCTTTTCTGAGAAGATCAGTAATATCAGAAAGGAGATTGGCATATCTACTTTTGCACAGGTCACACAGATTCGACCGCAATTTCAAAAAGAAGTGACTATGCCTGTTTTTGAAGCAATTGATTGCAAAATTTTGAAAGAAATAGTACAGCACCTTAAATCATCAACCTGCTATCTTGACACACTTCCCACATCTTTTTTCAAAAGTGTGCTTAACTGTTTAGAAGCAGATCTCTTAGAAGTGGTGAACGCTTCACTTCTTTCTGGGACTTTTCCAAACTCCCTGAAAACTGCAGTTGTTAAGCCCCTTCTGAAAAAGCGCAATCTTGATAACACAATGTTGAACAACTATAGACCAATATCAAATCTTCCGTTCATAGGTAAGATTATTGAAAAGGTAGTTTTTAATCAGCTGAACAACTACTTAAACTCAAATGGATACCTGGACAATTTTCAATCTGGTTTCCGAGCACATCATAGCACAGAGACAGCACTCATTAAGATAATAAATGATATTCGCTTCAATTCTGATTCTGGCAAAATATCAGTGCTGGTACTACTAGATCTTAGTGCTGCGTTTGACACTGTTGATCATAACATACTACTAGAGAGACTGGAAACATGGCCGCAGCAGGCGTAGTGATATTACGCAGCGCCTGAAAGTAGTCCCCAGCTAGGTAACTACTAGTTATAATATAGCTGGGGACTACTTTCAGGCGCTGCGTAATATCACTGCGCATGCTGCGGCCATGGTACGGCAGCAAAGTTCCTTGATTATTACGCCGGAATGAGAGTATAGTTCCTAGCCAGATCGGCCTAGAAAATCGCAACTTTTCATTTTCTGCCGGTCTTAGTACACGATATAACTACAGACCCGGAGATCGGCTGAATGGATTCAAAAATGGTAAAACTCAACTTATTAACTCTGTGGGAGTTGGAGAATGAGCCTATTTCCAAAAAAAGTGGATTGTTCCTTTAAACGGCATCTCTCGTTCAAACTCGCTCGCTCCCGCTCTCTCTAACAGCTGGTCGGTTCTCCGCATTGGATTGTGGGAAATAGTGCTTCAGCCAGTGTACATCGGTTGTACACTCGAAATCAGAATGCATTGTGGGTAAAAAGTAGTGAACGAATGTAGGGAATGAAGTCGTTCACTCAGAATTCGGACAGCACTACAAAATTGCTGACACCCAATATAGTGCACTATATAGTGGATAGGGAGCAGTTTCGGACACAGCTTAGCAGCTTTATTGCGCAGCAGCTCTCTCACTCACAGCGACCTCACTCAGAAAGACGGTCAGGATAACGGTCATATTTTCAAACTTAAAATAGCGGCACAGTTTCATTGGCCAGTTTCATGAATGACAGCCAGATTAACCAATCATGATCAAAGCAAATAAGGTTAAATAACCAATAGGAATGGTTTCAGCGTGGTAAGGCAGCGCAATGTGTTTAGTTTTATTGCAATGGTGCAATGCTGAAAAGTTGCTGTGTGGCGTTCTGTACCTCTAATAAGTAAAAACTAAAAATAAAAACCCGATCTGAAGATTTATATACTGCCGAATAAAATGACGGGGGTAGCACATCTGAGCGGATAGCACACAGCATCAGAACTCCGACAGCAGTTATTATAGATATACATATCAAACATATCAAAACATATCAAGCTTAATATTCATATTTATATGCACTCCAGATAAACTAGACTACTTACCCTTCAATGGCCTGTCATTAGTCCCGTCCCCCTGCACCGCAACCCAGTTCTGATAGGGCTTTACAGCAACCCTCCTTCACATTAAATAAATGTCACTCCCTGATATTTTGTGATATAATGTCATAATAAAACATTTATTTCATATAATTATATACAATCCCTTACGAAAATTAACAATGATATTACTATAGTAAATGTAGGCTAGGCTAACCGTGTTTTTTTGGGCGTTTTTATTACCAGTTGTAGCTTATAACCACAGTTTTACTACAAATACCATGGTTAAACTATGGTTAGTGTAGCAAAACATGTTTGATTTGTTTTTACCTTGGTTTACCTATAATAACCATGTTTTTTTTTGGTTGTAACCACGGTTAATATTCGTAAGGGATATTTTCATGTTATTTTATTTTACGGCGTGTGTCTGTGAAAATTATTAGGCTATACGTTTAGCACACACCACATAATGTTGTGCACTTCAGTAGACCTTTAATGTTACCTATGTTTTGTCAATGTTAAAATTATTTTTAATATATAAATAAAAAAGTATGACAGGCTTTTACTCTAGTCTTTATCACTTTATTAAGATTAAGCAAAACAAAACGACTAATGTTTACTTTCACAAGCCGTCACGTATAGGCTTGTAGTAAGCTGTCTCTTGCCTGGAGACTCAATCAGGTAACAAAAAGAATCGGGAAACGACACCTCTGGCCATTTCGTTGGGTCATTTGTCCAGTCACAGATACCGTACGGACAGTCCGACACAATACGGCTCAGTTTTTCGACGTATCGTGCTCTGTCGAGCAGCAGAAATGATTTTATGTACACCATTCTGGGTCAGCACCATGCTTTTCCAATGAGGGGGAAACGTTCGTTTTCAACCGTTAAGCATTAAACATTCTTTCAACGTTGAAACAAGAACTGACCTTATTTCAACCATATTTCAATGTTGAAGGTCGGTCATGTGCTGGCTGGGAGAATTGTAATTGTCAGGAACATAATCAAACATAAATTTTAACCATTGTTGACGAACTACAGCATCCGTAGGAAGCCCCGAACACAGAAGACCTGACAGCTGGGTGAAAATAACACCGTTTCGACGGCATGACTACAACTCTCCACTATAACTCTTCCTCTGCAACAAAGCCGCAGAACATGGCCTTGCCCCCTTTTTTGCATGTTCCGGAGGGAGGGGTTGATGGGTTTATTACATATGCAACCCGGGAAGTATCTTGTTGTAGTCCCATATGAGTCGTTTTTGTAGGCATTAAACTTCCTGATTTTTAAAAGACGATATCTCCGCTTACGTTGAACTTTCAGCGCTGCATCTTTGCAGATACTGTTCATGCACCAACAGCAACATTACACACTATTTAAAATGAAAAAAGTGAAATCGCAGTAAACCACCCCTTTAAATAAATAGTTCACCCCCAAAAAAGAAATGTCATACAGCTTTAGAACAACACAAGGGTGAGTAAATAATACCTGAATTTTTGTGAGAATTACCCCTTTAGGTTTACATTAAAAAAGTATGTTATGTCTGGATTTGAATGCAGGTCCTAGAAATGTTGCCAAAGAATAATTTATTTTGTCCATTAGGTTGGTATTTGATTTTCCTGTAATCTAAAGGCAAATTATCTGATGAAATCCCTGTTATTAAAGGTGGTAGAGGAGGACGGGAATGACATTGGCAAGACAGTAAGAGCAGCACTAATTGTGACCTTAACTCACACTTGAAAAAGCTGTGCTGTATGAATATTATTATACTGTATTCCATATAGCTATTATATATACACATGAACATGATACATAAATTATCATGAAAAACAATACTATAAATATCAAAAAGATATGATCTAAAAGCATCTCTCTCTTTGGAGGTGTGCTCTGTTTGTACAACAGAAAGAAACAGATCTGAGAAAAGGTGTTCACAGGAAAACCAGCAAGACCAAAGTAAACTTTATTTATGCTGGCAGTGATCCATGACAATCACTGATAATTGAGATAATATTATTTGTTCAAGTCAACATTTAAAGACTATTTTAATTATTTAAATATTTGCAAAATGTGCTCGCATTCTGGCCTCGATCAAAGGGTATTTGCCGGCATTAAATGAAGATTTTGTGAAATTCAAATGAGACTTGGTTGGTTTCAATGTTTTATGGTCTATAGTTTCAAGAAGCATATTTTTAACAAAATGGAAAGTATGTCTAGTCGAGTCCATTTGATTGAAAAGTTCAAAAGCAAAAGGGTTTATTTCATGTCAAATGAACTGAATTTCAGAAACTTCCTCAGGTAACATTTTTGATTTAGTTAATATTTGCTTTCTGAAGAAAAACAAACTTTAATAGTGATGAAAGCTACAATATTAAATTCCAGTGTAGGAGAGAGGGTGTTCAAAATGACAGTTTGGTAAGTCTATGTTTACTTTAGTAATCTTTGTTGCATTATATGCCAATGGTGACAGTTAAAAAATGGGATTGTATTTATTTATTTATTTTATTTATTTATTTTTTTTGCATTTTTCTTAAAGTTTGTGTATGTTACTCAAAAAGTAAAAGATATTTTAATATTCTTTCAGATGTTGGTTCTTAAAGTCACTAATTATATCAGTTAAAACTCATCTTTGATAATCAGACTTACACATTTAAGTGTTTATTTTTTTCCCATAAAGAAGTTTCTTTATATCTCAATCATGTAGTCATTAAAATTATATTTTATTTATCTTTTATATCTTATTATATGGTCTAATTTACAATCTTGTATTACTTATCGCAGTCGGCATGAAACCAAAATAATAATAATATCTAAATATGTTACATTGCTACCTAATCTATTCAGGTCCACATTTTGGTATCCATCTTATTTCATTGTGCATTTACTTTCAACATTCAGGTTGGTTCCTCCAACAAAAATCCACCACAATAACTCATTCTCATTCACTGCAAAAACCTCAAGACTTTTTGAGTTAACCAGACCAGGTTTAATTAAACTATATGATTAACTTATGATTAACTCAAATATGTATATATTACAAAGCTAATTGTCATATGAGTGAGAAGATATTTCAGTTCAGGAAGGGTTTTTCCACAGTAATGGTGTTTTGCATTGGCAGATCATGCCTCACTGCTCTGAGTGTTTATAGTCCTGTCAACACTTTTAACAAATGATGAACAACTGCTCTCTAAAACAGAAGCAAATATGATTCTCTTCATCTGGGCATTTTCTGCATCCAAGGTGATTTTAATTTTCAAATCAAACTGAAAGACTTTTTTTCTCATGAGCTAATAATTATTTTAATTCAGTTTTATTACTCTCACAGGCTCTCTCGGGCAGGTTGTCATGACTCAATCTGATGTTAAATCAGTTCAGCTCGGTCAAACAGTCTCTATATCGACTGTACGGCCAGCACTGTAGTTTATAGGTATCCAGAGGACTCAGTATCCGAGGATTACTACATCTCCTGGTATCTTCAGAGGCCAGAGGAAACCCCTAAACTCCTTATATATTATACAACCATGAAGCCTTCAAGTGCTCCATCTAGAAAGAGTGGTGGAGGCAGTTTTCACTCTGGAGGAAATGGTCTTGATTTCACTCTGACCATAAAAGATGTCCATCTTGAAGACACAGGAGATTATTACTGTATGAGTCTTCATAAGATCGGTGACAAACGGGTGTTCACACAGTGAAAATGTGCTGTACAAATACCTCCCTATACTGATAATGTAGGGAGAAACTTCTGATGCTTCTGAGACCTGCTGACAGGAGAATAAAAAAGGGTTTGCAGTGAGATATTTTTTTTTTATTATTACTTTATATTTTTTTTAAAAATTATATAAATACATATATATATATATATAAATTCAGATATATATATATAAATACATATATATATATATATATATATATATAAATTCAGATATATATATATATAAATACATATATATATATATATATATATATATATATATATATATATATAATTAATCAATCTTCCAATCCAGATCTTCCTTATCAAAATCATCACCAGAAATCCTGCTTTATGTATAACATATCTAATTACCATCAGACAAATCATTTGTACTCTTGCCTCACACAAAGCAGAGAAGCACAAAAAGCGTAACTTAATTAGAAATATCTTAGAAAAACAAATTGATAAATCTACTTATGTAGTTGTTCACTGTGTGTGTGTGTGTGTGTGCGTGCGTGCGTGCGTGTGTGCGTGCGTGCGTGCGTGCGTGCGTGCGTGTGTGTGTGTGTGTGTGTGTGTGTGTGTGTGTGTGTGTGTGTGTGTGTGTGTGTGTGCACTTGTTCACTACTCACTGATGTGTGTGCACTTGGATGGGTGAAATGCAGAGCACCATTTCGAGTATGGGTCAACATACTTGACAATACATCACGACTTAAGTTCCACATATTAGTGACTCCAGGTCAACTATAATATAAAAGATTTGGGCTATGTAGATTTGTGTAAGTAAAGAGAAGTGTATGCCCCCAATATATCAGTCAATACGAATCAATCATGCAAATAAAAATGTAAGGAATGGGACGCAATAACAAAATAGCAAATCATTATCAATTTTTTATCAAATAAATACAGATCAAATATTTTTTTAAAAAGTATTTATCCTTAGTGTTCTATTTAATTTATTTACTTTTTTATTTTGGAAATCTAATTTATATATCAACACTTTCCAATGGCCAACACAACCAAACTCAAAGAAAAAAACTAATGTTTTAGTGCCCTCTGCTGGATTCTGAGGCTACGATAAGATACCAATCAGAAGCACTTGACCTCAATGAAACCTGTTGTATCCTGAATCATAAATAGCAAGAAAATGAGAAGATTGCAAGTTTTCCTATTTATGATAATTCACGGTACACAATCAGAGTTAAAAAATAAATAAAAATAAATAAATAACCCTTCACCGTCATTGAGCTCCCGGTTTCACAGCCTAGTCCCAGACTGAAATGCATGTGAGCTTTTTTTTTAACTGAAAGAAGCTTTTACAACTAACATATCTTAATGTCGGTGTCATTGTTTTGTCTTAAAACGCACACCAGTGATGTTTTTTTAAGGCACTTTTATAAAATGTCTTGTGCTGCGTCCCAATGTGCCTACATATACTACGCCCTTAAAGTATGTACTCTTTTGGTGAAGAAAAAGTACACACTTTTGAGTGTGTAGTAGAAGAGTAGGCAAGCTTTGGGACAATCACGTCACACAACTGCGTCTTTAACGGTCTCTGTCGCACCTGTTACACGCACCCTGTCAGTGTAAACTGGCCTGTCAATCATCCTCCACATTTCATTTCATACCATACTGGAGAGAAAAGAAGTAGCTCGTTGATCTGCCAGTCTGTTCTCTTTCAATGGCAAGAACTCTGCTCATATTTTCTGCATAATGATGATTAACGACCAATTGGATGTTTATAAAAGTCCATATGGCTGTTGGAGATGAAATATAACAATACTTTATAACAATAAATAAATAAATATTTTTTTGCCAGGTTAAATGTATTAGTAACTCAAACCTCTATCGGTCGATCGCGCGCATCCGCCACGTTTGTAGTTTTTCTAGTAGTTCTGGACCGAATCCTTCGCCAAAGCGCAATGGATTGTGGGCAATTTTAGCCATAAGAGTGTGCACGGATCCACACTTCAAAAATCGACCTGAAATAGTAGACCATCCGGGGACTTTTGGCATACTATTTTCAACATACTATGCTTTGGGACACACTTACTGTAATCTCACATACTATTTAGGATGGATAGTATGAATTTTGGGACGCAGGGATAATCTGCCCTAATCTAAACCCTGTCTGTGTAAAACCAGGCGTTGAAATGGCAAATTAAGTTGCCCTTGTGTTTTAACAGTAGGGGGCACTCGCACCATGCAAACCGGTGATGCTCTACTATGCTGTGGAGTCTTATAACAACAGCTACATTATGAATTTGAGAGATTATGTAATATTCATAACAATTGTTCACAAGTTATTTTGAGAGCAGCTGAGTTGAACCGCTGACATAATGTGCTGATTGAACTATTCACATTATATAAGTCAGTGGTATCATTTCCATTAGATAAAGGAAACGTTTTTAAGTTGTGGTGTATAATATTTTTATCTGAGGTAATTCTGTCCTATCTCAGACTGATGTGCAAAGACATTTGCAGCTTGATTTTTGTGTGCTAATCCGTAGCCAATACTCGTATACTTGCCTGCTGAATGAAAAGTGTATACATTATATGGTTATGTTTGAAATGGAATATTAAATTTACTACTTACTAGATACTGTGCAGTATACACTTTATGCTAAATACTATTCAAATTATTATAAATATAGTGTTTAATCCACAAAGAAAATGTTTCAAGCAGTATGCTACAGGTGGCCTCACACTGAGGCTTTTTTTTTTCTTTTGTCTGATCGATGATGAGTCAAAAAAAGATGCTAATGTCACGTAATGGAAAAAAGAAAGTAACTTATATTGCATTGTGGGATACTGTAAACATGTTGGCAAACTTAGGTCATGCATACTAATGAGGAACTGTATGATATGCACACTATAGCTACAATACATAAAAAGGCTATTTTGAAAAAGACCTTTAGTTCTGTGGCTGTTTCAATATTGTTCTGTTTGTTTGAGCAGCTCGACATTGCATTAGCTCAACCAGTTTGTATGGGTGATGGATGCAGTGTTTAAAAATGATTATTTTTGCAATTCTGTTTAGTGCTATGTATGCTCAGAAATCACACACTGCATCTTTAAATGTGATTTAAAGTCTTTCTACATCACACAGCTTAGTGATGCCAAGAGAATTATGGCTGTCATCATTTTTATTGCTCATTGTATTTCAGTAAATTACTTCTTTGTTTATTAGCTTGCTCTGCAGATGCTGCCTCCTATAGCGGTCATCTTTTTGGGAGGCTTGAAGTTTGTTGAATTATTGCACACCTGATGCAAACTACATTTCTTAGATGTCTGTTTTTTTTCTCCATAGTCCTTTTTTGTCAATATGCTCCTGTCTGTTGTAGTTTATTTTCAATTTGTTAAAAAGACATTCTTGTGTCTTTTAATGCTTAACCTGGTGAAACAGCCCTGGCATTTAATGCCAGTGAAAAGCAGCACCCATCACTGTCCCCAGTGTGGGACTTTGAAGTGCTATCAGGTTCAACGCTGAGGCGGGTGAATAGGCAAACAGAGCTTTATTGTCGTAGTGGAGGTTAAGCACAGAATAAAAGAATAGTTGAGATCACTTGTCTACCTTGGAGCCTAGCTGCCCCAGGAGGAGTGGAGACCGTTCTGGGAGAAGAAGAGCAAGCGTCCCATACACAAGCATCCAATTCTCCAGTGGTTAAAACTAGTAGGATACAAGTGGAATGTATTTATTTTACCCTGAAAAGCCTGACATATGAAATAACATTTGCATGCATTATAAGTGTTTGCTTGTCAAAACATGACTCACATTTTTTTGTTGCAGGCTGATAGCTTAAATCAGTAGTATAGTTTATTATGCTAGGCATTATGGGACAGGCGTAGATTACTCTTGGCTCATTAGGTGACTTTCACTTTGCTTTACCGCTGCCTCTGAGGCTCATTAGGATTTTACAGCTGAGCTTCTGATTACCAGCTCTGATCTACCTCCCCTTTAGAGTTCAGAACACAGCCGTGGGTTACCTTGGGTCAGTGCACCCACACACAGACTCTCATACAGGACGGGGGTGTGGTCATCGCTATAATTCCCGCTCTCAGCCCGAGCATCATCACCCAATAAACGGCAAGCATCTGACTGGTGGTTCATAAGAACGTTCAGTGTGAATGACGTAAAAGTTTCACCAAATGGTACTGATGCATCAGCGCAGTGTTTGTTAATGTTCACTATAGATTAAGTTTTCTGGCGTATTATCTTATTATATTTAATTATATTGTCTTGGATATTAAATTATTGTTTAATATGCCAGACTAAGTTTGCTTATGCCATTAAAACAATTGTTTAAACAGTCTAAAATGCAAAACATGTATAACAGCTACTGTTCATCGTAAAGTTTGTCCGCAGGGAACTCTGCCCACATTTTCAGAGTTCGGTGTGAATGTCCTGCGTGTTTATATTTACTCACAGTTACTCTGGTATGTCTCTACCGTAACCCAATGTCCTCTTTACTGTAACAGAACGCAGCCAAAGAGTCAATATTGTAAATTTAGTCTTGCTGTCTAACAGAAAAAGTGCCACAGCCTGAAGTTAGAGCCTCTGTGCTGGCCTTTTCATAACACTGCGTGGTTGGAAATAAATCCACATAGTTAATGGACCATGGTCCATTAGTAATTCCCTGTACATAAACATGAAACTTCTGAGTGTTTGCATGACGGCTTGTAAGTTTAAACCTGGATTTTTCCTAGTTTCTTTTGGGCTTCTTCTAAATTAGGCCTGTTAATTTAATGTGATTAATTTAAAAACTTAATATGATAAAAATTTAACACACATTCATTCCCTCTGTCTATTCAGTGATTTTTTAAATTTTTTTATTTATTTATTTTTATTAAATTTGGGGGCTTTTCACTGCAAATATTGACACATGCAATTTAAAAAGCACTTCATGTAATTAATTTGATAATTTTGCTAGCACATTACAATGCAATTCATTAACATTAGTTTACGCATTAGGTATCATGAACTAAAATGTAAATTTTTTTTTACAGAATTTAATAATCTAGTTTAATATTAATTTATGAATTTATTTTTAACATTGGGTTTTTATATTATATAGTTAATTTATATTTTTTTAAGTTTCTCAAATTATTTTACTAAAATATTTTAAACATTAATAAAATTTGTAATGTAATTTAAATGTTTATGTATTTATAAATTAACTTGAACCTAGATTGATAAATGGTGTAAATTTTTTGTTCATTGTTAGTTTATAATATCTAATGCATTAATGTTAACTTATTGTAAAGTGTTAGTTTTTAATTTATTCACACTCCTTAAATTTACCATTTATGTCTGTGGATAATTTGACCGATGCTGGTTTGCACAGCAGTTCATAATGTTGTGGTTTGCCTGAAGTAGACGTATCAGACAGGAAACTGACAATTGGTACGTCTGTGTTACACAGCTCATAGAAAAACTGAAATAAATCTTAAGGCAGTGTATTAGCTGTGGCAAAATTGTTGTGCGGTTGGACTCCCTTTGGGTTTGGCCAAATTGCATTTTGAAAATTTCTCTAGCTAAGGCCAAAGGATCTTATGTCAGTCGTACATGTTTTCCAATGTTTGTTAATCCCCCAGGGGACACAGAGGGGTGAAAATGAAATCAGCGTTCCAGGTTAAAGCAAATAATCAGCCTCCCTCAATGGAAAACCAGGGCAGATTGATGTCATTTGTTTCTAAGGGCTAATTGTGCCCAATCAAGCCTCGATGCCAATGAAGTGGATCAAATGATTGACAAGTTCTGCTCAGTGTTGACTTTGGACCAAAGGCAGGTCGTTAGATCATGAGTTTAAGCTCAGGGAGGAAATAACACGTTGGCTGTGTCAGCGGGCCAGGTGAGTGCATGGCCTCTGAAGTGCAGAAGAAGAATGTGATGTCAAAGGAAGAATTTTAAGGCATGACAAGTTCTAGAATGTTTAATTTCCGTCTCGTGAAAGCACAAGCAGACCGAATAAATGATCGCTTATGCACAGTGACCAAACTTGAAAATAATTTTTGTCATTTTCTCTGGAAAATAATTACAATATTTGGCCCTGGCAGCATGATGACATATGTTTTCACAGCTTTAAGAAGCACTCAAATAACAGAGGTGAAAATAACATTAGGTAATCCTCCAGAGTGCCTGTTTTGTATTCAGACCTCCTCAACCCAAAATGGAGCTCCATTCTTTTTTTTTTCTTTGCACAAGTCAATTACTTCAGGTAAAGTCAGTCAGTATCAAAGTTAGATTTAGCTACACCTCTCTGATGATAAAACTCACATCAGCGAATTTTAATATTCAGCTTTTGATTATCAAGACGATCGTTGCTTTGATGAGCATCAAGCTTTCTCCCCCCCCTCTGTAAACCAACAACAGTTAATACCCACAGCGGGGACAAGGTGTTGAGAGAGTGGTGGCTAATGTTGAGTGATGGTGAGGTGGTGACATTGTATCCAACTTCCAGAGCCCTGTGTCGGTGTCTGCCACCTCATGGCACCACTTTAACCCCCAGAATTCCTTGCATTCCTGCAGTCGCGGGCCACAAGCTTCACTGTGGCCCATTTAAGATGACTGATGTTTTTTTTTGCTACCATTAAGCACCACCAGGCAATTGACCCCCTGACCCTCTACAAGCGACCTGTTGGAGCGGCTTTCAAGTGTATACCTAAATCTTCATGGGAATGGCCTCCCTGATCCAGGATCAGGTCCCCCTGAGCAATCAACACCTAGAGGTTAGTTGGGTGAGCCTGAACCTTGTGGTCAGTCTAGCATGCTAAATCGTTTCGGTCTTTGCTCTGGCTGTGTGCATGTGCGTAGATATTGTGTAATGTGCTTGCCTTTCAAGTTCGTTTTGACACAATCTTTTTGGAAGTGTTTTTACTTTATTTTTTTTAGGAATGATGCTGATTGGCTGACACCAATGTCATTTAATGCAATATTTAACCAACAATAATGTGGCATTGAAGAAAAATGTTTGAGGTGTATATTAGTGTTTTATAGGGCTGTTTTCAGATCTAAGCGTAAGAAATTATTTTGATGGTTTGTCATCTTTCCCTGTGTGAGACGAGATCTAGTTACATTGGAAAAATATACAATTTTAGCCGTTTTTTAAAGGTGTCTGAATTTTTAGCAGTTAAGCAGTTTTAACTTCCTTCCTCTTTTTTGGCAGTATTTCTGACTTTAAATGTCACTCTAAAATTAAAACTTTGTCATGTCATTGCAAATATGCATGATTTTTCAATTTTTTGTAGTACTTTTCCATGCAGTTACAATAAGTAAATGGATACTGTAGTTTTTTAAGCTTTAAAAAAAAATCTGCATAAATGCATCATAAAAGTGGTTCATATGATTATATTCCTAGTCTTCTGAAGCCATATGGTAGCTCTGTGTGATAACGGTCTGAAATTTCTCCACAGGGCTTTCTGTGACTGTATAGAATCGGTGAGATGAACTGTTTGATTCATGAACAAATCATTTAACAGATTCAGTGAAACTGTCTGACTCAAAAGAACGATCTGTTCATAAATTAGTCATAGCTGCTCATCTCATGAATGCGCCAAGTCAGTTTCAATGCATAACGACTTATTTGAGTCCTTTCTTAACATAAAGGCTTTAGAAGGCTTGGAATATTGAGCAAAAGTCGTATGTACCACTTTTATGATTTTCAAGTGCTTTTTTTGTCATTCTGAAACTTGACCGCCTCATCTCATATTTGCTTTCATAATATTAAAAAAACAAAGGTTATTATAGATCATATTTTCCTTTTTGGGTGACCAATTAGTTGACCCATATTAAATACTTTGACACTAACATGCATTGCGATGGAAAGGGCTGCTAATGTAAAGAAGCTACAGAAGCTGCATTCCGTACAGTTTGTGGGCTCTAAATAGATTTCCTTAGTGACCGAATCAACTATAAGTTAAATGTCTCCCAGAGTTCTCCAGGGTAAGGAACAGTCTAGCTCAAGCTGGATTCTTAAATAAAACACTATTTTAGACACAAAATCAGTATGTGATCTAAAACAGAGGGTGGTACTGTATGTAAAACATCCCGCAAGTTCCATACTTCAAGCTTTATCTGTTTAAAACAAGATTATTTTCTTTCTTCAGATGTTTTATCCAAGATTTCTAACTTCAAGATGTTAAAGTACTTTTTATCAAATCCTTTGTACACTTCCTTACTAATGTCCTTCTGGAGGCAGTTGGCGAGCAGTAATTGGAAGCATGTTTTTCATGTGTTCTTGACCTATCAAGATCGTTGCTGAGATTGTTGAAATCTTCTCTTTATATTTTTATCAGTGTATTTTTGTAGATAAGATGGCCAGAGATACCCAGCCAGTATCAGAGAAGGCTGCTACCCATTAAGTTGATAAGTAACATATGATTCATATTACTAAAGAGGCTTTATTGTATGATGGGGTTTCTGTTGAGAAAAAAATGAACATGCATTCAAAATCATGAAATTCCACACCTGGAATTAAGAAAGTACTTGACAAAGCAGATTTTACAGAAGAATTAGCCTGCCGTTATGTGGGCATGAGTGTGTCTGTATGTGTACATATGGATCTTTGTGCGTGTAAGTAAATCGAACTTTTTAAAACCCCTCCCCCTATTTAATTCAATGCAAAAACACTTCCTTTTCCACCCTGTTCATGTCATAACACATTTCCTTTTCCTCCTGGATTCAGACACTAGACTGGCCCAGCAGAACGGGACAGGTTTTGGGTTTCCTCCAGAGGACTGAGGGTTTCACAATCAATGAACACTTTGCTGATTTTTATTGACCATAAAGTTCCGTTTTACTTTCGTGGCATGTAATTCATGCTAACATCTTGAAGGTTTGTATGGTGATCAAAGGATATTATAATAGTGCCCACAGATGCTAATATAGCTTTTAGAGACTCTTTCGATAGCTTTTTTTTTTTTTTTTTTTAAATGTCACTTTGGTATGCAAGAAATTAATTCTTGAGTGACAGTTATGTTCGGAATAGTATTCTAACATACTACTATTAATATTTAGCAATATATATATAATACTGTTCAAATTTGTGGGATTGGTAAGATTTTTTTAATATGTTTTTGAAAGTATGTCATTTATTTCTTAAATTTTCAGCAGCCATTACTCTGGTCCTTCATAAATCATTCCAATATGCTGATTTGGTGCTCAGGAAACATTTTATTTTTGTCATTAAGTTTATGCAGTTGTTTATCGGTCAAACATCATATTTTTCAGGGTACTTCAGAAAATGTATAATAACAGCATTTATTTCTAATACTTTTGAAATATTTTAAATATGTCTAAATTACAGTCACTTTTGATCAATTTAATGCATCCTTGCTGAATGAAAGCATTCAACTGTTAAAAAAAATCTGAACGCAAATAAAAATATACTGTATACAACACTGCACACTGTGTGAGGCACTATACAGGATACAGTATAGTGTGTTTAACTATAAGTGAAACGAAGTGGAATTAATTAGTCAAGATTCTTCAACAACAATCTGTCTTGGTCCATAGACATTTCTACACAGATTTGAATTACAGTGCTGCATTCCAATATTTCCAAGACTACAATTGTGCATGACTCAGTCATTCAGCCATTGACTCACTAGTCCACATATTTACTGTTGGATTCTGTGGAGCTCATTAGAGGTCAGCTCTTAGAATGAATAAAGTAACATTTGGTTTGCAGAATATGGATCTTGACCAAATCCTAAGGGAAGACCATTTACTTCGACCTGTACTATAAATATTGTTAAGAGTTCAGGGAGTCCATGTCGAGTATATACCAACAATTACCATTACAGAGCTGCGCAACTACGCTCACCAGCCATGACATCACGGAAAGGCCTTATACTGTTGGATAAAAGGACTTTGAGTTGGTTAACCCGCTGTTTTACCTGCGATTGGGCCTTGTTGTGACAAGGTGAAGGACGTTTAGGGATAGACAATCTGTAGGTCATTACTGCCAAATGAAAGCCTGTGATCTTTGTATAAAACTCTTCTGCTAATGGGTAACCCCGTGTCCAGTGTCATTTCCTTTTGATGTGCAAATGCCGCAATGATCTGGGAGCCGAACTCTCTCCAAACGTCCTCGACAGGCACTTTTAATTAAGGCAGAGAGAAAGCCTCACTGTAGACTCCCCTCATCTGTTTCACATTTTCTCCACCGAACCACTGTAAAGGAACACTGCAGCCCCTGTCATATCAGCTCTGCTTCTAATGTGTAAAAGAAGTCCAGAGGTCTGATTATCATTCAGTCAAAACACATGAGCCGGGGTCAGACCTGTCTAGAGTTGACTCAGAGTCGTCCACTAAGTAGCCTAATCCACGTATAACTAAACCCAGTATGCGAAGCGCTGCGGTAGCCTCAACCAAAGCCATATGTTCCTGAGCGCTACCTATTTCAAACATCTGCACATCTCCACATTGCTTTATCCCCGTGTAGATGGTGAAGAAACTCACTGAGAATCTTTTTTTTTTGTCTTGCTTTGTGGAGATTATGAAGGTCAGCCAGAGGTGCTGATTTGTTCCTCAGAGGACTTTAGTTCAAAGCTAAGTTGGATCTTCAACTGGGCCAGTGTGCGCACCTTCACACCTGATTCAAATGACATATTTTTACACAAGCGCAATAATGACTTTGCATGTCCCGCAAAAAGCTAACAATGCAGCAACAAGTAAAACAGTGAGATCGTGAGTTATTATTACAATTTAAAATAATGGTTTTCTATGGAAGCCTGTTTCTGCCATGGGAATAAATAAAGTAAATAAATAAATAAATAAATAAAGGCAATTCCGAGTTTATATCATAGTTTGTATTATGAATAAACTGTGAGATTAAAAAAGTCATAATAACTTGTATTTTTTTATCCCATGATGAAAATAATTTAATATACTATTAAAATCGCAGATTTTTTTTCAACAGAATTGCAAGTTCGGAAGTTGGATATAAAGTTCGGAATTGTGAGATATAACTTAAAATTGCAAGACATAAACTAAAGTAATAAGCCCCAAGAAGCCGTGGTTTACAGTGAATTTATAACAGCTAAGGGGCGTTGTTAGGCACAACACGGAGCTGTTTTAAATTCACTGTAAACCATGGCTTCACGGGGCTTATTGCTTTTATAAAACAGTTATTCCATATATGTAGCAAGGTTTCACAAAATAAAACAAAGCAAAAAAAAAATGCAATGAATGATATTTATAAAAATATTCTTCTGCCAAACAATGTAGTTCCTCAGAAACGTATCTGGTTGCAACACACAGACATGTTTGTAGAGTAATTTACAACAGCTTCGAACACGGCTCAACCAATCAGAATCAAGGACCAGGAATTATGAGAAAGTCAGTCAAACTTCTGAGGCTATATCTCCCAATTCTGATTTTTTTTTTTTTTTTTTTTTTTTTTTTTGTGAGGAAAAAGTCACAATTACCTTTTTTATTTTTTTATCTTGTGACAGAAACAAGCTTCTATACTTTTCAATTTTAATATGTGACACTGGACCACAAAACCAGTCGTAAGCAGCACGGGTATATTTGTAGCAATAGCCAACAATGGGTCAAAATTATAGATTTTTCTTTTATGCCAAAAATCATTGATATTAAGTAAAGATCATGTTCCATGAGGATATTTTGTAAATGTCCTACTGTAAATATATCAAAAATTAGTTTAGCAATATGCATTGCTAAGGACTTCATTTGGGCAACTTTAAAGGCGATTTTCTCAATATTTAATTTTTTTGGCACCCTAAGATTCAAGATAGTTGTATTTCGGCCAAATACTGTCCTATCCTAACAAACATACATCAATGGAAAGCTTATTTATTCAGCTTTCAGATGATGTATAAATCTCAATTTAAAAAAAATGACCAGTTTTGTGGTTCAAGGTCACATATATTTAAAAATTTTATTTATTCCTGTGATGCAAAGCTGGAATTTCAGCATCATTACTCCAGTCTTCAGTGTCACATGATCATTCAGAAATCTTTCTAATATGTTGATTTGGTGCTCAAGAAACATTTATGATTATTATCAATGTTAAAAACAGTTGTGCTGCTTAATTTTTTATAGGACAACTTGTTATATATTACACCTGCTTAAAATAAAATTGTATTTTTACATAAGAGCAATAAAGTCTTTGCATGTCCCATAACAAGCTAACAGGTTAATGTTGTTCAGTGACACTGTGATAAAGTGTTACAGGATCATCTGACAGTCTACTAACTTATCTGATGAATGTGCATTGGGTTAACCGAGCTAATCCTTCACCAGTCGTTTGTGTACAGAGGCTAAGTAGAGCAGATTAACCTGTAGCCTTCCATTCTTTTAGTGTTGCCCGACCATCTAAACTCACCGTTCCACTTTCCTTTCCGATGTTGACTTTACAAATGTCTTTTCTCAGCTCTCCATCCGTTGAGTTGACTTATAGGTCGCTAGCGTTTGACTCTTTGACATAAGATGGCATCTCCTCAGACACGCAAAACAAAGGACTGAATCTGTGCAAACAGTCTTGATAAACACAGCAGTCACAGTATCTGTGTCGCTGGTTAAGCCAGGCTAATCAATGACACTATTAGCTGATATGACACAATCTGATTTTTTAATACATGAAATCTCTGGCACACTTTCATTTTTATATTTCTATGTATTGTTACAAGCTAATTTTGTAAATTTAGAGAACTTTTTTTGTTGAAAGTCACTTGCTTTGTTAAAGATGAGAAAGTTTATCCATAAATGCTTTTTTTCCCTATCAAGCGTATTGTTAACCAGCTCCAAAATGGACAGTTATACCTTCACATATTCAAACTTAAAGTGTTATGATTGGTTACAACAAGATACACAAACTAATTCTGTTTGGTGTCATTGATATCAAGCCTAGTGTGTCACGTCTTAACATTTTAGTGTACATGAATATTATGTATGTTTTTTTTTTCTGTTTGTAATTTTGGCAGCCCTTTATTAATTTTTTGCTTTTGTTTTTTTGTATGAAAGAGCCGTTCTGATCTCATTATTGATATTGCAGTTATTTACACGTTAAAGTTTGGGTTGGTAAATAAAAAAGTATCTTAGCTCACCAAGGCTGCATTAAAAAAAAAAAAAAAAAAAAAAAAAAAAAAAAACAGTACTATTTTAAAATACTTCTATACTTTTAAATTATTGTTTTCTGTTTTAATATATTTGGAAATGTAATTTATTCCTGTGATTTTAATATCCTGATTTGGTGCTCAAGAAACATTTCTGATTATTATCAATGTTGAAAACAGTGGTGCTGCTTTGTAGCTACCATACTTTTTTTTCAGGACACTTTCATGAATAGAAAGTTCAAAAGAGCAATGTTTATTTGAAATATAAATTTGAAACAATGTCTTTGATGTCAAAGTTACAAATATGATGTATTGACAGCATCTAAAGAAATGTAGGTTTTTAGAAAGGTGCAAATCTGTTTATTGTATTATAAATACTATATAAATCTTTACTATATGTTGATACACACACACACACACACACACACACACACACACAATTATTTATTTTTTATTTTTTTTTATTATTTTTTTATTATTTTTTTTTTCCTAAAAAGTGTTGAATGCGGCACCAGAAGTCATACAGAACGGAATGAATGTTATAATGTCAAAATAGGTAAATAAATGTAATGAAAGTGTACATCTTTAATTAATATCAGTGAATAAACACAATAACCATTGATATAATTTCACAAATACGTTTTCTAAATCTGAAAGGATTTGTAATCATTCTACATCTCTAGAGTTGTTCATATGATTTAGATTCTGTCACTATGTGCATGTTTCCGTGTTTAACTAAATGTATTAATACCTTCAGTTAGATTGAACTGGAAGAACAATATGGGTTTAAAGCAACATGAGGGTGAGTAAAGAATGCCATTCTGTGAGATCAGGTTGTCATTTTGGGGTGAACTATCCCTTTACGACTGTACTTAAAAATGCTGATTAATGAATGACAGAATGCGAGATGATAACATTCACCGCTTCCGTCACTGAATCACAGCATTCGGTCCGTCCACAGATGTCCTTTAGAGGCACATGACATTCCAGTCCATTGTTGTCCAGCAGCTGTGTGGCTGTGTGTCTTATATCTTCATGTGTTTTACGGGCGAGCGAGGACTGACAATGTGTCAGGGAGACAGAGAACTGGTGTAATAGCATCACGCTCATTCCTTTCCCTTGTTCTGCAGCGCTGATTGCTTCCTCTTTTTACTGGATGTGTTAAACGAACACATTGGCAAGAGACAAAAGGATGCTTGACCTTTGACCTCGGGGTAAAAGCAAGCCTAATCTTAAGTTAGCATCCTTGGTTTTTGTCATTGTCTTTTCCCAGACAGAGAATGAATGCAACTTTGGTACTGGGGTCAGAGCCGTTCAACTGTTTCTCCGTTTACCAATAGATGTGAGTGTGTGTGTGTGTGTGTGTGTGTATACGTGTTCCTCTCTATTCACGCAGACACACAGGCCACCCAGGGAAGGTTGTGTTGAGTGTCTGTTGACCCCATTTTCACCTTTGCTAAACACTGCAATTATCTCCCTTCAGCTCTTTACAGGGAAGGTATACAGATTACTTGGATCTTTGTATCTCGGTTTGGCATAAATGAAAGCAGGGTGCCAGGTATTTCTCTTAAGTAGACCCAGTTTTGAATTACTCCGTTCCGTCCCACTTGTCAGTTAGCGTTCTTACTGTGTAACCCAGACCAGTACTGGTGTAGAAAGATGAGAATTGGAAGCTGCACTTCTGTTAATAATCTACCACTCACAGTATTTTTGCATGGTGTATATCTTTACCTTTAGCTTGTGGCATAGTACTTTTCAAAAGTACACCATTTTTATTCCCTTATCAGTAGGTGTGTAATATGCACCTTTAAGGAGTAGATAAGATACAAATGTTTCTCTTAAAATGTATTGCCCCAGTTGACAAGCAGTTGTGCTCTTGAAAGTTACATTTTTTTTGACAGTTTACATTAATGGCATTAACCCTTGTGCGTCAATAAAAAAAAGTTACACATAGGTCCATAGTGGACAAAAATTGTCCATGTCAAAAACCTGTCATAAAAATTTGAAGCTTGGGAGCACAGACTTAAAGGAGACCCATGGCAGGTTATTGTTGAAGTAAAAAGAAAGGTTAAAAAGTCAAACCAAATTTTTTTTATAGAGGTTTAAGTTTATGAAAATTATTTATTAACAATATGTTATATAACATCTACAGTATCTCACAGAAGTACACCCCTCACATTTTTGTAAATATTTTATTATATCTTTTCATGTGACAATACTGTAGAAATTACACTTTGCTACAATGTAAAGTAGTGAGTGTACAGCTTGTATAACAGTGTAAATTTGCTGTCCCCTCAAAATACTTCAACACACAGCCATTAATGTCTAAATCGCTGGCCACAAAAGTGAGTACATGCCTAAGTGAAAATGTCCAAATTGGGCCCAAAGTGTCAATATTTTGTGTGGCCACCATTATTTTCCAGCACTGCCTTAACCCTCTTGGGCATGGAGTTCACCAGAGCTTCACAGGTTTCCACTGGAGTCCTCTTCCACTCCTCCATGACGACGTCACGGAGCTGGTGGATGTTAGAGACCTTGCGCTCCTCCACCTTCAGTTTGAGGATGCCCCACAGATGGGTTTAGGTCTGGAGACATGCTTGGCCAGTCCATCACCTTTACCCTCAGATTCTTTAGCAAGGAAGTGGTCATCTTGGAGGTGTGTTTGGGGTCGTTATCATGTTGGAATAGAAGGGAGGGGATCATGCTCTGCTTCAGTATGTCACAGTACATGTTGGCATTTATGGTTCCCTCAATGAACTGTAGCTCCCCAGTGCCGGCAGCACTCATGCAGCCTCAGACCATGACACTCCCACCACCATGCTTGACTGTAGGCAAGACACACTTGTCTTTGTACTCCTCACCTGGTTGCCGCCACACATGCTTGACACCATCTGAACCAAATAAGTTTATCTTGGTCTCATCAGACCACAGGACATGGTTCCAGTAATCCATGTCCTTAGTCTGCTTGTCTTCAGCAAACTACAGACCAACAGCCTAAACAGCCATGCAGACCAATTTGATCCTGTGTGCGGCGTATGGTCTGAGCACTGACAGGCTGACCCCCCACCCCTTCAACCTCTGCAGCAATGCTAGCAGCACTCATTCGTCTATTTCCCAAACACAACCTCTAGATATGAGGCTGAACACGTGCACTCAACTTCTTTGGTCGACCATGTCGAGGCCTGTTCTGAGTGGAACCTGTCTTGTTAAACCGCTGTATGGTCTTGGTCACCGTGCTGCAGCTTGGTTTCAGGGTCTTGGCAATCTTCTTATAGCCTACGCCATCTTTATGTAGAGCAACAATTCATTTTTTCAGATCCTCAGAGAGTTCTTTGCCATGAGGTTCCATGTTGAACTTCCAGTGACCAGTATGAGAGAGTGAGAGCGATAACACCAAATTTAATACACCTGCTCCCCATTCACACCCGAGACCTTGTAACACTAACGAGTCACATGACACCGGGGAGAGAAAATGGCTAACTGGACCCAATTTGTACATTTTCACTTAGGGGTGTACTCACTTTTGTGGCCAGCGGTTTAGACATTAATGGCTGTGTGTTGAGTTATTTTGAGGGGACAGCAAATTTACACTGTTATACAAGCTATACACTCACTACTTAAAAAAATAAAATAAAATATAAAATAAAATAATAAAATATAATATAATAAAATATTTACAAAAATGTGAGGGGTGTACTCACTTCTGTGAGATACTGTATATTTTATGAAACATGTTGAACTCTAAACCTGCTAGAAAACCAAAGCCATAAATCTAATCAAGTTGGTTTCCAAATTTGAGGTTGACATCTCAAAAAATTAGCTTTCAGTAAGATTTTTTTTGGGTGCAGTACCAAATGTTCCCCAGTAGATGCCAGCAAAACTCTGCTGGTGCACATAATGGTTGGATTTGTGATTTGCAGTAGAGTTTTTCTCTATCAAATATTACAAGCACACACAGTTTTTTTTATGACACACATACAAACCACACTCTGACATCCATACCCACACAATTATAGCTGCATTATTTATCCACTTGGCTCTATAATATGCAGAAGCAGAAAAAGGAATAAAGCGAATATTTGCTTTATAGGCCAAACCTGAAATAAATGGCTACATCTGATAAAAAATAGTAAAAAAAATTCAATTTTGAAGCCTTGCTAACAGAATGAAAGCCTATTAACAAAAATTGCATTATTTTACAGTTAAATGGCAATGCGATTAAAAATAGCAGTTTTAATGGGTTTCAATAAGGACATTTTTGTCCTTAAGGTCCTGAGAGGAACTATTTTTTGTACCTAGTGCAAAATAGATATATTAAATGAAATGGCGGTGAAATAGTAAAATTCCAATACAAATACACACCTGTGCCAAAATTTATGCAGCTGGCAATAATACAGGCAAAATGATCAAAAACTGAAAAGGACAAAAATGTCCAAAAGGTCGCACAAGGGTTAATAGTAAAATCAGATTTCAAGGCTCAGACTGATGTACTGTGAATATACTGCAAATAGCATACTTCAGTTAATATCAATGTATTATTCATTCCTTTATAGGGGGTATTATTCATGCTTTTATCAGGGTTCACTATTATTCAAAAGTTTGGGGTCAGTAAGATCTATTTTTTTTAATGTTTTGGGGGAAACAAATAATCAAGGCTGCATTTTTTTTAATCAAAAATACAAAATGTAATACTGAGCAATATTACAATATTAAAATAACTGTTTTCTGTTTTAATATATTTAAAAATGTAATTTATTCCTGTAATGTCAAAGCTGAATTTTCAACTGAGTCTTCAGGGTCAAGTGATCCTTCAAAAATCATTCTAATATACTGAAAACATTTCCTATTATTATTATCAATGTTGAATATTTTAATGAAAATCATCATTTTTTAGTTGTTCTAGGATTGAATAGAATGTTTATTTAAAATAGAAATCTTTTGTAACATTATAACTGTCAATTTTCCTGAATAAAAGTATTAAATTCTTTTTTTTTTCTTTTTTTATCGTTGACCCCAACCTTTTGAATGTTAGTGTATACATTCAAATTATTTATTCAATTATTAAACATTCAAATAAAAAAAAAAATGCAATGCTCTTCATTATTATGCATATAATAGTAAAATACTTGTACAGTGAATGCAAGCAATAACAATATGGTAATATTCAAGAAGAAATATTTAACAAATATATTTAATTTTGTGGTATTTTATTGAAGGAATAATGTGGTTATAAAATATTTACAAAACCTTTCATGAGGTTAATCTCTCAAAGGAAGACATTTACACGGTAGCTTAACATAATTTGTACAATGAGGTAGATAGATACAATAACTAAAATAGCTTATTTATGTGTGAAATATTATTACTGAATAAATGTGAAAATAACTTAGTGTAACTGAACATAAATTAAAATTTGTGCCTGTACAATTAAAAATATCATTTACATATCAGTCCATAAAATACAGCTATTTAAAGCAGGAATGTGTTGTAGGATTGAAGTTGTCTTTTACACACAAACAATTTAAGTGTAAAAATGGCTAGTGAAATGGAACTAAGAGTGATGTAGTAATATTTTTGTGCTCGATTACAGTCCAAAATCATATTTCCAGATGTGATTTGCACTTCAGCTGAAGATTCCAGTAGTTTTCTGAAGACAGATCAGGGAGTCAGACACATTTATTTACATTTCCTCATTAGTTTGAACTTCACAATCACCTGCAGCCGCAGGACTCCACCACCATGTCCTCATACTGCTTGTACACTACGTTATTTCCTGCGTCGATGTACAGGATGCTGATGGGACTGAGTTTGGACGGGACGCAACAGCTGGGCGGCATGTTGCTGGGGTTCATGGAGTTCATGAGAGTTTGTATAATGGCGTGATTGGTCGGCTCCAGGTGAGATCGGAGAGGGAAGTCACACATGCCCTCACAGTGATAGGCCTCATAGTCTAAGGGTGCGATAATCCAGTCGTCCCAACCCAGTTCCCTGAAATTCACATGCAAGGGTTTTTTGCTGCACCTTGATTTGGACTTTTTGCCATGCCTCTTGCCATGGCGGTTGGGTAAAGTGGTCCGTCTCCTCCGTCGGGGCTTCGAGTGAGGTCCTTTCTCCTTCCCAAGACTTTCCAAACCCCACAGCTTAATCTTCTCCCTTTTTTCATAGAAAAGGCTTTGTCTCTTTTTTGACCTTGTGAAAACAACCAATATGGCTTTCTTTAGCTGCGGACGGCCATGTCTGTGAAATCCAAGATATTGCAAGTCGATTTCCCTCTCAGGATTATCAAGCGTCGCCTTGAGCTCTAAACAGAAGCGCGTCCCGTGGGAGTGGCGCTGACGTTCCTTAAAAATCTCCCATACGTCAAAAACCTCCCATTTTGGTTTATGCGCATCCTCCAGATCCAAGGTTTTGGAATCAAGGACGGTGTGCGACTGGCAGGAGAGCAGCTGTATCTCCACTGGGCCCGTCTCAGATGCTCGGAAGCTTCCGGAGATCTTTGTGTATATCCTCAGTTCAGCACCCAAGAGCTCCACGTTTTCAGAAAGAGTCGATACATCGAATAAGTATTTCTGTCTCCACAGTGGAGAGTTCAAAAGGTCATCTGGAACAAAGAGCAGAAATGTTTAGTGAACAGTGGCTGTACAGTATTTGCAAAGTCAGTTTACAGGGGCATAGAGAGATACAACGGGTGAATGCAGAAGAAGAAGAATGTTTCAGTCAACTAAGATCGAAATTGCTTTCCTTCTTGATTGATTGCTTTTTTTTTGTTTTCATGTTATAGATTAAAAATAGATTAAAAAGAATGAAAAGTTATACAATTTTAAAAAGTAATAATCGAGGTAATATATCCTTTTTTGGCCAAATCATTAATTATAGGCTGTTTATTTCAATGCATCTGTAATGTAATTATTTTGCAACAAATTAAGAATGAAGTGTCTCATATTGAAATTTGTTCACTCTTTTTTTATGAAAAGTGTAGAATGTAAAAATAAAGTTTAGATCATTTGTCAAAAGTTGTTTTGATACTTAGGCTATTTATTATTTAAGGATAGAAGATTCTTGTTTATTATTTAATAACATTTAATTAGGATTATATGACACACACACTCATTTGTCATACTTTGTCTAATAAGAAACAGCATTTTTCTTTCTTCTCAAGCGCACCTGTACTGTAAAAAAAACCATGTATAACGAATTTTAAACCTGTTATTAAATAATAAAGAAATAACTAACCTTGACCCTCATCCACAAAACTCGTTATGGTGTTTGCTGCTTTTGACGAGCGGAAAAAAGTCGCGTTCAGTCCTAGTTTCTCAGCCGCGGAAAAGGTTTTGTAGATGGAGATCATGTAATCATGAGGTTCAATCGCATCCTTGATCGCCCGCTGTGACTGTACCTGTACCTCTCCTGATAACGGTGATGCTGACAATGTACTTTTGCCGTATTTGGCTCTTCTGTGGCCATCAGCAGGAACAGACTTGGACACTTTCATGCCTTTGGATGCGGTTGGAAACAGAGGATTTATTGAGTGAACACAAAGAAAATGCAAAAGTAACGTAAAAGTCAAAAATAACCCTGAGACTCCATAAGAACACATCTTGTAAATGCACAAGAACAAAAGAAGGACCTGCTTGGGGAAAACACGAACACATCACATGTGTGTGTGTGTGTGTGTGTGTGTGTGTGGAGGAGCGCAGACTGAGAGCAGCTCCTCTGAAGAACTGCCTCCTTAAGTACCGTCGTGACATTATTAGCTCAACTCAATCCAAACAAGACTTGAAGACCTCTGCCTCCTACTACCCGGCTTTCAGACGATGCTACTTTCATCATTTTTAATATGCGCGATTAACAGTAGAACGTTTAAGTATTGTATATGTTTTATATTATATTGGTTTATTTATAAGGTTTTATTAGAACCAAGGTACCACATAGCATTTTAAATAGGCTACGGATGTAACTGCTATGAAGAATACGAAACAATCGTTAAAAAAGAAAAGTAACAAAAATTTGCACGTTTTTAATTTATTTCTGTTAAGCGCATCATGAATGTGAACAAGAGTTTTCCCAAAGTTCGGCAGGTGTAAGTGTGAGGATTGAGCGCTGTGGACTTTATCTCCCTCTAGTGGTCCTTCCTTTCTTTTTCTTTCTTTTGCATCCTCCAATTGTTGAATAAAATGTTTCAATGATAAATAAGAGACGTGATGTGTTAAAAAAAGGAATATTCATTTTAGAAAAAAAAAATTGTATTTGTCTATCCATAAAAAAAAAAAAAGTTTAAAATGTAATTTCCACCCCAGAAGGCTAATTTGAGATGCAGTCGGAATTAAATGCAGATATTGTTTGTAGACATTTAAAATCACCATGAAATCAAAACTGACAATTCTTGTTTTTTTTATGGAACATCACAGTGTTTATTATACCTCATGAAATCTGTGCATATCATTTTTCTTTTCTTAATTCATGTGCTCTCATGATCTGATCCAATCAATTCTCGCCCTACAGTTTTTTTTTTCTCATTCAAGAAGCAGTTTCACTTGGATATACAGTATGTTAGTAGGGAAGAAAAGACGATTACACCTTTCATTTCATGCTGACTTTATGCTGTATATAGAAAAACAAACTATGCAAGAACTTGAAATTTTCTTAAGTTGTTTTTGTTCTACAGTTATGATGAGTTTATATGCTCAGAATTTATAGTTGTGGCTTACAGATCATAATCATATGGAAAAACAATAGTAGATTATAGACCAAGACAAATCATTAGAAGACAATGTAATATATTCATAAGGTTGTACTGTGTGTTGTGATTATTTAGGGTCTCATGAGCAGAAGGAGTAGACCACTCAACAGCATGAGCAGATGCACAGACTGTGACAAGACAGCTGGACTGGAGTCAAAGATGGTGGGGTAGTCTGTGGTGACAACCACAGAAGATGGAGTTGTAGCTGCTCTGAGTGTGAAAGATCTGGACTCAGCCTTCCATTCATTCAGAGTAAAGGCCAACTTCAAGTTCTCACCTGTGGAAGAGGTACAAGGAGAAAAATTACTGTAAACACTTAAAATAACAACAGACAGCAACCCAAAAAACTGAATTTGTGTAACAGAGGCGACCCACCACTTGTAAAGATGGCTAAATCAGTGTAATTGGCCCAGCAGCCACTGAATGGGATGGTGGTGTTTCCTTGAAGACCCTCTGACGGATTTCCATTAGCATCTTTGAGCACAGCTGATATGGTTAGAGTCGTCACACCCACAGACACGCAGTCACCCTGAAAACAGACACACAAAGATGCTCTTCCTGTTCGATACCAGGTGCAGTTTTGTAGTAATTGCCTGAAAACTACAGGTTTAGGTATTCTTAATGAAATCAGGAAGCATCTATCTCACCGCTGTGTCCACAGCCATGATACTGGGCTGCACACTGAGGGGCCCGGGGGACAGTCCTGCCACAGGCTGGACCACCACCACCAGGGACGAGACCGTCTTGACGGTCTCCACCTGCTGGTCTTCACGGGTCACTTCCCGAGTGGCCACCTGAGAGAGAGAAAGAGTTAAAATAAGGAAAAGCCACATTGCTTAAATTCATACGAAGGGATTTATATAGTCAAAAAATTTATTCAGACACCTTCAACATTTCTTACATTATCACAGTTTTTTCGCTATAGTTTTGAAAATGGTAATGAAATATGACAAGAACTCAGAGTTAAACTGTGTCATAACAAATTAATCTTGATAATGTCAGAGAACTCCGATAGAAAGGTATGTAATGAATTAGATTGAAAGCTGTCAGCTGTTAAATTTAAGTACACAATTAGATAATACCAATTTAGGTCAACCAATTACCAAGCAATGCTTAATTTTGTTCAGTCTGTGGTGTAAAAAAAGTTGCATTAGCAATTAATAAAAAACACTTAAGCAAAACATGGTCAGGTCATAGTGTCTGAATAATTTTTGGTTCCAAATTTTTGTCGATTTTACTTGTAGTCCACTTTATGAAGAATTTTTGGGTATAATATGTCACAGTTTACTTTATTTTGCTATCCTCGTTTACATAAATGAACTATTGCACCTGCACCCACAAGGAAAAAAATATCAAAAATTGTATCTGGTGTCTGAATAATCTTTGGCTTGACTATGCGTGACATGCATGTCATTTTCTTTGGAGAAAAAAAAAGGCAAAAATGGTGAGATGTGTATATATATCATTTTTGCTTGGTTAGTTGGGAATAACCCAGAATATTTCTTTTAATATCAACTTTGTGTTACATGTTTCACTTAAAATTTCTAAACGGTGCTTGATATCATAAAATATGAAATAAAATCTTACATCATTCCAGGATGGGTCACTGGAAGAAGGAGGAGGAGGGATAATGCCCAGGGACGACACATTGAAGCCGATGGACTGACTCAGATTGCCAGAGACAGCAGCACGGCCCAGATCATCAGCAATGTTCTTCAGGACCTCAAACTGTTGGTCTTCTTCTGCAGACGGTATATAAATATACAATTTCAGACAATGTATTGTCACTAAACACTGTATTTATTATTTATTTTTATTCACTATAGGTGCCGGCTCTAACCAGTGCTGTTGCTGGTGGAATTCTGGACAGGAGGCTCCCTGATCTCCACCTCCACCGTCAGTCCTGTTGAGCGGCGCCTTCTTGAATTAGTTCCCTCACGGATGATTTTGGTGATTCGAACTTTGTTTGGGGGTATTTTCAGGAATGCAGCCAGATTGTTGACCAGATTTGCCCCGAAGAACTCCTCCTCAGTCATGGCCGGGAGGTTGAAGGCCAGGAACAGAACCGGAGAGGTGCGGATTTGGACCGGCTCTGAGCCACGAAGCAGTATGTTCATCATTTTGTAGTCCTGGTCAAAAAAGTTGGAGCCATGACTGGAGTTGAAACTAGGAACATATTGACCTGAGGAGCACAGAGAGGATTTAAAATAGGAATTATGATCTGTTGAAAAATGATTTTGGTCTTCTAGCCTGCAGGGGGAGCTGTTTAACATGAATTATCATGCTGTACTCTACCTGTATATGTTGGTTCACGCAGCGTGTAGTCGGATTTGTCTGCATTCCACTGAGCATTTGTTGGACCAATCAAATTATTGTTAGCATACACATCCAGCCGCTGAGGGTTTGAGTAAAATATAGCTACCCTGACAGCCTGAGGACAACAGAAGATTAGTGCAGAATGCAGTGCTTTAGTATACTGAAAAACTTCAATAAAGTGTCTATTGTAATATTGTCTAAGCTAAAACAAAAAATGAGAAACATACAATAATTGCAGATAATCTTAGATAATAACTGGAAATAATACAATGTAAATAAAACAATTTTAATAACAACGTAGATAAGAAATTCTTAAAAGAAACAAGACTAAATGTAAACAAAATGTAATAACATAATACATATGAGAAATTATAAAAATAAATAAAATAGCTTTTTTTTCTTACAATGCCTTTTATTTATTTAAACTTTGTGACCTGTAAAGGCTGTGTGTTATCTAATCCATCTTACTGACTTACCTCTGTAGGTCCAGCATTTAGCAGCATAAGTCTGAGCTTCTGTGGTGTTGTGCTGGTGAAATAGATGTCAAAGGATTTATTGGTGGCAACAATGGCGTGGAATAGAGATACTCGCTTCTGACACGTGTAGCCAGCGCACCAGCCATGATCTTGCGGGCCTGTGACAAAATATTCACAGTAAGTTCATAAAATTCATTAATACACACCTTTTTCTGCTTGTGGTAGATGTTAAATTAGCATTACGAGGGGAGTTATGAGTCATACCGTTTATCAAATCCACATATTTGTCCCCCAGGATGGCTACAGGTGAAAGACGTCTGGTTTCAGTGTCTGCATCCAGACTTTCTATGACCAGCATTCTGTAGTTGAGCCCAAAGCACTTATAGCTCTGCCAGGTGCTCATGTACGTACATGTGTCTCTGATCACACCTGCACAGGGAAACCAGCAACATCAATGCTAGAAGCAACTCTTCTCATTCTAAGCACTCTCTCTTAGAGCAGCGTAAATAATCAATTGTCCTCAGATGTACCTTTGTAAGGAGCGATCTGATTCACGGGTATCCGGCTGCCATTGAGATAGGTGAGCATGACTTTGGGGATGCGGTAATCACCCAGCCCGTGCCTGGGATCCCCGTCCCACTCGTACTCAGACTGGGGCACCACTGCTCCCACAGCACCCAGGAAACTGCCATCCAGATCCTTCAAAATAGTCTTCTTCTTAGCATCACAATCCATGTCCACACAGTCCGAAGGGTTCACCTTGCTGAAATAAAAGAGGAAGAAATAAATCAGTCACTTATCTTAAAGCAATGTTATGTGCACATTTTAAGTTAAACTTTGATTGTCTTTAATATTTTGGTAAAATATCATGCCTCTTCAATGATTTTTTGGTCAGCCCAGGACCCAATCAATCAAAAATTTTCATTCTTTTAGAGAATATATTAAAATTTACACAGCAAATTATCATATTAGAATGATTTCTGACGAATCATGTGATACTGAAGACTGGAATAATGGCTTCTGAAAATTCAGCTTTGCCATCTCAGGAATAAATAACATTTTAAAAATATATTAAAATAGAAAAAAAGGAGTTTTTAATTGTAATATTTCATAATATTACCGTTTTTATTGTATTTTTGATAAAACAAATGCAGTCTTGGTGAGCATAAGACACTTCTTGCAAAAGCATTAAATCAAAAAATCTTTATTATTCCAAAATTTCGACAGCTAGCATATAGAATATTATGAATAATAATATATAGGTTAATGATCACAGATTTCATATTTTTGGTGACAATTTTCATTTTCATGGTCACATGCTGTTGCATCAAGGGTACCAATGTTCAATTCTGAGTGAGAGAAAACCTATAATTATGTTCAGTTTACCCCAGATCAGGCCGATGAATGAACGCTAGAGAGTCCTCTGTGCTGTTTATCTTGGAAATCCTCTCAACACTGATTGGATGTTGTAGATCCTCATTTCCCGGGTTGGTCATGAACATGTAATTTCTCTCTGTTAAGCACACACTCTTGAACCCAACAAAAGTTGTGTCTGGAGTCAGAAAGAGAAAACGGTAATTACTTTTTATGAGATCTTCGTCGACTGTAGAAGGTATTTAACTGGAGATTCATACACATTTCGAGACTCACCAGAGACCGTCATTATACCAGCTATGGCGTTGTAGCTCATCAGTCCAGTGAGAGGTTTTTGTGGTCCATTGTTATGGTTTGATTCAAATGTCGGCCAGCAAATTCCAGACCTGCCACCTGTTGAACATACAAATGCAGTTAGAATTAGTTCTGAAAATGGATCAGTTACTTTAAATGTATTCAGTAGTGAATGGATGATTCTATAATATGTATTGTACCATTAGAAGGACGTGGGGCCTTGTGATTTCTGCTGAGTGCAACGTATGTCATAGTTGTGGATAGACTGTCCAAACAGTTGAAGTTGGGGCTACTGCCAACAATCAGGGCACCCTGGAGTGATGATTTTTAAAATAATATTACTAAAAGAATGCTTTCTTAGTTTTTACCGAAGAGACATATAGTGCTTCCTCACCTGTACTCGGACGGTTTTGTTGGAGTATGCGTGGCTGAGCGAGGAAGGACCGTAGATTAGAGACATGATTCCCATTCCGTTATCAATCAGACTTATGTTGGAAATTAACACATTCATGGACACCTGGAGGTGAGGAGAGAACATTACTTAAAATCAATGATAATCACCAGACCACTATAATGCATTTGTATAACTAGCAATTATGGTAGGAAGTTTGTGGATCATTTATCATACTTGGACATAAATGCCAAAATCAAAGCTTCTCCAGACAGAGAATCCCTGGATTTGAGAGCAACCAGGAAGTCCATCTTTATTCATGTAGAGTCCATACAGACCACCGTGCGCCTCATTCTGACTCCACTGTGCCACTGAATTTGGAGATCCTTTTGACATTGTTGAAATAATTAAATCAGTAAATACTAAACATTAAAGGTTCATATTAGGGATGTACAAGATATTGGTATTAGTATGATATTCTGTTAATGTTATACTTTTTGCTTAATTATATCTGCTAATAGAGTATATGTAATTGTGCATGCTTTTTCCATCATTTTATACTGTACATACTATATCCAGACTAATACAGTATCTAATACAGTAATAACACTTAAATGTAATCTGTCAAAAAAAAATCATATTGTACATTATATATCGTGATGTAGCAATTAAATTTTTTTTACAAAATAGTATAGAATTGAAATATCTGCCATTTTTTGGTAATTGGTCATAACATAAAGAAATTATCAGCTTATCGGTATCAGCCAGAATTTTAAAATTGTGCATTCATAATGAATACTAAACAAGTATTTAAATCTTGGAATTAACACCGTAGAATGTCACGTATTCAATTAATTTCCTCTTTTAAAACAAAGTTTTATATACCTGGACATGGTTCTCCATCAATTCGGTATCCCACTCGTTCATAGCCAGCAACAATATTCCCTTGAAGAATCACATTGGTTGCCTCACTCACCTAGAAAATGAACAATAATGCATTGGTTCTTTATCAGGTATTTATTGATGATTATATGGCAAATAGGTTTCTCTCTATTGTCACTAAAAAAAAAAAAGTAGTTTGTGGCGTTTTAGACATTTAGACCATGATAATAATGCTATGTGTTTTGGACATGTACCATGGTATTCTTGAATCACCATCTAAATACCATGGTAAATGTATATGGTAATCATTCTGTATTGTTATATAACGAAGTACCATGGTATTGCCATCTGATCACAGTACTTTTCTATAAAGGGTACCTCAATGGCTGCATTCCATTCAAAGTTGAATTCCTCCGCTCTGCCATTGTATGATCCAGACCACAGTGTCATTGTAACCAAGTTCCTCCGGACCACATTTCTGTCACCCCAGACTCTGATTCCTGGGAAATTAGAATAGTAATTGCAGAACAGAATAGTGAAGGAGTGGATGCCCAGCTGCCAGATCCTTCATATTGATATTAATTATATTATTACATTATTTCTTGTATGACTATTAATCAAGTTATGGCAAGAGTGAAATGTGTAACCTTATGTGCGCTTAAGAGATATTAAAGAATCCTGCTTTATTCTGTACTTCCACTCTCTAAGATGATGACTTCATAGTGTGTGTGTGTGTGTGTGTGTGTGTGTGTGTAATGAACTATGACCATACTGATAAAATTCTAGCTAGGGCTAGGTGGCCTCGAAGTTCTGATAAGTGCTCTGTGTGTGTGATAGAAGAATGTCTCTGCCAGTTGTCGCCATCCTGACCAAAAATAGGTATTTGGAAGACATCTATCTTGTATGATCCCTGATCGCTGACGTCTGCCCAATCAGATGGAGATATGCTTGAAGCATTTACGTCCGTATGTGGAAATTGTCTAAGTTTATCTAGGTTTTAGAACCAATCAGAATTTTGCTGACTGATGTACTGGTGTAATTAGCATCCTCTGCTAGGGTATAATTACTGTTTTTTCTGTAATGTAAGCAGAGCGGCCTACGAACTCTGTAAATTCCTTTACAATAGTTATAGTGCTAAATTATATCACCCTGCTGCATAGTGCTTACATTTTGTTTAATAGTATTTTCCTTTGTGTTCACATTGAACAGTGAAGCTACCACTGCATCTGTACCTTCTCCAACCGTGTGATGGATCACGTTGTCTTCGATACTCAGTCCATCTGTCCCGAAAACACCAATAGCAGGAGCAAAGCCGTTGTGGAAAGCACATCCCTTGATGTAAGATTCACCAACCACCTAAAAATATTGTGACAATAAGTAGCTGACAAGAACGTGTGAATGTGATGATAAAGAATGGGCATGTACTGTATCAAGACGTTCTCTCACCCCTCCTAAGTTATAAAACACCAGAGAGTATCGTGGGTCTGACGGGTCGTTCCATCCCTCCTGCCCGGTGTGGTAGAACTGAACATTTCTGATCTGGGCTTTTCCTGTGACGCAAGTATCATCAGAAGTTTTTGTTACTTACAATGTGCTGGAAAGGGCTGATTAGCAAGTGATGCAATGTGCAAATACAGAAATATTATATTAACATGAACCTCTTTAAAAATAATTGCTCAGAAGATTTTTGCTTATTTAAAACAACAAAACATTATTATTTTCTTCCAGGTGAATGGGCCTTATGGTTTTGTGTAGCCTATAATTTGTCCTGATAGCATTTCAAGAATGAGGCCCAACATAAGAATTTTATAACGTCTATACCTCTGAAATCATATCCTCCGCTGAAGAAGGTTCCCACCAGAATTCTGGCTCCATAAGACTGTGTGTTCATTTCTGGATACTCCTGACCGATGATCTTGATGTTCCTGGTCAGTAAAGCCACATTCCCTGCAAGCTGATAACTTCTTGAAGTACCTGGCACGCTATAGCGCTCCCCTATTTGACCAGATACATTTAATATTAAATCTAATGCATTTATTTAAAACAGTTATTTAATTTTATACTACCATTCAAAACTTTGGGCTCAGTAAGAACTTTTTTAATTAAATGAATACTTTTACTCAGCAAGGATGCATTAAATTCATTAAAAAAGCGACAGTAAAAACATACAATTTTGCAAAATGTTTTTATTTTAATTAAATGTTGTTTCTTTAAATTTTATGGATGAAAGAAAAAATGTATGGTGTGCGTAGAAATATTTAGCAGCACGACTGTTTTCAACAGCTTATTGAGAACCAAATCAGCATATTAGAATGATTTCTGAAGTAATTTTTTATCATTACAGTAATATACTGTATAACATTTAAAAATATATATAGAAATGGAAAACCAGAATTTTAAATTGTAATAATATTTCACAACATCATTGTTTTACTGTGTTTCTGATAAAATAAACGCAGCCTTGGCAAGCATAAGACATTCAAAAATGTAAAAGAAATCTAACCAACCCCAGCTTCTGAACAATATTTAATAGCTTATCAATACGGCATAATGCCTATTTTTGCTTTAATGGATCTAGGAGGACTAACCAATGTGTGTGTATGATAAAGGCTGGTCCAGAGTCAGCGTGCGGCCATAATCTGTGACCGCAGTGATGGTGCGGATTTCCGTCTGCCAGGGGTCATAGCTGGTGGTGGACAGCAGGATCTCATCCCCAACCTGGAGGTAATAAAAGAGTGTTTTTATTCAAACAAAGAGGACTCACAGAGCACAAACAGAGCTTGGAATCTAAATGGCATCTGCAAATCACACAAGCAGGTTCAATATTTTTCTAAATCCCTCTGTTTTGTTTTTTAAAAAGCCTCTGACCTTCCAGTCCACAGATTCCTGTAGTGAGATAGTGCTGTTTCCTGCTTGGGATGTGCTAGCAAGCTTAGTGTGATACACATTGTGTGGCATGCCATACAGGTCAAGAGATCCAAACACACCTATAAGACAACGTTTCTACTGAAATCAACACTTTTAAGTTGGTAGACGATTAATAGGTTCTCTAATGAAAATAATGTTAAATAATGACATCTTTACAAGATATCTTGACTTTTATTTATGTTCATTTACCCAGCACTTTGGATCCTTGGTTTAGTCCAGATGGCAATAGCCAGTCTGGTGTGGAATGGCTTCCTCTCAGTATGATCTGTAGTTGACCTCTGAAGGGTTCATCAGGCCAGCCAGCAATCAGACGTCCACCCTGATTGAGTGAACATGTACAGAGAGAGTTGAACAGAATCAACTAAATTAGTACACATAAGGAGTTTGGTTCTAGTTGGTGTAATGATTCTAAAATGTCTATGCCAATTTGAATGTAGTCATTTACTTACTTGAATGGAGATATATGTGGCATTCAGAACAATGTTGTTATATTGAGAAACGCTGCCGGTGGAGGTGCCATTGTTTGTGTCTGGAATCTCCAGAACTCCAACGATTTTCAGCTTGTTCAGGGAGGGGACTACAACATCCACAACCATCCAAATGCCTTTGAGACAGAATCAGATGGTGTACATTTTTTGGCCACTATAGGATTTACTAAAAATGACATGCCATATGGTTGAATAGCTTTTCCTTTTTGTCTTTGCATGGGCTTTGTGACATTAGAGGTGCTTACCAGCTGGAATTATCACATCAGAGCCTTCTTGTGGCACATTGAAGTTGTTCACTGAGCTTGACCTCCAAAATGATGTATTTGACCAGAGGCTAATCCCAAAAGGATATGTTTTATTAGTGAAATAAACAGATAAAATGCATAATTATTATTATTGCTGATAATAATGTGTGTAAACATACACATGTGTGGAAACATACACATAGCTTGCAGGCCTGCGGCTGGTTGTGTTGGTTGTGTTGGCTGGCGTGACTACAGGACCAGGGAGGGGCTGGATACAGTTGGGATAGTAACACTGATATACTCTGAAGTCTAGCGATCTGTCTATAACTGAGCGGTCCACACTGTTCCTCTTCCTCCGGCTAACAACACGGTCTCTTCCAGACACTGTAGACACAAAATTCAAAATCTTTTATTCTTTGCACAGTACTACTATGGAAATAAATAGAATAGAAAGATAGTATAGATGTCTTGGGTAAAGAGGTGCCAAGTTTTACCCATGTAATAGAGGTCTTTAGATGTCCGGTTGAAGTACCAATCCCCATTTACATTCACAGTGGGGCTCAGGGGCTGGGAGGAGCCATTCCTGTCATCTATTATGCGGAAGCGGTCAGGTGTCTGGGTCAGGTTGTGGTTGATAATTACATAATGTTCTGGCTATCATTAAGAAAGAGACACAGTAACATGTTATATATTGCACAAATTGTAAATTTAGCATTTAAGTCTTTTGGAATCATACAATAGGTCAGGGGTTTGTTAATGCTAACTTAAAATATCAATCATTTTAAAAACATATAATATTATAACAATATAAACTGCAATCATTTTTAACGTGCTTCACTGGAACAATAGTTATTCTGAAAATCTAATTTAAATAAAAAGGTTTCTCTTCAGATGTATAACTCTAACATGAAATAGTGGATAGAAAACACAGATATTTTAATCATTTGCGTTGGCTTCAGTACAGTGATGACATAACAGCTAATTAATGTTACAAACAACATGCTATCCATAAAAATATCAATTGAATATTAGAAAAATAAGTCTTTATACAGGTACATCAAAATATAGAGCATATTCTTTTCAATCCCAGGCATCAAAAAGTTTGTGACATGATCATTATAAACCGTTGTTGCATGACAACAGCTGTAAAGATTTTTAAAGTGCCCCTATTATGCTTTTTCGAATATTACCTTTCATGCAGTGTCATGTAGCAGTATGTAAACATAAACTTTTTGCAAAGTTGTGAAGCTGAAAGAGCACGATATATTATATGGGTATTTAAATGTCGAACTTTTCCTTTAAATGTACATTGGATTATTGTGCAGTGTTCATACTTTACCCGAAAGCCGTAGACCATTCCATTGTACGAGATGTTGGTGATTTGGGAAGCACCATCAAAGTACCAGTTGTATGTTTGGCCTGTGGGCACCATCGCCATCCAGCCAAATGTGTGGGTCACCAGTTTTTTAAGGAAAGGAACCACACATGTCCCTAAAGAGATATATGACATTGAGATGAACTGTGCCAACCAAGATGTTTTTCTAAACATCACAGCCCACTTCAACTTAACAAACAATGTTCCCTCAATGTTAGTGTTCAAAATCTTTAGTTATTTTCAGTTTAGAATCATTTTAGAGGGCCAGTTCCTAACAGTCTAAGGTGCTGTTCAAGAGAACGCATTTTGCATTCCACTGCTCTGCTCTTCCATTGTTTTTCTTTTTAACCATGCACTAGATGGATGCTTTGGTCACCCAAGTTAAAAGTAGTTGAACTTTTAAAAAACATACTTTAGACTTTTTCATTCCACTGCCCTGTGCTAAAACGTGTTATACGTGAATGTCCCCAAGAGCCCTTATTTCTGGAAACCAAAGAATGTAGCCAGGAAAGTATGCAGTAAAAGTAAATTGTATAGAAACATGTCTAAAAAATTCATGCACATTTTTTCATAGCTCAATTGCCTAGAGATTATTATTTCATCATACCATATGAGTTGGTTAGAATGACATCTTTAGACTGAAGTGAAGGCGGTGAGGGATTGACGACAACCATGCGGTGGAAGTTAATGGTGTTGTCACATACTGCAGCAGGAACGCCAACACTCCACTCGGTTCCTGGGAAGCAGCGCCTTGGGTCGAGCAAGTTATTCCTTGGTACCACCTTGTAGCTAACATTGCCTTTTCAGAAAAATAAAATATTGATATTCAATTATTTTTTTATGTTACCAAAGCTTTTTGAGGTTGTTTGTACCATGCTAATAAAGCTATATGAATTTTAAATCCATTAAAAAAATTTCTAAAATTAAGTATCTAAATACTGTTATATCCAATGCTTCTCTACCTGTTAGTGACCCATCAGTATCTACCAGTGCCACCTCATGCTCCCATCTGAACCAGGCCTTGTTGGGCGACTGATAGTACTGGATCCCACTGAATCTCGCACTCCAGCCTCCACAGCGGACCATGCAGGTCCCAACAATTTCTGCCACCCCGACTGCAGCACAGGACGGACGGTCAAAGTTCACAAACTTGGTGTTGATGACGCTCATACCATCATCCAAAGGCAGGACAACACCACGAGCGGTGCAGTAGTTGCTCCCCAGTCCCAACTCATCCACGTGGCCCACTATGGTGCTATTGACCACAGCTGCCCCTCCATCCAATCCCCATCCACTGACATACTGCTGGATGATCCTCTTGGCCTCCACTCCTGCCTTCTCGTTATTGACCATCAGGAACTCGCTGAACTGAACCGCTCCTACGTTCACCCACTCGGCACCTTTCTCGTTGTTCCAGGAAGTGAAGCGGCGGAACACCGCTGGCATTGGTGTTGAGAAGCTGCAGCTGCCGGTACGCATGGGGAAAAACTCTTGGAAGATCCACAAGCCAAACCAGCCCTGCGAATGCACTGTATTGTTGAAGAACTGTCCCAGTGGTACTCTCTTCTGACAGATGTTGGGGTTATACGAAGGGCCGTCAGGATTATCATGCATGCGATACCAGAAGCCAAAGTGCGTTCCACCAGCTGCAGCATTGTGCCTAATGGTGTTATTAGGGTTGGTGACCCAGTATGCAGCTGGAGTCACGTCGTCATTTAGTAAACTGGTACTCTGTTTTACAAATACCGCCAGGTTGTACTGCAGGATGTTGCCGGTTTCAATGCCGTCCTCAATAAAGAAGGCCCCACCCATGATATCATAGATGACATTACGCTCCACCAGCAGGTTGTGGGTGTTATGGATGGTGACGGCACGATTGTAGGACTGGTGGATGCCACATCCACGCACATACGACTTAAACTTAACATCACCCATCAGATGCCAGTGGATTGGGTAGCGTCCCAGACGGAACGCCTGTCCAACATTGAAGAGCTAAAGGAGGACAATGACAAACATAATGCCATGATTGACATTTATTGTAAATAATTGTTGTCTTGAAGAGGATAGTCCACTCAAAAATGAAAATTCTGTCATAATTTACTCAACCTCGTGTGGTTCCAAACCTGTGTTACTTACTTTCTTCAGTGGAATGCAAAAGAAGGTATTTTTAAGAATGTTGGTAAACAGACGGTTTTGGGTCCCTTTGACTTCCATTGAATGGACAAAAAAATACTATGGAAGTCAATGGAACCTGAAACTGGGACTACCTATGACAATATGTGCTATCTCTCCAAGAGTTTTGAAACGAATATTTTTTCAAACAAAACTAACATTTACCTCAACATATTCAATTCTGCCAATTGCCAGATTTTGGTTTGGTTGTGGTGCGTGGAACATGATGCAACCACCAAACTGGTCACTTCCTACTTCTTCTCCAAATCTACCCTGGAAACAAGTCTGGGTAGCAAATTCCCCTGTAAGCAAAAAAGTACATTGAGTCATGTGTTTGATAAAAGTCAATAAAACTGACAATGACTTTCACGTGACTTTTAAGGAATTGACATGATTGTGAGTATGACATGATTATATGTCTGTCTTTCCATCCACAGCTGAGGAAACAACTTTCAAACCTGTGTTGAATCCATCAGGGCAAGCTTTAATCTGGTCGTTCCATTCCACATTGTTGGATCCACGGACAACAATGTTTCTGGTAAGAAGACCGACCTCTGCTCTCGCTTCAAAAACTGTCCTATCAGGCAGCGTGACAGACACACCCAGATGAGTGTATTCCAGCGGTTTGGTCAGAGTGAGGGTCCTTCCATCAGCTGAAACTGAGGCAATTCTCCTCAACTCATTTTCTCTTTGGCTGTGTCTGTCAAAACAACATATTTTAGATAATTAGCAACAATATTGACATCATTATTATTAGCATATTTGTATAGCATTTAGGACATACAATTTGAGCAACTTAAAAGAGTAAGTTTACAAATTGGTTTTCTGCCCCACCCCAAAAACAAATATCAAATTTAAAAAAATGTAAAATGTTTATAAATGAAAGTTTTGTTTTTCTTAAATCAAATAAATTATTTTGGTACCATTTATAGAGAACAACTGCACTTTTTTCATTTCCTTGGCCCTTACACTGATTTAGTTCAGTTTCTCTAGTAAGTCAGTAGCTTCAGTCAAATCAACCTGAAACTGAGTTTCGCTGCAGGTTTGGGCGAATGATCTATACCTGTGCCCTGTGGAAGCGATGACAATTTCATCACCAGTCTTCCAGGTAACGACATCCATCAGTGTCAGCGTGTTGGAGCCACTTTGTGCAGTCTGAGAAAGGCGAGTCCATGGTATAGGGACAGGGATTCCTGGAGAAGCAGGATTGTAGTTAAGCCCTGAACAAAACCTCTCACTGCAGGGGAGTGATTACGCACTATGGTGTCTGTATCAAGGAAATTTAGCACTTCTTTGAAGCCCACCTAAGGGGCTTTCTGACTTAACTGAGCCTTCTGGGAGTGATATGTAGGTCATCTCTATTTCTGTGAAGACTACTTCATTTTCTAAAGAAGATTGTGTTTCTGACATTGTGACCTTTTAGATGCAAATTTTCCAGTAGCTCTGAGATTTGTCAATTTGTCAAGTTCCAAACAAAAAAAGTTATAAAAATCAGGTACGTGTTCAGTGTTTATGGGTATGCATTTTTCACATCATTATTTACACCACGGTTCAAAAATTAGGGGTCTGTAAAATTTTTGAAAGAAGTCTCTTATGCTCAACATCACAATTGCTCTTATTAAACACAAATACTGAAAAAATTAATAAATTATTAATAAATTAAAAATAATCATGTGATGCCAATGTTGAATTTTCAGCACATGATCCTTTAGAAATCCTTCTAATATTCTGATTTGCTGATCAAGAAAGATTTCTTATTATTATCAATTTCGAAAACAGTTGTGCTGCTTAATTTATTTGTGGACACTGAGTTTTTTTTCCCAAGATTCTTTGATGAATAGAAAGAAAACCATTTATTTGAAAACTATAAATTTTTTATAATGTCATAAATGTCTTATAAACTGTCACTTTTGATCAATATTATACATCCTTGTTGAATACAGTATTATTTACTTTTAAAAAGGTACGGTATATTAAATAAAAATACCCATTTATTTGATGTATTTTTAATAAATATTTAATATAATAATTCACTAAAAATTTATTTGAAGTGTTGTTTATTTATAGTACATACCATGCAGATCCAGAACCCCCTCTCTGACAGCCAGGGTCTTGGTGCCATAGACAGGAAGTTCTGTAGAACGCAGGTGTCCATGCAGTGTGATGATGGCCTTATGCTGGAAGGGGGCCTGCTCTGTTCCGATCTGCAGAGCTCCACCATCTGTGATCAGAATATTCTCCGCCTGCAGCTCAATGTCTGCCTCATCAAAAATCAGTCGGCCGCCTAAATAGAAAACAGGCATTCACAGAACTGTAAGTGTGTCGAGGCTTTGTTTATAAAGATAGTATTTGCCTAAATGAGCATACCTTGGATAAGGAGCATCTTAAGGACCGGTGTGCTGGTGTCCAGGAGGATGGTCTGGCCAGCAGTGATTACAGCAAACATGCCCTCCTCAGGAGGGGAGAGACCACCCCATGTATAGGGAGACGACCACACATCAATGTAGAGGAAGGAAGCGTTATCCTAAGAGAGAGGAGTGTCATTCCAAGCAGATAAATCAATTTTACTAATTATTATTATTATTATTCTAGTAATAACAGTATTTATGCCATGTTTACCATTCGGGCAATTCCTCTGTTCCCCAGCTGAACGCGCACTTGAGTTTCTTGGGATCTGGGCTGAGCGTTGGTCACACAGATGATTTGCGACTCACTGGCTGACTGGACATCACAAACAGACCCCGCAATTGTGACGGAGACTTCACTGACATTTGAGCTACAGGTGAGACAAGGAAGAGAAACCCCAGTGAAACAGAAATTCTGTCATTAATTCTTCATATGAGGCTTTATAACTCTTTAGGACATAATACTGATAGTATGTATTTATGTATTTATTTATTTATTATGTGTTGTTTTAGTGCTAGACTTTGTCACCATTCAGTTTCAATGTTGAGGAATGTTTATTTGCTTAACGTCCCTTTTGGAATAAGAGGTTTGGAATTACATGTTTTAATTACATGTTTCAGCCTCTCTTCTATTGTTTGGCTGCACACCAATTCTAACTCCCTCCTTCATCCCCAACTCCTCCTAGCCGGGATTTATTTAATTAAATCTGATATCTATTGAGGTGTTTGAGTAAATGGCAATCATCCTCTCTGTATCTGGAGGTTTTCTACACCTATGTTAAATTGTGAATTATTTTATGGATGCATGATTACAGGATCTGTTCTGTTAGCCCAGGGGGGTTTGATTTGCTGCTCTCCCCACTATGTCCAGGCATGGCTGCATGGACGGACAAGTGGAGTTTGCCCAGAACAGAACCATACCACCAACATTAACTGTATGCTTTTATGTAATAAATATTCTTTGACGAAAGTGGTCCTGACTGAACACTGTGTATTGAAGCATGATTGAAGGACAATCAATTTCAGTATAATGCGATTCTGGTCTGTTCTGCACCTGAAACCTGAGCCGGTAATCGTGAGTCTGGTGCCTCCAGCGGTTCCTCCTCTGCGTGGCGTCACGTTGGTGATAACAGGGGTCAGAGAGGATCTGTAAGTATAGCTGTTGGTGAGGTTGACAGAGTCGCCTCCATTCATCACTATGACTGTACAGGCCCGCGTTGCTTCCGTTCCTGTAAGAGACAAAAGCGGTCACTAAGATGCAATCAGTCTTTATTTCAGCTCTATTCATCTGTGACCTGATGGCCTGAGCTGTCACATTTGTCATTGTCTCTCAGTGACTGACTTCTGTCAGTTAAAGCATTCCTGGCATGTTTTACTTTTGAAGAAAAACTTTGTACTGGGATCTTTGCTCAGACTTAGAAATGCTTACTTTGATAGATTAAGCTTTGATTTGCTAACTGAACATTTCTAGACACATACGCCATACTTTTAAAATAATACATGCCATTGTTGGGTGGGACTTCACAGTTGAGCTGGGTAGACGTGGAGTTCTGCAGGTGCACGTTACACTCTCTGTTACAGATGAGGACTTTGGTTCTGTTTGGGTCAAATCCAGAACCTTGAATGGCAACAATGGCTCCTCCAGCATAACTTCCTACAGCAAAACAGAGCAAAGGTATACTGTAGTGTCTTGCTACTCTATAGTCTTATTTGAATATGATAGCAAGTATAGAAATGCACTTTGTGACAGTGTTTCTCATCTAGTTTTGCTTCATGACCCAGATTTATTTTATTGGACGTAATTATTTATTGTGCAAAACTAAACATATGTCTATAAAAGCCATTCATTCATTCATTCATTCATTCATTCATCAAAAACTGAAGTTTAATGGATTGATGCTCTTGCCAGGCAATAATTTACTGCACAAAATACAATTAATATTTATCTTTATCTGAAAGTTCATGTTTTGTTTTCCATGATGTCACACAACCTGTCCATGTTTGCAGATGAATGTGACAGATACATTTGTAGATAAAGTATTGTAGAATTAAATTGACATTTAAATTTGTTTTTTTCCTTGTCCTTTTGAGTTGGAGTTGCACTATCCACTATCATACTTTTTTTTTTAAGAAATTAATTTTTATAGAGCAAGGATGCATTTAATTGATCAATAAAGATATTTTTGTCACAAAAATATTTCTATTTCAAATAAATGTTGTTCTTTTAAACTTTCTCTTCATTGCAGAGACAGTTCCCACAAAAAGTTTAAGCAGCACAACTCTTTTCAAGATTATTAATAATAAAGAATGCTTCTTGAGCACCAGATCAGCATATTAGAATGATTTCTGAAGACTGGAGTGATCATGGGGAAAATTCAGCTTTGCAAACAAACGAATAAATTATAAAATATAAATATATAAAATATATTCAAATAGATTACAGTTATTTTAATTAATAACAATTTTTCAAAATATTATTGTTTTTGGATTTTTTAATCAAATAAATGCAGCATTGGTGAACATTAAATACTTCTTAAAAATTTTTTTTTTTTAACTTACTGGCCTCAGTCTTTTAAACAGTAGTGTGCTGTATGTAACTCAACTTCTATTTAAATCAAGAAGCAAAATGCCCTATTAGGAGTCTGCATACATTAACAGAGGCAATGTCTGTGCTACTGTGCCTTTGAGACTCATATGTAATAATAACTTATAGCTAAATTATGGCTGTTTTTGTATGTCATCTTAAGTATTAGATTTAATAGATTTAAATTGTATTTACTAGAACTATCAACTTATATGAGCAATTTTCAAGTAACATTTTACATATATATTCCGCCCATATTAACAAATCTTTTACCCTAGAGAAAGTGATTTAAATTACCCTCATTTGGTGTGACTCCTGTCAGCAGCAGCTCATAAGTGAAGACAGACTGAGTCAAGGCATGACCCTTGACCTTATGGTGAAATATGACCGGAAAAGTTCCTCCCGCATGTTCCCCAACATTGCACAACAACTGTGTATCTGTGACAGATGACACACTACAAGGCACGCCACCGATCTCTAAGGAGATGAGAGCTACATCTGTGCCAAAGCCAAAACCAGAGATGGTGATCTTTGTTCCAACCGGACCTGCAAGGAAAGGATTATATCGGGAGTGTTACTACGATGTGTTGTGATATTCAATAGTTCAATAGCATGCTGCAGGCATGACTTATATATGTAGGCCAAAACTTGGAAATGAGTTAGCATTTTACCACTTCCAGTTATTTTCACAGTTTATTCTATGGCATAAAATACATCAGTAATATCCCCTCACAAGTGCCCAAATAGGAGTTTATCAGGGACATTAAATATCATCACAGTGAACATGTAAACTCATCTACTCACTAGTTCACTTTTACAGCCTACATTCTTGCAAGCTATTCTATTCTAAACTTGGAAAATAAAGAGTTGTTGGAAGCTTAACATGGTGAACACTGAAATCATGCAACTGTGGTGTAGTTTGTTTATAGCCTACGTTTAGCTTTTTACTTCTGGCAATAGTATTCATAAAAGTTATTCATTTGTATCAAAATGAACAATATGTGAATGAATCATAAACTTTTGTTGGTCACATAGCTGATTTTCTGCATTAATACAAAAGGCAGTGGAAAAATCCTATTGGGTTTTTGTCAAGGGAACCAGGATGATGCTAACTTCCTGGACTGGCCTACAAATATGTCATCACTGCAGTTCTCTTTAGTAAATGCTTGTTCATACCTGTTCTAGGACTAACAGCGGTGATGTTTGGAGTTTGTCCCTTAGAGTAGTTGAAACGTTGAGTTGGATACACAACATCAAACACCTTAATGTTCACCTGCGCCTGTCCCTCTGCGAGAGGAGGTGTCATGCACCTCACAGTATCTGGAGTGACATCTAAAATCCTGCAGGGGGAGTTAGCAAGCTTCACAGTTGTATTTCCTGCCACAAAGCCATTTCCCGTGATCAAGAGCGGCGTTCCTCCAGCAATGCTGCCTGATGTTGGGTTGATGCTGGCTTGTGCTATGCTGGTCAGGGTTTCATCTCCTGTGGCAAGACCTTTGCTCATCACCACCACTTGTAGGACGTGTGTACCAGCGGGAAGGTCGCCAACTAAAATCCTGATACTGCTATCGGTGACTTCTATGACTTCCAGAAGGATGTTGGCTGCAGATACCATTAGATCGGCAGAATCGTTCCCAAATCCACTGCCGGTGATCACAACAGTGGTGGCGTTTCCACTGACTGAGTTAGGGAGCACCTCAGAGACGTATGGTGCGATGGATTCAACATATTCAAACTTACAATCAAAACTGCATGAGGAAGAGATGGAATTGACATAAACTACAACATCTCCCCTACGAGCTTCAGACGGCGAGGTATCGCACACTATGTGGGAGTAGTCCATGGAAACCACGTTGCATGCAACGCCTGCTACTGAAATCAAACCGTTTGAGAACCCAGAACCAGAGATGAAGAGACGCGTGTGGCCTGTAGTGCTGCCCACCAAGGGAAAGATGGAATCTATCACTGGTAGAACCACAAATCTGCGGTCGTACTCTTTCGGTATGTTCAGAATGGCAGTGCCAAGGTTGTTGACTCGGACAGTTATAGGTGATGGGATACCCACTGGTGCTCCGCTGTCAGGACTGAGTTGGCAGTGGATCTCAGTGGAGGTGCTGCTGATGACGCTACATGGATGATCACCAACTTTGACCTTTGGTTACCAAAAATGAATATAAACAAGTTTAAGTTTAAAATGTATTTGTATGTCTAAATATGTATGTTTTATGCATATGTGTATATTTGTTGTTGTTTGTATTGTGATTGATAAGAAAAAGTCGCTATTTAGGAATTTTTTTGCAGTGCACTGTATTTCAGTGACGTCTGTCAAGTATTTGGTTTAGTTTGTGTGGTTTTCCAAAAAAATCTCTTACAGCACCTTTAATGTCATGGCCGGCCACTGAAGCTCACCTCGTTTGCACAGTTAATGCTGCTAAAGCCAGAGCCGTTGATTCTGATAATGTCGTGTGTAGTGCCATGGTCAGGCTTAATGTGGTACACAGTGGGACTGGCACAGGAAGTAAAACTGAAGTAGAGACTGTCTGATGTCTCATTAAATTCCAGCTGTTCTCGGAAACAGTCAGAAGTGGCCACACACGTGGAATCAGATGAGTGCATTTGTTGTGAAACTGGGGAGGACACAAAAGATGATTATGATGAATTTACCTACAAATTCCTTGCCATAGCTTAAACTGAAAATTGTGATTTTAAGTATTTTGTTGAGAAAGTACTTATCAAATTGTTTCAGTTGTACCTATGTTCATAGAGGCCTCTATTCCTGTCACAAACACCTGAAGCCCAACAGTGCTGTCCTCCAGCGGCATAACAGTCACCACTCCCTGAAGTGTCTTCTGGTTTCCAGAGTCAATGTAACCACTGCTATAGTAGTAAACTCCAGGAGACGTGAAACGGTAGGCAAAAAACCCTTTTGGTAAAACACAAACGTGTAAAAAGAACAATAGTATTAGATTTGTTCCTCAAACAAACTGGCATCACTGACAACTCTCATTGTCTTCTTCAGTTCCTTTACAGGAATACAAACTTATACACAGTGAGTGGTATGTTGGCATTATACAACGTTAAATAGAGAGTAGACAGCTTGAGTTTACGTTTCATGAAATGTGACACTCTCAAAAACAGTCTGGACAAACTAAAGTCAAACACTGTTTCAGAGACAATATATCGTATGTCACAAGGGAAGTATGTTTCACTATATATCATTTAAATATTCAATGTATATTTCACAATAATGAAATGCGTACTTCAGTCAGACAAGTTTCAAGCTGGCAGCCATTAAAAAGTAAAAGTAATTAAAAAGTGAAATTTTATGTTCAAAAGACTTGAATTTTCCAGTGTAGAACTGCAAATTTTAATTAAATTCAATTCACATCTATTTGTATACATACTTTTACCATACAAATTATTCCAAAGTAACTATACAGTATATACAGCAGAATAGTCATTTGTGTCCAGGAAAATTACCTTAGACTAATAAATAAAAATAACAGTACTAGTAAATAACTAGAAAATGTACAATATTAGGGAAGGACTAGTTTTCAAAATGGTGTTCAGGCAAATGTTTTTCGCAAACAGTTTGTGTAGTTTTGTTTGTCCTGCTTAATGTAAATTAGAATGAGCAGTGTTAACACGGACAATAGTAGTAGTAGTTGTTGTTTGTACCTTTGGCAGTTCGGGTGTCTCCACTGCTGAAAGCAATGCCATCATAGTCTGTGCTGCTGGGACTGGACACACTGAAGACCCTGTAGCCCAGACCGGACACAAAAGCTGGTGCATCCCAGAGCCAAACCACTGTGTCCCCCACTGAGACTATTAACGCAGACGGGCTCCAGGCGTAACCCTGACCGTAAACTGAACACATGTGATGTAATTAGCTCTATGCAAGTATAATGCAACACACATACACAAATGCACATTTTACGACAAAATATTATATCTAGGGATCCCACAACTTTATCAGACTAGATAAATATATTTTAGATTGCACCATAAAATTAAAAATGTGTCATGACACTTTACATTTACTTTAAGATTTCTTTCATCTCCATTACTTTTTAAGATTTTTTTTTCTCTAAAATGTTCATGAACCTTTAATATTTTATTTTTTTTATGACATTTCTATTACTTTAAGATGTTATTTGTCATCCCTTTTTTATTACATTTTTAAGATTTTATTAAATTTCCATCACTTCTCCATTACTTTAAGATTTTATTGCCATAACATTTTCATTAAGTTTAAAGTGTATCTATTTCTATGACATAAAATGTTACTAATTTCCACCATTTAAATTTTTCCCCTTGCATTTTAATGACTACTGCAGAAAAATTTAAACAGAATATTAAATACATCTGAAATTCGAATTGGTAACAGAAAAGTTATATTAGCACAATTATTTAAAAAGTGAACACCCGAGGGGCAGCACAGAATTCCAATAGCTGTCATTCAGATTTCTTTGCAAATGTGCTAGGATTTCACTGAACTGTTTGTGTGAATTCTGTGCAGGACTTAATATAGCTTATTGTATAAAATATAGCTTATAACAATGACAACAAGATTTTCATAGCTCTTTAAAAAGCCAAAAAAAAAATTCCGCTTAAACAGTGCTGTGGAGAATCCTGCTATTTTTCTGGCAGCTCGAGTATTTGAGAAGTCATTGACATGATGAGACAGTCATTGTGCTGACAGCCATTGTTCCCCTTTCTCTGATGTATTCAGGTGTTGCGTGCGTGACGGAACAAGAGATACAAGTAAAGAGATATTACCTGGGTGGAAACCTTGGTTAGTTACAGTGCGTGTTTTATCTCTAGACTGGGTCACACACTCCAGGTGATGATCTGAAGCAGCTGTCACTCGGCATTGTCTGTCTCCTGTATGAAACACACAGAGTCATAACCGTGACTGCAGTAAATGATCTGGAAATGATTGGTTTCGGTGAAGAGCTGTGAAGTATGTTGAAATCCAAGTATTACACAGTAAACATGGGGAATGTTTTAAAGAATACTGATGCATTTTTTTCTGTTGTGGTCTTGTCTTACCCAGAGTGACATTGTTATCTGCCGGGACAGGACTGAACCCAGAGCCGGTGATAGTGATTGTGGTTCCTCCAAACAAAGACCCCAGTGATGGAGAGAAACCAGTCACCTCTAGAACATACTGTATAGTGGTTTTAACGCCAGCACTGCACACAAAAGAAAACAAACATTTAATAACTCTTAAAAAGCTTCCCTTTTGATTAAAATGTCATTGTAAATGTGCAGTTCCTTAATATTAAATTGTAGTCTTGTACAGTTGTAGCATTATATTTTAAATATACTAGTTTGAAATCTGATGTTATAGAGTACAGAAAGTGATATAAGACCTGGTTAAGGGGTAACCCTGGTTTCCGACTCTCACATGGACATTGTACTCAGCTGGGGGGAGCGTGGGTAACAGGCAGGTGATGTTTTTGTTGGTCCACTCCAGCAATTCGCATTCGGCCTCGCCAATCAAAACAGAGCTGCCATTATCATACAACTCAAGATTTGTGCCCAAGATGGTGAGAATCCTGCGTCCTTTATAACAAATGATGAAGTGAATACAAGGTCAAATTAACTGCTGTTCCAGTAAGATTGTGAGTGGTGGGGGCAATGAGGAAGTTAGAAATTGCTGTGACTGTTTATTGTCTGCAATGTTTAGAGCAGCTTTTAAGAACCGTCACACTCTTGATTGTCCTTCACTGCAGCCAAACCGTCTTATCTGATTGCGTGACATAGGCTAAAGCCCGTGCAATTATCTGGCCTGCACAAAAGAACTGGAAAGAGATTTGTCTGGAGGCCATATGGGGTTTTACAGCTGTAACCAAGATGTAAATGCAGATCAGAACAATGGGATGGAAAGAGACACTTGATACTTGAATGTGATTTTGCCTGTCTGTTTGTTTCCCATGACTTTCATCTCCATTATTTTGTCTCAAAAAGAGAATCTAACCAGTATTTATTTGAATATGGAAACAGTGGAATTCTATTTTTAGACATAATTATACTGACACTTTCTATTTGCCATTCAGCTTTCTGTTGCTATCAGCAGTTCAAAGTGTAAAAGTGACTACAGGCTATTTGGAATAAAGGCAGGTGATTTGAAACAAACAAACCAAAAAAATCTTATTAAGGGTCCTAAATGGAGACTTGCAAGTGCCAAGTGTGAGTAAAAATTGTTTTTAGTAAGTACATAAAACTTGGCTAGTAACTTTATTTAAAAAAAGGACCATAAGACATGGTTTACATTGCAGTCACAGTCTGACCCTCTCTGATCTAAGAGACGTGCCTGATTCAAATCAGATATCAAACAAGATATACAGACTCAAGCGTCTTCTTTTAACTTCCACCTCAATGGAAAATTTAGCATCAGGTCTTTATCTAAAATGTTTGAAGTTTTTAGTCTTTTAGTCTCCAGAACTAAATATATCTTATTAATATAATTTAGGACATAAGGTGTGTGTGTGTGTGTGTGTGTGTGTGTGTGTGTGTGTGTGTGTGTGTGAGAGAGAGAGAGAGAGAAAGAAATTATTCATTTGATTTATTTCTTTTTAAAAAACAGTTTTATGCCTAGAAAATTTTGTATTGGTAGTTGTAGCTAAAGCTAATTTTAGATTTGCACATACACATAATTATGGCTCCATACACACTGAACTTCCATGTCCAAAGTCTAATCAGACTGGATTTGACTACTTGATTCTGAGTGACACATAATTGCGCTATTAAAGTTGTATGTTGAAGGGATTAAATCTTTGTATGAACTGATCTGAAAACTCAGTGATCCTTATTTATACTCTGCATTCTTGTGAATAAAGGCGAGAGAACTCTATTCTAAAGATAGAACATATTCAACAAACAGAGTATCATCTTACAGCTTAATCTCAGATCAGAATACAATCAGCTGTTGGCTGTTTGCAAACAGAATGTGACCAACTATAGGGCACCAATTTTGACAAAATGAATAGGTACTGAAAAGCATATTTGAATATCTAAAGCTATTGAGGGTACTTGTCAATTTCACTGTCTGGGTTTAATATTTGCAAATTATTACAGTTAGAAAATTTCCCAGTTTCTTTAATGATTTAAGGTCACGGGTTTAATTCCCAGGGGAATGCATGGACCTTTAAACATATCTGCCCCGAATTAGGTAAACTCTTCTGACAATGCATGAATGTTGATACCTTACCAAATACTGTTGTGGTTTGTGGGCTCACAGATGTGATTATGGCCGTCAAATTGTTGCTGTATGTGAAAAAGCCATCTGATACTGCTGTCATCTTTGCCGTGGTTAGTGTTACTCTCTGTTCACCTTCTGACCCCTGTGTTATACACAAGGTTCATAAAAGTATAAAAGGTTCATAGGTTTATTTTCAGGTTGTAGAGGATCCAAATGCAGTAGTGTTGTAACTGTTCAGTGAATTCGCCCTGAGCAGTTCTGTTCATAATAACTCTTATATTCAATTACAAAATTAATTTAAAAAGGTTTATAACATACAGTATCTATTATTTTAAATTTGACTTGGGACATCAAGTTCTTCACTTACAGCTGGAACAATGCATCTCAGCTGAGCAAGTTCCACTTTTATAATGTTACATGGCTGAGTGCCTATGGTCACTGTGGTATCATTACTGAATCCATAGCCAGACACTGTCAGAACCGTCCCTCCTGTGAAGACATACAGAAAAAGATCAAGTAATAGATGACATTGGTAAGCAGGTTTTGGACAAAATAAATCCTACATTGAAAGTAACGTGCCAAGTCCAGCTTTGTTCAAATTGTTCTTTTAATATAATTTTTAATGAACAAATAAAAAGCATTTCATTTTAAAAACGAAAGCATTTTTACTAGTGGTACTAGACTTCTGTACTCTAATGTACGGTATGTATGAAAGACATATGCAAAGCAACAAATACTTCTGTAAGTATATATAAAAATATTTATTTTACACACTACTGTGTGTAGAGAAGTGACATGCTATGTGTACCTGCCAAACTTCCTCTTGTGGGGTTTATGGAGGTCACTCCTAACAGATGTGTGAAGTTAAAGCTGCTGTCATTCTGGTATTGGGCATTTCCCAATGAAGAGAAACTCAGAGAGACTGACTGTACACCTGCACTTGCAGGACCGACCTGGCAGGTTATAGAAATATCTGAAACACAAATATATTATTTGATCAGATGTATAATTAAATAGTACACTTAAATTAAAATTATGTCATCACATAACCACTGTAAACTTGGATTTAAAAGGATTTAAATTTCTGATTTAAAGTGGAATAATTGGAATACAGTGCAAAAGTCATGTGAACAACTTGTATGATACTTTTATGGTGCTTTGCATTGAAAGCCTTAGTATCACATCAAAATAACTGCATGGAAAATTCTTAATGTCTAATTTTGTGTTACACAGAAGAAAATCAGTCAAAGGGCTTTGAATCAACATGAGGGTGAGTAAATTATTACGCAATACTCATATTTCTTAAAAATGACAAATTATATTATGGTTTTTTTTGCATTCTTTTATGAAAAGCAATATGCCATTTGAATGCAGTTTGTCCCCTGAGAAAAACAGATTTTATGACATTACTGGGTTGACTTACTGGTAACCTGTAGAATAGAGCATTCCACATCTCCAGTCTTTACAGTGACGTTTCCACCATCAAAACCAGATCCAGTTATGGTAAGAACTGTTCCCAGACCGCTGGAACCTGAACAACAAGTTATGTCAGTAATATAAACCACTAAATACCACTATGAATTGAGATGATAGCTTTTATGTGAGACTTGATAATTTTCCCCACCTTGTGTAGGAGAAATCCCGGTCACTTTTGGGGTCTTTGACTCACTCCAGGTGAAACCACAATCTCCTGAACACCACGATGGGATACCGTTGATGAAAACTTCCACCTTAAAGATAACAAGCACAAGAATATGCATTTCAGTTATTAGACATCCTAAAGCAGTGTTTCTCAACTGTTTTTTGTTTTAGGATCCAGATTTTATACTAGACGTTAAATGGATATTAAGTGTGCATTTACATTGTGGAAAACCAATGCAAAATTGTACATTAATAAAAGAGTGATAGATATTATTTTAACGTGTATATCTAATGGATTGTATAATGTAACGGATTTTTATTAACTACTGGAATAAAATATTACTAGGATCATGCACATTCAGACTACAGAATGCACACCTGTCTGTCTGTAATAATACAAGCCATAATCCTCTCGACATGCAAAATCCCCTGAACACTGGATATTCAAACAGAGCAACACAAGCGGACAGGCCCTTCAACTGACCCACATAACACTATTGAAATCTGCACACTACACGGCATCAGGTAACATGAGGAAAAGCCTTTAAAAACAAGCTTCATTTATATGACCAATGTATGTTGGACAAACATAATTATTGCAGTAAAAGCAGTGAGTAAAAAGCACCTGTGGTTTATTTGTAGGCACACGCAGAAAGTCTCCCATAATTTTCTGTTTGAAGATGCCTCCTTGCTCAATCTTGCGTGACGTCACTGAAGGGTTCACACCAACCACATTGGAAGCATTGATCTAGTTAACATTATTAAAACGTTAATTTAGCCAGGTATGAAATGAAGAGTCTGAGAAAATTAAGATTAAGACACTAGTATTCAACAATTTGGGGTTGTTTTTAAAAATGCTCTACACTGCTGCATTTATTTGATCAAAAATACTAACTAATATTGTGAAATATTATTACAATTGAAAATAATTGTTTTCTATTTTAATATATTTTTAAAAGTATTTTATTTCTGTGATGGCAGAGCTGGATTTTCAGCAGTCATTACTCCAGTCTTCAGTGTCACATGATCCTTCAGAAATCATTCTAATTTGCTGATTTGGTGCTCTAATGTTGGCGCTTATATTATAATTATCAATTTTGAAAACAGTTGTGCTGCTACATTTTTTTTCTTCCCACTGGATAAAGTCTAGTCTGGCCCCACTTTTTCAATGTTGATGATAGATTGCAAACACCTTTTCATGTTGACTTTACATATTTGAAGTATATATATTCAAATTGTAATTTTATGCATTTAATTTTTTTGACTAAACCCTTTTATTTAAATTCCCTTTAGCATTTCTCATTAGCACTTCCCCTACAGACTTGTAAACCTTCATTTGGAGAACCTCTGATTATTATACCAGCACTCTGATCTCTTTCTTGCCTTTAACAGAGGCTGATTTCCAGGCATGGTGAGCCACTGGATGTTCCAGCGGTAGCCCCTGCAGTCTCCAGATCTCTGCACCTGCAGCTGGCCGAGCTCTGGGATCCCCTGCAGAGTGTATTGCAGATCAGCAGCGCTGATGTCTACCGCCAGGCCTAAGAAACACACACCACACATATCAAATGAAAAACCAATTAAACCACTTGGAAGGTTGTGGTATACAGTATGTAGTAAGGAATGTGCAGTTCACTATTTAAATTAATTAATTTATTTAAGACTGAAATATGCAATAATCTGTTGTGCAACTACAAGAAATTCCATACTGATTTATTCAGTTACTTCCAGCAGCTACATAGGAAAGTAACAGGTACACCACAGACAACATGTTTACCTTCAACACGTCGGCCAAAGAACTTAACATCAAATGTTCCTGTAAGAGGTGGGCTGGCTTTTTGAGGGCGCATGATGGTGACGGTGGCGTTCCCCTGGCTTTGAATCAGTCGGTCCCCTGTGCTGTTTGGCCTCTTCTGTTGGACAAGAATGAAGATTGAGAAAGCTTACATGGATCACTCAACAACACAATTGTCTGCAGGAAACAATTCAGTGACATAGCAATAAACTGAAATGTCAAAGACAGGAAAATATTTTGTTGTTACCCATCATATCAGAGAGATCAGGAAGATCAATCACTTCAAGACAGTCATTGTTGAATGAGTTTCAGTTGAAATTCGTGTGAACTAACTCACCTCTAGAAAGCCTATTTCAAACAGTGGGATACCAAAGCCACAGTTGTAAGGTGTCGCTGTGATCTCGTAGTCGACTTGTGAAGCATTTGTTTGTTTGCTCACAGAGATATTTGAAAAGAAATGTCCTGAACTGGCTAGAGCAGGTGGTCGTCTTCTATGGATTACAACTGAACATGTGGAGAGAGAAAGTAGAATATTCCATTTAGAAGGATCACTACAAAATGATAAAATACAATAAAATAACTTATTCATATTCACCATTAGAATCCAAAGCAGGCATTTCACGTCCAAGGTGAACAGTGTCTATAAAGTAAATGGAGTTACTGGCCACTCCATACACACTGAACTGAAGAAGTTTGTAGTTGGTGCCTATGTAGTTTGCCTGTATGGAGGCCAGGAGATCCACACACTTGTAGTTCCACCTGAGAATGACAATGTCAGTGTTACTTTATACCCATTATAATACCCATATTAATTTTGCTCTTACATAGGCAAAAATGACATCAGGTTACTTTATGTTTATTCAGCAGATTAAACTTACTCATCCGTTGAGTCAAATAGCACAGAAATACGTATGTTCTCCTCCCGGTAAGTATTCTCCTGGTAACTGAACAAAATTCCCAGTTCATTCACCAGGCGCCCTTTGTAGGCCAAGCAGAGCTACAATAAAATAAATATAAAAAATGTCATGTGTACATTAAAAATTTAAAAATGTTCATCCTTGAAAAATTCATGAGAAAAACCCATGAGGATGAGATACTGAGGTGTCCGAGGGTGCTTACAGTTTTGTACGTTTGTAGTAGTATTGGGCTGTAGATTGTTCCTGATGCTGTAGTGTCATTGGCATTGAACAGAATCTCTGGGTTCTTCAGAGACCAGCGGCCACAGAAAGCCTCCGAATCATTGACCCGGACCCCTCTACGGCTCAGATCACCTGAAAACTGTTTCGACAATGAGAAATTTCTACAAGTTGAACAGAAAGGTGATGTTTTCAACAAAATAATTGATGTTTATCATGTTAGAACTTAATAATGTCACTTAATATTTGCAAGGCTAACTTGACTTGAAATAGGTTGTAACATACATGATTATGTGTTTTTGTAGGTTTGCTTACCCCTGTGGTGATGGTCTCATAATCTCTCAAAAATTTCACATTAGTGTTCTCCGTTGTTGGAATCTCTGCTGGACATTTAGGGGTAACCATCACATCTAGTGCCGAACGCACCTTTAATAAAAAACAGATGCAACCCATCATGTAGAAAAGGAATATTTCAAAAGAGCATTCAAAATGTTTTGTACACAATACTGTAAAAAGCTAACATTTTATTGAATGGTAAATGTTAAGAAATATAAAACAAAGAAAAACCTCAGTTTCAGAAGCATTGAAAGGCAGAGGGAGGGATGGAACTCCACCCCAAAGCAGTGTGAATGTCTCCAAGCTGGCCTGCCCTTTCACAACCTCAATAACTGTGATGTTCGTATTCGAGTCCATGACAAAGTATTCAAGAGCCTCAAAGTTACCTGAGATAATTCCAAGATTTAAGAAAACATATTGCAAAATACTGTTAAATGTACTGGCAAACTTCACAAGCAATATAAAAAGTAAAATACAAAATAATAAAAAGGTAAAGCGTAATTGATGAAAATAAACTACATTATAACTGAAATATACAGTGGGGGGGGGGATTATTTGATCCCCTGCTGACAAAGAAATGATCAGTCTATAATTTTAATGGTAGGTTTATTTGAACAGTGAGAGACAGAATAACAACAAAAAATCCAGAGAAACGCATTTCAAAAAATGTATAAATTGATTTAATAAGTTGTGAAATAAGTATTCGATCCCCTATCAATCAGCAAGATTTCTGGCTAAGGGGCTATTTCTTTCTAAGGGGACAGAACAACTGTACCACATCAAACGGACGATGGACGGGGCCATGTACCGTCAGGGCCAGGGCATTGAAAATGGGTCGTGGATGGGTATTCCAGCATGACAATGACCCAAAACACACGGCCAAGGCAACAAAGGAGTGGCTCAAGAAGAAGCACATTAAGGTCTTGGAGTGGCCTAGCCAGTCTCCAGACCTTAATCCCATAGAAAATCTGTGGAGGAAGGTTTGAGTTGCCAAACATCAGCCTCGAAACCTTAAAGCTGCAGTCTGTAACTTTTTTGGGTTAAAAATGATCCAAAATCAATATTTGAGCAAGTACATAACCAGCCAGTGTTCAAAACTATCAACTTACATTAGCCCGATTCACAACGGTTAGCTTATAAAAATGATTTGTAATTTGAGTGGCACGGGTAGGCTTCCACAGGAAATTCGTGCATGGCACTGCGACATTACATCACATCTGTAAACATAAAGAAGTTGTCCTGGCTACTAGGCTATCGCATGTGAGGATCCTGCAGGTGGCAAATCGTTAAATGTATCATTTTGATGGTGGATTGTAATCCAGAAAGGATTATGTGTTTATGAAACACATGTGAATGAAATTAAATTATATTCCAGTTTTAAATGTGCTTCTGATTACAGACAGCCTGGGATTACACAAGATTTGTATTTTAAAGATTACCAGCTGGAAGAGAGCATAGCTTTGCTTTTGGGGTTAAAAGAATTTCTTAATATGAAATTCGAATGACATGACAATTAGATTAGACTGTACAGAAATTGAAATCTACACGCTAATACACACTATACTCATTGTCACGCAATGCTGATGTTGTTAACATTAATAATTTGAGAATGAAGTATAACAATAACAATAATTTGCACTGTTATATGTGATATGAGCTAACCGATCGCTACCATTGGTAGCGCGACTTATTGTAATTCTTTTTTCCTCAGTTGGGCAGAACAAACGTGGCAGACTTGTTACTTATTTGTTCAGATGGCAATATATGGTGAAAATTCTTATTTGATAAAACCAGATCACAACCCTGCGCACGGAAATTAATTCCGCACAGAGCTGCAATTCCAGGTTTTCAAACAGATGGAGACAAAAAGGCAAAACTTATGGACTGCAGCTTTAATGACTTGGAGAGGATCTGCAAAGAGGAGTGGGACAAAATCCCTCATGAGATGTGTGCAAACCTGGTGGCCAACTGCAAGAAACGTCTGACCTCTGTGATTGCCAACAAAGGTTTTGCCACCAAGTACTAAGTCATGTTTTGCGAAGGGGTCAAATACTTATTTCACTCATTAAAATGCAAATCAACTTATAACTTTTTTGAAATGCGTTTTTCTGGATTTTTTGTTGTTATTTGGTCTCTCACTGTTCAAATAAACCTACCATTAAAATTATAGACTGATGATTTATTTGTCAGTGGGCAAATGTACAAAATCAGCAGGGGATCAAATAACTTTTTCCCCCACTGTATAATATATAAAAATATGTAATCTAATATGGTGTGTTATGCAGAGACTTCTGAGAACATCCTTAACTGTTTTTTACTGTGAATTATAACATGACTAGTATTTTTTTGCTAACAAAAACATTATTTTTATATTGTTCTAAAAGTATCACCATGCCATATATTTCACAATAAATTATATTATAATTTATATTTTACAATATAAATTATACAGTATAGATATTTTTTCTTCAAAAACAAACAAACATAGAAATTACATTATTTTACTTATTTTAAATATACTTAAAGGTGCTTAGATGTCTTATATTTAGCCAATTACTAAATAAAAACATTAGGTTTTAACTGAAGCATTTATACATTTTCTCAATAAAATTACAAACATTTTTTTACAGTTTATATTTTTACTGACATTCCGTGTAGATCAGTAATTGGTTGTTAAAGCACATCTCTCAAAGTCAGAACCGGAGTAATCAGACAAAGTATAGCGGTTATTTTTTTAAGTTCACCTCTGTTAGAGTTGAATGTCACATTGTACAGTGCCTCCGTGTCCAGTTCTCGCTTTGTGACTGTAACACTGTCTGGTTTAATTGTCCACAAATCATTCAGAGCGTTCTGCAACTCCATCGCTGAAGCACTAACTGGGATCAGCCCTACAACGTGCAAAGCAATTCCAGTAAGCATTAAAAACGCGCAAACAAAAAGACATCTTCTAGAGGTAATGCAGAAAAGTGGATGCAAAAACTATAAGCACATGAAAACTGGACCTTTAAACTTCATCAAACACACATTCATAGATATACGTGAACTGATGCACCTGTTTTAAGACCTCCATATGCTAGGGAGTAGTATGTGTATTCGCAGTTCCTCAGAGAGAAGCAGTTGCTGCTGATTCTCAGCGTCTGCACCTCATTGACAGGGGTTACTGGCGTCCAGCCCTGGAAGCGAACCACCTAAAACAACAAAGAATTAGGTTTCCCTCTATCTTGTCTGGATCTTTTTCTCCTAAAGTTCACTTACCTGTTTTTCAGGTAGTACATCATAGTATGCACTGATCTGCTGTTTCTCATTAACAGCATCTATTGTCTGCTGGGCCGTGAAAGGGCTGATCTCTTTGAAAAAGGCCACATCCACTGATGCTGCTCCTGCATATTCCTGCAGTAGAACCTCAATGTAGTACCTGTAGCACATTGATTTTGATGTTAGATTCAAGATTGGGACATAAACATTAATGACGTTTGATCCTTATGTATTTTTGAAAAAACTTCACTTACGGTTTTCCCTTCTCCAAGTGCATGACCTCTGACATTTGGGTTGTATAAGTGAAGAAACTGCTTGTGTAGTAAGTGTGATGTGCAATCTTGACCTGAAAAAACAAAAAAATGTTTAATAAAATGTAAATGTTACATTGCGTTTTATACAAATATTGCATGTATTAAAATAGGCTTGTACGTTAATAACTTCTGCTTAATTGCTTACATTGATAACTACTGAAATTATGAAATGATTTATTGATTTTGCTGTCATTCAAGTACCTTATCCGGGGGAAGACCTGTCTTGCTGAAATACAGCTGGCACCGATCGTCGCCTTTGATTCGGAAATAGTAGTTGTCGGTCTCCATCGGAACAAAGAAACCACTCAGTCGTACCACAAAGTTATCAATTTCAGCGGGCCACACATAAGACAGCGAATCCACCCACTGGACAGAATACCCAGGCCTACTGGAATTATACCTCAGAACGTCCTCAAGAAGGTTCGGACTGGAGTTGTTCCACATCTCCATTTTAAATCCTCTGCCACCTACGAACACATTAATTTAACCATCATCCATTCAAGGACAATATGGTTTATAAGACTCATTTTAAATGTGTAATTTCATAAATAGTATATAAAAGAGACAAGGGCTTGTTGCCAATCAGTTTACTTCAGTAAATATTTTTCAGGGTAGAGTCATGTTTCAATTTCTGTAAAGTGCCTTAAAGTCTTGGGAAAAAAAGGATGCAGTTCTAAATTTGTAATATTAAATAAAATGCATTTTATATAATAAATGTTTTATATAACATTTATTTATCTGAAAAATTAATCGCAGTAATTTGTTTAAATGGATTTATGGCATGATCAAAGAAAGAATTGTTAAAACTCCGGTCATCTTGGTGTCAAATATGTGATGGGCTCTGATATGCAGTGTTATTCTGAGAAGTCAGCTACGTGACAAAAAAGAATCATGGTCTTGATTGAGATAATGCGTGACACTGCAGCAGTGACAGAGTTAGATGTTCTCATGTGTGGAATGCAGAATTCCGCTGTTGTGCAAACACTGACTATGGAAAAGATTGTTGCAGAAATATAGCGTCACCATAAGAGATCTGAATATCACATAAGGTTCTCACCAGGAAACACTGTTATATTGGTTCTTTCATAACTAGGAGTTATGCAGGTTATCCTCTCATTTGATATGCTCTGAATCTGACACTCACGACCTAAGGGGGAAAAAACACATTATAAAAAAAAACATTTTAAATAATAATAAATAAAAAATATAAATTAATAAGTAATAATAAAAAAATTAATTTGAGATATAAAAATATATTTTAATTACTTTATATGTATATATTTAATGTATATAATTATATAATAATTATAATTATTAATTTTGTATGTATATATATCTATATCTATATATATATATATATATATATATATATATATATATACATACATACATACCTCCTACTAAGACCATAGCTGGCTTGTCAGTCTCATCAAAGTAGCGTCCCTGAATGGTCAGTAATGTACCACCAAATACACTGCCCTCAGAGGGAGAAACTCCTGTCACCTCTGAAAAAGACCAACAAACACAGGCCAAGTTTTTCCAAAAATCAGATTTTCAACATGCTATTATTTAAGGAGAATAAATGTTATTCGCACCTGCATATGTCTGGAACATGGCAAGTTTGTTCAGTGCTGAGATGCTGAAAAGCCCAAAGTCTGGCAAACTCCTGAAAAAAGAAAATATGTATTTTATGTAGTTTTCTGTCAACAGCATACTAAGACTTCTATGCAGAAAAAAATGTGTAAAGTAAAATCAAACTTCTTCTGACCTCCCAAATTCACTGTCGAGAATGTAACTGAGGTTGTGATGACCTGAAAACCAAGGTAATGACATTTAATCCAACAAAAATCTATTGTTTTGTGAATGAATAATTCTTGAACATCTTGATGTGTCCTCACCAACATAAGTTCCAGTCATTTTACAACTCATATATCCCCATTGGCTGGTATCAGAATCCAAATAGAGACCATACCTGAAATAAATGATGTGCATTTATGGAGGGTGCATTCATATTTAATGTTAACATTTGTTTGCAACCAAATTGAAAAGTACTTACTTTTCATCTGAACTGGGTTTCAGAAGTTCGCAAGGCATGCCTCCCATGTACGCTCTGTATAAAGAAAACACATTAAAACAAGCACACCTCATGTCAAAACACAGAATAGATTTAGCATTGAGCTATATTTTTTCCATTGTGTATTAAATATTTCCAGACCTTAAAAATCTCACATCCATGCCATTTGAACTTTTGTCGGTGTTGCTTCCGTATACGTCAGTATAGATTCTTCCCCGCAGTGTCATCACAGTCCCTAAAGTTCATTCAGTATTTATTTATTTTTTTATAACAGGTGTCATTTTTATAAACCACAGCAGCACAGAGTGATGATAAATACAAAACAAACTCACCTGGGGGACCTGAGAGCGGACGGATGCTTTGAATGCTGGGTGTACGGAATGATCGGGGCTGTGAAAGCAGTTTTTGTAAATATATTGTAACATTTTACAGAGAGGATAGGAGTATATGTTTTAGTAAGCAGCACAATGCATCTTACATAGAACATGCACCAGTAATACCACTGGTATCCATTACAAATTTGACTTGAAGGAATTGGCATGCCATCCACGCTGACCCGCACCTCATAGTCATCTTCTGGCAGAGCTCTGAACACAAAGTTTTCTTTGAGAATCGCACACCATCAACATTTTACATAACATTATGCAGTACTGCAAATTCAAAATGCTAAAATTTGCATATCACAGACACACAGAGACACAGTCTTAAAAGGATAGTTTATGAACAAAAAATACTAGGATATTTCTCAGATTATCTTTTTTTATGTTCCACAGAAGAAAGAAAATCATACAGGTTTGAAAAGACATGAAGGTGTGTAAATGATGACAGGACTTTAATTTTTGGGTGAACTGCTCCACAATCAAAGGAATTTAAAAATGCAACAGAATTTTTTATGCAGTACATGATCATTTAAAATAGCACTAAAGAAAAATGTTCAAATTTTCAAATCGAGATTTTATTTTTGGTCTGTTTCTCATACATGTCTTGTATGAGTTCAGAAAACTTTGAATGTACACAAATCGGATATTCTTCAAAACGTATGCTTTGGTGTTCCACAGAAGAAGAAAAAAACAAGTCTTTTATGTTTGGAATTTTTCTCACAGGAGTTATTTCACTTCGAAATTTAGATTCATACATTAATATATAGCTCTGATTTCCCCAAGTATTCACATTTGAGTATTATTAGAAGAGGCGCACTGATTGAATACAGTGCAATGACTGCAATCAAGATAAAAGAAAACTGTATTTAGAATAAGGTTATGTAATTGATTGCATACCTTGTATAACACGTGATCTGAGTGGAGTGAGTGGAGTCTTTCTCGACATCACAGGGAACAGATGTGGTGCGGGACACCAGTGTCACTGTGTTACCAATGTTTGGGTCATTGGCATTGAGATTAAACTGACTGGCTTGAGCAAAACCTGAGAGACAAAATCACCAACAGACTTTTTAAAGAATTTAAACTACAATATAGCCAAAATGTGCTGAATTAGAACAGAATGTTGAGATTTATTTAAGAACATATTGATGATTTTTTTAATACCTTGACCCTCTATGGTCAGTCTCGTTCCGCCGTTGAGGCTTCCGTATTTTGGGGTCACTTTGTTGACACGCTGCGCTCCTGTCAGGACGGAGATTAGTGGGACAGTCACTAAAATATATTCTGTCACGCTGACAACAATTATAAAAATACGCAAAAGCGTTAATATTAATCAAAGAATACAAGAGGTAGACTACATAAAGCTCGTACCTGCGGAACTCCACAGTAAAATACAAACAGTGAGCGACAGATGAAGCTGCAGCAGCACGTGCCTCATCCTGATAGACTCACTGTGCGCGCGCTTCAAAGCAAAAACCCCTGAACTTACTGTATCCCTACTGCAAAAACAATATACACGTACACTTATCATTTGTATGTCCATTAAAAAAAACAATAAAAAATAAATACATGAAAAATGTCATGTATGTTTAAAATCTTATTAGAAAAATGTCAACAATATGAAATTTACTTTAAAACAGACGTTTTGCAATGTTGAACAGACCAGTGCTATTAGTATTAGTATAATAGACTATGTCTATTAAATGAATAGATGTATATAATCAATAATGTATATATTCATTTATATAGGCTATCATGAATGTATAAATAAATACTATGTATATGTACTAATTAAATATTAATTAATGGATTGTTAAATGAGAAAATTATATAGACATTTAGAAAAATTACTTCAAAGTTCACATTGACCATAACGCAGACTCACGTACCTGTTAAAGCTCTCTTCTGAAACCCAAACAGCAGTGGCTCATTTCTTAAGAAGAGCTCACTCTTTTTATACTACCTGCCCACAGGGTGGCAAGAGGAGACTCACTTTTTTTTTCTTTCACCTTTGTGTGTCAGGTGATCATGCATTGCTGTCATTCTACAAGCTAGAGAGACATTCATTGTTTTCCAGTGTACCCTAACAAACACCTCAATCTTCACAGATAACATGCAGTGATCTCTGTGCTGTAGTGTCAACATAATTTTGATAGTCATACGGTGACTAAACTTGAATGTTACACTATTTGATGTCCCTTAGACGTAATCCATTTGAATGACCTAAAGCAAGATGGAATGAAGAAGATCTGGACATCTAACCTGGAGATAAGGGAAAATCTTGTAATATTCAATGATTAACTTGAGCAAAATGTGAACATCTGTCTCAATACTACAAAATAATTACTATAAATTTGATCATTAATATGATTATAATGAGCAATATTCCAGAGACTATTACAGATTTAGTTTATATAATTGAGCAGCAGTAGCGTGCTGTTCTAGTACTTATATTATCCAAGTGTGATCTCTTTTCATCTTTGTTGTTCTATGTAACTATACCAGCGGCCCACATTTTTTTTTTTTTTTTTTTTTTTTTTTTTTTTTTTTGCATAGCTATAATAGGCCAAATTTGAATAGCGACACATGCAACAGTTTTTATGTTGTAATAAGAATGAAAGACATTTCCATTAGAATAAAAATAATTAATTAGAATAAAATGTAAATAAGATAAATACATACACCCATTATTTTGTTGTTTGCAGTTAGTGACACTTTCAAAAATCAGGGAGCTTATAGTCCACAATTCCTGTCGCCTAGCTACTTTACAGTTGTTTATAGAGATTATGACAGCCACCAAATACCAGCATTGATATGGTTGAAAATTAAGCACTGTCATTGTTAATGCAACTTCACTCTTATCCAGCATGAACATACACAGATAAACTAGCATATATTCTATTTTGAGTAAGCGACTACCATTAAAAATACATAAATAAATAAAAATGAAAAATGTAAATGACAATATAAAATGACATATAAAATGTAATATATATATATATACATATATATATATATATATATATATATATATATATACATATATATATATATATATACATATATATATATATATACACACACACATATATATATATATATACATATATATATATATATACATATATATATATATATATATATATACATATATATATATATATACATATATATATATATATATATATACATATATATATATATATATATATATATATATATATACATATATATATATATATATATATATATACATATATATATATATATATATATATACATATATATATATATATATATATACATATATATATATATATATATATATACATATATATATATATATATATATATACATATATATATATATATATATATATATATATATATATATATATATATATATATAGTTTATAAACATTTTTTGGAAATTCGTTATTTTTATATAAAAACGGAATCCGCAGAGACTCGATTTCCCAGAATCCCGTGCGGTTGGTCCGTATGTAATCTGGTCCGGGTCGACACGTAGGAAATGCGTGCATTAGAGTTAAAGCTTATTTCCTGTTACTAGCAACGTTAAATGTTGGTTTCATTGGAGTCCTCGAACTGGTTACTGTTTCTTTGAAATATAATTTTAATGAAATATGGCTTTACCGAATTGCTCGTTGAAGGTAAACAGAGAGCTGTTAGATCCCAGTTTTGAAAGTTACAGGCTTTCCCTGGACTCTATTCCTGCTTACAATGTAGAACTGGACGCAGGTGAGAAAAGAGCTTTGTTTCACCTGTTATTGCCTGATTTTATTTATTATATAAGCGTTTATTTAATCCTTAGCGTGACAAATTCATAAACAATCTTGTTCAAAACAACACTGTTAAGTCCACTCTCACTATAACAGTCCTACAGTCCTAAAGATGCAGTTCTACAACATGTGCATTGCTCTTCATGAATTACAGATGTGTGCATCTTAATTATAATTTTAATGTTAGCCCAAAGTTGTCTTTTGGGTACAGGACATCACATTATCTGTGGTTTGGGATGCCTTCTCCAAGTCATTTGCCCCATCAGTAATGTGTGTCTTCTTTCAGCTGTGGCTGAGTTTAAACTGAAAGACAGTCAGTACACCTTGGATCATGTGAGAGCATTTGGTATGTACAACTACCTCCATATCGACCCTTGGTATGAAGACAGCGTCTACTTTGTGGACAGCAAGGGCAGAGTTCTCAATCTAACAGTCACATTGGTGAGTTTATTAATGTCATTTCTGAAATTATGGATTATAAGGGCCATATATTTGGATGAACTATATTTCCACCCTAGAGCACTTTTTTAAAATTATTTTATCTCCCACAGAATGCATGTGTGGATCATAAATGCACATGCATTCTTCTTACTAAATTTAATAAAAAGATCAGAGAAAAAACAGGGGGCTTAGGTGCCTCAAGGGGCACAGGATTATTTAAATTATGATATATAGTTGTATTAATTGTATGTTAATTGTCAAAAATGTAAACTGAAATTATATTTCTTTTTTTCTCCTTAACTTAATTTTTAATAAAAAACATCAGCATCTTAAATCTTGAATCTTATCAAGTTTATTCAGTGTATCAACACTCCCAATTTCTGTTAATTAAAATGTTTGAAAACAAGCAATGCTGTATTTGGGAGTAATGTTCTGGGCAATGGTGGGAACCTTAGAGTCAAAAAGGTTGAGAACCAATGTCCTACATAAATGTTTTGGATCAGGAGATACACAAGTGTAGTTTTATAGCATTTCTAGTTTTTCTCTACCAGCAGAGGGCATTAGTGGTTTATAGTAGTGTCAGTGTACAAGTTTTCCTTTTGATTTTGAAAGATTGTGATTAAATATTGTGCTTAACAGTATCAAAAATATGAATAAAATATGCTTTATTTGCTTATCTTGATTATTATTTTAATTATTTGTTTTATTGAAACTGCAGTCATGTTCTAGATAATAGAAATCAATTACAGTGCCCACAGTGTACTGCCTTAATGTACAGTATTTCCATACTGGTTATTTGCTAATATTATTATTATTTTTTTTTTTTTTGGCATTGGTGAGCATTGTACTGTAGTACATGTACGCACACTTTCTTTTGCATAACAGGCCAAATTTGAATAGTGAAGCATGCAACCGTTTTTATCTATTGAAAGACATCTCCAGGAAAATTATACATTATTTTATTAGAATAAAATTGAATAAGAATATTTTAGATTACCTTAACTTAAAAATTATCTTTAAAAATGCTAATAATGTAAAAAAATTACTTGAATTATTTAAAGAGATTTTTGTTTCCATTTCAATTTATTTAGACCAAATAATAGCATTTTAATATTAATGCATCCCTACTTCAGTCTATGCAAAGATAATTTTCTTAATTCCTTTCAGTTGTTTTATATTATGTTTTTTTTTATTATTATTATTTCAGTTTGATTTCAGATGCTGTACCGTACATTCTGAAAGGAATCATAAAATGCATAATAAGATGAAATTCACAGATGCATAATAAGATGAAATGCAGCGTCTCTACAGGATGTTAGCTAGTTTAAATTTTATGCTGATGATTTGATTGTAATTTTTTCTCATTCTTGCTACTGACGTGCTGGGTTAAGAAATGACTCGTTATGAAATGTGCCTGTTGCGTTATAATTACAGTTAACATACTGCAATTATCTCTCCTCGGGGAGTGTTTGTATTCTCTCAAAGGCATTTTACTTCTGGGAAAGTGAAAATTGAGACGGATCAGTGTTAATGTGTGCATCAAGCTCCATGGCAACCAAAGCCTGACTGCTGTCCAATTCTTTGGAAAAATTGCTACCTTATAAAGAGTGTAATTGATGATTATTAAGTTCATTGTAATCCTTTTCAAATTGCTGGCTTTGAAGTTCAGCAACATGCAGACTTGCTTGTGTGGCACTTATTAGTTTAATTTCTAAATTGTTTCATTGGCTGATGTCTCATTTGTTGCACATATATTGTTTAAAAGATCTTTGGCAAGATGTTGACTAAAGCCCTTGAAAAGAACATAATGGTCATGAGATATGTACACAAAAGAAGTTATTTGACGAGATTCGAGTTGATGTTAACTTTGGATTTGTTGCTTCATTCGTTGACTTGCTAGTTTAATTAGCTGAACTTCATCTAAACTGGTAACCAGAAAGTTGTCATTCATAGCCTTTATGGATCGATCAATGAAGGTTTCGTATTGTAACTACATGTATTCCTTTTTGCAGTTTGCAACATTATGAGCCTCCAAAATACATGCACAGTTTAATCACGTCTACAAAAACAATGTTTTCTGAAGTAGAGATGGTCTAGGTGTGGTTTTCAGAGTCTGAGTAATTGACAAGTGTCCATCATTTGTTTTCCAGGACACAGCCCTGGGCAAACCTCATGAGATGTTCCGTTTCGAATCAGACTCCGGATCCGGTGAGGGAGAGCAGTTGTGTGCTTCTCTGAGCCTGACTTCTGCAACTTGGGCTGCGCTTTCCGACGGAACTGGAAAGTTGACTCTTTTGCGCACAAGCAAGAGGGGTGAGAGTTCACATATTAAATGGGAGGTAGGAGAAAATTACCCAGATTTTGTCTTAACATTTCCCACTAATCAAATTATTAGTCTATTATTGTTGGCTTAATTTATCTGCTATTTTCCCATGACATTTTGGAAGACACATTGTATTTCTCTGCATATAGATATGAGAGGCACTACATATTTTTTTATGTAAACTGCTTTATTTCACTCCCAGCCGATGTTCAGCGAGCGTCTAGGAGAGCCATTCATCATCATTCACAGCCTGGCTCACGTGCGCTCTCATGTTCATACCATTGAAGTGCTGCTTCTGAGAGTCCAGAAAGATCCATCTGATACCAAAGGCAGCGGTTTCTCCATCTCACTGGAGTGGATCACTGTGGACAACTCTGCTGGGCAGGGTGAGAGTGAGCGTCTCCCTGCTGTTCAATGATTTCAGCTCTTACTTTTAACTCTGAGCTTTCTTTTGTCAGTTGCCTGCATAAGTAAACCAAAGTACATACTCACTGAATTTATTTACTCCCATTTTTTAATGCATAGAGTTCACTTGTTTGAATTTTCAATTCAAGTTTTCACTCAAAATATTGAGAATGTTGGTAAAAGTTGTTATATGATAAAATGATATATTAATGTTATCAACAGTTTGAGTGAAAATTTAATTTAAAGCATTTTTAAAGACATTTTGGAAATCATTGTATATAAAGACAGTATAAGGAAATATGGACTACCATTCAAAAGTTTGGCATTTATTTAATCAAAAATACAGTAAAACAGTAATAATAATTTATACATGTTTTTTATTTTAATATCTTTTAAAATAGAATTTTTTTCCTGTGATGGCAAAGCTGAATTTTCATCGGACATTACTCCAGTCCTGCGTGTCTCGTGATCTTTCAAAAATCATTCTAATATTTGGTGCTCAGAAACATTTCTTGTAATTATCAATGTTTTTAACAGATAAAATAAAAATATCGGTACAATACAATAAGGTTAATTAGTTCATATTAGTTAACTACATTGGTTAACATGAACTAACAATGAACAATACTTTTACAGCATTTATTAATCTTAGTTAATGTTAATTTCAGCATTTAATAATGCATTATTAAAATCACGAGTTGTGCTTCTTGTTAACATTAGTTAATGCACTGTGAACTAACTTTAACAAACAACGAACAACTCTATTTTTATTAACTAAAATTAACAAAGATTAATAAATAGTGTAATAAATGTATTGTTCATTGTTTGTTCATATTAGTTAATACATTAACTAATGTTAATAAATGACACCTTATTGTAAAGCATTACCAAAATGTTTTACTAACCTTAAACTTTTGAATGTATAATTACAGCATATTTGTGTACACATGATGACAGTGTATGTATTTACTTAACAATTTAATAGGTGTATAAATGAATATTTTAGTTTATTAAAGATGTCATGTTTAGATTTGGACTGCAGGAAAATATAAGGAATGTACAAAAATACAGCTAGTAAAGTGCTTGCATTCTCGCAGATGAGGAGAGGAAGTATGGTGTGAGGAAGAGGAAGATGATGAAGGGCAAGTCTGTCCCGCACTACGCTGCCGTGGAGCCTCAGGGTAAAGGAATCGTAGTAGCTTCAGAGAAACCCTTCGCTTTTACTGAGGTGGATGGACTTCCGCTTGAAGAACCACCTGCTGAGGATATGGAGGTGGAGAACTCAGGTGAGAACCAACAGCCAGGCAAAGAGAAGGTCATATTGGCATAAACATTTTTCATTCAGGCTAGACAAAACTGTGACCAGAATATTGTTTTTTTTTGTTGTGTGATTTGAACCAGTCCCAGATATTCATCTGAACTTGAAAGTAACTTTTCACTCTAGATTGCACTAGGTTACACCGAAAGCCTGCAAGAAAAGACATTTGAAGTAGTCACCAATCAACCTAGAATCTCTGAAGTGCTGCAGTCTTGAGGAAGCGCACTTTCATACAGTGATTCAGAGGCTTGCTGTATCCATAGAAACATCAGAAAGAATCATTCAAATAGAATTCCTCAAATAGACTCTGATGAGGACTGGAGAGGACCATGTGCTTCTGCACAGCAGTGGTCATTGGTTGTTCATTTTTTAGTTTTGGCGAGGAAGTTTATGTAAAGTAGGCTGGGATTTTTTATGTAAATACAGGTCAGCTGCGTGAAACATTGGTATGAAATACATTTAGTTTCCTTTCTGTGACGAAATGAAGCTTAATAGCATTTTATTCTTGCTATCCTATATTCCTGTCATAAGCGGTTTATTTATGTAGTCTGTGATGGAGTTGGTCTGGTGTATTGAATTAACTAGTGCCTCATTTTCATTAGTGTTTGACATTTTCTTTAGGTCAGAGAGTGCTATTTGAAAATATTGCCTCATTAGAGGAGCTCAGACTTGGACGATTGAGTCCTTTAAGTCAAATATTTGTTTATTTCCTTATATTTCCCTGTAAGTGAACTGTTTGTTTACTTCCTTTCTGGCAAAGCTAAAACAGTCTATGATTGAAATCACCAAACAATAAGCTTATAAAATCAAAATCCCAAACATATCAACTGGAAATTTTTTATACTTCAACTCATCTTATCCTCTTTCTCATTTCCTGTTTTCCTCTAACACCTGTATTAGTCATATGAGAATCTGTGAGAAAGGGAACTCTAAAAAGGCCATTTGTTTCCTGTGCAGCCTTTGGGCTTTTTTCTGTGAAATAAAGGAGTGATCTCGGCTCATCCTCTTCTCTCTCACATTTTAAGAGGCTGAGAGTACTGAGAGACTCCATTGGTAGGCAGATAAAATGGAGGTGCATTAGCTTGTTTCAGAAAGAGAGGTCGACCTTCCTTAGCCACAAAAGACTATTAATGGGCACATGCACACCAGACATTGATATTCTGTTGATTTAAGGGGGTACATGAAGAAACCAAAGCTTATCCGGTGAACACTGTTTTGAGAGGGTTGAGGAATCAATGAAGTGTGAATTAGAAGTCTTTCTAGGCCATACAGAATCGATGCAATTTTATATCAGCAATTATATAATACACACACAGACACAGTGCTTGAAACAATGTCTTTCTCCTTTTTTGTGTCGAAAAGATGAGATTAGATATTCTTTTTAAAAAAACTTGGAATGTCATGAGGGTCATGAGAGACACTGTTGCGTTTTATTTTTTTCCTGAAGGCGTTTATTTTTTGGCACCCAAAATGCTCATGATTTAATTTAAGACTAATTCTAATTTCTAATTCCTGTAAATTGGCTACATTTTATACAGTGTAACATTTAATTTTTCTCTGAAGTTCTTTTAATAATGCACCCAAAACAGTCATGATCTAGTTTTCTCTGACCATTTGTTTTTTGAGTGAATTATTCCTGTAAATTGGCCATATTTTACATTTTTATAGTATTTTATTTTTTCCAAAAGTTTTTTTTTTTTTTTTTCTGCACCCTAAATGGACATGATTTTGTTTATATCGCCATGTTTGCCCTCTCTTTACTTCTTAGAATTAAACATTTAGAATTTTTTATGAAGTTCATTGTGATTTAAATAACCTCTGGCTGTAACGTCACAACCATGAATATTGTTTTTTTTTTTTATGTTTAATTTCCATGAGTGGTCTGGGTGGGCTTGGGAGGAAGTTTTGCATCTTGTCTGAATGTCTGCATAGTATATCAAATCCATGTCATATATGGATAGTATACCATAGTAGTATGCCATTTCCATACCATATCAGTATATCAAATGCCAAATCCTGTTTTCCATGATGTACTCAGTGATTTAGCAGTGTCACAGAACATCATTGCCCTTCTCTTCATTATCCTGTTTTGCTCAGCAAGATTCCGGTTGGGCTGCAAGTTGACTAGACCTACAACAAAGGAAGATAATGAGCGTACTGCTCTCACTCCTTATTGCACTCTAAAGCAGCTTTATGGCTTGAGAAAATTGTTCCAATTTCACTAATAAGGTTTTGCCAGCACAGTTAAGACTGAGTGGGTGAGACTCCGGCCTCTCTGGATGTCTCAGCTCCTTTATTTCCTCATCCGCCTCTCTTTTTACCTTTTGGTTGAGAGATCAACTGCTGCAAACTTTTATGTGGAATTCATTAAGAATGAATTTGAGCTTGCTTATAGTGTTGTGAATTAGCACTTGCTCTGTTCGTAGCTTTATCACCCGATTCATAGGTAAAATGGGAAACATTGCTAAAAATCTGTGCCGAATGCAATTTGCATCTTGCTATTCCCCGTGTTGCAAGTGGAGTAATGTGATCTGGCAGACTTGACTGAGACTGCACAGCATTACTCCATCACTGTGATCCAGACACCTGAATCAGCTCTTTAAAATGCTAAGTGCGCTCGACTACATTATCTGGATGGCAGTGTGACCAGCAGAAAATGTACACAACCATGTCTTCTAATAAAATTGTTAAATGCTGCACTGACTAAAGCACATCTTAAAGGAGACATGTTTGTACTGAACAAAATAACATTGACTTCATTGACTTCAACTAGTAAATAACGCCTGGTAAAGCTGGATTGCAGTGTTTGGTAAATAAGATGCCTTTTTTGCACTAAAATGTCACAATTGGTTGGTTATTTTTTTCCCCAAAGTTGTCTCTTATGCTCACCAAGGCTGAATTTTTTTGATCAAAAAACTGTAAAAACATTAAAAAAAAATCACTGTTTTCTATTTTAATATATTTTTTACATACAAATTATTTCTGGTGATGCAAAGCTGAATTTTCATTTTTCAGTCTTCAGTGTCACATGATCCTTCACAAATCATTCTAATATACTGATTTGGTGCTCTAGAAACATTTATTATCAATATTACAAAAAGAAAAATATATATGTAGCCTTATAAATGTTTTACTGGTACTTTTGATCAATTTAATATAATTGTTGAATAAAAACTTTTGAACTGTAGTATTTATTGCTTACTTATGTATTGATGCAAGGTTTGCCACATTGCCTTAAGAATACCTACTAAATTTGCTGTTAGCCATACCTGGTTAAAACCTTATAAATAACTGTAAATAAATGTAACCTCATTCCTGAAACCAACACCAGAGGTGCTGTAGCCGAACAAATCTACTTAACCTTACCCACAGTTAGGCTGATGATACATGGCACAGTTTTTTGAGCAATTTTTGCCGGGCAGTGTTGCTTGGGCACTTTCCCATTGAGAATGGGTAACGCATTTCTATCTGGATATTTTAGGTCAGTCGTGGGCTCTGTGTCTCACCTGGTTGCCCGTTGATGGCAACATTGCTCAAAAAGTTGCCCAGTGTATCATCAGCCATATGGGTTATGGTTTGACCACCCTAATTTCTGTTTGCAGCTGTAACTCTGGGAAAGCAGAAAATCAAATTGACTCGAGTTGCTTGGGTTGACATCAAGTGTGTCTAATTACTAATTTGTCAATTAGCTGATAATTTTATTTGAAGTGCCTTATGGTATCCAAACTGGTCCCCCTGGTGCAAACCTGAGGTTTATTGCCTTACATAAGGGCATAATAGTGATTGTAAAGTCCATGTTGGGGGTTTGAACTTATAACCTTACAAATACAGTACCAGTTTGTTGTTAAAGTATGTAGTCACCATACCAATAGAACTCAATAGCACATAAAAAGAGCTTTTTTCTCCACTAATGTTCTCAACAAATGGCCTTCCATTGCTAAATAAAGCCACACAATTACACAGGTTGTTGCACACATACAGGTTTAATTGGTTATCTTTGCAGTAGTGTCATAGTGACCTAGAATTCTCAGAACTCATCGTACTTTGTATTGCACACATGGTTCAATGATGGTTGAATTATGTTATGGAAAGAAAAGACAATGGAGTTGAACATACAAGCCTGCATTGCAAAATACAGCCTTGTCTTTTTGTTACCATTGCAATCGTTTAAAGGGTTGTTCAGGATATACTTAGAAAATCTTTGCCTGTAGGGTTTCTTAGCCATTTATTAATTTAAGCAAACAAATCATGTGCAAGTCTTCCAGATATCAGTGTAATTTAATTATGCATTCATTCGTAAACATCTGCTTTGAATCAGGTGTCACTTCTTCCATTGTTTTGATCACAGATCCCATCTACTTCTGGCAGCAAACAGAAGAGGATGTGACCGTGAATGTGCGGTTACCTGAAGGCACCACCAAAGATGACATCCGATTCAAGCTCACTGTGGACTGCCTACGTGTTGGAGTAGGGGATCATGCACCGCTGCTGGATGGGCAGCTGTTCGCTCCTGTAGATCCTGAGGCCAGCATCTGGACCATTAAAGATGACAAAAGGTGAAAAGATATACAGTAGGTGGAAGTTAGAATTACAAAGGAATAGAATTTACCACCTTATGGTGGTTTTTTCCCCCCCTAAAATTTCATTGTAGTTTACTCACCCTGATCTTGTTCGGAACCTATGACTTTATTTGTAGTACACAAAAAGGAGATGTTTTGCACAATGTCTAGGCAAAGGGTGATTTATAATGTCCAAAAAGTACACCAAAATGAAAAAAAAAAATTTTAGATCAAAAAAGCTCCACTGCAGTTCTCATATCCACAATAACGTTTTTAAAGGGGTGGTTTACTGCTTTTTTTTCTTTGCTTGATTGTGTTTATGGGGTGCAATATAACATGTCTTCGTGTTTCGTTTGTTAAAAAACGCCTTATTTTTCATATATTTCACCTTTATTGTAAGCCGCTTTCTCCTCTGTCATTTGAACGACCGGTTGACTTCCTGATTCTCTGAAACCACTCCCTCAGAAACAGGCGATAGGCTCAGATTGGTTAGTTTGGCCGGTGTGTTGTGATTGGCTAAATGCGTACTGCACATTGTCCGGAAACTTCACGCCCATTACCTTCACAGGCGACAGTTGCATGTGCTCCGGTCAAATGTAAATAATGGTGTCAATATTGCCGTATCAGTTTGAGCCAGAATCAGACCCAGAAAGCGGTAATGAAGAGAGTCAAGCAGAACTTCCGCAAGCACGGCTCTTACAAACATTTGTGAATGGAAGTTTGCTGTTGTGATTACATATATTTTTTTGAAGTTTGTACACGTTTGTCTTATACACACAAAATAGCATCGAACTAACTGGTTACTAACCAACCAAACCGTGTTGGCTTGTGTTTACGCTCTTGATCAAATTGAAAATTTAAGTCATAAAGTATACATGGAAAATACATTTACAAAATTAGTACATAATTAAAAATTCGGATCCAAAATGTTTGTACGCGTTTGTCAAAGACACACAAAATAGCATTTAACGAACTGGCTACTAAAGCCAGTGTTGGCATTTGTTTACGACCTTGATGAAACTAAAACATTACGTCTGAAATTATACATGCAAATACATTTAAAATGATGAAATCTTACTTGCAGGTTGTGGCCCAACAACAACTGCTCCATGTTTTAGTAATAGTTTCTGTGTGAATCCGGCATTGAACTCGTATAGATTCTGGAAGCTGTCTTCGTAAAATGTGCAGCACAGAGAGCTAAATTAGGATTGTAATTGTCAGGAACATAATCAAACATAAATTTTAACCGTTGTTGACGAACTACAGCATCCGTAGGAAGCCCGAACACAGAAGACCTGACAGCTGGGTGAAAATAACACCGTTTCGACGGCACGGCTAACTCTCCACTATAACTCTTCCTCTTCGACAAAGCCGCAGAACATGGCCTTGCCCCCTTTTTTGCATGTTCCGGAGGGAGGGGTTGATGGGTTTATTTCGTATGCAACCCAGGAAGTATCTCGTTGTAGTCCCATATGAGTCGTTTTTGTAGGCATTAAACTTCCTGATTTTTAAAAGACGATATCTCCGCTTACATTGAACTTTCAGCGCTGCAACTTTGCAGATACTGTTCATGCACCAACAGCAACATTACACACTATTTAAAATGAAAAAAGTGAAATCGCAGTAAACCACCCCTTTAAAGGAACACTCCACTTTTTTTGGAAATAGGCTCATTCTCCAACTCCCCCAGAGTTAATAAGTTGAGTTTTACCGTTTTTGAATCCATTCAGCCGATCTCCGGATCTGGCGATAGCACTTTTAGCATAGCTTAGCATAGATCATTGAATCCTATTAGACCAGTAGCATCGCGTTCAAAAACGATCAAAGAGTTTCGATAGTTTTCCTATTTAAAACTTGACTCTTCTGTAGTTATATCTTGTACTAAGACCGGCGGGAAATGAAAAGTTGCGATTTTCTAGTCCTATTTGGCTAGGAACTATACTCTCATTCCGGTGTAATAATCAAGGAACTTTGCTGCCGTAACATGGCCGCAGCAGGCGCAGTGATATTACGCAGCGCCTGAAAGTAGTCCCCAGCTAGGTAACTAGTTATAATATAGCTGGGGACTACTTTCAGGTGCGAATAGGCGGAGAATGAGCCTATTTCCAAAAAAAGTGGAGTGTTCCTTTAAGTAAAAATGCTGATATTGGAATTTGGTAAGGAGCCCCACATGACATGCATGAAAGAAACAGATATTGTGGCCATGAATTAAGAATTACAGTGCAAAATGTATTGATTTGTGTCCATTTTTTATCAATGTGGTCCCCCATTTTACTTTTAAATAATTGTCATGTTTTATTAGTTAGTGAGTCTCTCATTTTATGAAAGCTATGTCATTGTTTCCATTATTTAATGTAACTAAAACGAGGGAACAAATTAAATGTTAAATTAAAACTAAAAACTTTTTCATGAAGTCTAGTTCGCAGTTCAAACAAAAATCTGAACTACTGGCTTGATTGGACAAAATCCTTAATCCGTTATATGGACCACAAAACATTTTATCTTACCACTATGAGTTCTCCTAAATAAGAGTTTTCTCTTAAAACCTATTCACAAAGCTGCTGAGACTAATTTTTACTAAGGAATAGAGAGAAGTCTTAAGCTAAGAGTAAGGGCGGTGTTGACTTTGTTGCTATGGATCATGTCAGCATGCTTACTAACTATGCACACAGTGATTGGCTGAGAGGGGAGGGGAGGGCCTCTGTCAGAGATTTATTCAAAGAAATATTGTAGAGCGCGATATTATTTTGCCATATTCATATAAAGGTTTAAAAATAAAAATGTTGCCACATTCCAAAAAAGATTTTATATGTTAATTGTCAGCCTCTTACATGTGTGCTTCTAGTAAACAATTAGCGGATATGCATATAAACAGCCATTTAATTAACAGAGTAGAATAATCCTGACTGATAGTGAGACATGCAAACGTAAAAGAAAACCAAACTGGACACAAAAACATTTGTTACTTCTTGCACAACTGGTTAATGAAAACAAGGATATAATCAAAGGTAAATTTGGAGTAGGGATAACCTCCAAAACCAAAGGCGATACATTTTTTTTTTTTTTTTTCGATACAAGCTCATTATTGTCAAATGTTTCTAAAATGTTTATATTCAAAGTTGTGATTTGGTCTTAGTGACTTAGTTAGGAGTCCTCTTCACTACTCCTGTCCTGACGTTTCACAGATTTAGGAGCTAGTTTTAGCACTAAAACACTTTGTGAAATACTCTAGAAGTCCTAAATTTAAGACTGACACACCCATTATTTTTAAGATTTTCTCCTTAATCAGCAAGTTATGAGCTACTTGTACAGGCCCAGATTTATGTGCTTATTTGGAGCTGGGCAGTTTTTGGTCTCTATATGGCAAGGAGCAGACTGGAAATTCTGTTAAACATCTTATTTTGTGTTTTGCTGAAGAAAAAGTCATATGGTTTTGGAACACGACGAAGGTGAGTAAATAATGACAGAATTTTCTTGAAAGTTCAACAGCGTGTTCAACCGTTTTTTTAAATGTAAATAAAGCTTAAGAACTGTTGTTGTTCCACATTATGTCTTGGCAAAGACTTAATATATTGTGTATATGCACAAGAGGATTTTGGCAAACACTGAGCCGAGGCAACGCATATGGAGAACAACCGCCTACAGTGTTGTATGTTTATGAGAGGTGCAAGTTGCCACTGTGCCTCCGTACACATTCATCTCACGGGTCGGTTTTACAAAGTAGTCATTTCTCAGAAACATGATTAGAGCATTAGTTGTTCATCTGATTTGAATTTCCACATCCTTTCCTTCATCCGCTGTTCATTCCTCTTTCTAATAAACATCACCTCACGTCTCGTTCACTCACCACCTCCTCCTGAGACGCAAACAACCCTTCCCTCTGCATTGTTCTCAGTCCTCTCGTCTGTGTTTCCAGATCCTTGATTTTAATAAGAGGCCCCTGATGGCCCCTCTTGTGCTCTTGAGTGTGTGAGCCAGATGCTCTCTGAGTTCGGATTTGAGTGTTTATACTTGTGTTTATGTTTTCTGTCTGTTGTTTTTGCAGTCAGTGTAACTGTCATTTGCATTTGTATGGGAACCCAAAACGGTCCTCATTATGAGGCATATACAATATAATGGAATATATATAAAAGGAATTGTTTTTATCAGATGCAATCAAATAGATTGGAAATGTTCCATCCTTAATAGTACTTACTTGTACACAGAGTTCAAAGGGAAAACAGAATTAATTTTGATTAAGTCCTTTATTTATAACAGAACTGTCAGCACCATAAAGCAAAATGTGATTTTATTCAGTGATCTGTGTGATGGGAAATCATTTGAACTTTATCCAGAAGTGCCAAGGAGGTTTACATGATATCCTTGTGATACTAAAATTGTGTTTGGTCAGGTTTTTTTAATTATTACTTAAGAGTTTTTGTTTGTGTAGTTTGGAGGTCTGTCTACAGAAGCGAAGTGAAGGGCCGCTGTGGTCTGAGGTGGTTCTTGGGAACCGGAGGGGAGAATATCTAGTGAGTGATGAACAAAAATCACAGCTTCAACAGAGACTCTCGTATCTCACTTCTGAAGACCTGGTCAGTTTCTTTCACTAACTTTTGGGGATTAAAAAACACTATTTACTTGTTTGTTTTTTGTTTTGTTTTTTTAAGCTGTGGGTCTTAATTTTTTTGGAAAACTTATAAAAATAATTTTCACACAATGTATGTTTATTTCACATTCTTTTTTGATTATCATAGTTTTAAATGTGATCATTCATATTTTTATGATGGATTTTCATTGTTTAGAATTTAATGTTTAGGAAAAGAATAATTTTTTTTATACATAAAAGATATTTAAAACGTAGCAAAGAAATGCACTGAAAAAAGTTTCTAAATTGTTAGTATTTGTTTCCTATTTGTCTTCATAGAATCCAAACCCAGAGAAGGAAAAGCCCCCTTGCAACGCCCAGGAACTGGAGGACTGTGACATGTTTCCGGAGGATAGCTCTACATTGATGCGCTTTGATGGTGCCACTCTGAAGCCCACCCATGTGGTAAGGCCATAGAAATACAATAGGCTGGACGGGGCTTCAAAGTCCAGGGGTCCGTTCTTCGTATGTTGCTTATTACATATGAGATGATTTGAAAGATGCCAGATCTTCTAATCCTGATAACTGATCTCTGGCTAATTTGGTTCTTCAAACGAATTTGCGTATTAGATTAAAATATCTGGATTAAGTTGTCTAAGATTACTTCACGTTCTCGTGTTCCCTGAAAAGGGCAGATGTATCGATACTCGAAACCGCAAATCTGCGATCAGCAATGCAGCGATTGGCTGGCGGCAAGACAGCAACGTAATGACATCATATCATTAAAAAAGACACCTGACGAAAAAGTTGACAAATTTCAATACCTTTATAAGGAAACAGCCAAACGAACAAAACTACATAAATGTTATAGGATAATAGATAAATTAAATGTGCACTGTTTTTAATTTATTTATAATTCATGATTCATACATGATTTCTAGTATTTGTACAGGCTTTATATTTTTATTTCAATATTGTAATTAGCAATTCATTTAATTTTATCTTTGAAGCAGATTTATGACACTTATGTGACAGCATTAAAGTTTCTTAGAGATCAAGTTATGTGCATCTCCTGCGCTCCATCAAGCCACTCCCATAATAGCTGTCACCACTCAAATTAATGCACGACTCAGATTAACTGTATAGCATGTGTGTAAGACTCCAATATAAGTACAAAGTAATTATTTCATCACTAATAAATCTTTCAATGAGTTAAACTGGCTGTCTCTATAGTATTATAGACTACACAACATTGTTATAACATTTTCAAATAAATTTTTTAATTATTATTATTTTAAATTATTGTCCTTGGATCAGTAGGATACTCTTGTAATAAAGTAACGGTGGCTGGGACATATTTTAAACATCAGTTCTGCTTAAAAAGTTGCGATCTAATCCTGTTTACATGAAATAAGCCTGCTCCTGAGCAGGTTTAAGTTTACGGACCTGTTGCTATGACAGCAAGTCTGGGATGAGCTTCAAAGAACCAAATGATCCAAGATAAAGCGAAATCGTCAACAATCAAATCCAGCTAACTGAGTTAGCGACGTACAAAGAACGGGCCCCAGATGTTGTCTGCAGTTGGTTAGATATATTTCACGTTGTCATTATTTAGGTGTAAATTATTGTCCAGACCATGTTTGAACTACTGTAAACCAGTAATATACAAAAACAACAAACACCATTTAATGTACATGTTTAGATTTTTGGTTTCCAAATTTATGTTTGAAAAGTATAGCATTTAATGAACATATTTTAAAATTAAGCCTATTTTGAGCATTAAAGATCTTTGCATTGATATATTCATGAGATGGTTCTACCCAACAAGATTGGTTTAAAAAAACTTGACCTGATGTGATCTTAAAGATTTCATAGCTGTCGGATCAGTGTTTGAATTCCTATTGACCTAATGCAACCATTATCTTGTTGAAGTTCCCATAAGAGGCTCAGGATCTGTGCTGTTATGTTGAGATGTAATACATCTTGAAATAAGCTGTGCTGTAAGAGTGTGAGTGCAGAAGCACAATATTGATTTTTCTCTTGCTGCGAGTAACATTCCTGCACTTGATGGTTCGGCACAATCTAGCACTGACTCGGTCTTTGACATGCAATCAAATGATCAGTCACCTAAACGTGAAGTGGCTGAACGCGAAGTCAGTAACATGATTGATTTTAACTTTCATGCCAGAAATCTCAGTGTTTAATTGCAAGAAATAAAGTCCTCAAATAGTGGCTTTTATTAAAGGTGCAGCTGTGCTAATCAAGTCATTTCTCTATATTCATTTAGTATATACTGTACCTATTCGTACAAGACAGAATTAAAGCTTAATTACACCTGATTATGAATAGCTCTTAGCTTATGAAATGCAGAAGTTCTTTAATACATAATCTAGTACAGTGGTTCTCACTTCCAGTCCTGGGGGCCCCCTGCTCTGCACATTTTGCATCTCTCCCTTATTTAATACACCTGATTGAGATCATCAGCTCGTTAGGAGAAAGAGCCATGAACTGAAATAATGAGCTGATGATCTCAATCAGGTGTGTTAAGTAAGGGAGACATGCAAAATGTGCAGAGCAGGGCCCCCCCTGGACTGGAATTGAGAACCACTGATCTAGTATATAGTAGGAGAGTTAATGGCATGAATTATTTTGAGAAACCTGCATGCATACATAAATTAATATTTAAATTATATATAAATAGATATTGTCTAGTTCACCCAAAAATGAAAATTCTGTCATTTACTCATGCTCATGTCCTTTCTCTCTTTATTTGGCGGAACATAAAAGAAAATATTTTGAAAAATGTTTGTAACCAAATTCCATTGTATAGAAAAAAATACTAAGACAATTCTCAAATGATCTTTTTTTAATGTTCTGCAGAAGAAAGAATGTTATACAGGTTTGAAATGACACGAGGAGGAAGGCTAACAGAATTTTCATTTTTGGGTGAACTATCCCTTTAATACCCATTTAAAACCCATAACTCTAATGCCATTACTTATACAACTGTAATTTTAAATGTAAATGCATTCATGCTAATTCTGAGCTGCAATAAACGGGCTGTAAATGGATCTAAATATTCAAATGTATCTAAATATTTCAGATGCAGCTTGTTCTAATATTTCTAATCTCACAGGATTATTTATATACATCCATAAATTAGTGACAAACAGTGGAGGATAATGTATCACTCACAGCTGACATGTTAATATTGAACCCTATGGAAGGCTATGTTAAATTATCATTTGTCTGATCTTCTGTCTTTCATTTATAGTAGGTATATTATTTCTGGTGAAGCAAAGATAATAAGTGGTTGCAAATCCAGTTAACACTTAAAGTACACAGGGCAATCATTTGATACCATTTACATTTATTCATTTGGCAGAAACTTTAATTCAAAGCATTTTATTCTGCATTTATTATTAGTAGTAATAATAGTAGTAGTAGTAACAACAACAACAATAAGAAATAATCAATCAGTCATCATCATTATCATTACATGGCTTTTAATTTGCTTTTCATTTTTGTCTGTACATGCAGTACATTTTGTAAAGGCTTTCAGACTTTTTTCTTTTTCCATAGAATAAAATTCCAGGTAGAATCGTCCCCCCCATCATTTCCTCTCTTCCTCTCACTTCTAAATCACTTAGATTGATGCAGCGAAACGCACTGACCTTTTTCTGAGTGCACTTGCTCACAGATTGTAAAGCCGCCTCTCTCCTGGTTCTGAGGAGAGCCTTTCCCATGTCGACCACTTCAGAGATTTCAGATTGCATGTTTGTGTCCCTCAGCTGGGTGCTGGAGCAGACCTGAAAGAACTTGTATTTCTTTGTGTTCCTGTAGACTGGCACCTCTCCTTTGAGAGACACACTCGTCTTTCAACTCGAAGCCACGGCGGCAATGAGTGAAGGAGACGGTTGACATTTACTGTATATGTGAATGATGTGTATCTCAAGAGCTCCTCAAAGTGATTTTCCGTTAAATATAGACAGTATAATGTTGGAGATGTGGTGATGGTTGGTTATTTTAATATTTGTTGCCATGAGATCTGTAGTAATGCATTGCTCAAATGCTACTTTTGTTGTTGACATGATTAAATGAAGAATTAACCCTTCAGATGTCACTTGAATTCATGGGGCTCAGGGATTTTTTTTCATTTTTTAAAACCTGCTTGGCTTTCCTCTGTGGACAAAAAAGAAGACCAGGATTATTATGCTTCTAAATGCTAAATCGCTAGAAAACTATCTGAAATAAAATAAACATTAACTGAAATAAGATAAAATATATAAAAAAATAAATTTTTACTTGGTTAAACCTGAAGTACAGAAATTACTAAAACTGAAATAAAAATTTATAAAAACTGCATAGACATTTAAAAAAAAAAAAAAAAAAAAAGGCAAAAAAACCCCCCAATCAAAATGACTAAAAAGTACTAAAATTAAAATAATTAAATATCTAACTAAAATTAATAAATAACCATATCCAATTAAAAGTGAAAATATAAAAATAACTATATTATTATAATTAGTACAATAATATTATAGTATCTAAATTATATTAAAATAACATCATTCATGGTGTGTGTGTTCATCTACACTAATTTTTACACCAAGGTAAGGATATCTACTGTAGCTGGCTGAAAAAGTGTTTTTTTTTTTTTTTTTTTTTGGTGGGGGTCAGTGAAAATGTTGGCATGCCAAGTAAAAATCGGAAACTGCAGGCCAGCAGGAAAAATACCTTATTGTTGAGCTCTTCACAACTCTGGTGTTCATGAATTAAACATGAGACTGTGTGAAGTTCTGGCACAGCCAGGTGCCCATTTGTGGAGAGCCATGAACATTTCGATCTCTCAGTGAGAGACCAAACAGTAGCAAGTGTAACTCTGAACATAATGAAACAAAGGTTTTAAGGGCCTTTATTTTAAGATGTTTCATTATCAGTCCTCCTGTTCTCTTTGTGTGCTCCTGTTGACACCATAATGGGGTCAGTTACATTCGCTCTCATAAACAATACAGAGACACGTTTCAAAATCCCCTCATAATTACAGTCTAGAGAAGTTGGCTTTGTGTGCAAGTTTTTTTTTTTTTGTTGTTGTTTGTTTTTTTTTTTTCAGTGAAAATGAGTGGTGACAGTATATAACTGGGCTGTAATTGCCTCAGGAGAACGTTTAGGCTCTGTTTGCAGAGGTTGTTCAAAAAAGTAGAGTCCTAATTGTCCAAATTTTTGCAGTATTGGGTGTATCCTTCCTGAATAAAGCAATTCTACAATAATTTGAGCATGCTCACGGGAAAAACAGAGAAATGTTGGCTATAAATATAGATAGTTTCATTCACTACTAAGAAGTATCACTAAAAAATACTCCAGTCTAATTATAGTGAAAATATTCCATTTATTTTTATGTCTATTATTTGTTAGGTTGGCAGCATCGTAATTTTAAAGCATTCAATTCTGGAATCATTTGGAGCTACTGGTGTTTGTAGTCCTAAAACCAAGAAGTAAAATTTAGTTTTATTTATTTATTTATTTATTTTTGAGTATATAATGAATAAGATCTGTGGTTAACATATACTTTTTGTATGTAATGATTTCATATGTGCTGCATTTATTTTTAAAAATACAGTAAAAATAGTAATATTGAAATACCATTTAAATGAACTTTTTTGTATTTTAATATATTTTAAAAATGTAATTTATTCTTGTGATGACAAATCGGATTTTTAGCACCCATAGCTCTAGTCTTCAGTATCACATGATTCCTCACAAATCATTAAAATATGCTCATTTGCTGCTTAATAAACTTTTTTGTTAATCAGTGTTGAAAACATTATGCTGCTTAATATTTTTGTGGAAACCATTCTTTTTTTTGTTTTTGAGATTTTTTGATGAATAGAATGTTAAAAGAACAGCATTTATTTGAAATGGAGATCTTTTGCAACATGACAAATGTCTGTCATTATTAATGTCAGTCTTGATCAATTCATTGCATCCTTGCTGGTTAAAGTGCCCCTATTATGGGTTATGAAAGGTTCATATTTTGGTTTTGGGAGTCCCCAACAACAGGTTGACATGCATGCAAGGTCAAAAAAACACTTTCATTATCTTTAAATATGAATTTATTTTTTCCTTTTTTGCTCATGGCTCCCAAAACAGTTCCTTCAACGATTCATTTTTCCAAACCCCTCCTTTGCATGATTATATTTTGCGGTGATTGGTCTGATGACCCAGTCTGTTGTGATTGGTCTTCTGCGTGCAGCACATGTCAATAACGGAATGCCCATCGCCACTTAGCCCACAGCTCGGTGGTAAACACCCAAACAGCCATGGTATATGCGTTAGCCCAATGCAGAAACACATTGATAAAGCACTGCAGTTTGTACACCAATGTTTTGCTCTATTCTTTATCAGAACTCCAAATAATAACAATGACAAACATTCACTATTCATCGACACATTTCTAGACGATTGCGAGCGAACAGATATTTCTGTTAGCCGGTTAGACAGAGACCTACAAGCTGCACGGAGCGAACACAACACACACAACTAAATACGTATTTTGCATGCTACAGTACAGAGTACATTACAGCAACAGTTTTTAAAAGAATTACTCCACTTTCAGAATAAAAATTTCCTGATAATTTACTCACCCCCATGTCATCCAAGATGTTCATGTCTCGCTTTCTTCAGTCACAAAGAATTTATCAGAATTTATAACTTATCTAGCGAAACCATCTGTAATTTTCTTTAAAAAAAAAAACTTTTATACACTTTTTAACCTCAAATGCTCGTCTTGTCAAGCTCTGCGAGGCGCATGCGTACTTTGTCTGTGTACAACGGTTCAAGACAGGGTATATCTAAAAATGTCTCCGTTTACTATCGTAACCTCGGTTCCCTGAGAGCGGGAATGAGAAATTACGGAGAAATTCTTTACAACCTTTCCTGAAGGTCCAAATGACTGGCCAATTATCGCGAAGTATGCAAATTGCATGCAAATACTGACGAGCACAAGAGGCAGTATAAATGCGGTGCCCGCGACAATTACGTCAGAATCGGATACTGAACACCGCTTAGCTAGTCGAGCAGCGAGCACGGCAACCTCTGTGCTCTCTCGTTCTTGCTCTCAGGGAACCAAGGTTACGATAGTAACCCTCTCAAGCTTTCATGAGACATCACAGAGAAATTCTCCGTTATAGGAATGATATTCAGTCCCGTCAAGAGAGCGGCTATGAGCAGCCTGCTGTACAGGTTACACACTCAGTGAAGATAGAATAACACACACACACACAATTCCCACCAAAAGCGATACTTGTTAGGTGGGCTCGCAGTTGATAGGTGGAGGTAAGCCAATGAGCGTCTAAACCCCAGGTATACAAAATTTGCATATCTGGTCAGTAATAACATAGTCTGCACTGAGAACAGGGCAGAACAGACGTAACAACAGCACTGTAAGGGGCTGCACAGAGATAACTGTGTTTAAGTAGCATAAAACACAACATGATAATGGTAGCACTAGTGAATCAGACAGGAATAACAGGAAGCTGCACTGAGTACAGGGCAGACAACAACAGTAGCATAGAGGGCTATGCAGAGTAATTACTATGCTAGGCAGCAACACACATGAATAGAGGTAGCAAAACATGAATCAGTCACTCACCGACAGCACTTGGGAGGCTAAGGACTGAACGTGCAGCTTGTAAAACCTGGCAAAGGTATTCTGAGAAGACCAGCTGGCTGCAAAGCATATATCCTGAATAGACATACCTCTCGACCATGCCCAGGAGGAGGCGATAGCCCTTGTTGAGTGGGCCCTTATATGCAAAGGGAATTCCAAACCTCGGCTTGTATAAGCAGCCGTGATGGCGTCCACAATCCAGTGGGAAAGCCTCTGTCTTAACACGGCCCGAGCCTTCGCACAACCACCGTAGCACACGGAAAGCTGGTCAGATTGCCAAAAGCTGGCCGAATGGTCAATGTTCTCAAAGCCCTGACAGGGCACACCGAAGACTGAGCACCCGCATCACGCAAGGTCGATGAGCTAAGAACACCGCTTCGAGCTCCAAGCGGTTTATGTGCCACTGGCTCTGAGGTTCTGACCACAGCCTCGAAGCCGGCCTGCCTTCGCACACTGCTCCCCAGTCACGAGTCGATGCGTCCGTCGTGACCATAACAGGCGACGTCACCAAACCCAGAGGAACTCCCCAGCTGAAGAGATCTGGGTTGCGCCACGGCCTCAGAGCTTCGATTAAGCCGCAGGAGATTGTTATGCTCAGATGGCCCGAAGTCCACGCCGTCCAAGGGACTCGAGATTTCAGCCATAACTGCAGCGGGCGCATGTGTAATAAGCCCAGATGACATACCACTGAAGCAGACGCCATGAGTCCCAGCAGCCTCTGAAATTCCTTCAAGTGAACAGAGCTGCCCAGTCTGAAATGGTGCAAGGAAGACAAAATGGCCACCGTGCGCTCCTGAGCGAGGCGGGCTCGCATCTCCACCGAGTTGAAGCACACCCCCAGATATGTTATAGCCTGACTCTGGGTGAGAATGCTCTTCTGCATGTTGACACACAGCCCTAGGGACTCCAAGTGACGAAGCAGCGTGTCTATATGGCTGAGTAGCGTGTCCCGGGACTGAGCTAAAATCAGCCAATCGTCCAAATAGTTGAGAACGCGCATCCCGCTCGCTCTGATGGGGGAAAGTGCTGCATCCATGCATTTCGAAAAAGTGCATGGGGCCAAAGCCAGCCCGAACGGGAGAACAGAGTATTGTTACACTGTGCCCTCGAAAGCAAACCTCAGAAAGTGTCTGTGATACGGTGCTATCTGAATGTGAAAGTATGCGTCCTTTAAGTCCACGGACGCAAACCAGTCCCCTGGGCAAATTTGCGCCAGGATCTGTTTCAGCATTATCATCCTGAACGGACGCTTGCAAAGCGCTCTGTTGATGGGCCTGAGATTTAGAATCGCCTGAGAAATAGCGGCTGTAGAAACCGCTCTCCAGCTCGCTCGGCAGGACTCGCTCTACCGCCCCTTTCTTGAGCAGACCGCAATACCTCTTGTCTCAGAACCGGGGCATTTCAAGGTAATGTTAGAGACTGCACCACGCCATTGAAACGGGGCGGCTCTATCACACCGAGTAGCCAACGCAAGATTCCCGGAATAAATTCCCACGTGCTCAGGAACCGCCTGCCCTGGGGTTATTCCTCCGTTGGGAAGAGCCAGGTCCCGACGAGGACCTGGATCTTGCCGTCTACTGCTGGAAAGCGTGCCTCGGCATGACGTGACTCATGGCTTTGCCGCACTTTTGAGCCTCCGCAAAGCGATCAATAATGGACTCCATGGCGTCACCAAAGAGGCCGGAGGGAGTCACAGGTCAGCCGGGTTTAGCCATAGGTGCCTCTGAAGGACGACCATAAAACCCATGGCCTTATCCACAGCCTGGGACGCTCGCTTCGTCGCCATCAGCTTGAATTCCGTCGGCGTGAGAGCTCCGCCCTCCGCAGCCTGTAGGAGCTTCGCCTGAAAAACCTGCAGCACCGCCATGGCGCGCAGCGCGGAAGCCGCCTCGCCATCTGAGGCATACACTTTATTAGCGAGGTGGGCGGTGGTCCTGCATGGCTTCGAGGGAAGGCTGATGTCCGAGCCTAGGGTCTTGGCTGTTGCAGGACACAGGTATGCAGCGATGGTCTCCTTGACGGGGGGAGAGCGCACATACCCGTGGGCCTCCGCCCCATCCACATGTAAAAAGATGGCCTGTGTGGCAGAGTGAACGCGTGCCGATTAGGGCACAGACCACGTTTTCACCAGCTGCTCATGTACGTCAGGGAAGATGAGGATAGACGCCCTCGAGTCAGCTTTTCGGGTGGACCTGAAATACCAGGAGTCGAGCTTACTCCTGGCAGGCTCTTCTGGAGGACTCCAGGTAAGCTCCAACTCCTGAACAGCCTTCGACAGAACCCTCATGAGCTCCTCTTGGAGGTCTGGGGGCCCCGTGCCGTCTGTCTGATCAGCCCAATCCTCCCTCTCCAAGGCCGACATGGACATCGAATCATCCCTCTCCTCCTGGCCAAAGGACACAAATTCCTCTGTTGGATGGAGGGCGGAAGCAGTCCTCAGGAAAGTAAACCGGGGAACAGGGCGACCGTTAGGTTTGGCGGAGCAGCAAGACGATGCTCCCGCCACCAGGAGAGGGGGGGGCCCACCAGCGGCATGCTGGCGGCAGTAGGCCTCATCCCAAATAGGCCACGAGCCATATTGCGGCAAGTTTGAAGCACACGGGCCGGCAGGTCTGCACAATATTTGCAGTCGGACTCGTCCAGCGCCGCCTTGGCATGGGCCAGGCCCAGGCAGGCGATGCAATGATCGTGTTGATCCGGCGGGTCTACTGGTCCCACACAGATCTTGCAAACTGTAGCCATAATGAATTCAGCAGGTGAAGTAGAAGATTCTGAAGTAATTGTCGCAGGCATGCATTTATACTGCCCTCTTCGTGACAATTGGCCAGTCGTTTGGACTGGCGTGAGCCAGTATAGGAAAGATTGGAAGGGAAGGAGTTCCCAAAAATCTTCTCTTAGTTTTCAAAAATCCATAATAGGGGCACTTTAAAGTATTGACTTCTTTAAAAAAAAAAAAAAAAAATGATGCCAAACTTTTGAATGAAAGTATAATATGTGTGTATACACTAACATTACAGTTTCCTGTTCATGCAGGAAATGTTCAAAACTTTTGATATCCAAATATTTACTGTAATGTAGCGTCACTCATTCTCTTTCTAAATTGATACATATTTTTGAGAAATCAAGTAATTAATTCTAAAAGACAGGTTTATAGAGGTGTTTTATGTCTATATGACGGTGGCAATTTTAAGATGCATTTAAGCATGTGAAGCTGTCATTAGTTGTGAAGAACGGCTGCTGCACACTGCTCTGAATTTAATACGCAGTTACCAGTGAGTAGAGCAAGATGAGATTTTGAAAATGGAATTTTTAAGGAGATGTTGGCAGCCGGCAATTCACGAAATGGATTTTAGGACAAGTGTAAAGTGCAGAGGTACAAAGACGTCACTGAGAAGTCATAACACTTCAGTAAAACATGAAAACGGTCGTGATTCATAAAAAGTAAGAGACATTTCACATCATGTCTGTGACGATAATGGCGGTTGACTTACAGCTGCACCCATCTTGCATTGCTGTTGTTTACTCTTGACGTTTCAATCCTGCTGTCGTTTCAGATGGGCGCCTCACAAATCAGCTCTCTTATGAGAATATGCATGGAGATCTTTTCCTTTCTCATTTCATATTCTGCTTGAGTGATGGCATAATAGGCAGACAGTACAATGAATAAAAAGAATTCAATATCCATTCATATCCATGATGTGAAATCTTAAAGAGGCAATCACATACACTCTCAGAAATGAAGGTACAAAAGCTGTCACTGGGACTGTACCTTTTCAAAAGGTACACTTTTGTACCTATTAGGTTCAAATATGTAAACTTTAAAATACTAATATGTACCTTTAAAGTACCAAAATGGACCCTTTAGGTACAAACATGTACCTTTTGTAAAGGTACTGCCCCAGTGACAGCTTTTGTACCTTTTTATTTCTGAGAGTGTAGAGAATAGTTTTTGTTTTTTTAAGATAAAGACCGAATTGGTGGTTTTTACTCTTTTTAAGATAATTTAAAATAATTAATTATCCAATTATCCAGACCAATTTATAAAAAGTCTAAAGTCTAATTATAATTGGAACTTAACTTTTGTTTTTATTTCCTTTTTAACTCTTTCTTTAAAAAAATACTTTTATAATGAAATACTTTCATTCAGCAAGGACATGCTCAATTAATCAAAACTGACAGTAGTAGTTTTTTTTTTTTTTTTTTTTTTTAATAAATACTGTTCATTTGAAATTTCTATTTATCAAAGATTCTGCAAAAAGATCATTTTCCACAACTGTTTTGGAAAAAATTAAAGACAATCAGCATATCAATGATTTTTGAAGGATCATGTGACACTAAAGACTAGAATAATGATTCTGAAAATTCAGATTCATCACAGGAATAAATTACATTTTAAAATGTTAAAATAGTAGGTTGTAAAATATTTAATTTCACAATATTACTGTGTTTACTGTATTTTTGGTAAAGGTGAGCAAAAAAACTGTTTTTTAAATGGATGTATGCTATGGTGTAGATTTTTGTAAATAATTTTTTTACATAATTTTGAATTATTTACATGCCTTTTCTTTAATTGTAGGTGAGCCTAGGAAGCCACCAGTTCCTTTTCTCTGTTCATATTGACCCCTCTGAGATGCCCGCTTTCAGCTTACGGCACGATGTTGATGCACTGCTCTGGCAGCCCCGTCCCAACCAGGACAACGGTGTATGGGAGCACATTTCAACATTTAACGCGCTCGGTAAGGCCAGTCATATGTGAATAATGTGAAATGTTAAACTTCCTTATCATAGTGTTTTTAACAACCTGAGGCAACCAGCTTTCTTTTTCTATCCTAGTCGTTAGGCTACGTCTACATTTATACAGATTTTGTTTCAAAATGCTCTTCATCCATTAGCGTTTTCCAAAAGTTTCTCATCCGCATTGAAAACGTTAAATTCTCCTTACTGCACATATGTAAAGCCCTCATAAAAGTTCACTGCAGCAATACAGTCAAAACAGACAAGTTTTCATGCAATTCTTCTGGCAGGATTTTATTTATGAAAATAACATCATTCACTAACGCATCCAGGTCACACTCACTCCTCATTATATGTTTGATCTATAAAATGCAAAACCTCATGTTTTGCAGCAGGATTCTGAGTACATTTTCTGTCATCTGTGCAGGACTGTAATATGGAGAGTATACAAAGTAACAAATCTTTAGCAACAGTATGAAAGGTAATAGCACATAACAGGCACAATACTGGTATAAACATAGCTACCTATGTGTCACATGACTAAAAATGCGTCATCGTTTTCACAGTCCACACTACAACAGTGTTTTCAAATGTATCCACTTTGGAGAGCATTTTCAAAAAGCTCTCTTTTACTTGACGAAAACACCGCATCAGTGTGGACAGAAGGCCAAAACGGAGAGAAAAAGAAAACATATTGGTGTAGACAAGGCCTTGCACCCCTTGTTTTGCACCCAGTTCTTCTTATACAGAAAGTCTTAATTCTTGTTTCTGTTTCAGGTTATGTTCAGGCTTCAAAACGCGATAAAAAGTTCGCAACCTGTGCACCCAACTTTTCCTACGCTGCTCTTTGCGAGTGCCTCAGGCGTGTGTTCATTTACCGTCAGCCCTCGCCGGTCGACACGGTGCTCTTCAACCGGAAGCAGGGTCGGCAGGTCGGGCAGGTTGCCAAACAACAGGTAGCCAACTTGGACACCAATGATCCTGTACTTGGCTTCAGGGCCACTAACGAAAGACTGTTCGTCCTGACTGCAAACAACCTGTTTGTGCTGAAAGTGAACAATTAAGTATTTTTTCTGGATGAGTTGACCCTTCTGCTCCAAGGTTGGTCCGGGGCTGTTTGAGGTCATTGTTGAACATTCAACTTATCCAGTATATGACGGTCATATTTCAAGACCAAGTTGGTATGAACTTCTCAAATGTATCTGCGTGTCTGTGTGTGTTAGTATTTGTCTTTATATGTAAAAAAATAAGCTTGAAACACGTTCATATGTCCTCAAGAGACACAATCTATAGCATGAATGTCACATTGCATTCCGTTAGAATGTAAAACTGATATATAAAATAAATAAGCATCTGTAAGACCCTGTCTGTTTTCCACGCTTAATGTTTTTTTGTTTTTTTTTTACATTTTGACCACAATCAGTGCAGAAGTTAGAAAATATTTTACATTGTTGAGCTCCTCGCAGACCATGACCCCATCAGAACAAACATGCGACCCTTTTTGACAAAGCAATTATTTCACCATGAGTCAGCAGTCAAAATCAACAGATACCAAATGCCATGAGATGGCATCAAAATTGGACAGGCAGCTGTGACGCATTTCAGAAAAATTGGCTATATGCTTATTTCATTAATTTGTATACAGTATATATTTATTCAGCATTTAATTTGATTATATATAGTATTAAGAATTATGAGATTATATTTATAAACACACACACTTCTACATACACCTGTTCAGCATTTTATTTGAGAAATTATTTATATATATATATATATATATATATACACATACACATACTGTACATATCAAATAAAATACTGAATAAATATGTAGAAACATTTTAATATTAATATACAATATTAATCACACATGTCAGTTCCTTGATTTCAAGGAAAGCTGTAAACTGAACAGCCAAGCAACATGTTCTTACAGTCTCTCGTGTTTTTCTTTGGTTTTGCAATTAATCTCCTTTATGTCTGTTCAGGCTATTGCACGCTTGTTTTTCACCCTGTGCGACGGCCCTTTCAAATATAATTTGTCAGGATCCATAGAGATGTGCCTGGGAGATAGATCTGTCTCAGCTGTTTTGTTTAGTGGGGTGAACCTTATTTGTTCAGGCCTCAGATTAAATCATGTGTTTGTGATTATATTAGCCTGTGATGTTTGGATTCATTATCTGCACCAGAATCACTGGACAGCTGAGAGGAAGATCTGTGAATTCTTCTAATGCTTGCGGAGATGTTGCTTTCTTACTGTGGTGTATATGGACAGTCATCATCAGGTGATGCTTTGACATGACTGAAGGCTGTTTGCAAACAGACTTTTAACAAGGAATAATTAACAACAGATTGATTGATTAATCAAAATTTCCAGTTTAAGGTTTTTTTTTATATTTTATTATTTTTATTTTTTTTTTGCATTCATGTACTATAGCTGTTTAAGCAATAATTTAGCTTCATTCTGAATTCATGTCAATTTCAAAAGCCAGTCAAGTCCTGATAATTAAAATCAAGTCCTGCCCTATATATTTTTTTTTTTTTGTGAATATACTGGTTCACTCAGAAATGTCATATTGTGTAAATCTAAAGGGTTACAAAAAGCAATTCATGTTTGACTTTAAATCACATTTTTGCAATTTTCTGTATTTAAGATTTCGAATTTGCCCACTTTCATTGTAGCTATTTAAATAAATAAAATGAGAAGGCATATGTAAATGTGACAACATATATGTTGGGCATTCGGAAATAATCTCTTTTTTTTTGTCAATTTGCAATAAAAATTAAAAATTATAACTACACTTGCTGTACATTTACAGACGTAATTGTAATATTATATTATATATTTTTATTATATATTGATAGCATTTGTTGATTGCATTTTACAGCATGTACAGTTGAAGGCAAACTGAAATGCTCACTTTAAACTGGGACTGCATCTGGATCTCAGAGACCATTATGGAAAATGCTTCAGTGTATTTGTGTCCTGTTAGCGTTTTCAAGGCACACTTGTGTGATTCAAAAGAATCTTTCTGTGGTAGAGATGAGATCTATCTTCTCAAGTGCCATTTTTATATGGGACCCATGAACCTCGTGAAAAAGATGTGACCATAGATCATGTCGACACAATAACAAGGATGTTTCATAAGAACGCAGTCTTATTCTCTTTACCATTTTCAGTCCTTCCTTTCATGGTTTTATTTTAGAAACTCCTTTTTCGTGAACAAAACAGCCACGGTCATTTAGAAGTAGACACTGACGTCACAAGACACTGGAAAACAGAAAAGCAGCCACTATAGAAACAGGAAATAGGCTACTACATTTGCTTAATGGAAACTATTCTCCAGAGCCCGTTTTGGAGGTCGCTGTCTTACTCAAAAGCATCTGTGCGCGCTGCACACCGCGATTGGCGCGAACTGAATTCATTAACAACTAAGCGAGTGAGCTTCTCTCTCAGGTCTTGATATATTTATACACCCCGGGAACGCCACATCAGCTTGTGTGCCCCTGTTTTCCCTCTTTGAATTCGGCACCTGTAGTATACAGATACGCTTTGAGTGCGCATCTCTCTTCATTTATTATTACCGAACAATCCTGAAGGATTAAACTTTCGTCTGGAAAGTCGCACGAGGTAGATGCGTCTCATGCGGAAAGTGCGTTAGTATTCTAAAACAACAACACCACAGAAATATGGATAACCCATTTAACTCAAAGCTTCTATAACAAACTGCTAAACTCTGCAAGTGTCCAAACATAGCCTGAGGGGCAGTCGATATTCCATTATGGGGGTTTCTTGGATGCATAATGCATTGGTTTACCCTTGGGCTCAGGTTTTGCAATGCATTTCTGTGTTAATTGGTTTCAAAACAGGTTATTTGGATGTGGAATGGCTGCATGGTTTCACTCTGAATGTGGAGTTTTAAAGGGAGCTACTGGAGATGTTAATAAAATAATAACCTCGGTAGACGATATGCTTTATGGCACTGTCGACTTGAGGGACTCGCTATAAACACCAGAGCAGCAGTAAAGACTTCTGAATATGATTAAATTCCATATTTCACTCTCATTGGTGTGTGACAAAACAGCATTACCGATGTTTTAAATGGTTTTGAAAGAAACTTATTCTTTTCACTCTTGGTGAGACTGCATATGTTTGATGAAAATTACAGTAAAAACTGTAATATTGTGAAATATTATTACAATTTAAAATATAGTAGTCGACATTTGAAGTGGATCAAAGTTGTCCTTAGACAAGAATGCATTTGATCATGTTTAACTGGTTGATCATATAGCTTAGGAAAAAGTATGTGAGCTCTTTTGCATTTGCTTGAATTTTTTTTGTCATACAACAGTAGCCGAACATAAAATTTGAGTAGAAATTCCAACAGCTTAAGTGTTCTGAGATCTTTTGTTTGAGCCATGGTTTATATTAAGCAATTCTTCTTGTGGAAATTTATTAGTGTTTTTAGAATGGCTTAAGCAGAGTGTGCTTGTCTTGATATTTTATGACCAATTTACTCAGAAATCCAAGCCAATCATATACAAGAATCTTCTCTGAGTTATTTGGTGGTCTTGCTCATCAAATAAACACTGTTGTTTTGTACTTTTGGCTGTGCCTGAAAATGAGCTGATTAGCTCTGGTTATAGAACTGCATGTCATGATAAACTTATTTTAGATATTAGATGCTTTTGGGAAAGACAGAGGAAAAACTGTGAATTGATGAGAAAGATGAAAAGTGAGAAGCAAGCAGGGATAAATGGGGTATGAAAAGGAGCTGTAATGGATGTATTAATTTCAAGAACAACTTATTTTCTGGCCTATTAATTTCAGGCCGAATATGCTGTGTAATAAAATAAAGTCTTGTTCTGTGGTAAAAAAGAGAGAATGTAACTTCATCACAGGTTTTAGAGGTGACACCAAAGCCAAGTTAATATAATTACAGTCCTTTTTTCCTGCAACAGATCACATCCGTCTTTTGTGAATAATTGCATCTGGGGAGAAAAGGGGAACAATGACATTGAACAAAGCTGTGGCCTTTGGCACGTATTCTATGTGATGAAATGATTTCATGTTTTAACAGCATCTTGTTGGATGTAGTCCGAAATATAGGTTCAACATTATTTTATTTATACATAATTAATATTTTTACCTCTTATATTAAAATGTCTGTGTATTTTATATTTTTATGAATTCTATTTAATTTATTATATATATATATATATATATATATATATATATATATATATATATATATATATATATATATATGAAGAATTTAATAATTATTCGTTTATAAATGCACTATTTTAGCAAAATATAGCTGCGTTTTGGTGTGAAATGTAAACTGCCATTGAGAGGGTTTGTGAAACAACTTGTGTGTAAGTGAGTGAAGGGATGTGACAAAATTAGACCTTCCCTGTTATAATGAACACAGCACAGTGGCAGAAGGTGTGTGGTCTGCAGGGCAGATAGATTATAGCATAGTGATAATCATATCAAACTGAATGTTTCAAATTATGGCTCTTTCAACAAGCCTGAAAGCTGTTTGAGAAACTATAGTGAGCAATTTGTACAATTGCTGGTTGTAGGTTTATATTTAGAGCTACTCTTTAATGAGTGTAATTTTCAGCATATTTTGAGGCTCATATATGATTTATTGAAGCGTGTGTAGATTTCTTTTGTCCTAGATTTTGCATTGGAATGCACAGTATGAAGCTCGTTATATATACTACAATCCTTTTTTCCATTGCGTCACAAATGACAAATTAAATTGGAGAGGAAGTGAGATGACGTCAGAGTGGGTCATCATTATTGGACCCTATTTATTTATTTTTTTTGCACAATGCTGAGAGTGATTATGTTGCTCAATAAAATTTCTTCTTAGATTAGCTGTGTAACATGGATCTATCCTGTTACATCTATTACTGGTGGACAAAAAGCTCATTTTCTCTATAAAAACAACAAAAATGCTTTATTTTCACATTCATTGAACTTTTTTTATTTGAAAATGTCATCATAATCAGATACAGTAGGGCAGAAGGATATAGACCACTTGTAGAATGAAATTCCCACCTTTCAGTTAAAAAAGCTAATCCTCTTTTAGATGTATGTGTAATTTAATTTATGTATTTTATATTAAATGTATGTTAATATATATTTATTGTATTTTATTTATTTATATTTTTATATAATTAAATGATTTAATATGTAAATATTAATTATCTTGTGGACATGCTCAATATGTTGCCTGTAGGAATCGAAGTTGTGACCTTTAAGTTAAAGAAGCCAATTGGTTTTTACAAAGAGATGTAATTTTATTATATATGTATTTATTACATAAAAATCTTGTGATGAATTTATTATATATATATATATATATATATTAAAGACACCATTGTCAGATTTTATTGCTTATTTAATGTATGTTATTAAAACATAAACTTGACAGAATGTACACTTACTTGTATGCCAGCATTAAAAAAATTGTGCCCAAGGTGTTTCCACCAAGTTGATTTTTATTATTATGTTACTGGTACTTATAAATAACTTTCATATTTTTGGATGGTCACTTCTCTGTTTTCTTTTATTTATATATATATATATATATAAAATATGTTGATTTTAATTGCCACTGGATTTCAGTTTTGGCTAAGTCTAGACATAAAATAGTCAACATGCATGATATTTTGGCAGCTGTGTTGTAGTCATGGTTACATAAACACCATAATGCATGTGTAATGCATTGTGTAATTACAGTAATTTTGTCTTATTTTATTCAGTGCAGTTGGATAATCTGACAATGAATTTACTTCTGATATTCAGTCTGAGATCATTTGAAGTTTAAATGATGATACGGCCATTACTATCATTACAAGCTGAATCAAATTTTAAAACTGACAGGGGACATAATATGTGGATAATATTGTGCTAAGAAGAAGAAGAAAAGGTAAAAGCAGGGCTTATTAAAGGGGCCAACAGAAAATGTATCGCTCGCAGAAGGTAAAATAGCCTTGACCTTTTGCAAGAACAAAAAGTAAAGTTTCCAAAAGATTTGCATCAAGCAGAATTGTTTAGGCTCAATATTTATTTAATACTCATTATTTAAATTTTTACTTTTCCATTTTTTTTTTCATATTTAAAGGGATAGTTCACCCCAAAATCACATTTCTCTCATCATTTACTCACCCCATGTCGATCTAAACCTGGATGGCTTTTTGTACGAGATATTTTGAAGAACAATGGGGTCCAAACAACAATAGTTTCAGGTTTGAGACCATTCTCTTTTTTCTTTTCCCAGTTTGAGTTGACCAAAACTCTACCTAGGCATATACTGCTGACAGTCCCTTTCTTAAATCCACTTGAGCACATGAACATCTCTTGGCTGTTTACTAGAATGTAATTTGATAATGCACTTGTTGTGTTTTTTCCTAATATACTGAATGAAGGACAAATAGCACAATGTTGAATGTCACCTAGGATCAAAGTGACATTGCACTTAATGAATTATATTTAATATTTTGTGTGTTTCTTCTGCTGAGCTTGCCAGTATAGGAACACGGCGGTCAGTCTTTTAAATATAGTTTTCTTCTTTCATCCGGTTTCTGAAAGTTAACTTCATGTGGCAGTAGAAATGTGCTAGACAGAGAATAATTAAGTTTAAATAGACTAATTAGACATCAGTGCAGCATTATGCAGAGCATTATTCAGTAATGTTTAAAAATCCATGTAAATCAAAAAAGGTTTTCAGAAACCGCCGCTATCTTAAGACAATGAATAATAATGAATTAAAATAATGAGTCTTTCATGAACCAGTACATTTATTTTATTCAGAAATATGTTTTAGAATAGATGTAGATATAACTGCTTTAGGTAACCCCTGGATAATAACACAAATGCAAAATAGCAAATACACATATCATAGTTATAATATGTGACCCTGGACCACAAAACCAGTCTTAAGTCGCTGGGGTATATTTGTAGCAATAGCCAAAAATACATTATATGGGTCAAAATTATCGATTTTACTTTCATGCAAAAAATCATTAGGATATTAGGTAAAGATCATGTTCCATGAAGATATTTTATAAATTTCTTACAGTAAATGTATCAAAACTTCATTTTTGACTAGTAATATGCATTGCTAAGAACTTCATTTGGACAACTTTAAAGGCGATTTTCTCAATATTTAGATTTTTTTGCCAAATGTTGTCTGACCCTAACAAACCATACATCAATGGAAAGCTTATTTATTCAGCTTTCAGATGATTTATAAATCTCAATTTCGAAAAATTGACACTTAAGACTGGTTTTGTCGTCCAGGGTCACATATGGATACTAACGTGTTTGATTAAATGATTCAGCATCAAGTATATCAACGGTAATGGCAAGCATTCACCAAACTGAGACAACAATTACAACACAATTAAACATACTGAACACTTTATACATTTGTTTCAAGCAGAAAAGAGCTTTAAATTTATATATGATATGCATTAACACTTCAGAACACTTGAAACCATCTCTGTGTGTAGAGACAAGATTCAAACCCATTTGTGTGACTGTAACTTTCTAAAAACCTCTGTTTAAACTGAACTAGCTAATTCACTAAAATATCACTAAAACAGCCTATTCATTGACCGCAAACCTGACTAGCCATCAAAACAAAACAGAGACCATTTTTTACATCAAGAATACTAAGATATTATATTCAAAACCTAAAACACAACATATTAGAGTAATTGAATACACAGTCAGTCGTGATAAAGATAAAGAAAACAAGACATTTAACCATGTACAAACCCATGTGGTGGGATTTAGCTTATTGGCTAGTATGAAGTTCACAAATACAATCATATGCTGTCTACCCATTTATGATACAAGAGAATAGTGAAGGATTCATTCATTAGATGAGAAGTATTTTTAGACATTTTTTCATACATTCATTTACTTAGTAATGTAAATAAGCTAAACTCAAAAGTGTCATAATTATTATATTTAAAGCTGAATAAATTCTTTATTATATCCCAGTTTATATACTGAGTAGTCGTTAAATATAAGTAAGGCATAGAACACACTATGGCGTTTTTTTTTACATTTCTCTGAAGGTTTTAGCTGCAGGACGTAGTGAGATTGGCTCAACCAATAACATGAGTGTGAGGCGGGACTATATGTTTTATATGACCAATAGCAATCAAGGGGGGTGCCTTTCTCGGAGCCGAAGCCATGCTTGCATTGTGGTCTATAATTCTTCCCCGAAATTCCCGCTGCCCTGTATTCTGCTCTCTCATTGGCTGTATATTTCACGGGCATCGGCGATTCTCTCAGATCGCGTCAGATAATTCAGACTGCATGATTGTCACTTGTGTGAATGAGCACCAATTTGCCTCTGATTTCGGGCATTTGTCTTTCGCAAAACCTATCTGCGAGTGAAAATCAGTGCTAAAATCATGCAGTGTGAACATTAGTGATCTCACCTCCCCACAGAATGTGGTTTCAACGGAACGGAAAAAAACAAGCTTGGATTAGCAATTAGGATGGTTTTGTTTTGCACATCTGGCAACCCTGACCAGTTGGTGGAGCTAATGGCACATCAAATATATTCAGCTTTAAGAACGATTAAACTAAAAAGATCTTGCATGAATGCTGCCGATGTAAAAAATCTAATATCTTTTTCATATTTTGTTCATGCATTTGTTTGTTCATTCAGTTTGTTTATTTACATTCAGTTTACATAAAAAGGTGCTCATAAATCTTCTCAGTGTGATATCAGAATGCCAATGACTTTCACGTATCAAAATGACCAAAAAAAAAAACAAACAAACAAAAAAACTATGCATTCATTTTAAGTTTATATTGAAAGCATTGTGTTTTATATAAATATATATTTCTATATAGTGGGATGTAAACTAAGTTAACTCTTACTGAACATTCCTGAAACAACTGCAACTGCAGAATAAAGCAGTTTCAGCATTTTTTTCCCAGGGGTCTGAACAGGGAAAAGGCCACTCATTAATCACAATGGCAACCCCTAAAGATATTTTCAGATCAATATGTACCTCAATTTACCATGCATTACATATGCAGTACACTGCGATTTTAATTAAGAATCATGACTCCAGCAGATAATGCAACCGTGCAACTTATGTAATGGTGGTTTCATTTCAGGTTCTTAAGAGCTGTTTGGCAAGTGAACGAGACAGGAAGATGAATTCGACTGTATTGAGCATGCTTTTTTTAAAATCAAGATAAATTGAAACTGTTGAAGTGCTGTCCCTGCAGTTCAATTTGTAGTGTTACGTTTAGATCTCTAGTATTCTGAGATTTATAGTGTGTGTAGCTGTTGTGAGTTTATCAGGCCTGACTGAAAGTCTCCTTCCTAAAGTCACAGTCCTCTGGATACAGAAGTTTCTTATCAGGAAAAAGCTCGTCTGTTGGTGTCAAATCGTCTATCTCGGTTGAAAAATGCCCTATGCTTTCCACGGTTGATGTTTCTTTGGCAACACTGTAGGTTAGTGCTACACTATAAGCTGCCTTGTTCGCCTGGGCATTGCGTCCGCAGTGGCAGAGCCTTCGGAAGGCGGCGCGGAACTTCTGAGACATGGCGTTGTAGATAAGAGGGTTGATGGCACTGTTGAGGTAGACACATGTGCGGCAGAACAGCAGAAACCAGGTGTCCAGGTAGGCCTCTTGCAGGAAGGAGTTCACCACCACCAGAGTGCGGTACGGCATCCAAAGCACAGCGAACAGAACAACCACCACTGCCAGCATTTTTGTAACCTTTCATGAAGAAATCACAGTAACAGTGTTAGAAACTCATTTCAGTTCAGTGTAAAACATGTTTTTTTATGACATATCTATCTATATATCCATCCATCCATATAGACTGATAAATCTGTCTGTATATCTATCTATCTATCTATCTATCTATCTATCTGTCTATCAATATAGACTGGTAGGTCTATCTATCTACCTATCTATCTATCTATCTATCTATCTATCTGTCTATCAATATAGAATGGTAGGTCTATCTATCTATCTATCTATCTATCTATCTATCTATCTATCTATCTATCTATCTATCTATCTATCTATCTATCTATCTATCTATCTATCTATCTATCCTATAGACTGATAGATCTATGTCTGTCTGTCTGTCTATCTATCATTATAGACTGGTAGGTCTATCTATCTATCTATCTATCTATCTATCTATCTATCTATCTATCTATCTATCTATCTATCTATCTATCTATCAGTATAGACTGATAGGTTTATCTATCTGTCTATCTATATAGACTGAAAGATGTGTCTGTCTATCTATTTATCTATCTATCCGTATAGACTGATAGATCTGTCTGTCTGTCTGTCTATCTATCTATCTATCTATCTATCTATCTATCTATCTATCTATCTATCTATCTATCTATCTATCTATCCGTATAGACTGATAGATCTGTCTGTCTGTCTATCTATCTATCTATCTATCCGTATAGACTGATAGATCTGTCTGTCTGTCTGTCTGTCTGTCTGTCTATCTATCTATCTATCCGTATAGACTGATAGATCTGTCTGTCTGTCTATCTATCTATCTATCTATCTATCTATCTATCTATCTATCTATCTATCTATCTATCTATCTATCTATCTATCTATCTATCTATCTATCTATCCATCTATCTATCCGTATAGACTGATAGATCTGTCTGTCTGTATGCCTATCTATCTATCTATCTATCTATCTATCTATCTATCTATCTATCTATCTATCTATCTATCTATCTATCTATCTATCTATCTATCTATCTATCCGTATAGACTGATAGATCTGTCTGTCTGTCTATCAATCTATCTATCTATATATCTATCTATATAGACTGATAGGTCTGTCTATCTATCTATCTATCTATCTATCTATCTATCTATCTATCTATCTATCTATCCGTATAGACTGATAGATCTGTCTGTCTGTCTATCAATCTATCTATCTATCTATCTATCTATAGACTGATTGGTCTGTCTATCTATCTATCTATCTATCTATCTATCTATCTATCTATCTATCTATCTATCTATCTATCTATCCGTATAGACTGATAGATCTGTCTGTCTGTCTATCAATCTATCTATCTATATATCTATCTATATAGACTGATAGGTCTGTCTGTCTATCTATCTATCTATCTATCTATCTATCTATCTATCTATCTATCTATCTGTCTATCTATCCATATATATATATATATATATATATATATATATATATATATATATATATATATATATATATATATATATATATATATATATATTTATTTATTTATCTGGATGGATAGATCATCTGTTCCGTAATGGATCATTTCGAACCTGAAAAAAGACTTGCAAAAAAAAAAAAAGTAAAATATTTTTTTTTCAGTTCATGCAGAATTGATGAAAATAAGAACAAACGTAGCGTCTATGTCTCTATTTTTTGTCTGACACTATCGACTACATTTAGAGCATAGTTTGTTGTTTTAAATCGGACAGTATTGATAGACTTAAGATGTTCCTCTCACCTGTCTTCTGGATGCCGCTGTCGTACTGGAGCAGCGGCTGGAATTCTTCATCTTGTTCTTTTGGGCTTTGGAGAAGTTGTCATGCCCGTTCTTGTCCTCCTTGGGGTCCGACGGAAGAGGATTAAGAAACAAGATTCTCGCAATGAGGCCGTACAGGACAGTAGCAAGAGCGAGTGGCAAAACAAAAAAAATGCCAAAATCGAAAAAATATATGGGTAGGTAAAGATTTCTGGACACTTTGTAAGCGCACGTTATTATAGTCACATCTTTGTAGAACACCTGTTGAATATCGGACAGGTAAAACCACATCACGCAGTAAAGAGAGGTGAAAACCCAAACTCCAAAAATAATTTTCTTTGCGCGCGAGAGCGTGCATAAAAACTGCGCTTTGATCGGGTGACATATAGCGATGTATCTCTCTATAGTGAACGCTGTTATGGAGCACGAGGATGCGTTGATTCCTAGATACTGGAAGTATGTGATGCACAAGCACCCCGCGTGCCCAAAAATCCATGAACCGAACAAACTGTCCGCTATGCTCGGCAGCCCGGCTGCGATCAACACCATGAGGTCTGCGACAGCCAAACTAACCAGATAGCCGTTGGTCGGGGTCCGCATATGTTTGGTTGTGAGGACCACCAGGATGACCATCACGTTTCCAACTATCCCGAGAGCGCATATGAGGAAAACTATGAGGACGCTGATCACCTTGTATTCGACACTGCGGTCAGTCCAAGTTTCCAGAGTATCGTTGATTACTGTCAAGTTCTCCATTCTCAAAAAATCTCCAAAGTTCTTTAAAAAATCAGATTATAAAGGCTTTTAATTCCGTTGAGTTGACATAGCCTAATTAAATGCGGCTCATCCCTCTTAGAACTTTGCTTGTGCTTGATTTGCGTCTCGAGGTCTTGTTTAGTTCTTGGTCATCAGAGAAAACTAATTTATGTTAATTTACAATATGAAATTATAACTTAAATCACATAATCGATCTCCAGAGTTGGTTCTCCTGCAAATGCAATGGAATAGACTGAAGACAGATGTGCTCTCTGCTGTTGCAGTAGATCAGATGATGGATCTCCTGAACATGGTGCTGAATTTAGTCTCGCTTTGGCTGCGTGATCAGTAAAGGGGGCGTTTCACGAACGCATACAATTCAGTCAAACGAAAACCTGGTATAATATTTCGAGTCTTATAAATTATCTTATGACCTTGGTTAATTTTTATGAAAGATGTTATTGTCCTGTGTCACTGAAATGCGACACAAGTTTTGATTTAAAGGTAAGGTAAAGATGGATGCATCAGATGGATGGATTGTTTATGTCTGTCTACACTGTTAGACATTTCAAAGGGTTTTTACAGTAACTTACTGGCAACACTGTTGCGCTCGCGCTCGCGTTGTTTCTGACACGAAGTACAAACGGATTTTCCAATCATTACAAGCGATGTAACACGTCCAGTAGTCAGTCCCAAGCTGCTGCGGCGTTATAGACACGGTGCAGGGCAAATTGTGTCAATCCAAATGTAAGAAATGAGGAAAATAAAACGACCTCAGTATAATGGCGCCAAAGAGACCGTTACAGTAGTATACAGCAATTTTAAAAAATACAGTAAGTCTCTGTATGTGGGGTGTGACGTCACAGAAAATTCCCATGATACAAAGGGTATTACAGTTATTTACTGTAAAGGGAATTTGCAGTATTATACTGGGTGATATACAGTAAATAACTGTGGAAATTACAGAAATGTCTAACAGTGTATGCACATGTGACTTGATTTAATACATTTCCATATTTGTGTAGGCTATAGGCCTATATTGTGGGAATGAAGACATTTTAAAGGCACTAAGTCAGTAGTAAATAAAAAATACGTTTTAAAAATGTTTGTGATTATCTTAAATAATAGGCCACTATTTTGTCAAAAATGCTCGGGCAGAGTGTTGCTGTGGTTACCTTGAAGCGGTTTGCAAGCGTCTTTTAGTGAGCACAAAATTTTGCAGATGATTTGTATAGCCTAACTTTATCTAACAGCCATAATTTCCAAATGTGTTCCAATATACAACTGACAAAAAAGGCTACAAAACTTTTTTGTACGTAAACTGTCCTACTTTTTCATACAGTTTTCGAAAATTATTTGAGCCTGTTTTAAAAGAAAATATTTAAGTCTTTCTGCTTTAAAATTTCATGTTTAAATGAATATGTTGTTAAATTTATCAGCAATGTCTGAGTGAAAGTTGTTCTTACACATTCTGTTAATTCACTGTAATCTAAGCATTTTTATGTTTTCCATGTAGTTTTAATTAAATATTTAATAGGCTAATATATGTCTTAACTTAAATACTTAAGCATTTGAGTATTGTTTTCTCAGCTTCTATTTGACATTATGAAGTTTAATTAATGTATCCATAAATTTTAAGAAAGAATGGTTAAATTTAATATGAAAGGCCTGAGGAGGTAACTGCCTTTATTTTCCACTGATCAAATGGCATTCACATAAAATGTAAAAGCTTGATACAACAACCCAGGACTTTTTGACCAGAATTCATAAGAGAAATGTTCAATGAAAAACTGTCCCCTCTTTGGTCAAAACCTATTTTCAATTAATTTCATTTTAAGCACACTCTGTTAGAAAATGAATAGCTTGGCCTATGTTATAATGACAGATATTTTCATCTGGCTCAGACAGGAACTGTTTCCAGGTGACACATGAATGACAGTGTTAATGCTTGAAACTTCTCTGAGCCATAGGTCCCTGTCTTCAATTTGGCCCATGAAATTTAATCACATCACTTCACTGAATTATTAGCAGGTGCGTGTGAGAGCAAAAGCCTGCATGCAAAGGTTGTGCATTATATTATTTTCTTTTATTCTTTCTACATTGTTGTTTTGTTGTGGTCCCACAGTGCATTATCTTAGAGAACAAATAGTTAAAATAACAACATTAGCTTATGTAACATATCGTGACGTGCCTGTGACAATTCTTTTTTTTCCCCTCTTTTTTAATTTTTTTTACTCAGTAACATTTGGCAGCTATTTTAACAGCCATGTAAGGTTTCTTTAATTCTTTATAAGAGTAATTGACTCATGTGGGACAGCACAGTTGCTTTATTATGAACATGAGAAAAGCTCTCCTCCTCACCAACTGTGGTTATGGCATACAGACAGAAGAGACCTTATCGTGCCAAGCCACTTCAGCATTTATTTAGGGGTCTGTTTCCAAGGGAAACTGAGAGAGGAGTTCACAACCCAATTAGCTGGTGGAGTGGCACCACTGGGACAATGTCATGATTATGTCAAAATTGATTGATCCATATTCTTAGACCTTTCATTTAAAACAGAAACAGTTGACATTTTTAATGACGTTTTTAAATGATCTTTACTATCACAGGCTGACCAGTGCTATGTGGTTTAAAACTACGTCCCTCTTGTAAAATGTGTGAAATGAAGACTACTTAAAATGCAAATGATGTTTAGTGTCTGGCAAAGCAACATAATGCATGTGGATGGAGAAATTCAACTCCACATTTGTGCTTTGCTGCTACCTTGTGTCAAAAGAAGGAACTGCCAATGAATGAGATTGACATGCACTGTACATGCTTTTAATTCAACCTTTGTGCAGATGTGCTAAAAAAAAGACATATTATCATTGCAAAAAACTGAAAATATAATACATTTATTTCATATTTAAAAGAAAAACTTATAGATAACTTTGCTTTGATGTTTCTGTTCAGCTCATTTTAAAAAATGTGTAGTTGGATCATTTCTGTACAATATATTTTAGTATTTCAATCATATATGTCTTATTATAAACTTTTTTTTTGTATTACAGTATAAAAATTAAGTGAACATGGAAGTAATCTTTAAAAATTATTTTAATACTTTGATTAGAGCCGATGTTGCAATTCTGTCATGTCATTGGGCGCCATGCAAAAACATGCAAAATGGCAATATATCAAGAAATTCTAGGAATTTCTTTCTTTTCTTTCTTTCTTTTCTTTTTTTTAAATTCCCTAATAAAAATGTCTGAAAAGAAAAGGTGAATTCATTTCTAGATTTTTTTTTTCTATGGCCTCAATATTACTTTTAATTCATAAATATTACTTTCCCTCTTTGTATTTTCCATTATAATGATATCATGATATAATCCAGGAAGTGATATCATTTTGGAGTGAGAACAACAGAAGAAACCTAAGTTTTAGCATAGGATTTGAGGAATTATGTGGTTTTCTGATTCATTTTTCTCATCTTAAAACTTTCCTTTTTATTCGATAACACTGAGAAGCATTGATTGATAATATCAACATTTTAAAGTATGTATAAACTTTAGGCGTTGAGCTTGCAAAATGCTTAAAATTCACAAAAAGCTGTTACCAGCAGCAACTTTAAACTAAAAGTGTTCATTTAAAAATCAAGTACTCAGTGGGTAAAATGTCTGTTATGTTATGCCAGCAAATGTACATTTAATTGTATTCATTTAGCAAATGCTTTCATCTAAAGTGATTTACAAATGAGGAAAACCATAAGCAGTTTGTCATAAGAGTCAACAATATTCGGAGTACACAGTAAAAGTTTTAAGTAGGCGTAAACTAGATTAGTATAGTGGTGCAATGCAGAAAGAGGAGAGGAGGAGTGAGAGAACTTTTCAATATATTTAAAAAAAAAAAAAATTAAATCATTGTGTCTCTATTTGCACACTCCTACCTACTGTGTAGATTTATTATCTGAATTAATTCACTCCCATAGACTGCCTTGCCTTTTTTGCTCATGATTGCCAGTTTCTTTAAAGGGGTCCTATTATGCTTTTTCACTTTTCGAATTTTAGTCAGTGTGTAGTGTGTATGTTTGGGCATAAAAAGCTACAAAGTTACAAATCTCAAAGTCCACCCCAAAGGGTGATATTTAGTTTAAAAAAAATCCCTTTTCAAGAACTACAACGAACGGCTCGTTTGGACTACAAAGTTGTTTTCCTGTATTTATGATATCACAAAGTGGTACATTAGAATATAATTAAAATAAATCCCACCTATGGAAATTCGAATGGTTGGCGGGTGGAGAGAACGCTTGGTTGAGCACTGCACGTTTCAAAATCAATACCCGGTGCGGGTGTTTTTATATCACTGTATTTCTGAAGGAAACCGACTGTGTTCAAAAAATTTTGGATGTCATTTTCATTTCATCTTGCATGTAATGTCTGATAAAGCAGCGTTTGTGAGGGGAAACCTCGCTCTCTACTCCAACAGCGCCTCCAGCTGGCAGATAATTCATTTGCATATACAGGTGCTGGTCATATAATTAGAATATCATCAAAAAGTTGATTTATTTCACTAATTCCATTCAAAAAGTGAAACTTGTATATTATATTCATTCATTACACACAGACTGATATATTTCAAATGTTTATTTCCTTTAATTTTGATGATTACAGCTTACAGCTCATGAAAGTCAAAAATGTGTATCTCAAAATATTAGAATATTACTTAAGACCAATACAAAGAAAGGATTTTTAGAAATCTTGGCCATCTGAAAAGTATGAAAATGAAAAGTATGAGCATGTAGAGCACTCAATACTTTTGGGCTGCTTTTGCCTGAATTACTGCAGCAATGCGGCGTGGCATGGAGTCGATCAGTCTGTGGCACTGCTCAGGTGTTATGAGAGCCCAGGTTGCTCTGATAGTGACCTTCAGCTCATCTGCATTGTTGGGTCTGGTGTCTCTCATCTTCCTCTTGACAATACTCCATAGATTCTCTATGGGGTTCAGGTCAGCGAGTTTGCTGGCCAATCAAGCACAGTAACACTATGGTCATTGAACCAGCTTTTGGTACCTTTGGCAGTGTGGGCAGGTGCCAAGTCCTGCTGGAAAATGAAATCAGCATCTCCATAAAGCTTGTCAACAGAAGGAAGCATGAAGTGCTCTAAAATCTCCTGGTAGATGGCTGCGTTGACTGTGGACCTCAGAAAACACAGTGGACCAACACCAGCAGATGACATGGCAGCCCAAATCATCACAGACTGTGGAAACTTCAAACTTCAAGCAACATGGATTCTGTGCCTCTCCACTCTTCCTCCAGACTCTAGGACCTTGATTTCCAAATGAAATGTAAAATTTACTTTCATCTGAAAAGAGGACTTTGGACCACTGAGCAACAGTCCAGTTCTTTTTCTCCACAGCCCAGGTAAGATGCTTCTGACGTTGTCTCTGGTTCAGAAGTGGCTTGGTAGCCCTTTTCCTGAAGACGTCTGAGCGTGGTGACTCTTGATGCACTGACTCCAGCTTCAGTTCTCTCCTTGTGAAGCTCTCCCAAGTGTTTGAATCAGCTTTGCTTGACAGTATTCTCAAGCTTGCGGTCATCCCTGTTGCTTGTGCACCTTTTCCTACCCAAATTCTTCCTTCCAGTCAACTTTGCATTTGATATGCTTTGATACAGCACTCTGTAAACAGCCACACCTTTCAGTAATGACCCTCTGTGACTTCGTGATGTTCGTTTTCTGGATCATTGCCAAGTCAGCAGTCTTCCCCATTATTGTGGTTTCAAAGAACAAGAGATACCCAGAATTTATACTGTAGGGATGGTCATTTATTCAAACTCAAATGTAAATATTCTAATATTTTGAGATACTGATTTTTGACTTTCATGAGCTGTAAGCTCTAATCATCAAAAATAAAAGAAATAAACATTTGAAATATATCAGTCTGTGTGTAATGAATGAATATAATACACAAGTTTCACTTTTTGAATGGAATTAGTGAAATAAATCAACTTTTTGATGATATTCTAATTATATGACCAGCACCTGTATATGCGGCCACAAATAGTGTAACTCTGTGGGACTATGGTATAAATAAATTCAACTGTATAACAGTTTCACTGCAATTCATGTTATAATGTTAGAATTAAAGAACAATAAACATAATACATATTACCGTTGCACTGATCTGTACATAGTAAATGCAGTTATTTGTAAGCTGTTGTTGACCTCCCATCTAAAACGTGATTTAGCCAAAAAAAACAAAACAACAACAAAAAAACAATGAAGTTACCACTTTAATATGTGTTGTAATATCAGTGCGTGCAAAGGTTCTGCGCGATTCTCTTGTTCAATATTCTCAGGGTCTGAATCCGGCTCAAATTTGAATTTGCTGCTTTGGCAAGGGGCGGGGCAGTACTGAAACGCCGTCTAAGCTGTTCGCCAATCACAACGCACTGGGACAGCTAACCAATCACAACACATTTCATTTTTCGGAAGGCGGGTCTTCATCAAACCCGAAACTAATTGAGGCTTTTGTGTCAGGCTGGGGAGAAAGGTATTGTAATGATGTAAATTGTAATGATGTGAAAAATAATGCGATTTTCGAACCACCAAGCATGAGAGCATGTTCTAGTACACCCCCAAAACAAAATCAAGACTTTGTAAAAGAGCATAATAGGGCCCCTTTAAGTTTATTTAGTCCTTAATTACTGACATTAGGCCTGTTTTTCTTTGCTTGAGTGAGCATATTTTCCATACTTTGTTCAGTTACCTTCCCAGAGATGATCTTGATTATTTAATTTTTAAATTACTGATGTTTTAATGTTAAAGCTCCAGCCAGAAAAACATAATACGAAATTTTTATCATCAAATCTCATTATAGTATCATTAGAACTAGAGCACTTATTCTAAATTCATATTCTCATTACATTGTTGCTTCGCATCTATAGCTGAATATGTTACTGTTCCTATAATTCAGCAGCTGTCGGCTGGGTTGTAACACAGGTTCAAGTGTATAAAGTGGGTCTTGGAGTTAAAGGCTCTTTTAAGGGCCATTTCCTGGAGAAATAAGTGAAGCCAAAAGCAGAGACCCAGTGGCTGTATGGTTTTGCAGAGTCCCGCCAGAGTCATGACTCAAGGCCAGGCATTAACAGCACTCTCTGGTTCAACCCTTTTCCTTTCCGGGGGAAACCCTGAGGGCTTGTAAAGTAAAAGAACTGCTCTGCAGCCTCATAACGAAACCTTTGCACACCAAGCTAAAGCAACAAGAAATGCATTTGATGATCATGTAGCCTGTCTTACTGTTCGTCTAGCTAAAGTTTATGTTATTGAACTGGGAATGCACATAATGAACAGATGTATCGCTTGAGCATCTGAGTAGACTTATTCAGAAACTGTGTTCATATTTGTTCATAAAACTTCACACAATACATCAAAAAGTTCACACAAAAATGTATTCAACTAATTAAAATTTAAGACTGAAAGCACATACAGTATGCACACAAATCACATACTCCTACTAGTGGCCTAGGAGTAAAATATTAAAAATTGCACTTTATTTTAAGGTATCCTTGTTACAGTGTAATTATAAATTTAAGTACTGAGTAATACCAAAGTCTCTTTAAGACTTTAAGGGTATTCTATAGTCTTTGGTAATGCTAATTAACTAGCCTACTATATGGTTAGGATTCGGCTTAGGGTTACTTGCATGTAGGCCCTATGCATAATTTATTGCTATTATAATAATAAGTACATGTAACGTGTAACCAGGACATCGTAAAATAAAGCATTACCGAAATTATATAGCCTAAGTAAGTAATTCGCTTTTGAGTAATAATAGACTAAATAAAATGAGAATGACGAAATACATACTGCATATGTGATTCACAGCTAGCAAATGATAGTTGTGAAATAATGCAATGATTCTTGTAAACAAAATATTTTCAAACTGGCGGGAAAGAACATGGTTTGGGCGCATTTTATGTTACTTCCTGAGTGAAAGTGCTACTTCATTTAGAAAAATAAAGATTCGTCAATATTAGTACAAGCATAAGAACAAATTTTAGTGCGTACGCACCTGTATCGGAACTTTTGCGTAAGAGCCCTTTTCTGCACACATACACAGTTACACACATTGTACAAAACTATTAGTGAAAGTCCCACAGTGTCTGGCCTAGCTGATGTTGTCAATATACTACATATCAATTTCTATCACCTACACTGTAAAAAAACAAAAACAAGGTTGAGCCAACTTAAAATTTTAAGGCAACCAGCTTCAGCAGATTTTTGAGTTTGCTCAACTTATTTTTGTGGGAGATTCTCAAATTTTTGTTGTATAAACTTAAAACAACAAGTTGAGCAAACTCAAAAATCTGCTGAAGCTGGTTGCCTTAAAATTTTAAGTTGGCTCAACTTTTTTTTTTTACACTGTTTTATAGTGTTACTTTTTATTTTTACATGTGTGTGTGTATATATATATATATATATATATATATATATATATATTTCAAAATACAATATTGCTGAATATATGTACTGTAGGCTACTTCAGGCTACTCATGGCCCTTTTGGTTAGGGTAGGCCTACATTGAATGTGTCTTGTCTTATCAGTCTCAACTCTGTCAGAACAAATATTTTGCAGAAACAAAAAAATCAGGGCATGCCCACAGTATTTTTCTGAAAACCTCCAGCGTGTATCTTCCCGTGGTGAGAGACACACACACACACAGATCTGGGTATGTCAAAACTTTCCAGAGACTAAAGGTCGCTTTTGTGTGTCTGTCCCTTATGAACAGAATGGCTGGAGTCTTAAATGTCTCATGCTGGCTCCTCCATAGCTATTCTTAGCTGTGCTCTGTTACAGGCCTTATTACAGAAAAGATCCATCAGCAGAAATGCCACATCAGACACCAGCAGATAAACAAAACACACAACGCAGTGGGAAATAAAGTGTCACTTCTTACTCTTACAAGTTCCAAACAATCCTTAGGTTTATGCTCTCAAATACGACGTAACTGACAGTAGCTGCTAGATATAAAATTCTCTGTCTGGTTGAAAAGTGTCAAGCATATGATGTTTCATATTCTGAAAGACAATCCCACGTTTCATACTGTGCACAGATGGCAAACATGTTTTTGTCAATGTTCTGTAACATGATTATTCTTAGATCAAATAAATAATCTGAAACATAACCCCAAAAAAGTTTTCTTGGATTGCTCACAAGCTATCAGCAACACAAGGCATCTCAATGCTGCTTTTCTTTTATTAATAATCACAGTTCACGCTGAAAAAAAGGCAATTCAGCCCCACTGGCCATCTTCCCAGAATGCACTGGGACATTAATAATTAATATGGTTGTATTATTTTGCCGATTTTATTTACACTGTTGTTGTTTTTTGTTGTCAATGTTCACTGATTTTCTAGTAGTATCAGGATGTTTCTTCCTTTACTTAAAGTGATTGGTGAGTTGATTGTGACACTCGTATTTCATATTCCAAGTCAGGAATTGTTCACCAAAAATAAAAATTTACTCTCCCTGAAGCCATCCAAGATTGGAACCAATTTGGAGAAGTTTGAATTACATCATTTTCTCACCAATGGATCCTCTGCAGTGAATGGGTGCCATCAGAATGAGAGTCCAAACAGCTGATAAAAACATCACAATAAAGCCACGAGTAATCCAAAAGCTGTGTGTTTGTAATAAACTAATTCATCATTAAGATGTTTTTAACTTCAAATTGTTGCTTCCAGCTATAATATGAGTCCATAATACTGCAGTGAAAAGTGGTCTTGCAGGATCAGGTGAGAAATATGCACGGATCAAGTACACTGTTTACGAGCAAAAACAGCTCTAAACAAATATTCTGGTGGATTTTGACGTGAGGGGAACAGGATTTTTTCACTGGAGGAAGAGTCGGTATGGATTATGGACTCATATTTTAGCCTGAAGCATTGGTTTAATGGTTTTACAAAAAACACAACTTTTCACTTTCTCAAGGTGTAATTGACTGATTGAAGTCCTGTGGATTGCTTCTGGGTTCCAGTGATTTACCAGCTGTTTGGACTCTCATTCTGACGGCACCCATTCACTACAGAGCATCCACTGGTGAGCAGGTGATATAACGCTTAATTTCTCCAAATTATAGGAAGTTTATTTAGTTTTTTTTTTTTTTTGTCTCAGGGTGTTCATGTGATCATGTCAGAAGGTTAAATCAAGCACTTTTTGCAATATGTATGTCGAAAACATGAGATAAAGCACATTGCTTTAATGCTTACTTGCATGTGTGTAAAAAAAATAGCATGTGTGAACTGACTGTTAGAAATGCTCTATGATGTTCACGCTTTGTCGACTAAACTGTGAGCATTGCAGCTCTCATGGCTGATTTTGAATAGAGGCCATCTCAGCTGTCATTTATGGAGACATCTCTGTGCGCTTGCTGCTCCTTTCTCAAGTCATCTTAATGCAATGTGTAGCCCATGATAGAGCGAGACGTAAGATCTGAACACACAGGGGGCAAAGACTCATAAATGTCAATTTCACAGTTTACGCTCTAGTAATGTTCCAGCCTCTGGAGCATAGCAGTCTTTCATGTGTTTTAACCAGCTGATGTCACCAGTCTCGTTTAATTCAGTGCTCTAGCAGCAGCAACGTTCATTAGTACACATCGAGCTTTCACTGAGAAATCAGTGAGGCGCACACTGATTATGACCTATGGCCACCTAAACATACGCTACACTGGCTGGCATCATGCCGGTGAACAGCAAGGTGGTCATCATGGGGCTTGTGAAGTCATGTGCTTAATATATATATATATATATATGCATGCATATAAAGACAGGAGTATTTTTCATAAATCTCAGGTTAGGGCTAATTGTTACACTGATTTGTAAAATTTAGTGTGTGTTATTTTTTTGTTACCTTTGTATGTTACATTTTTGCTCATTAATTGTTTTGTGTTTCGTAATGCACTGTAAAATTGGTAACCTGCAATTACCTTAAAGAGCTATCCTGATTTTACCCATAAAAATAGTTTTGTTATGAATTAATGTATTTAGACAATATGTTAAACAATATTTTTGACTTGAATAAAACCAACTAATGTCATCAATTTTCAGTGTAGATTTACTGTTTTAATTTATCTTAAAATCTGTTATAATCTGGTTCTATTGTGACAATTTATCCCATGTAGTGTGACAACATCTTTTATGTCAAAATGGTTGAAATTAACTTTTCAACAACATTAGAAAAAAACTTTTTTTTTTCTTTAGGAAGGCTTGTGTCTATACAACAATCAACTTTAAAAATACAACAAACAAACAAAAAATCAGTATAAAAAATGACAGCTAGACCCAAAATCTTAAGATCTTAAGAAATTTTCTTGGCAATAACATTGGAAACAACGGTTGAAGCCAAAACTTTAAGGTTTGTGCCAGAAACTGACAATCAAAATAAAACAAGCAAAACATATTTAGCATAAAATGTGCCTCCCTAATACATACAGTATATTGCATGTGGACTCAATCTTAAGATATAGATCTTATGACAACTTCCCCCTGTGACAAGTAGTCCTGATCTTCCCTATATACTCATATTTACAATGATACGTTTAGAATTGATTGGTATATATTTAGACAATAAGCAGGTTACATTGTGACAACTTACCCCACTATAGGTTAAAATGTGTTAAATAAAATGATATATTTATTTTTTTTACTTGGCAGTAACATTGGAAACAGTGTATTTGAGGCCAAGACTGTAAGGTTTGTGTCAGACACTGACTTTCAAACATAAAACAAACATACAAAAAATATTCAGTGTAAAATATGTGACAACTAGCCCCAATCTCAATTTCCCCCTGTGATAAATAGGCCTGATCTCCCCATGCACACATATTTACGATTATGTTTAAAGTATTGATAGTTATACCTATATCTGGGTAATAAGCAGGTTCCTTTGTGACTACAATATAATGTTAAATGAACTCATTTATTTTGTTATTTTTTCTTCCTTGGCAATAAGCAACTCTTTTGTGTCTATACAGAAACCGTCTTTCAAAAATCAATCAATCAAACAAAATTATTCAGTATAAAAGGTTTCATAGTGTATTGTGACATTGTATTATGAAAAAGCAATCAAAGATTCATTTCAGCGGATTGGCGTCATCGGATGTTTCCTAAATTGTATTTTCAAAAATGTTTTAATGATCCCATTACTGGGATAATTAATTTAGGACACAGCTTGGGCACGCAATCTGTATAGGGTGCGTCACAGACAAATTTCACGAGGAGAACAGCATGAAAGTGTTTGATCAGACTTCATTTCCCCCACGACACTAGTAAACCTCCCTCTCTTCCCTCCTCTCCTCGTCTCGTCTCTCCTCGTCTGTGCAGCTTGTCTTAGAGGCTCACGGAGCATTGAGGCGACCTGAGCGCGGCGCGCGGGTGGAACAGGACGAGCTTCGGTTAATTAACGGAGCGCGAGCCCTGCAGGAATGCCAGCGAGGCGCTGCTTGGAGAAGGTAAACGATGCCTTTATTTTCTGTTTAAGGTGACAAAAAAGACGGCAAAATAGTTGAGACATAACACAGGCAACATCTTTTTCCGAGTGCTTTTCATGTTGACTACTTTTTTGAGATGGAAAACCAGGAAACGCTTCACTATTCTGTTCGGAGCTGATGTTTACGCGTCGTTTAGCTCTTGAGATGAAATATTACAAGTATTGTTGATTGGTTAAAACGCACTTTTAGGAATATTTCGGTCGTGAAAACGATTTATGACACTAAATACTAATTATAAACACCAAAAGTAAGTATTCACTCTTTAGCTGTAATTTTTCTTCCTTTCTTGTGAATATCGATGATCGACTTTTACTATAAAACATGTAGGATAGACTTCGAAATCTTTGATATAATCGCAAAATTTGATATAATATCATCACACATTGTTTGCTTCCTTCAAATTAAAGTAGTTTAGAAATGTATAACTTATTTGTACACAATGTAAATGTCAAGTATAATCAGTGCTGTCGTTACCAGGGTGAGTTACAATTGTATGGACTGAAACATTGGACATTTTGACAAGGGCATTTTAAATATCGTGCATAAATGTATTATGGAAACGCATAAAACATAACATACAGCGTGTGTTAGATACTACAATTGTCAGTTGTGCTAAATATAACCTATACATTGTGTCATTTTTGTCTGTCCAATATAAGTAGGCTACACTGAAACGTGTTGCAACCCCTTCCCATCTGGACAGACATTACATTTCTCTCTCTCTCTCTCTCTCTCTGCTATGGATGTTATGTATTAAAGTAAACAATATAACCTGGTAGTTCTGTTGATAGCAGTTTTTCCATTAACATTTTGACAAATTACACTGACATAAATTCCATTCCCTCAAAATATTTGTGTTTTATTTAATATTTTCTGTTGTATTTAAAATGCAGTGGTTTTATTGGCTGTTATAGATTGTTGTCTTCCTTGTCATACTGCAGGGATGCTATAGCCAGCATGCTATGAGATGAACATATGAATAGAAGTTCAAATGGCTGATCTTAAAGTCCTCTTTTGTGGTCAAGACGCAGTCCAGACCGATCACCTTGACTGGTCCCTAAAACACCAGCAAAGTCATCACTCAGTGTGTGCAGATGAAAGGGCCCTTTCCAATGAAGAGTGCTGCCAGGCGTATCTGGAGGAGAATGTTAATGAGGCGAACAGGCTTTCAGAACCATGGACAGCGACTCTGCCAATTGGACGACTCTGCAAACTCAATGAATGGGGATTTGATGAAGAAGTTGAGGTATGTTACGATGAGCAGTTCGAAACAGCTTTTCCTGGTGTGGCTGACTTTACTGACCATAAAGACAGTCAGTTGTTAGCAGAGGAGACCAACTATGACAACTTCAGTTGGAATTCTTCCAAAGATTTCCAAGAGGGCGGCCCAGAATGCTCCCTGCTGTCAGTTGATGATTTCATGATGGATTCATCGGAAAAGTCAGTGGATTATGGATTTATAGGTGCTGTTACCTTTTTAGTTACTGGGATTTCCTTGGTTGTCATCTCCTACACGGTCCCACGAGACGTCAAGGTGAATCCTGATACCGTTTCTGCCCGGGAGATGGAGCAGTTGGAGAGAGAGAACGCCCGGGTGGGTGCTCACCTGGACAGGTGTGTGATTGCAGGACTGTGCCTTCTCACACTCGGTGGTGTGGTACTGTCAACCCTGTTGATGATCTCCATGTATAAAGGGGAGATGATCAGGAGACAAGCATTTGCTTACTCCAAGCACCAAGCCAGACTCTACGGCTCTATGAATTTTAGAAGTGGCGCGAGCCCGACTGGTGCTCCTTCGCTTTTGTCTCTTGAAGAAGAGGAAGGTCCTGTTGAAGTCTTAAGTTGAAGCTGAGATCAGCATCTTGACTTGTTATCTCCATATGAAAACGTGATCAAAACAGCTTTGTTATACTGTGATCTAGGATGACACACTGGTGTAAAACATAGTTTGTAATACTTAAAAAACAATATTGTTAATATAATAACATCTAAATTTACCTTTAAACTACTACATTACTACTAAATTTGAGTCAAATAAACTCGACTACAATGACTAAACTTTAAGGATCCAATCAGGATAAAATTCTACACTTTTTGCATTGCATTTAATGGACAAAATGTAACATAGCAACATGGACTTGAGTCCTGTTTATGTGAAAAATATATTTGTGTGAGTTTGTGCATTTTCCCAAAACATATTTTCATGTAAATATACAGCATGCTTTATAATTGCAGGTATATAAGCCTCAGTTTTTTGAGTATGCAACTTTTTACCATCATAGGATCATTCAACTAACTTGCCAAATGTACATTTGTGTCATATTTAGCCAGTCTTCACATTGGAAAAGGAAAAGGCTTTTTCCTTCTTCTATTTTTTTTTTTTTTTTGGCTTGGCAGTCTTTGTCTGATAGCTGACTTAATCATCAGTCATTGTATGAAAACCTCTCTCCAATCAGGATGGATGGAGATTTATTTCAATGCCTCTGAAGCCACTCAAATCTATATATTTGCATTTCCATTTACATAAAAATAAACAGCTTTGCAACAGCACAGGTAACGTGAATGCGCACCAGGGAGATTTGAACTAAATTTTGTGAGCTTAGTTTATTTAGAGAATATCTGTGCTTTTAATGCACATGGGATGTAGGAAATGTGTGAGCAGATGTCTCTCTCTCTCTTTCTCTCTCATCAGTGTGCCCGCGTACTAGAGGAGTCTCATGGGAAATGACTGCTCTATGTTTCTCCTTCCCAATAGCAACTAACCCCATTAGAGTCACACATCATAACACGTAATGACCCGAAAGAACAGAATCCAGAATGCAGACCGCAGCAAAAGGCACATAAAAGCATTGTGTAGGTTCTCATCCCCCAAAGCACAAGCTGTCAGAAACAAGTAAAGTGAATTAACCTGAAACAGGCTAATATTTAAGTCAGATGAGAAATCAGTTCCACAAGGTTCAAATCAAATTGTTAAAGGAATAGTTCACCCAAAAATAAAAACTGAAGTTTATTTATTTAGTCCAAAAATTACATGAATTAATTTCATCTGCAAAACAAAAAACTGTTTTTGTGAATACAATAGAAGTTGAAATGAAAAACACTGAATGGATAGAAAATGAGAAGCTTTTAGTTAATATTTTATATATTAATTACTTCTTTTGTGTTCTGCAGAGCAATCTTAATAGCAAAGGTTCTTTACTGGCAAAGATTGAAATTTTTCATTCTTTATAGTGGAAAAATGGTTCTTTTAAGAACTGAAAGGTTATTTGGTTTGGAACAACATAAAGATGACTAAATGATCACAGGATTTGAACAACAAAGCAAAATCTAGGCATATAAGCCTCAGGTTGCAGGTCAAGAAGAAGAAAAAAAAAACGTGCCCATGAGGCTTTGAGCAAGCAGTAGGCTCTGCTGGTGCTTCTGCTGAGGAGTGCGGTCCGTATAAGAAACGCTTACCGAGGGCCGGATCAGATTATCCCTCACTATACACTAGCACTGCAGCAAAGATTCCTGACACCAGTGTTCTTTTCATCCCGTTTTTTCGTGACGGCACACACACACACACACACAAGTGTTTTAACAGCCCCTCAAGTGTCTTTTTGCATGAGAACACTTATTAAAGGTATTGTTAGACGGTTAAACAAATGCTTGTAGAAAATTGCAGCTATTAAATCTGCATGCTGCTAACATCACCTGTGGTTTTAATAAAGCTTAATGGTTCACCGTAAAACAACTCAGAATTATGCTTTTGATATGGGTGAAGATTAACAGAGGGGGGATTTGGAGAGGAAGACGCATATATTTTTATATGTCATGTATTTATAGGTTGCACACAGCAATTAATGAAATGTCAACCATGCATGACCAAGTATACTGAAATAAGAAGAATTCTCATTCTCTGGCTGTCTCCATCTCTCTTTTGTTTCTTTTTTTCCCTGTCTAATACTCTCTAACCAGCACTCTGTATAATAACTCAATCACTTAGGGCCGCTGGCATCAGGAAGTGGGGCTAAATTGATTAAAGGGTCAGTATGGGTCAGGGAGTGGGTGTGGACATCGTCTCCAGGGACAAAGATACGGTCATTGTGTGCACATACACACAATACAATTCATAGCTGTGCCATATCATAAATTGCCTGTGGCGCAGTGACATCCTAGCATATCATCTCGCTCTGTTCTTCAGATAAAAAAAAATGGCTCAAACTGGTCTGAGTGAAAAGATGTCATTAAAATGAAGTCCAGTCCAGACCGTTTGTGAGATACAGATGGAGATACAGTTATATGTCACGTGAGTGACCCATCCGTCAACTCATCCATTCTGCGGTTTTCTTTACTGCTTGGTCTAATTATTCATAATTTGGACATTCCTCACCATTCGTGCTGTTTAATGGCCTGTTCGACAAAATGACTCTTGTTACCTAGAGTTTGTTGCATAGCAACAGTAAAGATAAAATGTACAAAAAGTCAGCGACCATGAAGCGAAGTATCTCCGGTGAAAAGGCACTAGTTCATCATTCATCACTTTGATTCGGAAGCTCATTGTGTATCAGGGAGACCAAAGAATGAAGGAAGTCAGCAGCCTTAGTCACAAGGCTACAGGAAACGGAAAGTCGGGTTGCTGCATAGTAATGTAGCAGGAGTGCTTATTTCAATGGGATCTGAATTTATGACACAGCAATGTCAGCGGCAGTTTCTCAAATTAGGTGGCGGAAATAAAGGCACCTTGGGGAAAAAACACAGTGCTCTATAGATAATTTCTGGGACCCTCATTGTGCCTTGTTGATGATGTATTACTGTGACCTACTGCGCTAGAGAGTTTTGCAGAAGTACAACATTATAATAACAAATCTCAGAGAGCTCAACACGCTGCAAATAGAGAAAACACCTACAAATTAAGAAAACAACTTCGTCAATTTTACAATACACACGCTGCAAATGCTTACAACCAAACAAAGAAACGCGCTGCAAATAAAATTCTTTATTTGGTTGTGTTGTGAGCATTTGCAGCACCTGCTGTCAAATTGATGAAGATGATGAAGAAGTTTTCTTGATTTGCTGGTGCTTTTTCTATTTGCATGTGTTTTCTGAAGTTGCAGCGCGTTGAGCTCTCTCGGCCACCATACAAGTCAATCATCATTTGATTAAATTTACATGATGGCATTTTCAAATTAGATTTTTACACTTTTGGAAATTGAAAAACACAGCTTGTTTACCAAAACAGATTTTCTTTACCAGATAGCACTATGCTAAGTATCTGTATCCTAGTAGGCTGTTAGCTTGTAACTGAAGGATAAATGAAAACAAAGAAAAGTAAATGTTTCATTTTTAGCGTCATTAATATAATATGATAGGTAATTTAAAATACTTTAATTTCCGAATTTTCATGATAAATGCAGCATAAAGCAATCTTCTCATTTCTATTTAGAAACTGAATGGGGTACCCATAATTAAATTCAATGGAAGGTTTCTAAGGAACCTAATTCACAGAAAAATGTAACTATTTTATGATATTTCACACAAATTTTTATGTGAATCATACAAAAATGTTACATTTTTTTGGAAAAAGACAGGAAGGTCCACCCCTAAGAATAACTGTCACTGGGACATAAGAAGATCATGCGGAAGTAGCCTATACAAAGCCATACAAATCATACCAAAATGTATAATAGTTACAATAGCCATGAGATTTTTCTGGTTTTGAGTGGCTTTTAGCACCCTGCCATGCAGAAATTTCTCCCAAATTCATGAAAATCCACCCCCCAAGTTTTTTTTGTTTTTTTTGTTTTTAAACTTGATTTATTTTCCTGCAGGTGAAAACTGCCAGTTTATTCACTTAGAAAAGCAGAAGTGCTTGATTTTACACATTACTTAGGGACAGAAGTTTTGATAAATAATGAGCAATAAAGTAAATCATATTTAATAGTGCTAATTATGACCAATAACATGTCTAAAGTAAAATAATATCACATTTGTGCAATTGTGAGGTGCTTTAATTGTAACGATTGTCCACTATTGATGCCAGAACTCCGTAACAGTGGGTCATGAGTCAATAAAAAATCGAGCTTTTCTTTTCAGTTCTGCAATGCTATTTTCATACTTAGATGGAGGAGATGTTAGGGGCGCTGAGCAACAACCTTTCTAGAATGAGTTCTTTAACCGTATTCTTTGGGTAATGAGTCCCATGAGAGACGTGGCACCTTTCACATGCCAGCACAGAAAAAGTGGAGTTGGGGGTGTCAGGTGATGCTTAAACAAAAGAAACGTACCTTACAAAAGACATCAACGATGCAAAAAGCGAAGCCACATTACTTTCTTTCTGTGAAAAGAGAAAGTATGTCAGAGCAAGTACTTTTCAACCATTAAAATTCAAGTTGTACTTCCTGCGAAAATCCTGTGAGCATTTGGGTGTCTGTTTCACCAACAGTGAACGGCTCACCTTGTTGACTTCCTGTGCCTGTCGTTACGCAGTATACATATGGATCTGCAATGATTGGTCCGTGAGTTAATGAGAGCCAGCTGGGATCGTGTTTGCATCGCCCACACAGCAGTGTCCCTTTTTCTCTCTCTCCTGTCCTGTTAAGGGCACATATCCATAGAAACCAAGTTTCCCTTGTTGCTAAGGAAAGAACCCTGCTGAGGTTTGAATATGTGTAACATCAATTGTGAAGTCAATACTGCTGAGGTTTGCTGCTGAGTTAACGTAGTCTAACTTGTGTTTCTAATTTAAAGCCTCAAAGAAAACAAGTTCTGGTTGTTGTTTTCCATCCATTACAAAACAGCGCTAGTGGCGTAAATGATGTTTTCCCCCCTGAAACTGCTTCTACGGTTTACCAGAGACTGAATTAAAATGGGGAATTGCTTTGGAGAACTCATTAATGTGCATATGGACTCTAGACAGTGATGGATGGCGCACAATATTGGAGACAGTGATGTCTTTTCGGCTTTTTATGAACAGGCCAGGTGAACTGTTAGACAATATGTGCAAATCATTCCCTTTTAGGCGATGAATGAAAAGCGCTGACTCATGACATTATCATGTTGGGAGTTTCAAAAGCGGAGCGTGTGGGTGGACGTTTGCATCAGAAGGGGAACTTCATAACCTGCAACCCATAATTCTGCGAGATGCATAATTTAACACTGAGAGCAAAGTGAGATTAATCTCGCTGTGGGAAAGCTTTACTTACTTTCTTTTGATTTATGCTGCTATTATGCTTCATTCTAGGTTCATCTCAGGCTTTGTCAATAAGGCTGGAGGCAAGAAGATGAGAAGTTTCCATTCTGTATTGATCTCGTTTTTTAAGTGCTCGGAGCACAGGTACTGAAAGTCTTAAACACCAGAGTGTTTTTCCTGACACATGGCTGGGTTTCACAGTACTGTAAAAAAATATTTAGGAATAATGAGAAATACATTTTAGTAGAGAGACAAATAAATCAAATGAAGGCTATCATTATTTTCATGTTTCTTTTGAATAACATTGATACTAAGCATCTATTATTACAGACTGTCATAACAAAAACAACTCACTGAAGCACAATGAAGTAGCTAAGTCCCCTGAACCTAAAGTATGTGTCACAGTAGCTGTTTTCAGTTCACAATGTTCCAGATCCGTTGGAAGTTGTGCAAGCTCGTGGAGTCGCTACGTCAGAAAAAGAACAGGACATCCATTTATCATTTATTGTCGGCAGCTTGAAGCATAGTGCTGTGCCACATCCAGTGTAGATCAAGATTGGTTCTATTGGCTTTTGACGTGACTCTACACAATTCACTGACTATATCTTTATAGTTGTCTTTATGGTTAATGTCCTTGGTGTGAATAGGTTTTAGAGGAGTGTTCACACTAGACTTTTCGCTCCATTGAGTTCCATTTATACGAATGCAAATGTAGGAAACCAAAGTCTCAAGTCATGTCACTCGGCAGCCATCTTTGAAACACCTGCATGCAAGCGCAACTCCTATCTCTTTGAATAGGGAAACATCAAATTCTCCAAAACTGTTCGTTAAGCTTACATTAAATTTCATATTTGAGATCACCAATGAAATCTGACAACAACTGTATCATAAATGTTCAAATAGCGTTTAAAAAAGCTTATTTTTCAGGCTAGATCAGCCAGTGCACATATGCACGTCTAGGAACGCTGACTGTTTCTATAGCAAGCGGGACTTCTAACACCAGCTGCAGTGATGCACTGACTTTACCGATTAGGGATTGGCTCTTTTGCTCAGAAGGCGGGGCTTCGTTCGATAGAGCAGCCATATTGAGTGTTGCATTTTTTCCCCATTCAAAACTATACGAGTGACATGTCTTGGTATTCTACAGTCTTTGAGGAAACACAAGCTCATGCGAATTCTACTGCGTTTCAAATACCATGGTCAAATACACATTTTTCCACATTCACAGCACCAGAATACAGTTGTTAGTCCTTTATTTGAGTCGTTACTGCAGTTGCGTTATTAATGGGTGTGTGACATCAGCATTCTATGACTGAACTCTCATCTGTATATTTTCAGATCTCACAACCGTATTTTCGGCAAACCTGCGCTGTGTGAACAGAACCATACTGGACAACCAATGGTCTGTCATATCACAAAGTGCAAGATAGCTGCTCTGCATTGCACATACGCATCTAGTGTATATGGTTTCGATAACTTACAGAGACGCAGATATGAGCTGTGTGTCATCTGTCCTTCACTAACTACTCCAGACAGTTTTGTGGTCTGTGTGTGACTCAAATGCTCTGCTCTTTACTGAGCTATAAAAGCTGCTGTAGGTTAATTAAGATTTGACAGATGAAATCACGCCTCAATTGAACCTTCGTCATGTCAAATGGAATAAGACTTTGTAGTTTTGGACATGGTCATCTTTGATATTACTTTAGTCACTGTCGCTATGGTTACAGGTGATAAATAGAATACAGACTTGACATCAGTTGTGTATTCATGCAGAATATTTGAGCCTCTATTACAAGTTGCTGTGTGAACAGAACATTTTGGGACTCATATAAGTAAATGCGTTTGACAGTGTGAATGTAGCCTTAGCTGCAGACTTTCTATGTAAGACACTGCAACGTACATAATATGATGTTACACGCTGCAGTATCTTTTTTTTTTAAACATTGTTCAACATATAATACATCTAAAATATAAACTTAGTTTTGCAAATCAGACACCTCGCCTCGTGCCATCTATTGTTGCGTGTGGCATGAAGAAAAAAAGCAGCGCAGACTCTGAAGACTAAACCGGACCACTGTGGCTAGATTTTAAATAATTGGTGCATTTAGTTGTCTGAAGCCCTGAAATGTAAACACCCACTGCCTTTACGAAAATTAACCATTGTTGTATTATAGTAAAAGTGAAATAAGCATGTTTTTTTGGCATATTGTGTGACGACTTATGTGCCCTCTAGAAACTTGTTTCACTTGTGCAAGTGAACATTCCCAAAGAGGCACAAAATCACTTTCACAGACTTTTAAATTAAATGTTCCCTCCTGGTGGAAGGACCTGCCCAACTCAATCCCAGCCGCCTTAGCCATCTTCAAGAATTGGCTAAATACACATCTCTTCCATCTTTATTTGACCCTCTAACTCTAGCACTCTCTATTCTAATTCTATTCTTAAAAAAAAAAAAAAAAAAAAACTTATCCCTTTTAGACTTGCACTCTATTAATTTACTGCTTGTTCCCTTAATAAATAAAAAATAAATAAATAAATAAAAAAGTACACTAGCTTTTCTAATATTTTTCTATCTGTTTTCTTTTTATTTATTATATAATAATAATAAAAAAAAAATCTTGCTACGTGTACTGCTTTAAGCTAACTGAGACTTGTTATAGCACATGCATATCATTGCTCTTTTGTTGATTTTGATTGCTTCCATTGTCCTCATTTGGATAAAAGCGTTTGCTAAATGACTAAATGTAAATGTATTGCCTACATAGTCGTACTACAAATACCATGGTTAATCTATGGTTAGTGTAGCAAAACCATGGCTAATTTGCGGTTACCATGGTTTAACTATACTAACCGTGTTTTTTTTTGTTTGTTATTTATTTGTAGTAAAACCATGGTTAATTTTCGTAAGGGTGTTCCACCTCCAACACACATCGAGAATGCTTTATACTGACATTTATACTGGGTTTCCACTTGTAAAAACAAATCGCTATTTGCAGCCTTTATTTTGTAAACGAAAGCGCCTGATATCAAGGGGTTACTGAGATTGCGGTCAGTAGCATTCAGCTGAAGGGAATTTCTACGCTTTTAGCTGTGCAGAAACACAAATCACAGATGCAAGGGGTCAGTAAACATTTTTAGTTACAAATATCTCTGCTTTTTCTCCAGAGCAACACTAAATCACATTCAGCTTCCTTCACTTTTTATAGCAATATGCTCGATCAAAAATGTCACCCAGTATCCTTTGATTTAGATTAAAAGACTGCAATGCCAGAGAGTCAGCGCTTTTGAAAGACCCCTATCTGCTCTGTTTTGGCTGATGACTCACATGACCCACTAGGATTTTGAGATCTGCAAGCAAGGCAGACAAACCCTTTTCCCCAAGGAGTCGGTTCACTCTAGCAACCAAATGCATGGATGGATTATTTATTTGTCCCTTAAGGATGATCTTCTGTCAGTGATACCCATAAAGCACACAGAAAGTGCCGGAGGACAAAATCTTATGCCTACACCTCCTGGGCGAGCAGCACCCCCTCCATGGTTTGGTTTCCATGGAGCACCTTCAACCTGCTCCTGAAGCCGTCCAGAATAAATGAAGCCATCTGTCAAACTTGTGCTTTTATGAGACATAGTGGAAAGTGCTATGGAGAAGCAGTGATAAAATCACCAGTGTAAAAATACCCACAATGGACTTGAAACAGAAGTGAGTTTAATGAGGTGGAGCAGCACTGAGACTATCTAGTATAGCTCAGTTACAGGTTAGTTAAACCTGACCTCCTTTGTAATGCAGATCAGTCTGTCTCCGCTCTATTCTCTCGTGATCTCTCTGCTAAACGAGCCCTTTATAGCCGTATAATTTGTGAATACTGAATTACCCGCCCCCTCATGCTTTTCATGCTGCACGATTAAAAGTGAGTCTGATGTTTTGCTGTTATCAAGGCTATGGATGATCTGTCACATTTATCAGAATAACTGAGTTACCATGAGTTACCAAGAGTTACCATGGAGATTTTTCTGTTCCACATCACAATATTTCATTATATTATATCTTGAATTCAGTGTCCCTAGTGCACCATAATTTATCCATTCAAAGAAAGAAAAACTTTACTCCAAAAAATCTAATAAATAAATGAATGAATGAATGAATGAATGAATGAATGAATGAATGAATGAATGAATGAATGAATGAATGAATGAATGAATGTAACATCTACATTATAGGCCTGGGAAAGACTGATGCTGATGTAGAAATTATTATTATTATTATTATTATAATTAGCCTATCTGAAATTATATTTAAATTAATATTATTTGTAAATATTATAGGCCTACAGCACCACCACTACTACTGTAATATAATGACATAAATTAAAATGTCATGTAATGAAATGAACATTAACAATTATTTACTATTTTATGTTATAATACTTTCTTTTACTTTATTATTTTATTATTCATTATTTTATTATTAAAAAGTATGAATCAAAAAATAAATAAATATTTTTTTTTTAAATGCTTGGTTGTTGGCTGATGCTGATGATGTTAAAATAGACAAATATTGTCTGATTAATCAGCTTAGCTATAATAATAATATAATAATAATAATTTTCAGTGTTTTTGCAACATTATTATTATTATTATTAAAATTGACAAATATCATCTGATTTACCAACTTACCTATAACAACAATAATAATAATAATAATAATAATAATAATAATAATTTACAGTTTTAGTTTTGTGTTGATGATGATGATTATTATTATTATTATTTCATTATTAAAATGGGCAAATATCTTCAGATTAATCTACTTAACTACAACAACAACAACAACAACAATAATATTTTTCAGTGTTTTAATTTTGTAATTTGTGATGATGATGATGATTTAATTATTAAAATGGACAAATATTATCTGATTAATCAACTTACCTACAACAACATTATTATTATTACTATTATCATTATTATTATTATTATTATTATTATTATTATTATTATTATCATCATTAATCATCATAATCATCATTTTAATTTAATTTTGTGAAATAAACAATTTTGTTACTCAATTAAAATTTTGTTGAGTCATAACTGCCCAGTGTAAAATGAGTCCTGAGAACAACAACCACTGGTTTAAAAATAACCTCTGTCATTAAATTAAATTTATGTGAATCAAAAGACCAACTGGCCCCAATGAAGATTTATCCATGTCATTCTGATTTACTGCAGCAAACACACCATGTAGGAGTACTGCAATAAATTTGTATCTCTGCACGGTAGGCTTGAAGACTATCATGAGATTACTCAGCATGGGTTGAAATATTCATTGTGATGACTAATAGCCTATAGTGTAATCTCATACAGGACATGTTTACTCTGCAAGACTGGGGGACAAATTAATATCTTCACATAATATGTTTTAATTTGTCTCAATTAATAGCCTGGAATCTGCAACAAAGACTATTTTCCAGGCAAGGATATCTAATACAGAATCCGTCCAATAGACTAGCACTCTGGACTAATGATATTTTAATAGGAAATAAACCACAGATTATATCTTTTAATTTGATAATTAATGTGCTCTTATCTCGAGTATATTTTTCATTATCCCAGTGGCTTTGGAGAGAGTTGGTTAGATCACCTCCTGTCTGAAATTCTTTTTAATGAGCCGCGCTAGATTAGATGAGTGTTACGCGTTCACTCAACCTTTTTGTTTCTTCAGACGCATTGACTTTGAAATCTGCTCTTTAAAATTTTGCCATATTTTAATTTAATGCTAGATAAAAACATCAAATGATGTACTGTAGCATTTAACAGATTGAGGACCGTGACAAATTCAGCAATTAACTGAGAATGATGATATGCCCATCATAAGGAGAGTCACTCTCTTCTTGAGAGTTAGAATGCTTGGTCTGTTTCTTCCTTTATTAAAATAGGTATACTTTTGGATCAAGATTTGACATAACCTTTGCAAAATTACCGTGGAAACCATACTTTTTGGGTCCTTCCTGCAATGCATTTCAACATATAGTGGATAAACACTAAATTCACTCACAATATTCAAATGCAAGTCATTTTAATTTATTTGAAGTTGCAAATTTTGTCATGTTAGTGCATGTGAACCCTTTATCTTCTGAGTGGTACATTCACACAGAAAGTGTTGGAGGACAAACTCTTCTGGACAAACTGCAAGCAGCCCCACCACAATCCTTTGGGAAAGGAAAAAACAGGTCACCTAATTTTTGCTTATGGTATCTTGCAGGAAAATTGTTTTTTTTGGGGCATTTTTGCAGAACAGGTTGCTTGCTTTGTGGACATGAGCTCACAACACTGACCCCCACTTTAAGCTAATTCTCAATGCTTACTTTAGCTCTTTATTTCCATCCTGTTTTGTATCCTGCTAAATAGGCTATTGCTATTGTGTAAATAAAATGTATGTGTATGCACATGTCAGAGGTTGACCATTTCTTTAAATTTGATATACCCTTTTGTAACATTATTTAAATTACTCAACAAATGTATAATAATTTACTGAATAAAATAAATGACTCGGTAGGCTACCTACTAGCATACAGTATATTCTATAACCTTCTTCAAAATAAGAAATTAAAATGACATAAAGACGAAAGCTGATCCCATATGAATTTATTAGAGTTGTACAGAAACAATAACCAGTATTAATACCAATCTATTAACAAAGTCTGAGTAATTTCACTTTTCCAACAGGCTGACAGTGCTTGTGGAGTGCAGCAGGTCACTGTTCTCTCTTCACTGTTTAAATAAAGTTTTTTAAAGGCTCATTTCATTTCCAAAATGGCGGAGTACGATCTGACCACCAAGATCGCGCATTTTTTAGACCGGCATTTGGTCTTTCCACTGCTGGAATTTCTGTCTGTCAAGGAGGTAATATATAAATTACAGTAATATATAGTATTACTTTGTTGTTCGGTTATATTTCTTTGGTTAGTAGTCGCTAAATGGGCAGCACCACGTGTGGCGAATACAGTCAGCTGATCTGGAAAAATGATTTGGTTTTCGTAACTGATATTAAACGGAAATGACCTCTTTATAGACATAATTGCATTGAATATTTATTTATTTTTATTCGTGACAGATCAGCTATGTTTAAAGTATGAATTCTTATTCTGTAGCTCTGAATTCTCTTTGTGTTTCTACAGTACCATTGTTACACTGTTATTGTGTTGTAATATCATGCTTTTCTTTAAAGTACCACGTAAATACCTTAAATATTAACGTGAATATTGTCGTCATTAATTATTGTGGTATGTGTAAAAATACTGGCTATATTAATATCAGATATCATCAGTTGGTACAACAGTACCTTAAATGACAATATAATGTAATATTTCAGTGCATTTGGATAAAGTCTTGTTTTTATGTTGCATAAGTCCTCTTCAGTATATTCAGAAAACCTGATATAGTGCTGTTAAATCTAATGTTTATTGTTTTCTCAGATCTACAATGAGAAAGAACTTCTTCAAGGGAAGCTGGATCTTCTCAGTGACACTAACATGGTGGACTTTGCCATGGATGTATATAAGAACCTCTATCCTGACAAAGAAATTCCACATTGTAAGTGATTTTCCCTTCCTACCGAAAATGTACATCGAGTACAGAGTTAAACAAAAGCATATCCAGATCAATAATGGAGTTTTTCACGTCGTATAGAGTGCAGAACTATATGCTGCATGTATATTACATATAGTAATTTTACTCTGCAGCATTAAGGGAGAAAAGAACCACAGTGGTGGCCCAGCTGAAGCAGCTCCAGTCTGAAACTGAGCCTATTGTGAAGATGTTTGAAGATCCAGAGACGCAGAGACAGATGCAGTCCACCAGGTCTGCAGTCGTCGTATTACTGTTTCCTGCTTCTTGAAATATAATGTCTGTTTGATTTGTATGGCTGTTATGTAGGCATCTTAACACACGTGAAGTCCCCACTACCATACACTTTTTTTTTTTTTTTTTCTTAGAGATGGGAGGATGCTGTTTGAATATTTAGCAGACAAACATGCTGTAAGTTTTGCAACAAGCCTCAAACTATAACCAGTTATCCTTATCCAATTATATCCTTTTTATTTTCAGGGAAGGCTAATTAACAGCTTTGTTCAACTTTGTTTATTCCGTCAGTTTCGTCAGGAATATTTGGATACGCTGTACCGTTACGCCAAGTTCCAGTATGAGTGTGGCAACTACTCAGGGGCCGCAGAGTATCTTTACTTCTTCCGCGTGCTTGTAAGTGTTGTTGTTTATGTCAACAAGACCGCTAGTGTTTTATCCTTTTATTTTTTATATGATTTGTGAAGTGTGAAATAGGCTCTGAAATGACTGCCTTCGGCAGAAATGTAGGACAAATTAATTTGTTTCTTTCCTGAGTGCTTTTGTTTTTAGTAATTTATCTGAACAAACAACTGGAAACAGTACCTTTATGCTTTTTAAATGAGCTATGTTTTAAATATTGCAAAAATAGCTTTGCTTATACCAGGTTATGTCTGGCTTTTTATTACATAAATAAAATAAAATACATTTTATTTATTTTAAAAAAATTATAAAAGTCTTACTGTTCAAAAGTTTAGAGTCAGTAAGAATTTTTGCGCTAAATTAATATTTTTATTCAGCAAGGATATATTGATTAATTTTAAATAAATGAGGAAATCCTGAAAAAAAAAAGTATCACAAACAAATTCTTGAGTACCAAATCAGCATGTTAGAATGATTTCTAAAGGATCATGTGAAACTAAAAATACGAGTAATAACTGCTAAAAATTTAGAGCTGTAGGTTTATTATTGTGCCATAACCAGTGGAGATCAGACAATTGATTTTTCGTCGATGTTAAAGCAATGTTATATCAGAGAATTTATATCTACGGGAGTGGGATTTTGTACCAATGAGATTTCACTCTGAAGAAATTGATACTGACAAAATGTCTCTGTCATGTCCAGGTTCCATCCACAGACAGGAACGCTCTGAGCTCTCTCTGGGGCAAACTGGCATCTGAGATCCTCATGCAGAACTGGGAGGCGGCCATGGAAGACCTGACGCGTTTACGAGAGACCATCGACAACAACGTATGTCTGTCTGGCATCCTTCAAACCTCTGTCTCCCTGTAAAATAGAAGCTTTGCGGCTGTATTTCATCAGCTGAAGAAATCCAATATCCTTCCCACTGGTTAATTTTCTGGATCACCCATGTTCCTTTGAGCTCTGATATAACAGTCCTTTAGCAGACGTCAGGCATTAAATCAACTCTACACACAAAATTGACCGGGATGACATTTACATTGCATCAGCTCTGAGAAGTAAACGCTTGGCATTTTTATTTGCGGTGAGGTTAAAGATGGATGCGTGTGGGTTTACTGGAGCCTCGTTTGCTTTGCTAGTAATGTAGCCTCAACATCGTGACATGAGTAAGACTGAAGCAGTGTTGACATATTTTTAATTAAACCTTCTTTTTCTTTCCTGCTTTGGTTCAGTCGGTGAGTTCTCCTCTTCAGTCGCTGCAGCAGAGGACGTGGCTCATACACTGGTCTTTGTTTGTCTTCTTTAACCACCCCAAAGGCAGAGACAACATCATCGAGCTGTTCCTCTATCAGCCCCAGTGAGTGTGATTACAGAAATTCCCTCTTCCGCTATAACAAGCCCTCTCAAATTGCCCATTAAAGAATGTAGAAGTGCAACAAACTACATTTGCATAGCATTTATGTCACTTGCTTTAGGGACTTACCAGGAAGTGCGAGTGGTTTACTTTGCAGCAATTACTTTGGAGAGGGAGGCTGGAAAATTCGCAGTTAATGAGATTCGCTGTTGAAAGTGTTACAATTTTAGGGGGAACAGTGCATGTTTGTGTGACCGTATAATGAGCGCTGCTTGGTCTGAACACTTTGAAGATGACAGTCTGTGTTGAGTGCTTGAAGGACCAGTGTGAAATAATATTAAAACTGGAACCAATCAAAGCAGATTTTGTTGACAAAGTGTCCACTGCTTTTTTTTTTTGCTTTTTTTTCCTTTCTTTTTTTTTTTCAACTCTGGTTTTTAATTGTGTTAATTTGCTTTTTGATACATTTTTAAGGCAAGATATCAATACTGGTTTCCTGAATCGATTTGGTTCAGTTACTCAATTCTGAATCTGATTAAGAGTCAATATTGTTTCAATAAGGAATGTTTCAGTTGTTACCAAATATTATATTTTTCAGGTATTCTAAAATATAAATATGAAAAAAATACACTACAGTTTAAAAGTTTGGGGTCGGTAAGAATATTTTTGGAAGATGTCTAGCAAGGCTGCATTTATTTGATCAAAAATACAGTAAAAACAGTAATATTGTGAATTTAACTGTTTTATATTTTAATACATTTTACATTTTAATTTACTTCTGTGATGGCAACACTGAATTTTCAGCAGCCATTAATCAATTTTTCTGTGTCACATGATCCTTCAGAAATCTTTCTAAAATGCTGATTTTTGGCTCAAGAAACATTTTTAAGTAGTTTTTGTTGCGTAATGCTTTTGTGGAGACCATAGTAGATTTTTTTCAGGATTCATTGAGGAATAGAAAGTTTAAAAGAACAACAATTACCTGAAATGGAAATCTTTGGTAACTTTATAAATGTCTTTGCTGTGACTTTTAATCAATTGAATTCATCTTTGCTGAATAAAAGTATTCATTTATTTCAAGCCTTTAATGGTTGTTGTCTGTTTCTCAGGTACCTGAATGCAATCCAGACCATGTGCCCTCACATTCTGCGTTACCTGACCACAGCCGTAATCACCAACAAAGACGTGAGAAAGCGCAGACAGGTCCTCAAAGACCTGGTCAAGGTCATCCAACAGGTCAGCATGATCTCTGAAGATTTAACTAGACAGCGGATTGCGTAAATGACTAGTGGGAATATAATTACTCTGGTTTAGGGTCATGTCAGCCAAACACCAGCCAGACGTGTTTGTTAGCCATGTATGAAATGTAATCTCACAAATGTTTCTTTATACAATGTAGATTTTACTGCGTTGATGGATTGCCTAGACCACACCAGTGCATGCTGGATTCAGATTTTAATGTTAAATCTGAACTACAGAAGTAACATCATACTAATAACTCAACATTGAGAAATAATTCAACATTAACTCATTAGCTAGTTAAGAATCCTTTAATAACGCATGCTAATATGCACAAAACAGCAGTGATTTTATGAAAGGCGCATCTGAGCCGAGAGAGTTTAATTCAGTGTGGGTTGTTGTGAAGATTGTCCTCTTTGTGGTTCAGATGAATGAGCTCACAGATTCGCCTTTGAGGTTTCTAGCTTGACAAGCGTTGTTGCATGCCATTACGTTCATACTAGATCTGCTTCCTTTTAAGTATTGATTCAGAGCTGTTGAATTAGCGTCTGTTTTAAAGTGCTTCTTGGGGCACCGCCACATTTATACCCGTGACTTTGGCACTTGCTGTCAAATTAGCACGAGATTAATGTTCTTCTCTGCTTTTGCTCTCTCCACAGGAGTCGTACACGTACAAGGATCCCATCACAGAGTTTGTGGAGTGTCTCTACGTTAACTTTGATTTCGACAGCGCTCAGAAAAAACTAAGGGAGTGCGAGTCGGTAAGGTTTCATCACCCGCTGTGTGTGTGTGTGTGTGTGTGTGTGTGTGTGAGTGTATGTGTAATGCAGCTACCAGGGCTGTCATTCCTGTGATTCCCTCAGTACACTGCTTCCCTCTGTTTGAATCGGTTGGAGACGAGCCTTGATGGGAGCTCTCATCCTTTTGCTTGGAGCCATAGGTCCATTCATGCACTGAAAATCCCTGTCTACTGTAATTTACTGCTGTTTCCCACTAGGCTTTTAAAGACATTTCTGCTGTCAGTTTTCAGACCTACAGCTATGAGGCAGCTCCTCTCTTAGACGTGGCCTAGTTGGGCCAGAGGGAGCATTCAGCATTCAGACCTGTGAAAACATAATCTCCCCTGCCTTTTCAACACAGTTTCAGTTTACGCCTGAGGGATTTGTGTCTATAAAAGCTGATCTAGGTTCAGCTGCAATGAAGGGATTTTTTTTATTTATTTAAATTTAATTTTTTATTAAAGAAACAAATCTATTGGGGGTAAAATCTGTTCTTTTTCATTTTTAAATTTTATTTTTTAATTAGTCTTCTCTTTAATGCCAGTGGGCATTCCAATCTTATGGCGATGGAGGCATCTTATGTGACTTTTCCCCATTCATTCTTAATTACTCTCCACCAAACTCAGCGCACACTTTAGGCGAAAGAGACGCAGACTCTTGCTGTAACTACCTTTTGGTATTGCTGTTGGACAACGTTTCTTTAGAATAATGAGTGATTTCTTCACTTATTAATGTTACTTTTTTTCTTTTTTTTTTTTGTACTATGAGTTTTTTCTCATCCAATATTTTGGGGAGGCACTGTCTCCCTTGCCTCCTTGGAGGAAATACCCCTGATATAAATATACTACCATTCAAAAGTGTAGATTCAGTAAGATCTTTTAAATAAATAACTAAATTAAATTGTTCAAAATTGACACTTTATAGACTTTTACATTATTACAAAAAAATTCAATTTTAAATAAATTTTTTTTTTTTTTTTTTTTTTTTTACTTCCAATTTATTCTTGAATAACAGTAGTACTTTTTTTTTTAAAGATTTTGGTGTTTTTAGATTTTATTAGCATAGGACAGAGCTAACAGGAAGCGAAGTGGGAGAGAGGGAGGGGCGGGATTGGGAAAGGTCCTCGAAACCGGGATTCGAACTCGGGACGCCCATAGTACTTTTTTTAAAAATAGAAAATCAAGTTCATTTTAAACAGACTGTTTAAAAGTATACAATTCAGTCTCAAGGCCCTTCAGTGCACCATCGATAACACTTACACAACTTTCAAAGCAGGTTATTTGAATGGATTGTATTCTTTTCAAGGTGCTGGTGAACGATTTCTTCTTGGTGGCCTGCTTGGAGGATTTCATTGAAAATGCACGGCTGTTCATCTTTGAAACGTTCTGCCGGATCCATCAGTGCATCAGCATCAGGTAGCGCCGCCTCCCAGGAGGAATCCTGATAGACTAGTGTGCGTTAATCCTCTTAGCTCTGTAAAAAGATCGTACCGTGCTGCGATGATTCAACATGCTGCCAGGATCAATGGATTCCAGCCAAATCTGATAAAAGCTGAGCGACATCACAATAGTGTACATTCAAAAGAACCAGCTCGAAGGAAAGCATTATTGCAATAGATGCGAGTACAGCAGTGTGTTTAGAGATGTGTTTTGTATTTTTAATTGTTCTAAATATTTTTCTTTACTATATAATTTTTAATTTAGATTTAGTTATTTTAGAACATTAAGTTAAACTAAATAAATAATTTCCTTGGAAACTAGCTGAAAGTTTATTTTTTTTTATTTCAGATAACATTTGAAGTAACACAAGTGTTTTATGGTTTTAGTTAACTGTAATAACCCTGTTACAGATGTTATTTTGATGTTTGCTAACATTTTCTTTGAACACCATTGTTTGTGCCAGAAATCCTGCTGTTTTCACATTTATCGTAGAGATGGTGGTGTGACTTAAATTGTCATCAGCTTGTGTTTATCACACCGATTGATTTTTGTTGAGACTGTTCGAACTCTTGTTTGAAGACGAGTGCTACAGCTTGTTGTTGACCTCAGGCAATCTCTGTATTTCTCATTTTCTCCCCCTCACCCTTCGCTCTTCCTGTCTCTGGGTAGCATGTTGGCAGATAAGCTGAATATGACCCCCGAGGAGGCCGAGAGATGGATCGTAAACCTGATCCGCAATGCCAGACTGGATGCCAAAATTGACTCCAAACTGGTGAGCGAGCTCTGGGGTGCCAACACATGTCCAAACACAAAGCCCATTTGATTGAGATGCACTAGACTCCCTCCTACAGTGAAAGAGGGCTGTTTGTTGCACATAGCCTACAACAATTTTATTATTTTATGAAATTGTAAGTTTTACTTTTGAAATGTATTTCTCTTTCAGATTCACAAGCTGATTATAACCCTTTAAAGTGATACTTCATCCAAAAATGACTTGCTCTCATGTTGTTTCAAACCGTTGATTTTCTTGCTAACACTTTTTTCAATAGGGTTCCGATTGATAATATTAGTTAACTAGATTAGTTAACATAAACTAGCAATAAACAATACCTCTACAGCATTTATTAATTAATTTATTAATATGTTTTAAAATGAGAAGTTAGCACTAGTTATGCACTGTGAACTAAAATAAATGGAGAATGAACATCTGTATTAATAAACAACATTAATACAGATTAATAAATGTTGTGAAACTATATTGCTCATTTAGAGTTTGTATAGTTAGTTAGAAGATTCAAAGCTAGTTAATGCATTACCAAATGGGACAGAAGTGTTACCCTTTTTTTCTTTCTGTGGAACGCAAAAGGAGATGTTTAGCAGAATGTCCAAGCTGCTCTTTCCCATATTACAATATTCAATGATAAAGCATGGTAGCACTTTACTTTAGTTAAATTCATTTCTAATTATTATTTTTTACTTTTTTATTAATCTAGGTTAATGTTAATATGAAAATATTTACTTTTCATTGTTAATTCAAGTTTGTTCATAATACAGTAATGTTAATTCATAAAGAAATGTTAAAAATCTATTTGAGGAAATTAAGATTAATTAATGCTGTAAAAATATTAGATATTTCACATAAGCTGAATCAATAATATTACCATATAAAATCTTCTTGTGAGGTGTTATCAAATAAAAAACAAAATTTTGGGGGGGGTTGATCTTTCTTTAACTGTGGGATTTAAAGCGACAAGTCAGTTTTAATTTTATTGCCTTTTTTTGTGTTTTTGTTAAAGAATATTGCCTAAGATTTTATCATAAGCTTGTATAGGAGCTGTAATTCATTAAAAATGGTTGTTTAAAGTTTTACAAGCCATTATAAAACCAAAATGATGCTGAACCACTAAATCCTATAAAGCCTTTACTATTTCATTGTAATCCTTGGAAAGGTTGTTTGATAATTTATACTAGTGTTCTGGTTGGCTGCTCCTCCCTGAAGAGTGTTTTCTATTCAGGGTCACGTGGTGATGGGCAACAACGCCGTGTCGCCGTATCAGCAGGTGATTGAGAAGACCAAGAGCCTGTCGTTCCGCAGTCAGATGCTGGCCATGAACATTGAGAAGAAGGTCAGCCACAGCAGCAGGAATGAGGTACTGGAACCAAAGCAAACAATGCAGACTGAACTAATGAGTTTTTCCTTCAGCCGAGCCTCATTGGAATCATTACCGTCAAGAAATGAGTGTGCTGGGAAACTTTTGCTTTTAAGCGTTAAAGCATTTTTCCTTAACTGAACATTAGCCAGCATTAGTCGGCGTACAGTTCCCCAAAATATCTCGCACACTCCCAAATCAAAGCCCAGACTCAGCGTAATGTCTGAATAATCGGATTTTATGTCAGTGAAGTAATTGACGTCATATCTTGTCCTGTATTTTGCTTGATGTTCACTTTGAAGACATCGCTTGAGTCAAAATTTTGACCATTTAAAATATTTGTCAAACATTTAATAGAATAAATAGTTTTGAGCAAACTTCTGTTGTATGTGCCGCATCTTTGCTGTCCCTAATGATCTTCTATTTCTTTCTAGACACCGAACTGGGCGGCTCAAGACACTGGCTTCTATTAGACTGGAAAAACAAGGCAAACAGTGGATCGTCTTACTCCTCAACCTCATCTTAGTATTTAACTAACTGTCTTTTATTTAGCCATGTTTTATATTAGGTTTATTTGACAAAAGACTGATGCAGACATTTCCCGCATGACAAGAGCTACGGAGTTCTGGGATGCTGCCGTGAATTTTATATATTCTGTATGAAGGAAGGAATTTACCAGGCAAGATTTTATTCCTTGTTCCAGTTCTGTGTAATCTCAAAGGACATTTTTATTTTCTCTTATGCGAGTCATTGTTCTGAACCTCATAACACAATAATAAACAGTGCAAATGTGTTTCTGAACACATTTTCAAGGATCCTGCAACATACTTCTGGAAATCTTTAATGGTTAAAGGTGAAGTGTGTTATTTTGGTGTCAAATAATAAGGATTGTTTCCAAAACAGTTCTGCTGTTGTTTCATCTTTAAGGACGTTGTTCATTTATTGTACTTTTAAACTGATGTTTGTCATGTGAGACCACTTAAACTCGCAGGAACATTTTTAATAGATAACTGATCGTTTCAAATTGGAATTAGAGTATGTATTTTAACATACATACATAGAGGATGTATTTGTCTTTCTATTTTATTCATTTATTCTTCACACTTCACTTTTAACACTCATGCTTTTTGTTTGTCAGTCTATCAATAGGGTCATACAGTCCTGGAAATATTAGAGAGTTTTATAAGTTAGTTTCAGGCCTGAAAGAGATGTGGATATTAAAAATCTTAAAAGGTCCTGAAAGTTTCTGTTGCTAAAAGTTTGGAGTCAGTAAGATTTTTACAAATGTTTTTAAAGAAATCTCTTGTGCACACCAAGTGAAATCAGCAATATTGTGAAATACTACAATTTAAAACAACTGTTTTCTATTTTAATATATTTTAAAATGTAATTTATTCCTGTGATGTCAAAGCTGATCCTACAGAATTAATTATACTATGCTGCTTTTGTTCTTAAACATTTCTTATTATTAACGATGTTGAAAACAGTTGTGCTGCTTATTATTTTCGGAAACCTTTTTGGAACAACCTAAAGCCCCCCCCCCCCCCCCCATCTCTCACTTTTGCTGAATAAATTGCTTTTCTTTTCATCAAACAAAAAACTACAAAAACGAACCTTATCGACCACAAACTTTAGAATCTTCTGAAAAAGTAATAAAAGAAATGTATGCAATCAAGAAAATTGGATGAAAAGGGCTTTGACAATCTTTTTGGTCATAAAGTGTGGGAGCCCTGTATCAAGTCTGTGGTGATAATATTTCAGTAATGGCAAGAATATGCACAAGCAATGTTTCATCCAGTAGGTGGCAGCAGCGAATAACTTTTCCACCGTGGACTGGCTAGTCACCCAAAGACAGCCACAAACCAGTCATTACCAGCTGCCTGACTGATTATCATCATGTCTTTTAAAGCCTTCTTGATGTTCCTGTGTGTTTACACGCCAAAACCTAGGAATGTTGGGCATCTGTGTTTGATTTTGGGGGGGCCAGGTAATTTTGGGCCAGAGGGTGAAAACACAGGGTGTGTTGTCAAAGTAGCAAACCGAGATGGAAAGATCCTGTTGTGACTCATAAATGACCAGCTTCCTCTGAATGGCAGATTTTCCTTTAGTTATTTTTATATTTCATCCAAAGTCCAGACAAGATGCTTGTGGAAAATGTGCTGTTTAGAACTTACTCTATGCATGTTTCCTGGAGCCTGATCAGTTTGGTTTATTCATCAAAATAGAGATTGTAATGCATCCACACTGCCGTTAAAAAGTTTGGAATAATTACGATTGATTGTCTTATGCTCACCAAGACTTCATTTATTTTCATTTAAAAGAACTGTTTTATATTAATACTATATTGAAAAAATGGCAAAATAGAATTTTCAGCTGCCGTGATCCTTCTGAAGTCATTCTAATATGCTGATTTGGTTCTCAATTTGTGCCAGTTATTAATAATGGTTCTTATATCAATTGATTTTGCTGCTTAATTGTTTTTTGTTCTGTTTTTTTTTCCCTCAGGATTCTTTGATAAGTTCAAAGAACAGTATTTGAAATAGAAATCTTTTGTGACATTGTAAATGTCTTTACTGTCAGTTTGATCAACTTAATTCTGTACTAAAAAAAGTAATAATTTCTTTAAAAAAAACTAAATTGCATTCACAAATTATTCCAATGTTTTGACCAATAGTGTACCTCTGAGTAAAAGAATCGAATCCAGTTTTGAATGGGATGAAGAGCATTTTCATCATGAATTGCTTCGTAACAAAATAAATAGTAAGCCTAAAAAGTGTTTAGCCATGGATGTCACACTTTAAAGTGTGACTATGATTCTAGAGATCTTCTCAGAACTAACTTCACTTTTCTCTGTTTTAGCGATGACTAATCTCAGTCTTTTTTTTTTTTAGCAGTTGTATGTCATCAGTTCCCATCAAGATCTTTTTTATAAGCGCACTGTTTGCATTCATTGCATTCAACTACATTGTCGCTTTAAATCGCCTCGGGTGCATTTCTCTGCTCCTACCTACCATTAACCAACAGGTCTCGGAGCCGGAGTGAAATGAGGGTGTGTGTGTGAGTGAGAGATGTTTTGCCCTGGGAGTGGCTGCTGGATATTCCAGGCAGGGTTGTGAGTGCCGCTCGGCTCAGTGAAGAAAACGCACATGCTTGTATACGCACTCCTCCAAAGCTGACGTGGGTTGTGGCCTTGCACAGCTGCTGCCCATCTGCCACTGAGAAGCAGCCACAGGAGCTAGACGAGAGGAAAGAGGGAGTAGACAGAGAAGGAAAGAGGAAAAGTGGCTAAGTATGGACGCGCTGCAAGAGTGGGCCCTGGCGTACCCGGCTCTGGCCCGGCTGCTCTGGGTGATTGTGCTGGTGCTGGCCACCGTCCTGGTTTGGAGCTTGTTCTTCTGCTGCTGGGGAAGCCAAAGCTCCACCTCCCCTCTGGAGAGATACCTCTCAGGTAATATAGCTGCTTTTATTCTCACTCAACTGACCTGGAATCAGCTCTTTCCGGATCAGTAGTAGATGCAGAGAGTTTGAGGAAAAAAACAACAACAAAATGCTGGTTTTCCATGACTGGCTGCTTTTAGTGCATGGGTACAGCATGGAAAAGTGGTTGAGTTGTGTGTTCACTGTCATGTACTCTTATTTGACGTCATCTGAAGGGGCGTTTTGAATCCTCAAATTACAGTTTACTATTTGTCAAGCAGTATCCCTAAATTAAATGTTCCTTGGGATGTTATGCAATGGCAGCCATTGCAGGTTTTGGTTATTTCCAAACCAAGATCTGAAATGCTTTAAAAAGACCCACTTCGAGACCACAAAGCAATGGTTGTTAAATTGGACGTACTAATTGTAGCTTTCAGTGAAATCTGTCAGGGTGTACTCTTTGAATAAATGAAACACATTCCCGTAGATTTCCATATACGTAGCAGCCATGTGTTTTCAAAGGAAACTTTGAGGGTCTGACATGCATTTGTGCTTGAGAGAGTGAAGAATCAGTTGACATAATAACTAGTTTCTTCTTAGATCTGGGGTCAAGGTTCAAAGCGGGCTCTAACTTGCTGTGACAGGGATTTTGACAGTTGCACATAATCCTAACCTATGCCAGTGTGTTTATACCTCCAAAAAACAAATACACAAACCTCCTCATGAAATGTTTCAATCAATATCGAGACGCACAGTTGAGAAGCATTTGTCATTATTTATTTATATTCAGTATTTCGGGTGGGCAGACCTCATAGTTTAATATCCTCCACATGAGCTTCCTTTTACTAATTTAATACTGTTGTTTCTGTTTCAGCCATGGAGAAACAGACAAAGACAAAGCACCAGAGCCAGGTACGTCATCAAGTTAATGATGCTGATATGATATTTGTCTAAGTGCATTAGTATTCAAGACTCTCATGTAACACAAATTTTGTCCATTTCCCAGACAAAATTGCATATATGTGACCCTGGACCACAAAACCAGTTATAAGGGTCAATTTTTAAAAATTGTACATTTACATTTTTTAAGCTGAATAGATAAGCTTTCCATTGATGTATGGTTTGTTAGAACTGGGTTGAGATACATCTATTTGAAAATCTGGAAAATGAGGGTGCAAAAAAATCTAAATATTGAGAAAATTGCCTTTAAAGTTGTCCAAATGAAGTTCTTAGCAATGCATATTACTAATCAAAAATGACGTTTTGATATATTTATGGTTGGAAATTCACAAAATATCTTCATGGAACATGATCTTTACTTAATATCCTAATGATTTTTTTGTGCAGTGTGCAGATACAATTGAACATAAATCCTCAGTTATGTTCAGAATGGATTACTAGCCTGCTTCATACTGCATAGTACACTCTTAAAAATAAAGGTGCTTCAAAAGGTTCTTCAAGCGATGCCATAGAAGAACCATTTTTGGTTCCACAAAGAATCATTCAGTCAAAGGTTCTTTAAAGAACCATCTCTTTCTTACCTTTTTATAATCTGAAGAACCTTCTTTCACCACAAAGAACCTTTTGTGAAACAGAAAGGTTCTTCAGATGTTAAAGGTTCTTTATGGAACCATTTAGACAAAAAGGTTCTTCTATGGCATCTTGAGCACCAATTTAGCATAATAGATGACTTTAAGACTGTAGCAATGATTGATTTTTTTGAAAAGAAAAAAAATCAGCTTTGCCATAAAAGGAATAAACTACATTTTAAAGTATATTAAAATAGAGAAGTTATTTTAAAATATAATAATATTTTGAACTTTTGAACAGTAGCAACTGCAAAAACAGTAATATTAGCAAGCTAGTATGCCATTCCGAGTATGTACTTTTTACCCATGTAGCGAATTAGCTCAAAAAGAAAGGGAATTATTTATAATTAATTATAACTGGTTACAATTAATAATAAATATTTAGATTAGATCTTAGAATTAACTGTAGCAGAATCGATATTACAATTACTTGATCTGTCCGTCCACCGAGCAGACAATATAATTATTTATCAATTCTAGGAAGATTACGTTTCTGGCCAAGAAACAATGGCCTTCCTACTTATACAGTACTAGCAGTAGTTAGCATGTAGCAAGGAGCAATCTTTCAGTGACTTTGAAATGTGAGCGGAACACAGAGACAATCAATTGTGAATATAAGGGATTTAATAAACGAAACTATAACTAACATACACACAAACTAAGCAAAACATATATTTATAGAATGAAGGAAAGTAAGGAAAGAGAGAGAAGAGTAAAGAATGGCAGTATTTCACATCAATTTTACCACAACCTCAGTGAGAATCATCAGAGCCACAATTCACCTTAACGGGGTTCAAACTTAACACGCATCTAATCAGTTGTAAATGGTTACTTGCATTGGTTTGTTGCTGAATAAGAGTCTTGATGCTGTAGACGAGGTTCTTGATGATTTCTTGAGGAGGAAGTTGAAGAAGTCCAAAGTAAATCCACAACGTTACTTGAAGGTAAACACTGCCGGAAGGTTAAGGAGTTTTTGCGAGGGTCTTTGTCTCAAGGAGAAGAGTTTTGAGCCATGATTAGTCTGGGTTCTAACCTTTTAATGGTTCATGGCCGCACCCATTTTGTGGGTGGAGTGGCCAATCAGAGGCATGCATTTTGAGCGGGAAGCTCCCTTTGTCTCCGTTTTATGGCCCATCTCACACTTTATTGCTGGGTTGGAACGCTAGTGCAGCTTTTAATTCAAAACATAGTAAGAATTGTTTGATGCATTTCACGATCACATAGTGTACGTCATTGTGTGAGAAATAAAGAGGAGATCATTTTGATACCAAGAAAGTAACCTTCAGATGATATTAAAGAAGAGATACACTCATACACTGGAATATAGGCATTTAACGTCTAACTAATACAAGAAAAGGGTTTTAACTAAGTTAATATAACAGGGGAATATACATACAAAACATGCATATAGCAGATACATTTATAACTACTTAGTTATGGCCTAAAATAGAGAAAATGTCTTTAGGTGTGTGTGTGATGTGTATTGGGAATTGTGAGGACAGACAACTGGTCTGTCTCTGGCATGGGGGTCATCCAACCTTATGTGGAATGTGTTTGAAGATTGATAAAGATACCCCAGAGGCGACCTGTTTTAGCATCCTTTTGATAGTGACAAAGACCATCTGCAATTTAGCACCCATATAAATGTAAACGATGAGGCCAGGTTTAGTAATTTATACGCAAATGTCAAAGGCTAAAAGGTTTTCTAAAAACAAAGTGAAATCAACCATTACTGATCTAAAGCAGGCGTTACAGAATCCCCCTTTTGGCTGAAGATGTCTGAAGTGAGACATCATCAGACAACAGTGGATCAGGATGGTTGAATGGCAGGTGGATCCTGATGGTTAAATGGCAGGTGGATCATGAAGGTTGGATGGCAGGTGGTTTCTAATTTTCCTCAGCCTTCGGATCCCCAGCTGTGGTGTTAACAGTGGTCAGGTTCAGCATGGTCTCTGCCTGAGTCCCTCTTTTTCGATGGTTCCGTTTGAAGGTTCGAGGAAAGGCAGCTGTGCACCTGTTCATGGACCTTTGCACCCCATTGACTCTATTGAACAGGACGAAGGCAAGGCCGAGTGTCAGAGTGTACCCAATTGCTGTGGCGAGGCAAAGTGCAGTGTCAGCGGCGGTCCAGGATCGGGCAACGGGAAAGTTGGTCTGGACAGGCAGCCGAGACAGTGCTTGGAGGGCTGTGTCGATTGGGGTGATGTCAATCATTTGGGGTCCCCCTTTCTCAATGCTCAGTTCCATTTCAGGTTCCAGGGTGAGACTGTGATCCTTGAAGAAGTCTGGAATTTCTACCTCAGATTGGTACTCGTCACTTGGAAGGTGGTACAGCGCCAGGTCCCCGAGGTGGAGGATGGCACCTTTGGGTACTTGAATCCACATGCTCTGGTTGGGCAGGCTGATACGGGTGGCAGTGTCGTGCTGGTCATAGGTCAGTGTAGCGGCACGGATAGGAGTGTTGACGAGCCACTGATTTCCCACAATCTCTGCTTGCGTTTCTGTGACTTGTGCCTGAGGCTTGGCCTCAGCAGGGCAGAGAGTCTCTTTTTGCATGGGTTGTAACCCGCAGATTCCTTCAGTGTTGTCTCGGAGGAAGGGTTTGCTGGGGCAGAGATAGTGAATGTCTTTGGTCAGGGTACACATGCGCAGGTTTGGGGCCAGATATAACTGTGGGTTACTGTCGTGGTAGGCCACCACATCTGGGGTGCGTATCCTGATGTGAGTGTTCCCTTGCCAAAATCCGACATTGACAATGTCTTTGAGTCTGTAAATGTTGTCAGGTTCAATGACGGGTAGATTCAGAAGAAACGCCATCTCGCTGTGCTCGGGGTCGACATGTAGCAGGATGGAGCCCCCCAGGGAGTAGGCGAGGTGGGCTTGGAGAGAGTCAGGTGGATGAGCAGTAGCCGAGGATAACAGCGTCTGTACTAGGCTCAGGGGCACCAGGTATGGGGGAATTCTACCCATGGCTAAGCTGTCAATGGAGGAGCTCACCTCACGGAGCATGTCAGACATTAGCGTGGTGACCAGCTGAGTCTGGGCAACATCATTCTGTATAACAGAGAATAACTGTTTTACGGAGTTCATAGTTTGGTTCAGCAGGACACTGTGAGTGTTCAGAACCACCAAGGTGCCTTTTAATGATTTGCCTACAGTCTGCAGGGTTTTGCCCTGTAGTGTGAGTTGTTCTCTAAGCTGGGGAATCTCAGTCTGGATCTCTTTTACATGTTGCCTCAGGGTAGATAGGCGCACGGAGTTGACGCTGGTGACTCCCAGGTTGAACAGGGTTCCAACAGCAGCAGCAGCGCCGAGCAAGGCCCCCAGGAATCGTTTGTTACGGTGGTGAGGTCTGGTTAGCTCTGCTTGGGTAACAGTCATTTTCTGCAACTGGGTGAGCATGTGTTTGATATCAGCTTCTGCGTGAGCGAGGGTATTTTCCGTCCATCGGGCACCCGCCCAACTGTAGTGTGCAGCTGCCTGGGGATGATGGGTCCTGTAGACGTTTCGGGGGTCAAGTCGGACATACACCTTTTGGGGGTGAGTCCTGCAGTTGGTGATGAGAAGTCCAGGTTGGTCACGCAGTGCAATGCCTGATGCTGGACCTGGTGATGTGATATCAGGCTGCGGCTGTCCTCTGGTTAGCTGGAGGCATAGGATGGAGAGCCACAGCAACATCCTGGTTCAGAGAAGGAGGAGAAAGGTAGTAAATCAGTGAGGAAAGTTCTTGTCTGTTCGGGACAGTCTTTGTTTGAGCTCTATAGCAAGGCCTAGTTAGTACTAGCCCCTCCCTGTCTTTCCCTGCCAGCAGCCACATGTCTCTTGATCTGGTTACGATGAACCCATTTGAAAACTGGTTCTTTCTGTCCCCGGCTCAGCTTGATTCGGTATGCAACAGGAGAGAGTTTGTCCACAATTTCATGCGGTCCCGTCCAGTGTGGCAGAAATTTCTTTGATAGCCGATGAGAGGTTGTCTGAGACGGCTGTGTGTAGCGGTAGTACCAGACTTTGTCACCCACATCCAGCTCTTGGTGTGACGCCTTCCGGTCGTAGTATGCTTTCTGGCCTTCCGCACTCTTTTGGAGTCGTTGCTGGGCAAAAGCAAATGTGGTTCTCAAATGCCGGTGTAGTTCCTCAAGGTATTGGTGAGTGGTGTAGGCGGTGACAAGGTTGGAGTCTCCTGGCTGGTACAGCAGGTGCAAGGGCAAAGTCATTCGACGGCCGGTAAATAATTCGAAGGGAGGCACACCTGTTGACTCATGTGGAGTAGCTCTGATGGCCATAAGCACCAGGGGAAGTTTCACATCCCAGTCCTTCTGGTTAGCAGACACGTATTTTCTTAGCATGCTGACCACAGTCCGATTCGATCTTTCCACCTGACCCGAAGAGATTGGATGGTGACTTATGTGTAATTGTGCTTGGATTCCCAGAAGTTTCCAAATCTGCTGCATGATCTCAGCTGTGAAGTGGGTGCCCCTGTCTGAGTTGACTCTCAGCGGCAGACCGAACCTGGAGAATATGTGATTCATCAGGAGGTATGCTGTAGTTTGTGCAGTGTCATTGGGTGCGGGGAGGCACTCTACCCACTTTGTGAACTGGCATACGACTGTGAGGAAGTACTTGTTGCCTCTTGTTGACCTCGGCAGGGGTCCGACCCAGTCAATTTGGAGGTCTGACCAAGGAAATGTGACTCCTCTGCGCTGCAGCGGGGCTCTGTGGTTTGGGTTTGCTGGTTGGAATTGACAGCAAACAAGGCATCCTTTCACATACTCTGCCACATCCTGCTGCATGCCGGGCCAGTATGCCACTTGTTTTAGTGTCTCGTAAGTGGCTCTTGTGCCGTGGTGTCCCGCACATGGTGCGTCGTGGGCATACATCAGCCACACCCCCCTTTGGCACTGTGGCACCACAAGCCTTGGCGCAGTGTGGTCATCAGGGACATACCATAGAATGTTGTCCATCACATGCAGCATGGGTTTTACGTTGAGTAGTGCTTTGAGGGTCGGAGCATCAGCAAGCTGAGCAGGTGTAATAGGGTGGATGGAGGGGTCAGAGAGGTGGTGAAGAATAGTCTGTATGGAGGAGTCAGAGGCTTGCATGTCAGCAATGTCATTTGTGGAGATTTGAGGAGCCAGCGTAAGCGGCTGTGAGGTTGGTATTGTGGCAGGTTGAGTATGTTTGCTGCGGGTTATGGCTGCCACGTTAAGGGTGGGTGGTTGGGTTGGTGGAGACCATACCTCGCCGTGTAATGCACCTGCTTTGGCTAGGGCATCCGTTTGGTCGTTGAGGTCCTTGTCTGGACCAGGTTGCTTTGAGTGTCCTTTCACTTTCTTCCAGTAGACAAGCATATCATGCTCACTTGTGATGTCGTCACATGCCTGGAACAGGTGTTGGTGTTTGACTGGTTTGTTGTTTGCTGTCTTGAAACCATTTTGCTTCCAGCCTGGAAGATGACATGTGAAGCTAAGTCTGGCATAGTTGGAGTCTGTGCAGATTAGCAGTTCTCTGATGTTATGAGATGATGCTATTTGCAGGCTTATGAGTATAGCTGCTATCTCGGCATATTGTGATGATTGTGGGCCCAGTTTGAAGTGTTGTGGTGGGCATGGATGATCATTTAGCCAGAGAACACCTGCACCTGCACTTAGGATGCCCTCGTTGTTGTAGGAACATCCATCGACGTAGGCTGTGGGCATGCCTTGGCAGACATTCTCATCAAAGTACCTGTGGCAAGTCGGTGGCAGTAGTTGGGGCCTTTCTGCTTCTACGATCTCAGTCTGTGTGTTGTCGGAGCAGTTTTGACAAGCTGCCAGGCCGTTACCCAGCGCCGACTTGTGATTTTGAGCATATCGTGCTTCCACGTTGCGCCCCTGGAGGGCCATTAGCCATGTGGCAATGCGTGCGTTTGTGACCACACCATCGCGGATACGTTGGCTGTTAAGAAAAGTGACAGGTTGATGACAGGTATCGATGATCACTTTCTGTGCCCCGATGTAGTTGGAGAATCTTTGGATGGCCCATACAGTACAGAGCAGGGCTTTTTCACAGTCTGAGTACTTGCACTCTGGGGGAAGAAGTGTCTTACTGGCATATGCGACCACCCTTTTGTCTTGGTCGTGCCGTTGGTATAGACCAGCGCTGAGGCAGTGGCTGGAGAATCCAGCGTCCAAGTAGAACTCCTTCTGTGGATCCGGGTATGCCAGACCTGGAGCAGTGCACAGATGTCGTTTCAGTTCATTCATGGCATTTTGCTGATCGTCTGTCCAGACGAAGGGGCAGTCCTTTTTCAGAAGGGCAGTGAGAGGACGTGCGATGTCCGAATAGTTTTCAATGAACTGCCGTGAATAGTTGCATACACCTAGAAAACTTCGGAGTTCTGAGACATTGGCAGGTGGCTTGATGTTCTGAATGGCCTGGATGCGGCTGGTTTGGGGCTCAATACCCCGTGGTCCGATAAGCAGGCCCACGTAGTTGACCTTGGTTTTGCACCATTGTCCTTTGTGGAGGGCAATCTTGGCGCCGGCGGCGGTCAGCTGGTGCAGGACATGGTCAATTTCCTTCAGGTGATCAGCCACCGTCACACTTTTTAAGAGGACATCATCAACATAAGTTAAGTTCCCTCTTACTCTGGCATCTGGGCATGCTTTGTTGAGGAAGATGTTAAATTCGGCAGGTGAGTTGGCATAGCCGAATGGACACCTGGTGAAAGTGTACTGCCGATTACAAAAGGTGAAAGCCAGCTTGTGTTGGTCATCTGGATGCACTGGTATAGTCCAAAATCCTGAGGCCACATCAAGAGTGGAGAAGATAGTGGCTCCTCTGATCCTTGGTATTTCTTGGTCCAGCTGTGTCATGGGCCACCGTGATAATGGCACCTGTTGATTCAGTTTCCTATAGTCAATCGTTGGTCGCCACTTTCCGTTTGGTTTAAGGACAGGCCAGATGGGGGCAGAATAGGTGCTGTTACAAGGACGGATGACATCTTTCTCGAGCATAGACTTAATGATCTCCTGTACGGGTTCGTACGATTCTAGGGGGATCTTGTATTGTTTGACAAAAGTGGGTGGAGCTCTTGGGTGTGTTGGGATCCGCACAACATGAAGGTTAGTGAGGCCACAGTCTAAAGAGTCTTTGGCAAATGACTCTTTGTATTTGTACAGGACTTGGCGGAGTTTGTGGCGGTCCGCATCCTCCTGTATGGCATCAGCATCTTTCAGAATTTGCTGGACTTGTGTCTCAAAACCTGGATATGGCTCTTTTGTCATTAATTCCTCTGTCTCGTGTGCAGTCAGAGGTGCGGTAGCACTGTCAGTCTCGCCGGTGGCGTGGTTAGAGACTGTATACACGGCAAGATGTTGGTCTTCTGTTAGCTCTGTTCTACACACCTGCTCCTTGACCACTGGCATGACTGAAGTTATGGTGATGATCTTGAAGGGTGCTGTTGACACTGTGTGGCCTGAGCTTCCTTCTGGAATCACTGAATCTGGAATGGGTCCAATTACTGGTAAAATCAGTTCAAAGTCATGGAAGTCATAACTCACTAGCCAACCCAGCCGGTAGGCCTTAGGCACTCTGACATCCGTTGCTGTGCAGTTGTTGAACAAGATGTACACTGCCCGAGATGTCACTTCAACGAGGGGTGTGGCTTCCAGAGTGAGGCCCAGTTCCCCACACTCGGGTGAGGGCTGGAAGAAGCCCAATGTGTGGCTGAAGGTTTGACCGCATTGCAAGTTGAGTCGAACAGCGACCCCTTTGGTGTAGGCTGGTATTACAGTCTCTTGTTCGTTGATAAGCGTGCAGGCCTCAGGGATGGTTTGGCCTGACAGGAGGTTCTCAAGGTTGACGGGAACAGTGGGGGACTGTGAGGTCATAGGAGCCCATATCACTTCATTGATCATGTCCACATGAGCCCTGAGACGAATCAAAATGTCCGCTCCGACGTAAACATCACGCGGTAGGTCAGGGAGGACCAGGAAGTAATGGGTTAAGCATCGGCCATTCCACTTCAAGTTCAGAGCACAGATGCCCTTGGCAGTCACCATGGTCGATGGGCAGGAATTCAAGGGGAACCGTGTGCGCTTGTTAGCAAAAGGAGTGTCTGTTGCGTGCTGTTTGAGAGCATTGAATAGTGAAAGGCTGATGGCTGAATTGTCTGCCCACAGTGCTAGTATGGGGTCTGTTGTTGTGACATCGTTCAGCTGTAGACCCCCCATGACCTGGGGGCCATATGAGTCAGAGTCTTTGGCTAGCTGGAAAGCACATAGCAGTGACCTTGAACCTTGCTCTTGGGTCAAGACGTTGCCGTGGCTAGCGTTGAGATTTTCTGTGACCTTTGTGACCTGGCAGTTTGTCTGGGGTGAACTTGGAGACTGAGGAGGCAGAGGTTCTCGCACTTGAGCCCAAATTTTCAGCTGTTTAAAGTCTAACAGGGGTTCAAAACGGTCTAACAGGTCTTTGCCAATGAGGAGAGGAAATGTATCCAATTTAGAGATGTACACAGGGTGTATTAAGCTCATAGGGCCGATGGTCAGGTGAATTGGAGCTACCTGTTCAAGCTGGACATCATTTTGGCTGTAGGATTGCACATTCAGCACACACCTCTGATATTTAAGAGTTCGATTCTGTCTCTTGGCTTCAACCTGAAGTTTGTCAAAAAGTTGGCTTGACATTAGAGTGAGGTCAGCTCCGGTGTCCACGAGGGCGTCCAGTTTCACCTCATTTTCCAATGTGATGGCCAAGTATAGTTTTTTGGCCACCCCCCTTTCGATCAGGTTCCCCAGGAGTCTTGGCACTGGGGCTTGTGTGGTGACTGGCAAGCAGTCAGAGCTGGTTTCGTGTGACTCGTCAGGGAGGCAGACCACCAAAACTGCACTTTCGGGTACTTTGGGGTTTGTGTTGGAGATGTGGTGCTGGATGTTGGTTGGCTCTGGTGGTTCAACAGTCAGCTGAGATGGTTGTGTGATGTCATCACTTGGTGATGGGATGTGTGGTTCTGTGGTTGACAGTGGATTAGCAGTGGTTTGGTTGGGAGGTTCATTTTGAGAGGACTCTGAGTGGTTGTTAGGGTCAGATCTCATGCTTAGTCATAACCGATCTGACTCATCCTTCTTGTCTCCTTTGTGGGACTTTTCCTGGAGGAGCTCCTTTAAAAGTCTCATGATCTCTGCTGATTCAGTAGCTTCCCGGTTCTGTTCGGCTGATGGTTTATATTTGGGCTTGTCCAGGGCGTGTTGAGAGGGGTTCTGCCGCTGGCGGTCTGAGCTCGATGCTTGTGTCGGTGAGTGTCGGTACCCCTTGGACTGTCTCTTAGCTTCCCAGGCGGGTTCACCCTTTCGGTTGAGAGGTGGTTGTGACCTGTCCCAGGATCTTTCGGGGTGCCCAGTCTGATGCTTTGGACGGGCACCACCATGGTTACGCTGCCCTCTGCTGGCTGGGAAGGATCTTGACATTGTGTTGACAGGTTTGTCATTGTGGCTTGGCTCGGCGCCCTCTAGGGCAAGTTCTGAACTCTGATTAGTGACAGAATAGATTGTGGGGTGTTTTCCCATCTTTTCAGAAGCAGTTCTTTGTTTGGCATAGGCCTTATGGCTTAAGTCTCGCAGCTGTTGAATGGACATAGTCCGTGGGCAAGCCAGAACCCCCAAATGGTGACTCACTGTTGGATGCAGGTTCCGGAGGAACAGAGTCTTGAAATTGAATTCTTCTTCCATTCCTGGCTCATTCCGTGCTCCGAAGTATGCTTGTCTGAGCCTGTTGTAGAAGGCCTGCGTGGTTTCCTGTCTGCCCTGTTTAAGGTCCATGGCCGTAATCAGCCCTTGCTCTGATTCTGGGTCAGAGAATTCTTTAATCAAAGCCTGCTGCAGTTGCTGGTAATCCACTTTGACCGTTTCTGGCTGTCGGTCTAGAAAGCTCCGGACTTCACGGCTGGCGGTGATTCTGAGCAGGTAGAGTCTGTCTCGTGTGGTAACATTTTCAACAGTTTGCAAGTGAAAATCAATGTCTTTTAAATAATCGTGCACATCGTGGCCTCCTGCAGGGTTTGGAGTGAAAGTGGGAATGTTTCTAGCTAGCTTGTCCAATTCTTTAGGTGACACGCCGTGACTGGAAGACAGCCTTTGGAAAGGCTCCCACCCCCTTTCTGCTGCAGGGGGTTCTGGGATGCTGGCAGGTGATGTCTTGAGCAGTGGGCTCTCACCTCCCTTTCGCACTGGGAATTCTTGACTAGGAGGTACCAGTCTACTGGTTAGGGGAAATTCAGTGGTGTGCATTTCCCTTTCAGAGTCACTTTGCAGTCTATATGAATGTTTAAGCTCTCGGTGAACTGTGTCAAGTTCTTCTTTCAAATAGTCTCTTTGTTGGGCCAGGGCACTGACTTCAGCCCGGGCACTTTGCAGGTGGCCCTCACAGGCCTTGGCCCTGGCTTCTCTTTCTTTAAGTTCAGTCTCTGCTCTCATCAGGAGAGCCTCAGCTTGCTGGAGTTTTTTACTCAGCTCCTCTCTGGTGTCCTTTTCCTGTTGCTCTCGGCGTGCTGTATCTACACGGAGATCTTTCAAGGCGTTCTGGAGTCTCTCTACTTCCTCCTGCAGCTCTGGGTCCTTTTCATCCGATGTCCTGTGCTGGTGCTGAGTTTCCGACGTTAGCTGGTCCAGTTGACTTTGGGCGTGCACCAAGTTTCTCTGAGCTTCCTCAGCCTGGAGCTTCAGCGCTACTGCTTCCTGTTCCCGGCGGGAGATGCTTGCTTCACTCAGCTTTGCCTGGCCGAGGAGGTTATGGGCCAGTAACCCGACGATCTTGGCCAGCTCTTTGTGGCTGTAGTCCTGTGTCGGATCGTGGGCCATCAAGGCACTCAGGTTGTCATCGAGCTGTTCCCGGCCCATGTTCTGCAGGTCCCCGGCGGCTTCAGGAAGAAGTGTGCTAGTCAGGGCACTCAGCCAGGTCTCTAGTCGATCCCAGTGGGCATCAGGGCTGGATGATCGAGACATGTTGGCTCACTGGTGAAGAGAGAGAGGGAGAGAGAGAGAGAGAGGGAGAGAGAGAGAGAGAGGGAGAGACAGCACACAGGCCAATGCAAGTCCTTATAGCGTTAGCAGGCTGCAATTATAGTAAATTTTATGTTCTATGCCCGGTCTGTTTGATGGATACAAACAGTTTACGGAGGGTAGACTTGGCACCTGTTATCTCAGCCGTGAATGGCAAGGTGAGTCTAATTGTTGTGGGGCACCGGAACGGATCTAATAAAAGATTGTTGACGGCGTGATCATCTAAAGACTTTAGCAGCTTGGGTCGTCAATCTATTACTCGGCTTTCTCTGATGATTCTCAAAGGTTCGGTTTCTAGGCAAGCAAAAACAAAACAAAATGAAAAACAAGCAAACAAATAAATCAAAACAAGCAAACAAATAAATCAAAACACAGAGAGAGATAGGGAAGAGAGCAGGTTTAAGCCTTTCACTGCTGTTAGAGGTTATGACATGGTCTACAGAGTAGAGGGCGCTGCTGGGTCAAAACATCTAGTGTGTTGGCTTTACTGGGATAGCGGGAGCAGGCCAATTACCTTAAAGGTTGAAGAGAAACCTGACTTTGGGGTTTCGCTAGTTGGAAGGGTCAGTATTCTATGGCTAGGCTTAGTGATGGATAGAGGTGATCCAGTCAGGATCCCGTGGCAGCTCACTGTGATCCGTCGTGGAGGCAACCGTCGTTTCACCAACTAAGCACTAGAGGGGGTGTTACCTATAGGTGCACACAAATGGCTAGAACACAGAGATTAATTTTAAATTTAAATTCAAACACTGTTTGAACTAAATTTAAAAAGTGAGTGGCTAAGGCAAGAGAGAAAGAGGCCTGAACAATAAAGAATGATAATAATAATAACAAAAATTAAAATAAATAAATTAAAAAAAAAAAAAAATTAAAATAAGAAAATAAAAGGAGAAGAATAAAAGTTATGATAATAAAATAAAATAAAACAAACCAAAGAAGAATTGGAATAAGTTTTTCAACTGTAATGACAGGGCTAACCAAGGAAAACCAACCTACTGAGAATGGCCACAAGGTGGCGTGGGTGAGTCACCCAAGGTTCAGAAGAGAAAAGGGTAGAGGTGAAATTTGAGAAGTACTAGATACTTAACTGAACTGCCCTCTAGTGTTAATCACAGGTACTGCGATTAAATCTGAGCGCTTCTTGCGTGATTTGCTCTCGCTCTAGCGGCTGATTTACTGCAACGATCACAAGTACAATGCAATTTGATCCGAACCGATCTTTTAGTTTGTGCAAATTAACTGCACAAAGGTGTGTGGCAGGTTTTCTTCGCTGCCTGTTACACAATAACAATTATAGACAACAGGGTTTCATCGCTGTTTCTACACAAATTATGAATTATAAACAACAGGCTTTCTTCGCTGTTGTTGCACGAATTATGAATTATAAACAACAGGCTTTCTTCGCTGTTGTTGCACAAATTATCACTTGATCAAGGGTTTTAAAACTCTCATTTACATACCAATTAGATATGATTCGATTTGAATTAGGCACCCATTCGTACGTTAATGGTTAACCTGAGAGAGTAACGATCATCTAGTTGAATGAAATTTGCAACACAAATAACTTCAATCTAGATACAATCGCCTAAGGCCTTTAAAAGATGATAAGAGGAACATCGCTCAAATCCATCTTTAATCGCAATGAAGGAAGTTTTCTTCGTTCCAGCAGGCGATTTTGATAATATTAAAATGTACTGTAAAGAGGTTTCGTCGTCTTTACAGAACGATTTTAATATTATGAACTGCAGTTTACTTTTACAATTACAATTAACAGTGACTAAATGTTAGACAAATAGAGGCTGTTAAAAATACAGTACTGGAGGTGGCTTTAACCATCCAATCAAAAGAGTGAGTCCGCGTTGCGACTTGTCTCACTCTGAGCGCGCATAATACAAAAACACAAAGAAATTGATACTGAGTTTTCTCACAAACAAAGTTTGAATGATGCCAGCATTATCTCCACCAAATTAATATGTAGCGAATTAGCTCAAAAAGAAAGGGAATTATTTATAATTAATTATAACTGGTTACAATTAATAATAAATATTTAGATTAGATCTTAGAATTAACTGTAGCAGAATCGATATTACAATTACTTGATCTGTCCGTCCACCGAGCAGACAATATAATTATTTATCAATTCTAGGAAGATTACGTTTCTGGCCAAGAAACAATGGCCTTCCTACTTATACAGTACTAGCAGTAGTTAGCATGTAGCAAGGAGCAATCTTTCAGTGACTTTGAAATGTGAGCGGAACACAGAGACAATCAATTGTGAATATAAGGGATTTAATAAACGAAACTATAACTAACATACACACAAACTAAGCAAAACATATATTTATAGAATGAAGGAAAGTAAGGAAAGAGAGAGAAGAGTAAAGAATGGCAGTATTTCACATCAATTTTACCACAACCTCAGTGAGAATCATCAGAGCCACAATTCACCTTAACGGGGTTCAAACTTAACACGCATCTAATCAGTTGTAAATGGTTACTTGCATTGGTTTGTTGCTGAATAAGAGTCTTGATGCTGTAGACGAGGTTCTTGATGATTTCTTGAGGAGGAAGTTGAAGAAGTCCAAAGTAAATCCACAACGTTACTTGAAGGTAAACACTGCCGGAAGGTTAAGGAGTTTTTGCGAGGGTCTTTGTCTCAAGGAGAAGAGTTTTGAGCCATGATTAGTCTGGGTTCTAACCTTTTAATGGTTCATGGCCGCACCCATTTTGTGGGTGGAGTGGCCAATCAGAGGCATGCATTTTGAGCGGGAAGCTCCCTTTGTCTCCGTTTTATGGCCCATCTCACACTTTATTGCTGGGTTGGAACGCTAGTGCAGCTTTTAATTCAAAACATAGTAAGAATTGTTTGATGCATTTCACGATCACATAGTGTACGTCATTGTGTGAGAAATAAAGAGGAGATCATTTTGATACCAAGAAAGTAACCTTCAGATGATATTAAAGAAGAGATACACTCATACACTGGAATATAGGCATTTAACGTCTAACTAATACAAGAAAAGGGTTTTAACTAAGTTAATATAACAGGGGAATATACATACAAAACATGCATATAGCAGATACATTTATAACTACTTAGTTATGGCCTAAAATAGAGAAAATGTCTTTAGGTGTGTGTGTGATGTGTATTGGGAATTGTGAGGACAGACAACTGGTCTGTCTCTGGCATGGGGGTCATCCAACCTTATGTGGAATGTGTTTGAAGATTGATAAAGATACCCCAGAGGCGACCTGTTTTAGCATCCTTTTGATAGTGACAAAGACCATCTGCAATTTAGCACCCATATAAATGTAAACGATGAGGCCAGGTTTAGTAATTTATACGCAAATGTCAAAGGCTAAAAGGTTTTCTAAAAACAAAGTGAAATCAACCATTACTGATCTAAAGCAGGCGTTACACCCAGCAGCCTCTAGAGGCCAGTATTGTAAAACAAGCCTTTTGTTAACAATTTACACAGGGTTTTTCAGTAACTTTTCAGTGATCCAAAACCTTTTTTATATATATATTGTAGAAAAAGTCCTTGCTGTAATTGATTGTGGTACTACTTTGCTATAATTAAATATGCAAATGATTGCATATGCGGGGTAAAACATCTTAGAACCTCACAGGCAAACAGTAAAACAGTACATGCACTATTCCTTATAATTTATAAATGATGAACAGATAATAATTGCTTTATAAGACAAAGATGATTGAGTCTGTGGGTGAGTTGTCAGTGCAGGCTTGTGTTCATGCTGGTTTGATCGACTGCCGGACAGAGATGGCCTGTGATAGCTCTGTCTGCATGAATGGAGACACTTTGTCTCTGCACACTGTTATAGGACAACAAAAGGCTGTTTCCTCCCCTGTCCTCCAAGTGGACAGAGAGAAAAACAGATCCAAATGACATTATCTCACAGCCCGAGAGAAGAGGCAGATAAAGTTTATATATTAGATTTATTTGTGCAATTTACAGAGCAGATGGTCAAAATGATGATGGCCATAATCATTTATTCTGGGTACTGCAATAACCCGGATTAGAGTTTAAAAAAGCATTATTTTCCAATGCAGTTTCTTGCATTTTCTGGGTTGATTCTGAAATGCAATACCTTGCAGTGGCACCAAAAAGAATTGGACACTTGAAATTGTGTGAATTTTATTCAAATAGATCGCAGCAAGTGGATTATATGTTAATTACATCCGCTAGTGTAACTTTACTTCTCATTAGTTAAAAGAAATAGCTAAAAATGGCTTCGAAAAGTAAAGTTAGTTCTGAGAAAACTTTCCTCATTTGTATGATGCATGTATTTATGCTACTCGGTTTGATCTTTTGTATCTAATACAATGATGTTCAGTTATGAATTAAGCTTCCAAATACTTTTTGCGGCTGTATGATGTGCCTTGTGAGGGAGGAAAAATAAGCTTTAGTTCTTGCATTTGTCTCCATGATGTCAAGGCAAACAAATTTCCATTTTCCTCCTTTAGTGTTTAAACAGTAGTGTTTATTTAAAGGAATAGTTCACGCAAAAAATGATAATTTGTTGGAAATTTACTCACTCTCTGGCCATCCAAGATGTAGAGGAGTTTGTTTCTGCATCACTTCCCAAAATGTTATTGAAGGACTTGGAGGCTTGTGGATTATTATGATGTTTTTATCAGCCGTTTGAACTCTCATTCTGACGGCACCCATTCACTGAAGAGGATCTATATGTGAGCAAGTGATTTCTGTTCAGAGATTGTTCATTTTTGAGTGAAATATTCCTTTAACGCTCTGCTCAAGTTGGTCTTTGTAGTTTTTCTTAGTGAGGATGGATGTCAGATCACTGCTAGTTTTAAGTGTTATTTAAAAACACTACAATCTTATTTGGTAATGGCCATTAGGTAATTAAAAAGCCCTGATTCAGGCCTTGACATAAGAATAAAGTTCTTGTACCTGCTTTCTATTTAAAAACGTATTTGTCTGATAGAAATGTCCTCCTAATTGTGCACCTGACAGATTCAATCACACTCACTGGCTGTCACATAAGGACTCTTTTGTGTGATCCAGGCAGTGGGCGTCAGAAATAGCCGAACCGTCTCTAAACCCACTGATAACCCTTTTGTGGCCTTTTCAGAATTGTCTTGGCTAAAATCACTTTACCCTGCAAACATTTGAAAGGTGGTTCCTGTTGTAGGTTTTATTACAGCGTTCAAATGAATACGCTGATTTCTCTGTTTTTTCAGCGGAAGAAGAAGCCGAAGGACAAGAGTGTCTCAGCGGCTCTGCTAAATGAGGGGATCGTCGGGGTGATCAAACTGGCAACCCCTCTGTCTCAAGAGAAACAGAAGAAGAAAGAAAAGGAAAAACACGGGAAGAAGACAGAGGAAGAGGAAGGAAAGAAGGAGGGAAAGGATGAGAAGAAGGAGGAAGAGAAAGAAGAGAAGCCCTCTACAACAGTGAGGAAGAGAAACAAACGGCACCTGAAAGTCACCATCGCACCTGGTACTGTGACTTCAGCTTCTGCTGAGCAGGTGAGAACGGCAATGGCAAATCTGAATGTCTGCTCATATAGAAATAAGTTCTAATAGGGTTCAAAATTCATAAAATTGTATTATTTGTTTTGACTTTTATTTAGATGTCTGTTCAAAACACACCTTAAATATTTTATTGTAGGTGCTTTTTGTGTTTTATGTTAATAGAGATTAAGAGATATAAAAATAGTAAATGTAAATTTAATATTGTTTTTTAATTACTAAAGCAGCATAAAGCTTTTGTTTTATGTCCTTGAAATCCTGTTGCTTGAAGAGTGCAGTTTTCTTCACATTTAATGGCACATCTTTTGTTTTATTTTATTTTATTTCCAGTTTTTAATTTAATATGTTGCTACACTGTAAAAAAAAAAAAAAAAAGAAAGAAAAAAAAAAATCGGCCAACTTAAAATTTTAAGGCAACCAGCTTCAGATTTTTGAGTTTTCTCAACTTGTCGTTTTAAGTTTATACAACAAAAATTCAAGAATCTCCCACAAAAATAAGTTGAGCAATCTCAAAAATCTGCTGAAGCTGGTTGCCTTAAAATTTTAAGTTTATTTTATTTTATTTTTTTACAGTGTATGAAACATGATTAGTTTTTTGCTATTACTAACTGGTCGCAGTTGGTATTAGGAGGTGGAAAATTGTCATTCTTTAGAGCGTTTAATTGGAAAAAAATATGAATATGTATCCTATGTGAGTCATCATTATTTTTGTCCCATTAAAAAGATGGCTATAATAGTAACTATTATTAGCATCCACAGTAACACACGGTAACATTCTGTTTATTATAAGCATGCTGCAGTTATGTGGTCTTCCACTTTAAATGCTCGAGCTCTTTCAAGCAGGATAGATTATGATTGGCTGTGAATGTTTTCATCTTTCATCAACCTGAAGGAAAAAAACATTATTAATTATTAGAATGATTATTAAAACTTTATATATAATTATAACTATATAACAACCCTTAAGACTGTACATCTGCTGAAAGTTTATTTTAGAATACACATATAGAAGGGCTTCCGTGCTAATAGACTTGGACTAAAAGACACAAAAACGTTTACTGAAGTAAGCTTTAGAAGCATCTCCTAAATGAAGAAATGTGCATGTAAATTTTAGCAGGACCACCCAACAGCTTCAAACATCGTAAAATACCCAGCTGTACCCGTAATGAAGTGCACCAGAGGGTTAATTTCAGTAGGCATTGTGCACAATAGGCTAATGCTGGCACTGAGACTGGTGCTGTGATAAATAGCAGCCTCTCCCTCAACCGGCCCATGCCAATGGCAACAACTATCCCTTTTCTTACCAGCCATTGAGTGGTATAAAAGCTTCTGTTATGTAAGATGTTGTCAAGTCTGAGCCATGTTAACTTGTTAATTTTGCTTGCAAAATGCGACGACTGTGCTAACAACTGTAAATTCGGTAACTTTAATGACACTGTATATACAGGTGTTTGAAAGAGTAATTCAGGATTTGAGACACATTGCTTGATCAACAAATAATTGGTCTTTTAATAATGTGGCCTAATCCATAGATAGACCCAAAGGGAAATTTTTGGAAAGGCTTGAACAGCTAATAAATATACATTTTACTTTTACTGTATTTTGGACTTATATGTCCATATTAATACATCTATACAAGCATATTTCTAAAAGCAACAAATGTGTAATTAAAATACAGCTTAAATTTTTTTTAATATTGATAATGAAACTAGAACAGCTGTCATTATTGATTACTTTTAGTCAATAACACACAAACTACAAACTGAACTAGCATTGAAAAATACTTCCAAAGCATTTATTAATCTAAGTTAATATTAATTTCATCATTTACTAATACTTCATTATAAAATATAAAAAGTTATATAAATAATATAAAAAGTTGTATTTGTTAATAATATTTATGAACCTGTGCTAACTGAGTTAACACTAAAAAGTGTACTTTTATCTAATGCTAAAATAAATAAATAAATAAATGTAATGTAATAAATGTATTGCTCATTGTAAGTTAATGTTAGTTAACTACCACACACACTATTCTATAATATACAAAATATATAATTAATAAATAAAAAAATAGTATATATAATAGAAAAGAATGCAAAGTAATCAATGACAGCTTTCATTATGATCATTTTTTTTATAGTATAATCTAATTAATATTCATAATTTCTATTTTGTTTTTATTGTTGCTTATAAAAATTTAATTCTAAGCTTTATATTTGTGCACTTGACTTAACTTACATTAAATATGCTTCTGGGAAATCGAACCCATGACCTTGGCGTTAATGGGATGCTTCGCCATAGGAACTTCATGCTTAATGTTTCTTTTGGAACTCATTTTGTGTGCACATAAGTTAATATAAACTTTTTGTTTTAACCTATTGCCTAATAAAGCAATATCTGTAAGCTACTTTTTTTTTTTAAATACACTGATTTTTGATTCAAATGTTTCAGTCACTAGTGAGGATGTAGGTTAGTTGGGGTGCATTAGCCTACTTTGGGTCACAACGGTATAGTTTATCAAACAGAGAAACATTTGTTCATAGGAAGGCAATAAACTCTCCCCCACATAATAGATCAAATCTATCGTTGCATTGTGCAAAACACCCAGTGACATTCCACCATTGTGTGGAACTCAAGCACTACAGGGGCAACACAGAGTTGGATCAGATCAGATCAGATCAGATCAGATCACCTTTCCCCTGTCCAGCAGTGATCATCCTCAGCATTTTGCACCGTCATCTCCACGGGCAAACAGCACCGGAGCATCCAGCGGTATAGTCACTTGACTTTCATAACTAGGGCGCGTTCGTGCTGGATTCCTCCCCGGTAAGTTCCACTGCAGGTACATTTCTCCATACGGCTGCATCACTGAAATATGCGTTATTCGCTGGCGGGACGCTGTAAGTTTGGCATCGTTTCACCGGAGCGTTATTATACGGGGTGGCGACACTGACATTGGCGTGTTGACAGGTCAGAAGGGAGGGTGGTGAACAGCTGGATGCTGTATGCGCTGTGAACAGAGTCGCGATGCCGATATGAAGCAGTTGTTTAAAGGATGCTTGGTGTGTTTGCCGCATCGCTGAATCTGCTGAGCAGTGATGACGAGAATACTTCTGCGCGCGATTTTATATGCGACGCGCTGAGGATTTCTCATAAAAATGGATGAATTTGCAGCGCTCGAGAAACATAAACAACAGCAGCGGTTTTCTGTCCGTCTGCTGAGGTGGTTTGAAGTCGTTAGTAGTGCAATTGTTCCGCTATTGGTTGACTAACACGTAGGCTACAGTGTCCGTGTTACCATGGTAAAAGGACAGTGTTCTTTGAAGTATTCTGTAATATCATGCAAATAGGATATTTATTCAGTACGTTACTACGGTAAACACAAACGTGGAAGCACCCACTCATTTGCGAATAACAGAATTAGTATAATAGTAGTCTATTATAACTAATGAAATAATACAAATGGAAGATATTTAAAAATATATATTTTATTGTTAAGCTCGGTGTCGGTAAAATGTTTTTAAAAAGTTTATGAAAGAAATCACTTATGCTCACCAGGATGCATTTATTTGATCAAAAATGCAATAAAACGATGATCTTGTGAAATAATATTACAAGAACTGTTTTTATTGTAATATGCTATGAAATGTGCTTTATTATGCTGATATTTGTAATTCAAGAACCATTTCTTATTATTATCATCAGTGTTGAAAGCAGTTGTGTTGCAATTTGTAGAAACCATACATATTTTTCAAAAGAGCAGCACTTTTGTAACATTACGAATGTCTTTATTGTCACTTTTGATCAATTTAATGTGTAGCTACTTGCTGAGTGAATTTTAATTTCTTTATAAAAAAATCACTGATCCCAAATTTTTGAATGGTAGTATATAACTAAATGTATGGAGACTTTATATTTTAGGCATTTAAGCAAAGGATTTTATTATCATAAATTCATCTAGTGTGTCTAAACTTTGACTGGTAGAGTATATTAAAGTTCCATGTTAAGGTAGTACTTGATGCATGCAAATGAAGAGTGTGATGAAAAGTGATAAATATTTTGCAACAGAGAAAAATTGTAGGCTAGGCCCTGTCTTTTCACATTCATTACAGGGCAGCAGAGGTCACAGAAGTTGTGCTGGCTGACTTTGTAACCTCTCTAAATCACAGCCCTGCATTTTACTGCTGTCTGAAGTCTCTTTGGATCCACTAACAATAATGACATTCATTTTCTTCCTTTGGGGCCACTGAAACATGCTCTTTTCAACACCTTCATGTTGCCTTAGTAACTTTTGAGTAATCAGTTACCTTCAAATCAGTCTCCGACAAGGTTTTCCGCCCTCTTCAGGAAAGGCAGCATACTATCAAGAAAACATTAAGGTTTTGCTAATCTGATTATATACACGGAAGACAAGCTACTTCCACAGGTTTAAATGCTGTTCCACACTTTAAATAGCAATGTGTATTTTTTTGGATTGCACTAAAGTAGTGCAGTCTCTTAATACTTTATTCATCAGTATTAAGGCATTTTGCGACATTCTTGTTCATTGTTTAATTACAGTAATCATTTCTCTGGTTCCTATTCCATAGACGTGAGGGATTTTGATATGTAGGCTTACATTTTCAAATCCTTTCTCAACTCGTTCACAAAAATAACATTAATTAAAGCTGATAATATCTACAGTTGTGAAAGTTTTGTAGTGTCTTCTAGTGACTCTAAACAGCTCCAGCAGCTCTCCAAAGTGACCTGAAAACTCCACACCCTCCAGAGGAGCATCAGCAATTCGCTGCTGCATTGTGTGTTCATTTTGTAACATTCTAACAGTCACATTCCCATGTCTCCATTCCCAGGTCATGTCAGGTGGTCGCCGGCGTGTGCTTGAGCGGTCTGCGTCAGAGGAGAGTGCAAGTGACCTGAGCTCTTCACCTTTTCCTGGAGACACCTTACCATGGAACCTCCCCAAACACCAGCGTGTCAAACGCTCAAAATCTGCCTCCGGAGATGTCCTGGACCCTGCAGAGAGAGCAGTCATTCGCATTGCAGGTCAGAGGAATCATAAAGAAATACTGCAGTATATACACGATTAAAATGAAGGTTCTTTATTGGCATTTGTGGAACCTTTTCATTCCATAAAAGGTTCTTGATTGTGGAAAAAGGTTCTTTAGATTTTTAAAATGTTCTTCACGCTAAAAAATGGTTCTTTTAAGAACTATTAATTGAAAGGTTCTTTGGGGAACCCCTTCTGAAACATGTTTCAATATTATAAGCCAAAAACACTTGAAGGAACAATGTGAAAATTAGTTTTAAGGTTTTTTTTAGATGCAGTGAAAATGAGTCAATTGGAACTATAATATAATCTACAATAATATAATGAAATGCTGTTTACAAAATATTTATTTACGGTACGGTATCATTAGCATAATTTCAGTGATATTTTGTGGACAAAAAAGTCCATTGTCTGTTGTCAATATGGCAGCAACATATGAAGCTCAGCTCACACAAAACCAAGGAGCTTTCTGTTGGTAAACTCCACGTGGGGAAATCTTTCATCCTCCAGCCAAATTCCCAATTGTGTGGATTCCTATCGAAATGACTGGTTTTTGCCCTTAAAAATTTGCCAAACTACAGTAAACGTGACTGCACCTTTAGTCAGAATACATGGCAAGTTTTTGAATGGCAGTCAATAGAGAAAGATGCTCTTTAGCATTAAGATTTTCAAGCGCACACACAAATTGTAATGTCATTTAAATATTGTTACTTGACACATTATCCAGTAAGACTTCCTAAGTTTGCCTATGTCTACCAGTCACTTTTAGTCACAAAAATATTTACAGATGGATAAATGGTAGTAGAGGCTTTGCTTACTGTATTTGCCTGTGGAATTAAATGTGATGGCATCGACAAATATAATGTTTACACACAGACTTGCAGTCTACTTTGCACAAGGAATATTACTTGCTTGGCAGGTATCTGACTTGCCGTTGAAGTTCCGTTTAAAACAGACTTGCTTTTGGTTTCTTATGTTTGCTTAATATAGCTTTTTCTGTTAGTATGGCATTAGATAGAAAGTGTCTGTTTTAGGATACTGTTGTCTTTTGGCTTAGGAGGGATAAAAAAAAACATCCACTGGCTTTCTGGATGTCCTGTACTTGCAGGTTTTAAATCTAGGGAGAACATTTACTGCAGAAAAGCACATTCAGAAACATGTTACAGGCTGCTTTTTTGTTATTTATTTAAAAAGATGCTTGTGTGTATGTTTATATCTAACCTGCAATAAGTCTGTTCTCTGTGTGACCCTGCCATGCTGCAATGGGACTGACACAGCAGTTTGTGTGTGTGTGTGTGTGTGTGTGTGTGAGTGCATAATAGATGATACACACTCACACAATATTAGGCAAGGGTGTGGTCTCCGGACTGCAGTGTTCTTATCTCATACAGTTCCTCTGATCTGCATTATGCACACATTGGGATGATTTTGTCACTATTAAGAAGATTGTGTTTCTCTGTGCCATAAATCTTTTATATTAGGGCAGAGTTTCCTCTGGTACACTGACATCTTTATCTCACAGTGGAAAGCAGGATGCTGGTGTATAGTCTGGTTGAACCACCCATTGTTTCATATGTAGTCTTTTGAGACAGTTTCAGGAAACTTTAAAGCATGTAACATTTATACATTTTGTACACATTTATCCAAAGTGACTTTCAGGGTCATTGTTGCTTGTGCCTTGTGGTGTGATTTCTTTTTCTTTTTGCAGAGATGACCATGTTTCTAGTAATAAACACAATTGTTTACAAACTGTATTACCAGAGGATGTTTTGATAATTCAGGTTTGAACTGCACTTGGCTGCCATCCTGTGGCAGTAAATTGGCAAAGTGAAAATGAGTTAGTCAGCTTGCTTGCTTTGCACTGCTAAATGCTTCATTAAAATTCATTGTAGTGCTGCTCAATTAACACAAATATGTCCCTTGATATTGTAATCATGCTTATTAACATGCATTAAATAAGTGGCAGCATCTGTAATTGATTCAAAATCATTTTTAATGGACTAAGTATACTTAAATTAAAAATATTAAGTAATTCATTTAAATATTACATTTATCATGCTGAAAATCAAATCTGATCAAACTTTGCAGGGGCCGGCTAGACCGAGCACTGCAGAATGCTCTAAAATGTCTGGAATTTTACTTGTGTAGACATCAAAGAAAGGTGAGAGGGGTGACTTTTATGTGTTTTGTGGAGAGGCAAGCACTGATCTAAACTGACAGAGAGACAGTGAGTTATAGTTACCAGACATAGGATATTTCCAGCTCAAGACCCTGCTATTTATAAAAGAATATTACATTTATTATATATACATTTTCTATACAGCCTTTTAGTGTCAATAGTGTTATGGTGCATTAAAATACAGTCATACTTTAAAAATGCATCCAGACCTGTTTCTCTCTTGTTTTAGTAATCCTCATGAGGTGTTGAGGGAAGGAATTCAGCATCTGAACTTTAACACATCCAATCTTTCCTCCGTGCTGTCACTGCACAGCACAAACTGGTTATCAGTTACTCCTCACAGGAACTACTAAGATCTCCAGTTGGATTGCAGTTGGCATTTATGTCATTAAGAATTTAATCAACACATGCAGATATATTAAAGTTGTGACAGCTTGCTATCCATCTGCTGTCATGCAGTTGTTTAGTTTAGTCCTGAAAATTTTCACATTGTTGGCTTCAGAAAGTTCTTGGAGAAAATCTGTAACCTTTAGAGACCACTCCAGGATGAATCAATTATTCATGATGAACTATAAATAGAGTAAAGTTGATTCCACGTGGCTCCGGACCTCAAAAAATCCAGTGAATTATTTACCGATAGTTTAGATAGTCGAGCATCTGTATGACTTTCCATTCTTTCCATTATCTTTACATTTCACATAGTGACAATGTGCCAAAGCTCAGAAGCAGATCTGAGGTAAATCAATAGAGACTATGATAAATTTTGATCAATATACTGATTTTATCTAATGAGCAATAGGTTAAGTGCATTGATACAAGTGTAATGTTGCTTTCTGTGGGTGTGTTTAGACAATGACAGTCAGTAAAGAAGATGGTGATAGATCGTTCGTTCCAATGCAATGGCAAATATTTTCAAGATTTTATAGCCCTAAATCCCCCAAATGTTAGTCCTACTGCCACCACATGGTGTCAGTAGTTCAAACAAATGCCTGAGAAATGTGTTTTAGATTGAACAGTTATGCTCAAACAGTGTTTCCTGCAAACATCTTTTTTCCCCTTAAAGTGCAGAGTTTGAGTGATACTGATCACGTAGACCAAGATTAAAAGCTCCTTAGTCCAAAAAGACATCTGTCCTGCTGCTGTAATGTAGAAATGTGAGACATTAGTGTCATGCCATTATTGATTACCTGATTATGAAGTGGAGATGAAAAGCTCTCTGTCAGTGTAGATGTGTAGAAATGTGGCTGTACTTTGGATATCATGATGAAAATAGACACGTGTTGGTTCTTTTAACTCACTCCACTGAGCAACAACCCAAACTACCTTAGCAACACGCTAAAAACAATTCAACGCTTTCAACCACATAGCAGCATCCTGCCAAAGCCACAACACACTAGCATCAGAGCAGTGAGGTATTTTCTTCAGCACATTAAAAAATCTAGTTTTGATGAACTAGCTGTTAAAATATGATTTGAGCATAATTCATTTTACGTATTTGAGGGCATATACATTCCCAGATTAATCGCGCACTTTCTGTTTTTGTTCAGAGGACATATATCAGGCATGATTAAAATTATTTCACAAGATTTTATTACATGGCATTTCCAAAAACAGCAAGGGAGATTTGATCAGGATTTATGTGTTTTTCCAGAAATATATTCCCTTCTCTTATATAAGCGTGTGCATAGTCAGCAGTGTTTATTTTGACATTTTATGGCTCCTGAAGCCAAAATATTTGCAGTAGTGTGAGAAAGAGTTTCTCAGTGACATTAAAAATGTCAAATACTGACAAGCATTATCCAGGGTTTTGGAAAAGAGCTGACGGGTTGATGGATCGTGGTGGCCACCTCGGGAATGCTCGTAATGAGGGCACATCTGGTGTAGGGGATTTCTTATGGTAAGGGGTGGGGTTTGCCCCCTTGAGACCATTGGGGTTTTTTAAGATGGCTGTGAAACATCAAACATAGCTGCTACCAGCTTGACTTAGTTTTTAAAAAGGGGCCAAGGAGCAGCAGAATTGCGTCTCGCACCCACTTCATTCTTTAAAAGCTAATTGCTTTTTCAAGTGATAAAAGTTCACTTCCTCTAACCCTGTCTTCATCTCAGGAAGTTTTTCAATTTCCTCCTGAGATAGGCTGCAGGACATACTTCATACAAAAGGGCTTTTTTCCCCTCTCCCCTTCCCACTCGCTCTCTCTACTTATTTAATCACTGTCACTCTCTCAAAACACACATACACGTAACTGTTTTGGTCTCCATTCTGCTAGTGGTTTCCTATCAGGAAGTCTGTGTTTATTGTATTGTTATTGGCAGCTTCTGTATTAAGTGTTATTACTTTGTCCCACTGCTGGCACTTTGTCACACTGCTGCCACATTAATTTAGGTTTTAGAACTAGATTTTACTAAATTTGCTGCAACAGTGCTAGAATGTTCTGGGTGGTAGCTATGGCATTGCTGGTTGTTTATAAGGTGTTCTGGGTGGTTGCTTGGTGTTTTTTAAGGTGTTTAGGTGGTTACTAGGGTATTGCTAAGTATTTTCTAGGATAATCTGGATTGTTGCCAAAGTGTTCTCTGTAGCATTGTGTGTAGTTGCTAGCAGTCCAAAGTACCAGTAATTTGGTTCCAAGTGAATACTACAAATTTTAAAAAATGTTACCAAGACTGGTCTTACAGAGAACAAGGTTAATTTACCTGCTGATAGACTGAAGTTTTCAAACTGTTCTGTGTGCTCTGTGAAGCATTTAAAGGTTTAAATAATGAAAATTCTGTCATTAATTATTCATGCGCATATCGTTCCAAACCCGTAAGACCTCCGTCCATCTTTAGAACACAAATCAAGATATTTTTGATGAAATCCGAGAGCTTTCTGACAGAATTTATTTTGGGGTGAACTATCCCTTTAAGCATTTTTTTTCTTTTTTTTACATTTAAAGGGTTACTCCACCCCAAAATTAAAATTTTGTCATCAATCACTTACCCCATGTTGTTCTGTTCCACAGAAAAGTATGAAAAGCATCATCAGAATAGTCCATCGGCCATCAGTGGTTCAATCTGAATTTTATGATGTGACGAGAACACTTTTTGTACGCAAAGAAAATAAAAATAACAATTTCTTTTAAACAATTCTTCTCCTTTCTGCGTCACCGTAGCCCAATTTTATTTAATTCATTTTTTTTTTTTACATTTTATTTATTTGAAAAAGGACCATGCACAATTTTAACATACAGGTGCATCTCAATAAATTTGAATGTCGTGGAAAAGTTCATTTATTTCAGTAATTCAACTCAAATTGTGAAACTCGTGTATTAAATAAATTCAATGCACACAGACTGAAGTAGTTTAAGTCTTTGGTTCTTTTAATTGTGATGATTTTGGTTCACATTTAACAAAAATCCACCAATTCACTATCTCAACAAATTAGAATATGGTGACATGCCAATCAGCTAATCAACTCGAAACACCTGCAAAGGTTTCCTGAGCCTTCAAAATGGTCTCTCAGTTTGGTTCACTAGACTACACAATCATGGGGAAGACTGCAGATCTGACAGTTGTCCAGAAGACAATCATTGACACCCTTCACAAGGAGGGTAAGCCACAAACATTCATTGCCAAAAAAGTGGGCTGTTCACAGAGTGCTGTATCCAAGCATTTTAACAGAAAGTTTAGTGGAAGGAAAAAGTGTGGAAGAAAAAGATGCACAACCAACCGAGAGAACCGCAGCCTTATGAGGATTGTCAAGCAAAATCGATTCAAGAATTTGAGTGAACTTCACAAGGAATGGACTGAGGCTGGGGTCAAGGCATCAACAGCCACCACACACAGACGTGTCAAGGAATTTGGCTACAGTTGTCGTATTCCTCTTGTTAAGCCACTCCTGAACCACAGACAACGTCAGAGGCGTCTTACCTGGGCTAAGGAGAAGAAGAACTGGACTGTTGCCCAGTGGTCCAAAGTCCTCTTTTCAGATGAGCGCAAGTTTTGTATTTCATTTGGAAACCAAGGTCCTAGAGTCTTGAGGAAGGGTGGAGAAGCTCATAGCCCAAGTTGCTTGAAATCCAGTGTTAAGTTTCTACAGTCTGTGATGATTTGGGGTGCAATGTCATCTGCTGGTGTTGGTCCATTGTGTTTTTTGAAAACCAAAGTCACTGCACCCGTTTACCAAGAAATTTTGGAGCACTTCATGCCTCCTTCTGCTGACCAGCTTTTTAAAGATGTTGATTTCATTTTCCAGCAGGGTTTGGCACCTGCCCACACTGCCAAAAGCACCAAAAGTTGTTTAAATGACCATGGTGTTGGTGTGCTTGACTGGCCAGCAAACTCACCAGACCTGAACCCCAAAGAGAATCTATGGGGTATTGTCAAGAGGAAAATGAGAAACAAGAGACCAAAAAATGCAGATGAGCTGAAGGCCACTGTCAAAGAAACCTGGGCTTCTATACCACCTCAGCAGTGCCACAAACTGATCATCTCCATGCCACGCCGAATTGAGGCAGTAATTAAAGCAAAAGGAGCCCCTACCAAGTATTGAGTACATATACAGTAAATGAACATACTTTCCAGAAGGCCAACAATTCACTAAAAATGTTTTTTTATTGGTCTTATGAAGTATTCTAATTTGTTGAGATGGTGAATTGATGGGTTTTTGTTAAATGTGAGCCAAAATTATCACAGTTAAAAGAACCAAAGACTTAAACTACTTCAGTCTGTGTGCATTGAATTTATTTAATACACGTGTTTCACAATTTGAGTTGAATTACTGAAATAAATGAACTTTTCCACAACATTCTAATTTATTGAGATGCACCTGTAAATGTTTCCATTTCATGCAGTGCCGAATTTAACCAGTGGCTAGTTTTCAATCGCAGTCCCTTGGCAGGTAATCAGACACAAATGAACACAAAAAAACAGAACAACAAACGCATTTTGGATATTATCCACTGAACGCAAACTACGCTCTTCTGTATCAGCCGCAACGCAAGGATAAGCTATTTTCGGAAGCTATTATTGGAACGACATGGTGATTAATGACACAATTTTCATTTTGGGGTGGAGTAACTTCTTTAATTCTTTCTTCTTAGTACACACTGCAAAAAAAACATACTGTAGTGATAATGAATGCAAAGGACAGGACAAAGAAAAATAGATCTGTGCATTCAATCTTAGAGTGTAAATTCAAACTAATAGGCCTGCCGTTTGTTCTAAGCAATATCTCGAGTGTTTCTTTGGTCTTTGTTTTATCTTTTCTTCTTTGTAAACAATGTTTACTTATAAATATTTGAAGGCTGCATGCTGTTTTAATCTATGTACTAGAATGTTGGTATCGTGACAACACTGCTTACTAGACTTTAGAGTATGCTGGATGACCAAAAGGGTGGTTTATTTGGTGTTTTGGATGGTTTCTAGGACTTTGCTAAGTGGTTTCAAAGGTGTTCTGGGTTGTTACCAAATGGTTTCTAGGATTGTTGTTTGGTAATTTTGGGGTGTTTTGGATAGTTATATTACTGGTCCTAGTATAATAAGCTTTTTCAATCATCTTGCAAGATTTATAAAAGTCACACCTAGCACACCTCTCTTCAACAAGCCACAATATTTGAAGTTTTTTTGTGTCTGTTGTACAAATGTTGTGCTTTTATGTCCCACAGAAGAAAGTCATACAAGTTTTTGTTGAGTAAATTAACAAGAATTTTCATTTTTGAGTGGACTGTCCCTTTAAGCATAATGTTATTCTCATGTAGATGCCAGGGTTTGTGTGTGTTTGTTCACACATTGTTGTTATTAAAGGGGTCATATGATGCGATTTCTTGTTTTCCTTTTCTTTAGTGTGTTATGTAGCTGTTTGTGCATGTATAAGATCTGTAGAGTTACAAAGCTCAAAGTCTCCCACAAAAGGATTTATTCTATCTAAAAGAGAAGGCTGATCCAGGCCAAGCTAAAACGCCTCATTAAAGCACGCCCCCACATGTCTACGTCACAATGTGGAAATATTTGCCTAATGCAGCCCAAATGTGCACGCAAAGAAAGAAGGAGTGTTTTCAGTAACCGCAGTAGTGTTGATGCATCCGTATCAAGGAGACACTGTGTGTTTTTGTGCGAATGCAAAAGCACTTTATTTGGCCTTCCGAAAGTAGATGCAATTAGAAATCATTGATTAAGATTTGTTTACAACAGAACAGCACAACCCAAATGTGTGAATTTGTGCAACGCATTTTGTTGATGACAGTTTCCTGAACCTAGGACAGTACAAGGCTGGCTGTGCACAAAGTCTATTTCTAAAAAAAAAAAAAAGGGTCAATTCTGACTTTGCTATGACAATCTGGCGCTTCTGAATCAGCGACTGTAAGTATGTTTTGTTATTCATTTAAGTATTTGCTATTGACTGTTCAAATGCTGAGTTTCGTGTGTGTTTTGTTTGAGGGGAACAGGGTCACATCACAGCGGAGTGTACAGCCCATCAGAAATCATCTTAACCGCGGCTTGTGTACTGCAAATACATATGAGCATCATCATTGTCTGTCATGCGACTCTGTTCCGGCCTTGAACTGATGGTAAAACTAACTTAAAAGCTGAAGCTCGCGATTATGGAAAGGGAAATTGCATTTACAACGTGCGCTTGTGGAGTTCGGCCAATCGCAATGCACTGGGTCAGTTGACTAATAAGAGCAGACTGCGCTTGTCAGAAAGGAGGGGCTTTGTAGAAAACGATGCCTTTGAGAGAGGCGGGGCATAGAGGAACTACAATAATGTACAGTATTTGAAAAATAATGTGTTTTTTTTAACATTAAACCATGTCAACATATTCTGTTACACCAAATACACAAAATAATGATCTTTAAAATAGCATCATATGACCCCTTTAAGCCTGAATGCATGTGAGAGTATCAAAGTCTTGCTGAGATTTAGCCCTCAGGTCACAGCCAATATTAGTCCACATTACATGCTTCCTTAATGCCTTTCCATTCATGCTGATCTATACTTTTTGGTCGGCTTCATAATGCTTCATTGTGCTCGATCTGATATCCTTAGAAAGCAGCCTGTTGCTTGTGTGTGTTCATGCATGTGTGTTGCATGTATGCCTTTAAGAGGTGGGACCGTGCTGTGTGTGTTGGTATTTCTCAAGCTTGAGGAGGGGAGTGGTACTGGTGGTCTGGAACGAGAGCCAGAACTGTGGGGGAATACTCACTCACACACTTACTCATACACACACACACACACACACACACACACATACACAGCCTGGAGAGGGAGAGACTGTACAAACACACCAGTCTGTTCTGACAGACCAGTCGTCAGGAAGGCACGTCCGAAGAGGGACTCAAAGTAAGAGAAGGCGGCAAAACAGACGAGAGATTGACTTGACCTCACTCCAGGGCCATGTCCATGTACGATCCAGCCAGCGTGACTGCTCAAGTAGACGAGCAGGAGTTTGTGCAAGCCTACGAGAACGTCAGGGAGAAGTATAAAGGTACTCGAGTCGCGGCTGTCACTGTCCGTGTGTGAATGCACCATATGTGCGACTGTGATTGTGTGCGTCTGGAGAAGAGGGGGCTGTAGCTCCGTCATTGGCGTCGGGTTATAAGTAGTTCCATATTGATTGGCACAGATGTGTCTGACTGCAGAGTTGCAAAAGACTAAACCTAGAGGCACTAGTAGCTCTGAAACTTTGGATTGGCATGAGTTCTACAGCTGTTTCTGTTAAAACACATGCTGACGGGTCCGTTTAATTCAGACGTTTTCAACCCACCTGGTGTGTCAGGGTCTTCAGTTGTCCAGTAAGCAACATGCCTTATGAGACAAGTTTACCAAGTGTTAATCATTTATTCTTGGAGAATGCATCACCCCATTTGTGCAGATATGATGACTAATTTACTGCAGTTTCATAATATTTATCTTATAATATTCACCCTGATATTTACATATAAGGCATGCAATATCAAGTTGTGAACAGGAATGATCTAAGCAGACTCTGGAAAGTATTATATACATTAACATTCAAAAGATGTTTTATAGAAATTAATACTATTATTAAGCTAGGATGCATTAAATCGATAGTGGCATGTGCCACTGAAGACAATAAAAATTTAGCTTTGTCATTGCAGGAAAAAATTACATTTTAAAATATATTAGAATGTAAAACAGTTATTTTAAATTGTAATAATATTCCACTATTTTACTCTTTTTTTTAATTTTTTTTTTTATTGAATTTATTCGTGAAACCTTTTTCACAATACATATTACAAAGCAGACTGAATGCCTTGCATGGCTCATATTCTTAAGTGTGTAACCATCCTCTCCCATAATTCCACTTCTGCCCCATGTCTGCAGGACTGGGTCCTGAGGAGAGATCTATAAATATCGCCCCCGTTTATTATAGAGGAGAACTGGACCCAGACAGCCTGCCTTAGTCTGAATATCAGGGAATACAGAGTCTGAATGAATCCTCTGGAGGGATTTTATGCAAAACCTAATGTTGGAGATTTTATTTTACACAAAAGGAACTTATTTCCCTTATTTTTATGCCTTCTAGAAACTTATAGGTTAATACAAAAACCCATTAGAGTTTGATTTATTTCCAGTTACAGGTAATTTTGTTTCAAGTGACAGCACACTTTACACAAGTTACCTGCATTTACTGCCAAGGGGTCAGGTTGCACCTTTTCTTTGAAACCTGAATGTTAGATGGATTGCACAAGGCCTATCGAATAATATCAAACCTGTTAAAAAAACTCTTTATGGTCTGAGTGTGTACAATTTTTGTCTTCTTTTGGACCTTTTTGAAGTGTCACATGGTGGCAAATTCCAAAATCTCTCTCTTTGGCACCAGTTTGAGTGTTCCATGACCCACTGAGACTGACAAGTTTTCCCTTTTGTGCTTTAGAGTGGATAATTTATCAAATTACAACGAGCCAAATCTGTAACATTAATATTTCCTCCATTTTAGGATCATTTTAAAAGTGCCAAGTTATTGATCTTCTGGTGTGTGTGTCACCGTGGAACCAGTTTAGTACTGATGGATAGAAATGCAGCACAGCGGATATTTTGGTGTCATTTCTGTTTTTAACATCTGAACATGATACTCTTCACATATGTCTCTTAAATAAGATGCATGAACTAATTTTAACCGGAATGAAACCTATCCTATGTTTAGGTTTCTTTTAAATGAAACATTCACAGCTCTCTTCAGATGCAGGATCGGGTTTCGTGGCTGGTATGACATCACATTCAGCCCACACGTTCCTCCCCCTTTTACCACATCTGCCTCCGAACTAGAAACTGACCTTTGACCCTAGGGAATGCTTATTGGGCTGCCTGATTGGGAGGTTGTATGGTAACCAGGTAAGGGAGCCTGTGTTTGATCAGCGGAGTGCATCCTTTAACCTTACCCAAACACAAGGTTCCATAGATGACTGTCTTACAGCTGCTGTTGACCCAGGGTGACCTTGTGTTCAGTGAGGAGTAGCTTTTAAATATGCAAAGTGCTGTTCAATTTTAGATTGGTCAAATCTTGAGTTGGGGTATGCACACTCACACTGAATGATTTAACCTTTGACCCTTGTGTGATTTACCTGATATCACCATGGCAAGGCCCCCTCTAAAGCCTTCTTGGAATTCCTGAAGTACATTAGCAAAGTAAAGAAAAAGGAAGTGACTTATAAACCCAAATACTTGCCTTGTATGTTTTAAACCAGTTTGATGCAATTGCCTTAAAAGCATTTGGCCAACAAGTTTGATGTTTAATGTTAGGTTAAAAACAAGTTTAATGTTAGGTTAAAAATTATTAAAAAAAAAAAAATACAAATACTACTATTAAAATTTTTTCACACAGCTGCATTTATTTGTTCAAAAATGCAGTAAAAACATTAATATTGTACAATTTTATTTTAAATTAAATTAACTGTTTTCTTTCTTAATATATATTAAAATCCTGTAATAGCAAAGCTGAATTTTACATGATTCTTCAGAAATGATTCTAATGTTAATTTGGTGCTCAATAAACATTTATTATTTCTTTCAATGTTATAAACAGTTGTGCCATTTAATATTTGTGGCCCTTAACATTTTGGGGTTACTGCATGTTCAACTGTAGTGTGTTTATTTTAGTATAGGGAGAGGACCAACATAGCAAAACCTCATCATTGCAGTTTATAATGTGAGATTTCAGTGTATTAAAGAGGATCACATAGGGTAATCATGTGAAATAAGGTAAACAGCAACCGGTGTGTCTTTGGCAAAGTTCGTCTGTGTTCATAACTGGCCAAACACACAGTTTTGATCTCTGAATAACTTCCTTGCTTTAATTGAGCTACCTTTAGATCGTCCGCATATGGAGCAGCTCTATCTCTTCTACTCCCTCAGCCAGGATCAGGTTAATGCAACATGATCTTACATTCTAAAATAGTGTCTCTAAAAGCTTGCACATAGTAATGGACATACAGACATCCGTGAGTATGCACAAGACAAGTGTATGTTCACTTATTCATGACAAATGTGCTGGTCACACATTAAAAAGTATTTGATGTCTATCTGTACAGCATGCAGTTTCCAGGAAGTATGTCCTGCGACACACCCTCTTGAACATAAATACACCCATGAGTAAAGCTCATGACTCAAATGAAATTCCTACTGATGGCACAGCCAATGAGTATTGAGGGATTACTTTTTGTAATGTGATAATGATTCATGTCATTAAGCATTCCCGTGTGAAATACATGGATCATCTTGGGAAAGTCAGCTCTTTATATTTAGAAAAGCCAGGCTGGGGTACAGAGTCACCCTCTTTGAATGTGAATGATAATATCATAGTCTGCTTACATAGAATAACAGCGTATAACATAATATACATTCTTTATTGAAATTTCCTAATGCATTGTTAACTAGTTTTGTTATGGTTTCTTGAATGCATAGTTTTGCAGCAGAGCATTTTAACTTAAAGTTCATCCCAAACCTAAAAAAATTGTGCATATTTTGAAAAATGTCTGTAAGATGAATGTCAATAGGGTCTAGTGTTTTGGGCCCCAATTGACTTTCATTGTATTGACAAAAACAGAAACAAATGAGTACATAATATAGTCCTTTTTGGGTCAATTTAAGTCCCATAAAAGCAGTTCAATTGTGTGATCGACAAACGTTAGCATTACATTGAGTATTGACATCAGAGCAGCCAGTAACTGAAAGTGGAAAATGAAAAGTAGTATGTGGGAGTGCAGTGAAAGTTTTTCCTGTCCGAGGCCTGAATGCACGTCTTAAAGAGGGAAAGTTTGGGTAATGGAAGTTACGGTGTTCCGAACTGGAATAGAAAGGGAATATTTTTAATACACTGTGAAAATGTGTTTTTTGAAGAGAGAGAGAGGATGGAAAGAAGTAGGTTGTGAGAAATGTTTTTACGTTGTGGATTTTGTGTTGTTCTGTAGGCGCATTATGGAGAATTGAGCTGTTAAAAGTGCATTATTGGTCATGTTACTTGATTAGCAGGATTCCTTTACTAAATGAGATGCTAAAACAATGCAGACACAATGCACAAATAAACCATCAGCAGATGCGGTTCATTCATGGCGAATTCCTTGGTGAATATATATGAAATAATAGCTATAAAAATTCATTTATTTATTTATTTAATAGATCAGACTTTTTTGCTAATATATGTGACCCTGGACCACAAAACCAGTCTTAAGTGTCAATTTTTCAAAATTGAGATTTGCTGAATAAGTAAGCTTTCCATTGATGTATGATTTGTTATGTTCGGACAATATTTGGCTGAGATACAACTATTTGAAAATCTGGAATCTGAGGGAGCAAAAAAATCTAAATATTGAGAAAATCGCCTTTAAAGTTGTCCAAATAAAGTGCTTAGCAATGCATATTACTAATCAAAAATTAAGTTTTGATATATTTATGGTAAGAAATTTACAAAATATCTTCATGGAACATGATCTTTACTTAATATCCTAATGATTTTTGGCATAAAAGAAAAATGGATAATTTTGACCCATACAATGTATTTTTGGCTATTGCTACATATATACCCCAGCGACTTAAGACTGGTTTTGTGGTCCAGGGTCACATATTATAAGAGAATATGGAGCTCACACTCAAGGAGAAAAAAACACATGCATTTTATCCAAACTGAGCAAAAATATGATATATGGTGCAGTTGCTGATAATAAATAAGTAAAAAGATAAAAAGAAAAGAACAGATTGTAAATGTTCAAATGTCCGAAGCTTTTGTCCAAAAAAATGTGCAAAGCTTTCACACATGGGATGGACACGCTTAGTAACCAGAGAATGTTTTCTGCTTGTTTCTTTACCTCTAAAAGATTCCCCACATGTCTGCAGGAGGCACCTTATGTTTTAGATGTGAATGTTTTTGGTATCTTTATGATTATTTTTAAATTCCTAATGTGACTTTTAATATATATATGTTCATTGTCCCCCTTAAATTCTTTGGTGCTTACAGCTGTGTCTTGATCTAATCTGAGTGTTTTGGAAACTTGAGCTTGTTTGTTCTGCATACCCGCACTTTTCTCCACTTTTTGCAGCCTGGACAGGAATCCCTGTTTTTGATCATTTCAGCTAATGATTGATGATAATGATTGATTACTCACACTTGAAGAAGAATGAATGTGCTATCTGTCTGTGACTTGTTGTCAGTAGGTTAAAAATTTGCTCTGTTGGTGTGGAATTTCTGTCACTGGGATACCAGGGCTGTCTGCAACAAAACTCCCTATCCGCCTACTAATCCTACACATAAACTTGAAGCATGAAACCTGGGAGCTGTAGAAACATCTTAATCACTTCATTGTGTTGAGTCATGGAATGTTTAGTCATTGTATAGTAGTTTGTGATTTTCCTGTTTATGTTGTCCAGACAAACCCAAGGAAGATGACTAAGATGATGTCTATGCAAGAGAAGGTTAAATCTATTTGAATGGCAATACATGAGTGTGTCAGATAACATTTACCAATCCTCCAGTAAAACATCAGTTTATCCCATTGCTTAGCTCTAAACTGATAAATGTGTGGATAATTAGGCATTTAAGTATTACAAACATTAATAACATACATTTTTGTGTAGCTGTATTTTTGTGAATGTATATTGTGTAAACTATATACCAACAAAATTGACTTGTCTTGACTCAGTTTACTGTATTGTCTAAGGCAAAAGCATGTGGAGCAGCGGTTTTAGCTTTGATCAGTGAAAAAAAAAAGAAAAAAAAGTTGAGCCAATTTAAAATTTTAAGGCAACCAGCTTCAGCAGATTTTTGAGTTTGCTCAACTTATTTTTGTGGGAGATTCTCAAATTTTTGTTGTATAAACTTAAAACGACAAGTTGAGAAAACTCAAAAATCTGCTGAAGCTGGTTACCTTAAAAATTTAAGTTGGCTCAACTTTTTTTTTGTTTACAGTGTGGCACACTAGGTGCCACACTGTCTGATGCCAGGAGTGCTGTATCAGTTTCCCATGAATGCCATGTGTGTTCATTAGGCCTGTTGGCAGGATACTGGGTGAGGGCTATTGTTCAGGATTTTCAGAGACTGCACACAAATCAACTATGACCCATGACTTTAGAAAAGTGAAAAAGAGAAACATGACCAGGCAAAAACCACATTGCCTATTTATTTGTTTGTTTTTGTTTAAAAATAAACCAAATAATTATTTATTTATTTAAACATTTTGTTTGTTTGTTTATTGCATATTATTAGGAAAAAAGGTATTGAACAAAAAAAAAAGTAAATAATAAAAAATGTAATTAAAATGTTTGTTGATTTAAAACATAATATTTAATGAAAAATACAAATATCTCTAGCAAATAAATAAAAAAAAAAAAATTGTTAAAAACAAATTGCTCATTCTTTGTGTGACAAGTAAATACTACGAACTAATATATTATTCTTGATGCACTATGGTGCAATTATCTGGTAACAAGCCTGTTTTCTTGTAATAATCACACTAGATATATGATTCAGCAGAAGATCTCACAGTGTTATCTTGACAAAAATGGCTGACTCACAAATAAGATGAAATTTTACAGCGAGTTTCCTGAAACGTTGAACAGAACTTTGACAGGATTCTCGGAAGGCGTTTTGCTGGTATTTGTCAACTGTCAGCACATAATTAACCAGTGAAAGTTGATGAGGTTTAAATGAATGTTTGGCTTTTGTGTTTATACGTCTTGACTGATGGCTCAATAACTTATTGGGAAATACATTTTAATCGGTGAGCACACAATGCATCTTTTTGGTACTAAGGCTTGTATTATTGAGAAATTCATTTAAAATGTATAACAAAAAGAATTCCCTCAGAGAAACATTACAGACAGGATTCAAATAATCAGCCTGCCAGTTATCAGAGCGACCAAGGTCCTGCTTATTGAACAGTGTAAACCTTGAAGAGAAGCTCGAAATCAAGGTCTCTCAAGTGCCCTTTTATTTTGTTTTACTCTCTACAGGATTTCATAGATAGATAGATAGATAGATAGATAGATAGATAGATAGATAGATAGATAGATAGATAGATAGATAGATAGATAGATAGATAGATAGATAGATAGATAGATAGATAGATAGAATACGTTTAAATATAACCTCACAGTACGCTCTGGCTACTGGATGAGGAGAGAGGAGCGCATTGAAAAGATGTAAATTTTGTGTTTGTTGACAGTTTGCTGTCTGACATGTATCTATGGGGACCGTCCAAACAGTCCCCTGCGACGCCACTGCGCTGTGTGAAGTGGGCTGATGGGTCAGAGACAGAGACAGCATGACTGATCTACATGTGAAAGAGTAAACAGGTCCATGCAAGTTGCTGAATTCTACAAGCTTTTGTGAGGTGACAAAAAATAAGACCTGGGTCAGAGTGTTTTGGGATCAAAATCAACACAGTCTATGGGAAAAAAATGTCATCAATTACCTGTCCAGTATTTGGTATCACACAATATATTCTCAGCAAATTAGAATGATTTCTGAAGGATCATTTGACATTAAAGACTGGAGTAATGATGCTGCCATTTCAGCTTTGCCATCACAGGAATACATTACATTTTCAAAATATAATAAAACGCTTATTTTAAATTATTGTAATATTTCAAATAATACCGTTTCACTATTTGAATTGAATAAATGGAGACTTGGTGACTGTTTAAATCTTTTGAACAGTGGTGAACATGGATGTGAAATTGATTTCAGTTTAAATCATTTTATTATCTTATTTTTAGTTTAGAACTATCTAATATTTTTTTTTAATTCTCTTTTATCCAGCTCTTTGTCTCTCTTACAGGTTTGTTGTTCTCTAAGGCATATTTTGATTTTCTCAGTTTGAGTAACCTTTTGAGTTTCAAGATGGGCTCCGGTTTTAATATTCTAATTTTCTTTGAAAAAGAGGGACTGCAGAGTGACATACAATACATGAAAGTAGCACCAGTATGTTGCCATGGATTGCAGTTAATATGCAAAATATATGACCGCTCAATATTGTGAATGACCAATGAAAGCATATATTTCAAAGAGCTGTGCAGTATTTATTCTCCACCTGCTCTAATGCAGTATTGATCACAAAAAAGCAATGGCTTCTTTCCCAGCAGTACAACACAGATTTGGCGAATAACTTTTTTTTTTTTTCTTCACTTTTTGTAAACTAACTGTTGGAGCAGATCAAATGTAGTGCAGCTGGCCAGGACTCTAGATAGTGACTGAAATTCAGAGGGAAACTATTAATTTTTGGCATAACTGAGCTGAAGTGTCCATTATACATTTTCCTGAACATATTCATAGTTCCTAGATATGCTTTAATAAAATATGTCAAGACTATTCATGTAAACTAAGCTGTAAATATGAGTTCTTGATAAATTATCAAGCTATTGATATATGAGAATATTAACAAAAAACATGATTCAGCATTCAGTAACTTGACGGGGTGTTGCTAAGTAGTTTGAAAAGGTTGGCCAATCATAACAGAAATCTTCAGCATATAAATATCTTTAAAGGAAAATATGGGTAATGCATTATTACAGCTTAAGATAACATAACAATTTACGCTTATGTCAGTTACTCTTTGAAAGCAATCATATGGTTTCAGAAGACCTGTAATGGTAATTCAAAAGTTGATCTTGTTTATAATAATTTGATGCTTTTTTGTAATTTTGGAGCTTGACAGTTCCAGTCCTCGTTCACTTATTATATTGAACATAGCAGTTAGGATCTTGTCCCAAAAAAAAAAAAAAAAAAAAAAAAAATATATATATATATATTTTTTTTTTTTTTTTTGTATATATATAAACAATGCTTGTTTGAAACATTTTGAAGGCAAGAGGCCCTTAATGTCATATCCTCTAAAAAAAAAAATAGTTCCGATTTCAAGCTTGAACCCCTTGAACTTCACTTTGTGCTCTGCCTTATGGCTATGACAGAGGTAGAACAGAAAAAAGGACCACTGAGATAGAATAACGGAGTGTGTCAGAGAGGGAGGGAGAGCTGCTAATCTCAGGAGCTCCAGCAGTAGGCCAGCCTGGCTGCTCTCAAAATGCTGTGTCATCTAGTCTATGTGGGGCTTTTCTCTGTTTGTGTGTGTTTTAGCCTCGAGAAGAGTCTGTGTCCTGGCTTTGATTGTGCATACACATCAGTTATTACAACAACACAGTCTGATGACAAAATCAAATAATGCTTTGGCAAGGAAGATTAGGTGATCTGATGATGTCATTGGTGTGTCTAGTGTGAATCTGTTTTCTGCTGCATAACTATAAAGTAGACTTTTCCTTGCAGTAGCATTAATTGCAGGAAGTGCAGTATATCATTCTCTGCTGATTCACTGCAGATGTGCAAAATTATGTTTGTGGTGCTTTTCCATTGCTTTATTCATTCATTATGAAAAATAGAGCATGTAGTGAGATTGTTGTTGTTGTTGATTATCATTGGGATCATGTCAAGCTTTCTCACTCTCAGCTTTAGATCTTAGCTCATCTGTTTGTGCATGTGTTTACATGTCAACAATGATTTTAGTGTCACACCTTAATTTTGAGCTGACGCACATACATAAACACACAAGAAGCTGTTCACATTTCACATGCATTATATAAATGAGTAATAGACAGTGATTGATCAGATAATCAATGATTTAATCATTTGCATGATCTTATTTTCACAGGCTTTCAGGAGCCAGCATTACACAAGCATTTTCTGAATTCAGTGCATTACTGTTTTGTTTTTGTTTCGTTTTGCGTTTTATGTCTAATTTAGTTGTGTTTTGTTTTTAACACTGTTTTTTTAAACAAATCCATTTCAGAGATGTATATACATAGATAAAATGAATAGTTTTTATTATGCACTGGAAAATTCTAAAAATATGAAGCTAAGTCCAGACCACAAAAGCAGGTTTGTGAAAGTGGCTCTGTTGTATGTGCACTTTGTGCAGTTTTAGCATGTTTTCATTGGACACTTCTGCTGTCATTTTGAATTATAAAATCAGATAGAAAATATGGAGACTAAATGAGTCATAAAAGAGAGTCTGTGGGTGCATTTAGCTAAAAACTGACAGGTTGTAAATAGTTTTAATGGAAAGCATTTCCAAGCATCACGTTAAGACACCAAGCTAAAAAAAAATTCAGTGGTTAGATAAATTACAGGGAAAGACAGAGAACACCAAGGAGTGCATTTCTCTCAATTCCGCTTTCTTGTATAGATTCTATCCTTGTCTTTTACATTCTCATCCTCTTTCTTTTGCATTTCACTTCTTTACATTTTTCTCTTTTTTAGTTTATACAATCTGCGTCTGTCTCACACCTTCAAAAGTCCCATCAACAGATACAATTTGTACCTACCCCGCATTCTGATTGGCTCAGGCACCCCGTGAGACCCACGGGGGATGGGATGGGCTGGAGGAAAGAGGGAGAAGGAAGAAGTTAGGGAGGGGTACTTTTTGCATCGCAGTTTCCCTGCAAACAGGGAATGAGCAAGAGTGAGAGAAGGGAGTGAGCGAGCGAGCGAGAGAGAGAGAGAGAGAGAGAGAGAGAGGATCAAAACAGAGAAAGCACACGGTCAGCAAGCAGCACTGCAGACTTAGCCGAGAGGAGGACACAACTGAATCCTGAAGTCTTGCAGCAGCGTGGCTGGTGAAATCTTACTGGACTGACCTTGCGCAGCGCACACACACACACACACGCTCCCAGGAAACCCGCCTGACAGAATCCAGTGACATGGACACAGCTCGATCCATCCAAAACGAGATCACCTCTCTCAAAGGTACTTATCAATGCGGATCGAATCCTAGAGGAAAACGCTGCGAATTGAGCCGTTTAACAGGATAGGAATGGATTTTAAGGAGGGTGTGAATGGCATGCAAAGTTCTGAATTCTATTGTGTCCTCTTTGCCTCAACTTTGCTGTGTTATTTATGAAGGGAAGGGCCAGGTCTTTTGTGCGGGGGCCCTCATGCTTGAACTCCGGCTGTGTTTGGGAGCTTGGCTGCTTCCTTTTAACTGTGCTGGGAAGCAGCAGGATTCTGCGTCAGCCATGCGGCATGTTCGGTGCGCTGACTGCCGCATCACCACGGTAACAGGCAGCGCAGTGGCCTGGGATCCCCCCCGTTCCCGTTATAGAGCTGCCTGTGGTGCACGGCGTGTGTAATGGCAAGAGAACCAGGAAGTCTGAACCAGCTCTGAGTGTTTTCATTGGATAGTTGTGTATAATTCAATATTAATTGATGCAGAGTACATTTGAAAGAGGAAGAGAGAGGGTGAAGTGTCAAATACCTATATATGCTGTATATAGGCATTCACATTTTGTACACGACTCTGGACACGTTTGACAGTATAAATAGTTAAAGCATCCCAGGTCTTCCTCAGGTTGGACTTGGGCTGAAAAATGCTGAGTGGTGATATTCAAGGGTCTGTCTGTCGGAGCATGAAAGTTGACCGGCTCTAAATACCTGGGGATTAGGCCTCTCGTGGTGTGTGGTTACTGGCAGAGGTGGTTTTGAGTGTGAAACAGATTTTAGTGGTTGTTTTTGTGTCTTGTGCTAAAAGGAACTGAATGTTTTCTGATCTGTCCCTTGGTTGTGTGGATTGAAAGGACTGTCAAAACTAAATTTGGAGCCTGCTCGAGTCAAAACATTAGCGTAAGCTTGTGTGGTTTGTCATTTGCTCAGTAAAAGTGCAGTTGATGGATTAGGGAAGATGTTGGCTCAAAATGCAAATGTGCTGAGTCATAACAATACCAGAACCATGCTAAACCTGTCAACTACATGCCAAAAACTTGAATAGAGTATTATCTACTATGTTTGGTTTGATAATCAGCCCAATTACACATAATTATTTGTACTTTGACTGTTTTTATTTGTAAGTTGGTGACTTGAAAGAGATATATTTTTCTTTCAGGGCATTTATTTATATTTTATTTTGCACAAGCGTACTTTAGCACAATAGAGTTTAAGCAAAAATAATAGCTTTTTTGAAAGAATATTTCTGCTCTATTGATTTTAGAGTCAACTAAAAGCAAAGAGTCATTTAGAAGATGCTTTTACTGGTCTTAACAATAAGGATGTCCCGCTGGCTCTGGGTTTTTGTGCCAGTTTAATGAAACTGTCACTTGTCCTGTTAGGCCAGTGCTATGTATAATTATTTTATTTTTACTTCATTATTTACTTCATTATTATCTGATGAATCACTTGCTGTAGCTTGAGTGTGTTTCAATGGAGCTGCTAAGTATCCAGAAAGCCTTCAGCTGTTGTGACCAGAGTGAATGTTTTCTCAATTGTCAGAGCAGACAAAGGCTTCTCACCCCATCAAACAGCCCAGAGAGTCTTACTTAATATGCCTGACAGCCTCCACCCCTGTACTTGCCCACTTCACTGAGGGGTCGTTTTCTGCTGGACACACTCTTGGCAGACTTAAAGCAGAGTTAGGTGTAATCTACCTGTCAGGAATATCAATGGCAGTGAAGGCTGCTTGAAGGACTGCTTGTACTTTTGAGATTTACACTACCGCTCTAAAAATATATTATTCTTTAAAAGAATTTGTTTTATTCAGCACAAATACATTAAATTGATCAAAAGTGACAGTAAATACATTTTTAATGTTACAAAAGATTTCCATTTCAAATAAGTTCTTTTGAACTTTCTATTTATCTTGGAATTCTGAAAAAAAAAAAAGTTCTATAAAAAAAATCAGTTTTTACAAAAATATTAAGCAGAATTTTAATAAGCATATTAGAATGATTTTTAAAGGATCATGTGACACTGAATATATTAAAATAGGAAACTTATTTAAAATATAAAAACCGACCCTAAACAGTACTGTAATTGATAAAAGTAAAAATTCTAGTTATATTTATGTGTTTAAAAGAATAATAAATCATCTATATTGTGTACTAATCAAAATGTAGGAAGGCCAAGTAGAAATCTGAAATGGCCTTTACCCAAAGCAGCTTACTGGCCCGTTGTTTCTCAATCACAAACAAATTGTAAAATTACTGATGTTTAAAATGAGATTTTTACTCGGATTTATTAAAGGCAATCATCTCTTGCTGTTTTCACTGTGTCCAGTGACCAGCCAAATGCTGCTGTTTTCCCCCTGATTGGCCTCAGATTAATGCTGCACTGGATCCAGACCCAGATTCCCTCTTAATGAGCTTTTGGCCTTCTACTTTCTCTTTTGTTTCAGAAAACCTTTTTATGTCTGCTAAATGGTTTTCTTTTACTGCTGCACCATAGAGACAACACGTCTGGTGCAGGAATCTTGTTGAACCTGGAGATCAAATGACATATTGTCAGTTATACAAAGAGTTAACAGGTTAAATTGATGTGCTTTAGGGAATGAGTTTTGAATTCTGGCTTCATTTCAGCCTCTTCAGAGAAAAGCTGTGCAGAGATGGCATTTATTTATTGTTTTAGCTGTCTGCTCACTTTCACCTTTTTACATGCATACAAACATATGTCTTCACCAAAGCACTTTTACTTTAATCTGTCAGTCACAATAATGCTTTCCTTTCTGGAAATAGATGCATTTTTTTGTGGCCACATGTGTGTGGAGTTAATCGTTTGGGATGTTGTGTGTGTGTGTGTGTGTGTGTGTGTGTGTGTGTGTGTGTGTGTGTGTGTGTGTAAGTGTAAGGGCCAGGCAAGGACAATCACAACTGCCAGGCATTCAGGAATTCTATCCATTTTTTCCCACTATTTTTACTGAACAATGGAAGCTGTGTATCTGCTTAAGCAGAATGTGGTGTTTTAGATGCTGCTCTTCTGCTGTCCTTCCTTGGCTATTTTGTAGTTTCACTTTTATTTATTGATTCTTACTAAATTTTTAATTTTTAAATTATATCTTGAATATTGCAATATTTGCATATGGGTATTTTCTCTATTATCCTGATTAATCAAAATAAAAAAGTCACTCCCAAGACCCATAGTGCATTCTGCATCAAAGAATATCAACCTGCTACTCTACTGAAACAGTGTAAATGGATATGATCTAGGCTGTTGTGTTTCTATCATGGATCACAAACCTCAGATGAGGAACTAAATGCTATTGATACTGATAATTTTGTGGTTAATGGGCGTGTAATTTATTGTGGAACGGTCTGATCCTTTTCAGGGGATGCAAATATTGATTTATTCTGCAGCTGGCATAAGTCTGCAGTTTATTCTCCTTTAGGTAGCAAAATACCATAGACTGTGCTTATGGAATACATAGAAATCAGAGAAACTTGTGGAGGCTGCAGTGAATGAGTTACATCATTGTGTTGATGGAATTAATAATTGCGCTCTTTTCTATTCTCTAAGACCCCACCCTGCTGTGTCACATTTCAGACACTCTGAAACTCAAAACATCTGATGGCTGGTTGTATTTAGTAGATTACAATATCAGATAAGTGTAATTAGTATGCAAGAACTTTAAAAAAGTATTCTGATGTTAAAGCAGAATATTACATTTTTTTAGACAATTATTTTATTAGTTGAGCTTTTCTAAACTCTGCATATCATTGGCATGCTATTAAATCATTAGTATATTAAGTAAAGATCATGTTCCATGAAGATGTTTTGTAAATTTACTACTGTAAATATATCAAAAGGTCATTTTTGATTAGAAATATGCATTGCTAAAAACTTAATTTGGACAACTTTAAAGGCGATTTTCTCAATATTTTGATTTTTTTGCACCCTCAGATTCCAGATTTTCAAATAGTTGTATTTCAGCCAAATATTGTCTGATCCTAACAAACCATACACCAATGGAAAGCTTATTTATTCAGCTTTCAGATTATGTATAAATCTCAATTTCGGAAAATTGACACTTAAGACTGGTTCAGGGTCACAAATTATGTTTGAGTTTATTATTTATTTCTTCTATTTGTTCCAAACCCAAATGACTTATTTTCCTTTGTGGAACACAAAAGTTGAATGAGGACTCGACAAAAAAGCACTGTATACCAAGTTTTCTGCAATCATACGATAACTTTATGAGGAACAGGCCAAAACGTAAATGATTATTCATTGAAAAACTAAGTTGCATTGTAGATCTGAATGAAGTGTTAATCTAGTTTGAATAATTTGTTCATGAATCGTTATGATTGATCCAGTTACTGAGTTCAGTGAATCAGTGATCCGGTCACAGCGGTAAACAAAGAAGCTTTTCAGTGAACTCCAACTTAAATTTTAGTCTGTTCATCAAGCAAAACTACAACTTCAGAATACTTAAAATATAGTACACATATGTTCCATTTCGTGTTCCACAGGAGAATGTAAGTCATACAAATAACTGATGTTATTGAATCAAATCTTTTCTTCGCTTTTCACTCATATAAAATAATTGCGCTTTCAATTCAGCATCTAATTCACTTCTCCTTTTAACCCCAAACTATATTACAAGCACTGTTACTGATGCACTCTCAGAAATAAAGGTACAAAAGCTGTCACTGCGGCGGTACCTTTTCAAAAGGTACATGCTTGTACCTAAAGGGTCCATTTTGGTAGCTTAAAGGTACATAATAGTAATATAGGTACAAAAGTGTACCTTTTGAAAAGGTACTGCCCCAGTGACAGCTTTTGTACCTTTATTTCTGAGAGTGTGGAAAGGAGTGTTTGGAGAGGCAGCCTCGTGATGGAGGCCTCTGTCAGAATCTCCTCAGTATTAAAAGTGTTTCGTAGGCTGTAAAAGATAATTTTGCTGATCCTAGCCCATATAGTCTGACAGTATATTGTCAGCTTGCTTCAAATTGCTTCCAATTAAAGTAACTGTAATTACAAAATGATTGTGATTTCATACCTGCAGTGTCCAGTAGGTGGTGCTCACACAAAGATAATAGCATGGAGCTCCTGCTCCGAATGTACACTATATGAGGGTGCAGCTGTGACCCAGGAGGGGGTTAATTGTGTCTAATCGAGGGTTAAAGTTGTAAAGTAAGGGAACCTTCCGTTCCATGGCTGCTGTTTCCTGAGTTTTATTTTCTTTTGTTTAAACTGCGTTCTCTTCCCTGCCTGTTTTTAATAGCTAGCACATTGGAGGAGCCAGGTCCTGTCTGATGTCTTTTACAACTTTTCCTATAAAAACAGACGTCAGTTTATACGTCAGCACTCAAACTAACACCTAAGAACTATTTTGAGGGTGGGGAGCATTAGCCTCTGAGGCTGTAAGTGTGTGTAAACTATGAATGTTAATGCTAATGTTTTCTACTTTCTCTTGTTTTTCAGGTAAGTTGCTGTTTCTCTCAGAGCTGTAGGTGTGGGAAGCTTGTCTGTCTCTGGTAAGGAAGGGAATGTTTAAATAGAGCCAAGACATTTGACAACAAGACGTTTGGCATCAAACGTCAAACATCTGCTCTTCTGGGTATGACGTTGATTTAGCCCCTCTCATAGGGAGTGTTATGAGAAAAACATGGGTAAATTTAACCTTTTTGAGTCATATGACTTAAAATCATTATTAAGTACTGGTTATAAAGTATTGTGGTATTCTTTGAAGTACCTTGGATGTAAATGCTATGCTACATAAACATTTAGTACCATGGTATTATATATACAGTAGTCAGCATTTGAAGTGAATCAAAAGAGTTCATCAAGAGTTGTCCTAAGACAAGAATGCATTTTGTGCATCTACTGTATTAAACAATAACCATGATAGTACTTTTTTTAATAGCAAAAGAGGGATGTTTATTCTTACATAAAACTCTAAAAATACACACTATCATTTTTTATGTTAATGTTCACAAAGGCTATATTTGATGGAAAAAATGTAAAATACATAAAATTATTACTGTATATATATAATGTACTGATTTGGTGTTCAAGAAACATTTCTTATTATCAATGTTGGTGTTGCTTAATATTTTTATGGTCACAGTGATTCAGTGACTTTGATGAATAGAAAGTTCTGCATTTATTTGAAATAGAAATATTTTGCAACATTATTAGTGACTTTACTGTCACTTTCAATCTATTTAATGAATCATTTGTAAATCAAAGTTACTTTCTTTAAAAGAAAAACTTGGTTAGTGTAACACAAACATAAGACAGGATATGAAAATAAAAGAAAAGAAAACAACCAAACAAATTAGTTGGTCTGTCTAAAGCCTGGTTTTCATAAAAAGAAAATGAAAATAAGTAAACATGTCCTTTAGAAACGTCTTCTGTTGCGCCTTTGCACACTTCGTCTGGAAATGTTAGACTTTTCCTGGACATATGCTTTTAATTCCTCATCATTTTGTTATATAACTGACATTCAGCTCAATTGGCAGTTAAATTACTAACCCGAGGGCTCTGTGGCAGTGCCAAGCCTGGTCTGGAAAGTGGCGTGGTACCACATAATAGTTCAGAGAAGTCCTCGTGAGACTGGGCGGCTGAGGATCTCGCCACACTGGTGGAGTCCAGGATCTGACTCAGCCAGGATCTTCTTTGTGAACCAACAGACATGATTGTAACTATTATCCATGAATCTAATTTAAGCACTTGTGCGCGTATGCAAAAACACACTCGCATAGACATGTCTTTAGCATGTTAATGCCTTTGTGCAGTCTTTAGGTGCTTTGTAAGGGGTTTAGTGTGTAAAGATAAGTCACCAATGTCTTATAAACTGTATTTCTGATTGGCAGAACAACACTTTCGCACATGGTTTTACATGCTGCTAAGAAATCTGATCACATGCCTCCAAGCTTCCTGTTTGCCAGGGTGTCATGGTGGTAAATTTTAGAGAAGTAAATAGGCCTTTTGGTGATGCACTTCCCCAACAACCACACCCAAGTTACCAAATGGTCCGAGTGTTATTAATGTTACCGCCAGAGGGCACATATTCTGCTTTTATGGATTTTGTATTGGTGTTCATTGCATTCAAAGCTACTTGAAGTTCCTGGTGTACTTAGGTTTGTGTTGGGGGTGTCAAGTTTTCTTAAACATATCTCTAAGGCTCCTGCGTCATTAATGTGGTAACATAATACAGTTGTTCATATTAGCACCTGTAATTGAGCTGTTGACTGAACTTTCCCCTCATTCATATCACAGATGACGTTTCTATGTACTGCAGGGTGTTTAAATCACAAAAAGAAACTGCTATGCTTCACTAGAATATTGGTCCTAAATCTAGGGTGCAAACTAGGTTAGATGTCATTGGTTTAGCAAGCAACATGTATTCATAATCACAAATTTAGTTTGGGTGGTGTCGAAGATGTTGCTAGGTTGCTTGGTGGTTTTTATTGGCCAGGAAAGTCTTCTAATGTAAGTCTATGGGTTTTTTTTGCCATGTGATTTGGTAGTGGCTTGCTAGGTAAAAAAAAAAGTCTGATTTCTTAGAAAAGTGCATCTCTTCTCAATATGCCATATGAGTCATGTCCATAGCACAAATAGTGCAGAAAGAATTATAGAGTCGTATCGCTATTGATGAATTACCATTTTTAATTGCTGAAAATACTTGTTTTTATCCAGTTGTAGCTAAATGGCGTAATAAATTGTGATTCAGCAATGTCACTCTATAAATTTAATAATATTTAAATTAGATTACCAGGAAATCTAGAAAGATACTTCTCCAAAACATAAGTTAGAATAAAAGTATTCTTCATAATAAGCGTTGAAACTGCTGACTTTATCATATGTCATTATTTAGATCCAGTGTTTTCAATTCTGTTTTATTTTTAGGTGAACTCAGGAAAAAAAAAAAGGTATTACATTACTTCTTGAGACAGTGAAGTGCCTGTTCCAGGAAAAAGTCTAGCTTAATGTGCCGGTTTGTTTTCTAGTGTTGATAGTGATCTTGCCACTTTTGGCTATGGCTGCTGTTGTGGACGCCTTCAGTCATTGCTCATTGTCTGTATGAGTCATTTTAGGTTGCTGTGGTGACAGTCGATCGTTATTGACCACACCCAGTAGGCGCTCAGAGTGCTGACTCACTTGCTCACGTCCGAGGCAAAATTGCGCCCATCACATGAGGATATTGGGCTGATTAGTCATTCAGTAGACCTCCCTGCATCCTCTCCTGTTGCCATGGATCTCTTCCTGCTCCTGCTTAGATTATATTAGGTTCCTATCACTGACATCACGCTCTTCTAGATAAGTTAATTTTGAACTAATGGGGTGCTGTTTAGCTGGAAGTCTTAATAGTTAAGACTAAACTAATTTTAGTCAGTTTAATTAATTAGTAAGGTATGAGAGTAAATTAGTACTAAAAGGTGTTTTTAGGCAGAAAAATTGTGTGCCATTTAGAATTTAATAGAAATTCCTGAATTTAAATTAGGGTAGCAAACATTTGTCATTTGAATCTGAAGTTAAATTAAAATGAAAAACTAATGTTTTAATAGAAAAGCAAAGTTTTTCAAGGCAAAAGTTCTGTTTAATTGGCTGTTTAATGTTTAATAGACTTTCTTTGACAGACAGACATATTATTTTTAGTAGCAGAGTTGTTTTTTTATGCCATACTGTTTCTTTATATTGGATATAATGTGACTGTAATGCTGTTAGTTAAATAAAACACTCTGTAACGTAAACACATTGGGAACAGGAACACCTGTCTTTATCTGTCTTTGGATAATTGCTAGATATTTGGGGTGTATAAAGTAGCATATAATTAAAGAAATTTGCTTGTTTTGCATAAGTGTGAGTTGAGAAATATGTAGACTGCATCTGTAAACTCCCAAAACATAAATCAGTTTGTTTTCACATTACTCTATACGTTGAGTGTTTTGTGTAAAAAAAACAAATAAAATAAAAATAAATGCTTCATTTTACAGAATGAGTTCCCCTCTGGCTGTTAATGGCCTGGGGGTCTTCTTGCACAATCTTCACTAACTTCGTGCTTATGACGTGTGTTAATATATGTGCATTTTTGCACGATTGTGCAACAAGTAGACAGTGAGTCTGAGTTTTTGTTTGCAGTATAGTATGTTTCATCAAATGTTGTGCATGTGAATGTGTGTTTCTTTGTGTTCACATGCTTATTGTCCCATGTTTAAGATCCTTCCCACTGCCCCATAATGTCAGAGTGCAGGGGTGTGTTGAATGATTTGGAGAACAACCATGTGCAATAAATTCCACCCCATAAACCAAGCGCTGGAATGCGTGAGAAGCGCCAGTTGCGAAGGGAAACTGGAGTTTTAGGAACACTTTATCTGCCAGAGGCTTTCAATGAGGTCCTTTCATACAGTTTGTTTTATGAACTGCCCTCTTCAATGCTCCTTCTATGTGATAGCAACTCCATGGCACAGTTACTGTCTGAGAGATACTCAAATGAGTGCGAGGTCTAAAATGATGGGCCAGTATCTCTATAAGTATGCATGGCAGCAAACTGGTGGGGTTATTTGTATGTAGAGTGTCTAATTGTTTTATGCTGTTGTTGATTGATGAGATATGCATGGTTGAGGCTTTGCAGATCAGTGTGATTTAAGCTCCTTCTCTTCAGGGGGTTCAGACTACACAAGGTTTTTGTTTACCCAGCTTCACCCTAAATCAGTTTCAGCGTCAGGCAATGACTTACAGATGGACTTGCGCACTACTTGTGGCTTGGCTTCTGAGAGAAACTTTGACTGTTTTCACTTGGTAAATGTTCTTTTTTCCTCTTTCTCAAGGGGAATCGATTCTCAAACATTTTGAACCTTTTTTTTAACCAGTTGTAAGCAAAAATAGAATTTCAGATGTCACAAGTGTCCACAAATAACTCACGTTGTCCATCCAGCATGAATTTTCATAAAGAGTTCCTTAGTACTTTACTGGTTCCGTGGACATGGTATTGTGATGCTGTCTGATTCTAAAACCATGGTACTTTGTTATATGTGACCCTGGACCACAAAACCAGTCTTAAGTCGCTGGGGTATATTTGTAGAAATAGCCAAAAATACATTGTATGGGTCCAAATTGTCGATTTTTCTTTTATGCCAAAAATCATTAGTATATTAAGTAAAGATCATGTTCCATGAAGATATTTTGTAAATTTTGTACCGTAAATGTATCAAAACTTAATTTTTTATTCATAATATGCATTGCTAACAACTTCATTTGGACAACTTTAAAGTTTAAACTTTAAAGTTTACAGTATCTCGGTCAAATATTGTCCAATCCTAACAAACATCAATACATTAATGGAAAGCTTATTTATTCAGCTTTCAGATTATGTATAAATCTAAATTTCGAAAAATTGACACTTAAGACTGGTTTTGTCGTCCAGGGTCACACATAGCCTGATGATCAGTGTTGGGGAGTAGCTAGTTACATGTAACAGAATTACGTAATTTAATTACAAACTGAAATCTGTTACAGTTACTGAGGAAAAAATGTGGACTAAATTGGTTACTTGTGAAAATTTTAATGATTACAAAGGGGGTTACATCTAAATATTTTCACACACATGCAGATCTGATTGATTTCTCTCCCAAATTGCATTGACTGCTCTAAAATATGAGACATCGATGTTTCAGGAGTTTAGGACACAGTATGGACACATGTTTATTTAGTAAGTTTTTTATTTCTTATTTGGTTTTTATGTATATCATTATGTTTTTAAGACTAACTGTTTTTTCCAAAGCATTGTTAGATGTTTCCTTTCATAGCAAAAACAGTATCATAGCTATTAAATTATATCTTGTTATGATTTTAAATCTGTATTTAACATCAAAACGATCTTAAAGTAAAAAGAGGTACTAAAGTCTGATTTTGTGGTAGTTGCGCTTTAAAATTAAATTATTATAATCTTAATTAAAGTGAAGGATTTTGAAAGTCTGACAGTGTTGAGTATACTGTAAGGTTAACCCTGACTGGTTTAAATGTTTCAGAAACAGCTGAAACATTCGTTAGGAATTTAAAAATATCAAATGTAATCAGTTACATTACTGATTACATAAGCAATTGAAATAGTTATTACATTTTAAATAGGGTAACTTGTGATCTTTAACCTATTACATTTCCAAAGTAATTTTCCCAACACTGCTGATATTGAATGATTACCATGTTCATATACCATGTCAGGGTGCTTTAAAGGAAGCTATGTTATTATTGTTTATTGTTTATTTATTTGATAGGGACAATGCATGTTAATGAACATTTGTAGAAATACAAAATGTAAACAGGCCGGATTGTAGCAACATTGCTAATTTACATCCGCAGGCCCTAGGCAGGTACACACAAGAACACAAACTCAAATACACATACAACAGCACATAAAAGACTAATACCCAAACACATTTTGAAAATTCTAAGTAATTTGTTTACACAACTGATTCGTCATAAGCCAATTTTTTAAATGATAAGTATGATAAGTAGAGCATTGTCTTATTGACTACGGTAAGCTATTCCAATATTTACTCCCTATTACAGATAATACTTTCTGTCCAAAAGAGGTTCGCCTATATGGCACCTCACAGTCCCCTCTAATAGTAGACCTAGTACCAATACTACAATCTATCATCGCTTTTATAAATACGTTTAATGGAGGGGGAGCAAGCCCATTCAAGACCTTATAAATAAAACAAGCATATTTCAAATTTTTAAAGTTTTCAAAAACAATAGATTGTTTTTTTGTTTTTTTAAATATTACAGCAATGAAATGACAGAGTTTTTTATCTAACACTTTGATTGCCTTCTTATACATTGTCTTTAGAGTTGTGTCACTTATGAATGACCAACTATTAAAACAATACTCAATATGAGAAAAGACCATTGAATATAAATACAACCTAGCAGCATCGACTGTCAAAAAATGCCCTAATATGCTTAAAATTCTTTAAAATAAACTTTACAATATTATACAACTTTTTCACATGACTTTTAAAAGTTAACGCAGAATCCAAAGTCAACCCAAGGTAAGCAAACTCTTTAACAATTTCAAGCTCCTCCCCTCTCAGGAATACCTTAGAATGTGTTATCTCTACTGGTTGTTTTGCAAACATCATACACACAGTTTTTTTGTGTTCAATAATAAACCTGATTTGGTAAGCCATTCCTGAACATTGGTCATAGCAGAAGTCAAAGTAGCCAAAGCTTTTTCAGTTATTAGCATGGGTAAAAATTACTACATCATCTGCATACAACTGAACATTTACATCTTTACATGCTCCAGGTAAATCATTAATATAAAGTGAAAATAAAATTGGTCCCAAGATGGAGTCATGTGGAACCCCCTTGGGGCAAGCAAGGTATGAAGACTTTGTACCTTCAATACACACACATTGTTTTCTATTAGAAAGATAAGATTTTATCCAAAGTATAGCCCCTTCTGAAAAATTAAAATGTGTTAATTTAGATAAAAGAACCTGATGTTCAACAGTGTCAAATGCCTTCCTTAAATCTAAAAAAAAAAAAAACAGGAGCCACACACTTACTCCTATCTAACAAGCATTTGACTTTCTCAACAAACAAACAATTTGCTGAGTCTGTTGAATAACTACTGCGAAAACCAAATTGCATTGGATGTAAAGAAGTAAAACCATTATTTAGATGATTAGTCAGAAGCTTAGCTACCCATTTTTTTGCTACCTTAGATATAATCGGAAGGATACTAATTGGCCTATAGTTACTCAAATCTGTTTTATCTCCAGATTTATAGAGTAACTCTAGCCACCTTCAAAGCTGATGGAACCACTGCTTGTCTAAAGGACAAATTTGCCATATGTGTTATTGGTCCTACTAAGGAATCTTTATTATGTTTGAAAAAATTTGTATCAATCCCGTAGGCATCCTTTGCTTTAGAGCTTTTTAATACATCAGTAATATTAGCTACTTCTAATTCAGTTACTTCCTCTAACTGAAAAATAGGTTGAGCACATTTAATATGGCTATGAGTAATATCTTTTAAAGTAAAGAGCTGAGTTATTTCATCGACTGAATTTAAAAAATAAGCATTAAGATTAGTAGTTATAGTTAATGGATCTTTTACTAAAATATTATTAATTTTAAGTTCAATACTTTTTTCTATATTATTTTGTTTTCCAACTAGTTTATTAATAAACTAGTTTCATTAATAAAGTCTTTCGTAAAGTCTGGATTACTTTATTCCTCATAGTATATTTATAACGATCAGTATTAAGATCAGAGTTCAATGATTTTTTAAGGAGCTGATCTCTATCCTTCATCAAATTCCTGCATTCATTGTTAACTCAGGGCAGAGAATTCCCTTTTCTTTTTATTAATCGTCCCCTTCTGGTAAACAACTCAGACACTTCTTTGATTTTTCCCAAAAAATAATCACCACCTCTCTCTAAGTCCCCTCTTAAAATTCAGTCTGTCTCTTTCAAAGCTATTCCAAGATTTTGTTGCTGATTTTTAGGGACGATATCTTGATAAACAGTATTTTTAAATGAATTTAAAAAATATTGTTTTGTAAGTTTTCTTGAAAAGAAAATTACATTATGATCAGACAATCCTGTCAAAAAATTATAATGCTTTAAGATTATTTTTTATTTGTAAACAATAAATCTATTCTAGTTTTAGAACGAGGGGTTATTCTAGTAGGCTGTTCTATCAGTTCTGTAAAATTAAAATAATCAATTTCTTTCCTTCCTTTCATTCCAATTGACATTAAAATCCCCCATGATAATTACTTCCTTTTTCAAGTTGCAATGATTAAGGAGTTGTTTCAATTGGTCATAAAAATCCAACTTTGCTGAAGGTTTACGATACATACAGATTAAAATAAATGACATTTCAGCAGAAAGTGAGATATTGAACCACTGATGGCGGAAGGACTATTTTGAGGATGTTTTTTTATAGTTTTCTCTGCCTTGACAGTGTAATTTACTCTGCAGTCAATGGGACAGTCACAAGCCTCCCGGTTTTCATCCAAATTATCTTAAATTGCATTCTGAGGACAAACAAAGCTTTTACGGGTTTGGAACAACATGGAGGTAAGTGATTAATGACAAATTTTCATTTTGGTGTGGAGTATCCCTTTAAGTTGTAACAGCAAGTTAAGGTGGTCAACTAATATGGTCTTGATGGGTTAGAAGTTTATCTGGTGGAGACATACACTATACAGCACTAAAAGTGGTTCTTTGGCTTGTAATCATAGGGGAACCACTTTTGGTGCTGTATAGCACCAAATCTTGGTGCTTCAGTGGTTTTTCTGTGGTTCTTCACTGGTTCTTTGACATGACTGAGGGGCTATATAGCACCGGTACCATATACAGAACCTGTTAAGCTCCTGTATGCTTCTTCAGTGGTTCTTTGGGGTGATTAGGGTGCTATATAGCATCACTGCCGTACAAAGGACCTGTTAAGCCCTTTTAAAGGTTCTTTACGAGCCAAAGAACCACTGTTGGTGCTATTTAGCACCATTTTTGTTGAAGAAATACAATGCAATATGGAACCTCTTATGGTTCTACATAGCACCATTTGACAAAGGTGCTGTATAGCACCTTTAAATATATGTTGCTATATAGCACCAAAAGTGGTTCCCCCATAATTACGAGCCAAGAACCACTTTTAGTGCTATATAGCACCATTTTTTTTTAGAGTGTACCAGCACACTAGCATCAAAAACACAACATACGCTGGAATTTTCAGCAGGGTGTGTGCTTCTTTCTAGCCAAATATCAGAAATCTGAACAGATTGTGAAACTTGAATTCTTGAAACATTGATTTAAATGGGAGACAGATTGCATATATAAACCTTGTGTAAGATTTTAGGGGTGACTGATAATTCGTTCTCTGTCAATGAAGCTGCAACGAATAAATAGGAATGTTTGGAGCAACTGGAGTTCAGATCAGTCTTTATGAGATACAGATGTCTCTCAAGATGAGTCTCAGACAATTTCGAAATTGTGTTTTAAATCACGAAAGAGTGTCTTTTAAATTTATTACTGTCATACTCTGGTGATGGATGATTTGGATATGTCAATAATTCCTTTATTTCATTTTTAACTTAAAAGTATTTAAAATATAACCAGCATTAAACTCCAGAGGGCAGTGTGTAGTTTGGTTAAAGTCAGCTTTTATTACCCCTCATGCCAAATATACAGTTTCTGAGAGTGTGTGTGTGTGTGTGTGTATATATATATATATATATATATATATATATATATATATATATATATTTACACAGATGTATTATTCAAAGTATTAAATGTGTGACGAAACAGACACTCCAACTTGAGTCCAAGAGAGCTTGATGTCATTTTTCCATGATTTTTGTTTTTTTTCCTACGGTCAATCCGTAAGCTATGTTTCTTTCCACACATTTGGAGTTAGGCCTCATATATATCACCAGATGCTGCAAACATAGGCACCATTGTCTAAACCTCCTTTGAGAGACTAGTACTATAGCTGTATTTTCCATCAGCATCCATTAGCACATATGATTGTGTATGTAGGTATCATAGCGACGGCTAAAGGGAGATGAAGCAAAAAAATGCCCTTTCAGCACTAACACCATTTGCCTTTCATTAGGTTTAATTATCCATTATGAAACACAAGGAGTTGTAATTAACATCCTCTATTTCTGGTGCATGCTTATATTTAAGTGACCTATTACTGTAAATAAAGCATATGATGTTGATTTATGGTTTTTGCCTTCGAAACACCACATTCGAAACCAATGGTTCATGAATTGGAGGTTCATTGAGTGTCCTTTGAAACAGCTGTTCAACAGTTCTCTTAATTTTTATGAACTAAGCATTTATGTTCATCTAACTAAAATAAATGGTAGTATTTATGCACTTTTTAATTTAACAGTATTTAAATATAATAAGTAAATAAAAAAAAACATTTTTATTTTATATATATATATATATATATATATATATATATATATATATATATATATATATATATATATATATATATATATATATATATATATATATATATATATATATATTCTAGCACAAAGCTCTTCTAGCACAGTCCAATATGATTATGCCTTGATCTGTGTTTTGGCGAGACAAGGTGATGTTGTTGGTGCAGTGCTGTTCTTGGTAATATAATATGGAACGATTTTTTTTTGTGGGTGTGGCATTCATAAATACATTTTCCTGTTTGTTAAACATGATTTATCTCCTCAGAATTGGATGAAAAAATGTAGAATATTCCACATAATGTAAAACAGCTACTTTAGATCATTTTATATGGTCCAGTACACACATTCTTTGTTATTTTAGTTATTTTAGTGTTATTTTAGAGATTCTTCTTCCAAAACACCTCCTTATACATTTTACAGCCTTGTTAGGATTTGTGCTTGAGTCTGTACCAACTAACTCTCTTGTCTCTTCCTTTATTGACTATGAAACCCCTTGGGCCTAAACATACTGTCTAGTAGTGTTGATTGTTTGGTTCTGGAATGCCAGTGGAAAAACCCCTGTTGAAAGTTTCCAATCACAGTGTTTCATTATCCACCGGTCTCAACCTGCCAAGTCTGATTTTGCAGGCAGCTTAATGACTAAATTCAAGAGACAGTGAACTTAGAATATTTATTTATTTTTTTATTTTTTTCTCAGAGTCTATAATGTAATGGGGCCTGATGCACATCCAGTTTTTTAGATCAACATTTTTATCTGGAAGTTGAAATAACATCATTGGATTTTGCCCAAAGGATACACTTCTTTCTGTGTGTATGCGTTTTGCATAGTTGCTTAGTCTTGCAGGGATTTATGATTTCTACTGCTTCTAATGTTATAAACTAATTTGTAAACTCTGATCAAGTGTTCTTGTGAACACGTACTTTCTTGTTAAAGTTTAAGGAATGATATGATAAACAGGTTCAGTTGCAGTAGTACTGCAGGTCAGGTGACGATCCCTCCCTTTCATTCATGCTTTTACTATGTGCCTTGGGCTTTACTATTCTGAAGAAATGAATGATGTGTAACCGGTTTGTAAAGTTATGTGAAATATAAAAGGCATACAAAACATCTCTGTGTTAACTTATGGCAGAAACTCAAATACATGTGACTACAGATGACAGTAATACCTTGAAAATCCCATTCCAGACGTTACTTACTGTAATCATTAGAACAAATCAGATGGGTCTGCTGTGAAAGAGTGTCTCAGAAATGCTGTGTTCATATGCCAGACGTCTGACCTTCAGAGCTTTGCAGAAAAGGCTTCTGCGATGCCCTGTTTAGAGCAGAGACCCCCATGTGGAGCAGGTGCTTATCATGTTTGTTCAGTGTTTCTCTCTGTCTGTCTTCCCTTTCCTCATGCACTTTGATGGTAGTAAAAGTTACTGCTTTCTGTATGTCATAATGAATCAGGAGTTGCAAAATGTACAACTTTCTTAGTAAACCATTTTAGCTGGAATTTTTATTTTTGTTCTGTTTGTGGGCTATTATGAAATTATTGTTCAAGAATGAAGGACAGGAGCTGTTTGTTGCATTTTCGAAAAAACACAAAAGAGCCTGTTGCAAATCAATAACACCATAATTGAGGCAAAATGGCTGCTGGAATCTTCATGCCGCTCTCAGACAAACTATTTATGAGGCCAGAAGGACAGGCGCCCACAGAGCTATTTGAAAGTGATATGTGCTATGGGCTCTCTAAAGTCTAAAGGAGTGTTAGGGAAACTTTTGCTTTTAAGAGGACAAATAGTAAATCAATCCTTATTAAAAAGGGACAAAATTGAATTGTATGCCATGCAATCCCTGCAATTAAGACTTCAAAAGACTTTAGTTTCTTTTATATGTGCTTGTCTTTGAAGTGTTTTCAAAGAACTTTAAAGGCAAAGGTTTTCTGGCATCTTGGTTCAGCTTTAAACAGCACAAAGAGGTCATAGGCCGTGGCACAGGATGCAGCCTACGCCCCTCTCACAGTATAAGGACAGCTGCTCAACTCTATACTGCCACCTCCTGTTTATATATATCTACAAAAACGTTATATTTAAAGTTAGGACAAATCTTTAATTCATAAATTATCATGGGACCGAGATGCATTTACAGCTGGGGCTGTGTACTATTTTGAAACAAACCAATTCATCCTTTGCTCCAGAAGTTTCCTTTCCCAGGCAGATAAATGACACAGAATAAGTAGGAGATCTGAGACCAATTAACATCCATTCATTTTTTCCCCTCTCTCTCTCCTTTTGAAATGGGCAAGAAACATGCCTGCTTCTGTAGTCTTGACGATCGCATTAAGATGTTGCCAACTCAATCTTACCAAAAACTGTATTTCCCGCTTTAGCGCAGACTGCTGAGTGAAATAAAGACAAACGGGGTAAGAGCGACGAAAAGGGAAACGCTGTCGTCCTCTAAGTGATTTCAGTTTAGTAAATCAGACTAACTGCTTTAAACAAGCTTTAATGGAGATTGATGATGGTAGATCCTACATGGAGGATTTGATCCAAAAGGGCCAAGGTAGGCAACATTTGATTTGCATATTTAAAGGGACACTCAAATACAGAGAGTTTTTGAAACTTGATCAATGTCATTTAATTATGTTGACCATTTAATTGTATCTCTTGAGCTAAACACGTCACTTGGTTTATTGCAGTTTACATCTGCATGCTAATGGTTTTTTCCTTGTTAGATGTCCTAAAGGGCGTTTCTTGAAGAGTAGATGTGGAGTTTCCTAATTGGTTTGGTACCTGGTGTTAGTAATCTAGTTAAAAGCTACCCAAGTCCAATAAGTTACCACATTTTCCATCCATATTCCTTATATTTTCAAGGCTACTATTATTGGTACACCCACTACTCCCTTAAGAATCTGAAACCAAGATGGATTTACTGCTAAACTGTATTTCTCAAACCCCAGCAGACTTGAATTGCAGTTGTTCAGCAGTCCAGATTTTCAAACCCGGTAGTTGAGGTTCCCATTTATTTTCTAATTCTAGCAGTTTTAGGGACAGCCCACTGCTTTATGACTTCAGAGGCATTACACAATGAGATCTTTGTTATATATGCGGGTTTGCACCATAGTCTTTTTTCCACATACTTCTCAAAAAAGTAAGAAAATAAGTCCGTTTGCTATGTTTATACAGTTAAGTGTATAATGAACTTTACCACCGTTCCAGGGATGCAGTTTCCACAACGGAAAACATTTGGATTGGATGAAACCCGCTACCCTTTCTCTCTCTTTTTTTTCTCTCATTCTCCCTCCCTGTTTCCTTCCATGTTTTTCTCTTTTTTCCCCCGCTTCTGACTGCTGTACGCCCCTCTGGATTTGATCAGCATACAATGTCTTGAGGTCAGATGTGCTACATTAGCAGTTGGTGTCAGTATTTTGCTTGAGAACGATAGAAGGGCCAATTTTGTTCGACATGAACCTCTGCTGCTGTTGCTGCCGATCTCGACCTGATGGTAGGTTGGAAATGAAGACCTTTTCTTATTATTTTTGTGGGCTATATTAATTGAAGCTGGATGAGCATTGAGTTGTACCCTTGTTTTGGGGGCTTTGCTGAAGCACATGGGCTCCTTTATGTCTTATATTTAATTTGCTATTCTTGTTCATAGCAATTTAATATGATTGTTAAATTTTAAAAGCTTAAACTAAGTTTAAAGTGTCTCATTTTGAATTTCAGTATCTCCTTTTATTCAGTTCTGCTTGTGAGCTGCTCCATCTCTACTGCATATCTCACCTTGTGCAAAAGAAATAGATGGCAGGTGAAACTGTACCACACTTAAAGGAAGTGAGGTCAGAGTGTGGCCTGTAGAGGACGCCATTTTGGTTCTATCCATCAGCAGTTTCCAGATCAGCCCTGTAAACTTGCATAGGCAGACATGGGTGTGTCTGTCTGTATGTCTATCTGTCTTACCTGCCATCATTTTATTCTCAGTAACCTGGAAGATTATTCCTGGTAGGCTGTGTGTGTTGGCGTGTAATTTTTTACAACCAGTGAGTGATCGTATCTTTGGGTTGTTGCATAGCTACATACCTGACCTGGATTCTCTTCTACTTTTAAACTCTTTCGTCGTCTCGTCTATGCATAGCATGAGTCCCGTTTAATGTGTCGCTGGCTCTATTTGCAGCGTCTTTATTCGGTAGTGTTTAACTACCCTCCCTGCAGTTTGGTCACATGGCCATGAATCATCAAAATGGTCATTGTCACTGTTTTAAAACAGCGGTGCTTGTGAGAGTTTCGTTTAAATGTCATTAAAGGACTGGAGCAATGTACAAAGTAATGTGATTATGCACAATGTGTGTGTGTGTGTTTTATGACTTTGGGTGTGCCATGAGCAGTTTGTTTGGAAACAAACATTCTGGAATAATATCCTTTAGCACAGCACTTGCAGAAATACTCATTTACAGATAATAGCAGATAATTGTGCTCTAGGTTCTGCATGTCCTCATGTTTTCCTTAATAATAGATTTGTTTGTTCAGCAATAATATGTTGACTTTCTTTGTGGTAGGACGTCTAATCATGCATCTGTTCAGTCAGCTTGGCATTTTGTTGCATTCCCGCTGTTTAGAAATGAAAGGCCTTGCACGGGGGGCTTTTAATTACGGGGGCGTCTGGAAAGTTACAGCACGTGGTTGAAGCTGGAAAACATATGGAAGTCATTTTCCACTGGAAGTACAGTGCAGTTACATAATGAATCAGAGAAAGTACAAGAAAATCATTCTAATAGGTCATATACAGTTATAAATTGACAGTAAACTAGACAAAATCAAGTAATCCAGTACAAAAAAAGTTTCATTTTTCATATTGCAGACCAAAAAACCAAAGAACGAGATGTTATGTAATAGTATGGTAGATATAGACTCTTATCAGCCACTGAGGGCAAATGAATGTGTGTGTATGTGTGTGTGCACTCCCAAAAACAAACCTCACTCATGTATTATTAACTTGAGACGGAGACTCAAGCCTGAGTAGACAGGAAAAAAGCTCCAACAATGGATTATAAGAGAACAACTGTAGTTGCCATGCAGAAACATGATCTCTTCTGAATCATAAGACTGCAGAGAACGAACTGGAGTGAGTGAGCGTGCTTCAGCGGAGCTCAAAAACTAAAAGTACGCAGGAATTGAGCTATTGGTGAAGGCGAGAGAGGTTGTGAAAGGAGGGCGGGAGGTGGAGGAAGCTCAAACGCTTTTACCAGCGCTCTGAGTCACGGACTGAGAGCGAGAGAGACAGGGAGAAAAAATAAAAAAAGGGCAGAAGGAGGGGGGGCAGCTGTCGTTTAGAGCGCTCGTAGTTGGAGAAACTATTCTGCTGGGTACATTTAAAGCCCCCCAGCCTCCTCCCCCCTCCTCTCCCTCACCTTTCACCTCAAGGCTTGCTCCGGTGAGCAGAGCTCACAAACTGTATCCCAGGCCCGATGCCGGCAAATCCTTCTGGAACTGTGTTCCCAACCCTGGTGGTTTTGGGGCATGTGGCAACCTTGATAGCCGTGTGGAAATGGATGCAGCGAAGACAAGTCATCGAAGGTAAGAAGAAACCAATTTATGCACTTAAAGCTAGAAAAAGTCTCGTATCAGTGTTCTGATAGTATCGGACAGCTTTTATCCAGCGTGCTGTTGTTCTCTCTGTACACATGTGCAGCACACCCTCAATTTCCCTCCCTCTCTCTCTGTTTTTTTTCCTGCTGTGTTGAAACTGCGGGGTTAACTCTTTACGTTCTGGACTGTGCGTGATGACGTTGGGATTTTTGATGAGTTGCAGATGCACGCTGTTGCCTGTGGCATAAAGCTCACTCATTTGAAGCACTATATTTGGGTTTGATTTACTATTCTGGCAGGCGCATGTAGTATAACCTGTATTTTGTTCTGTGGTTTGAGCACCTTTTACTTGACGTAATTATTATGAATGTTAATGTCATACTACAGCTTGAAAAAGATATACAGAGTTTTTTCTCCTGTTCAGGAGAGTCTTACTGGTATGTCGAGAATGCAAATTGTTATTGTTAGTCTCTAGAAGAAGCCTCCTGGTTTCAGTTGTCCTCACAGGCTTTGCCTATAGGCGTTGTACTGTAGGACACGCTGAAAAGCTGTTATCATCTAATCATCATGTGAGGGTTGCAGGGACATTTTTCTGAAGGCGCACACCCTAAACCTAACCTTCAAACCTGCCCTTTATCTGGCAGTCTATTTAAATAGATAGAGGCGTGGAAAGGTGACCAGTGTCCAGGGGCGTGTTCTTGGATACTGTCACTTTTCTACCAACAGTAAATACTGACTTATTCATAAGCCATGATTTACATATTGTGTGTTTATTTGTGTTGTTGAATGGTGTGTTATTTGCATAATAACGAAAAGTTCTAATGTCGCTGTCTCACGTTATCAAGAGAAGAACATTCTCAGACGACCTTGCTTTTGATGGTGTGTTGTTTTCATTGGCAGCGTTTTTGAAATCCCTCCCTGTTTTGTTCAGCAAAGGAAGTAAATTTAATCATTCATTCATTTTGTTTAAAAGAGATCGCGAACATAGTGTATATGAACACTGCATTTATATGCATAAGTGATTATTTTAAATAATATGGATACAAGTCTAGTAACAAATGCATGCTATTTTTTTGCGGAGGTAAAACAGATGAGTCTTTGGTGGATTAGTTTAATTGCGTGGCACATTTTCAGCATAATTCACTATTGTTCTGTTGTTAATCTGTCCATCGGGACTGGGTGTGGCCCTCGGGCGTTAGATATGTACTCAGGGCTCGTTTGACTGGTAAATGAGGGTTATTGTGCTGGAGGACAGGTTGTGTTGCATTGAGACACTTGGGCAGCACTCGCCAGCTTGCATGTTCCTGTGGTCTCATCTTAAAGAGATAACCTGAAACTCCAGTTTGTGTTGTGCAGTTTTAGTTTTAGATGTTCCTTGATGAAAATACATGAGCTTATGAGTTGTTTTCTTTGTATATACATAATTGTAGTGAAGCTGTTTCTGAGTATTTTGAGTATTGAAAATTAAGGTCTTCCATGACAGAAATAAGTTACTTTTTAAAATATATTTAAATAGAAATCTGCTATTTTGAATTGTTACAATATTCCTGTTTTTACTGAATGCAGATTTTAGAGACTTTCAAAAACATCTTACCAACTTCAAGGTATAAACCCCACTATGTGTACTTTCCCTTTTCTGGGTGTACTGACTCGGTTGGGGTTTTATGAGGTGAACTGTGGTGACTGTGCCAGCGGTTGCTCTTCACTTCAGAAGCAGGTGATAAGGATTACACAAAAGATTGTGTCAGTTTTAAGAGACTCAGTCGTGTGCCAGTTGAGTCTAGGTCGGCTGTGGTCTCTTTGATCACTGAAGGTTGTTCAGTTGCAGTGCGTAAATAGAATAATGTAGTATGTCCGGTGCCCTATGCACCGGCCATAGTAAAGGGTAGTTGTGTAAGGTTGCATTTGAATGTCAGCTGGCTGTGGCAAGTTTAAGGATGGTTATGTTGGGAATTCACCATAGCCAGTTTAAATTAAGAACTCTCTTCCTCTGCAGCACACATGGTGCCACCACAGTTTACTTTCTGTGAGTGATGTGTGTGTATCCTGGATACGACCACAACACCCGCGCTCATACCAGTGAGTTACATGAACATCTCGACTATGAGCTTTCAAACACGTCAGCCATTAGATGTGTGCTCATATGATCCCTAAGCAAATATCTATAATAATACTTTAACCTTTATGTCCAGTTACTATTATAATCTTAAAAAATACTAAATTATTGTATTTATGGTTGGTTCTTCATTTAGAATAACTTTTGTTTTCTTAATTGAATTTAATTAAATATGTAAATGTTTTCACCTTTTTTCAATAAAAATGTTTCCTCTTTTTTTTTTCCCAAAAGCTTAAAGTAGGCAAGCATGTATATTGTAGAATTGCTTTTGTACATTTCTAGACCTGGTCATAAGGTAGTGATTGTGGGGGCTGACCTTTTCACAATGTGCAGTGTGTTCTGACCACACCTCGCTATTATAGTTAGTTATTATATAGAATATTTCCCTCATCTTCAGAAAAATCTAATATTTTATTATATCTTTCATCTTTCACTCCGACACATATTTGTGAGTTACCCATCAACTCTGATGATTAGATAAGCTCCTCTGAAGATAAGCACTATATTTTGCTTGCAGTCAGACAGCCGTGAAGCAGTCAGAAAAGCATCCGGGAATTTTATAGACACATTTTACATCAGCTGAAATACATCTGTATGAAACAAGTTTCCCTTTCAAATGCTTTTTGAAGTATTTCTGGCTTATTATCTCTCCACCTTATGTTGCATGTTCACGCAAGACAGATTACAGATTTAGCATGTAGTCGTGTACTCCCAATTATTATTATTTATTTATTTATTTATTTTTGGTGGAATAACAAGTCTATTGGATGTAAAAACTGAGCATAATGTATTTTTCGCTGTTAGATTGTACTGTGCGAAATCTTGAGGTAAAAGTGGTGCTTTTCGTATACAGGACCAGAGAAGCTCACATTTCCTGTGTTGCAGATGTAATGTGGTACAGAACGAGTGAGTCAGATTTTCTAAATGAGTCAACTTTGAAGAATTCTTTCAAATGAAGTTCTTATGTCGCATGACTCACAAACATCACAATATTTACTGTCGTCTTCGTGATTCTGAGGATTTTGGTTTGAGTCAAAGTCTGTTTTGTTACCCACCCCATTTATGTGTATTCATTATATGCATGAATTACATAATTCACTCCCGTTGGCTTTTAAAGTAAATTATTTGTATGGCAGTAGCTCTTCACAATAAGAAGAAAACGGTATCTCCGGTGAAAATGCCAGAGGCTGGGAAAGAAGAAATTCCCTAGTGAGATAGTTCTTTTGTAAGCCCTTATGAAGAAAAAAAAATGCATTGTGAATGCTGTGAACTGGAAGTATAGATGGGTGAAAATCTGAATTCATCTTTCATCTCACAACCGCATTGCCAGCTCAACACGTCCCACCTGCACTGACACCACCTTTGTTTGCATACCTATTCAAATATTGAATTACCTGCACTGCAACAAAGCACACTACTTCCGTAGCTAAAACACATTTCGGTTTGATAATCTTTACTAAACAAAAAGCAGTATATAGCAGCATTAGTTGAAGTTCCTCTGAATTCTGAATATTACCCCTTTTTATTGTCCTTTTTTTTTTCATTTCGCAATGTTTCTTATTTTATTTGCTGTTTTTGTCTCAGCTCTATAGCACATTGGCTTTAAACGTGATTTATGATCAAAAATATTGACAAATTAAGATCAGATTCAACTGTGTTTTTGATCTGTCAACTGTCTTAAGTTGCTGTACAACTGCTGCTGTAAATTTATGACATGACACTTGTTGCCTAACAATATATCACCAGTACTGGAATTTCACAATAACATTAAGGAGGGTCTTTCTGTCAGTATTTATGGGAGTTGTGAGGTTACTTTCACGCTATACCAAAATCGTTTTTAGTGCCTTTAGCCTGGGCAGTAGCTATGGTATGCGGGACCCCAGTACAGCCAGAGACCCCTAGAGTTGTCACCTATACCTACACCTAACTATTTAAAGCTTTTTAAACAAAACACTAGAAAGTCGTGTGATTTATTAATGTTTAGAGTTTTTAGGTTAAAGCGATTAATTTAGTATAATTCCATGTCTTGTATGTAATAAAACGTCCTATAATTTAAACGATCTATTTTGTGATCATCTTTATAGTAGTTTAGTCTTTGAACTTCTTGTGGAGGTTAAACTTCTTTAATGCGTTTCGAATTTGGTGTCTTTTATTCCTTTAACATGGCTTCAGGATGCGTTAAGCAATATCTGAGAAAAGACGCATAAATCCTAAATCTTTTAGAATAAAAGAAGAAAAAAACTTGGTCTTAATCGGTAACAGCGGCGAATAGCCCATATGGGAGGAATCACATTTCAATGGCAGTCCGAGAGAAGTTTGTCCCGGAGCTGGAGCAGCAGACAGAGTGAGCGCAGCTTCAAACACATTGCGATGGGTTGGGCTAGTATTGAGGTAAAGCTTTCACCGCTTTCCCAGTGAGACGCCCCTTCGTTTTTCAGTCCCAAAACAAATGATTCCAAACGTGTGAGGCTGATACAGAGTTTGGGGAACTAAACTCAACCACAGAGGGAGCGCAACAGTTTTTCCTCTGTGAACATCATGGCTGGCGCGGGTGAAATGTCCGCGGCAGCTGCGCCGTGTCTAGCTATCTTCAGCCTGGATGTGATTTACGGACGAGGGAACTTCATTCACGAGATGAGCTGCGGTGAAGTCGGACCGCATTTATACAGCCGGATGTGCTGCGCAGGTAGGTGCTGGTGTACGGAGGCACCGGTATTTGCCGTGTGATTCAGGCGAATAGGAGGAGTTCGATCGAGGGGGGCGATAACTCTGCGTGTGGGCGCGGGGCGGGCATGGGTGCGCGCGCGTTATTTAGTTAAAGGGGGAGGGAGGGGGGGGGGGGGGGGTTGTAGAGTTAACTTGACATTTTATGTCCCGTCCTCTGTGTCCTTTTCAGTGTTTTTGTGTGTGTGTGTGTGTGTGTGTGTGTAAAGTTTAACATGCTGTTATTTGATATAACATTTAAGTAGTTTACATAATTTTAAGCAGCTTGCATTATTTTAAACTTCCATTCTAACATTTCTTCGTGTAGTAATTATTTTTATAAATATTAGGCTATTATTTTATCTCAGAATAATTACAGCGGCATCACACGAGCAGTAGAGTTGCATATGTGTGCGTTCTGTAATCACTGGATTTTTCACTCTTCGCACACTAGTGAGAGAAACCCATTCGGAGTGAGACAAAACGCCTGTGCTGTTTTATATAGTAAGAGTAACAGGCTATACTAGGCTATTCCAAGCTCAACCAATCAGAGGAGCAGAACTTAAAAATCATTAAAAAGTAAAGAAAAATATATAAAATGTATATTTTTATTTTATGTATATTATTTATTTATTTCAATTATAATGTATCAATTATATTTTTAATAATTTTTATATATAAAATATAGTATTTTAAATGAAAACAATACTACAAAAAAGTCCTTTTATCATCTATCCATATGTGGGTTGAATTCAGGTAAATTCGTCACTTTTCATCAAATAGGTAGGTCTATGTCTATATATATATATATATATATATATATATATATATATATATATAGTGTCTGAATTAGGCTATTGCATTCACAAAACGTATCTGATATTTTAATTTGGTAATGCTTATGTGTCTGTAATGTGTATATAATTGAGTTATTATGTATTATAAATGAAGATAAGATATTATAATACATGTGCGCACGCACACACACACACACAGTCTCACTTCCTCTCTCTCTCTCTCGCTCTCTCTCATTCAAGTTGCTTTATTGGCATGGCATTTGTGTTACAGTATTGCCAAATCATTTGAATACAGAATAAAATACAGAATATGGTTACACCATCAAAGTAAAGGAGACAATAAATGAGAGAAAATAACTAGATAAATACAATAAAATAAAAATAACAAGACAGTATTTCTAAAATATATATATATATATGTGTGTGTGTGTGTGTAAAATTTAAAATTTAAATAATTAAAAGTGATAAAATACAAATTACAACTTGTGTAGACCATGTCTTTATATAATGCACACATGTATATAGAGTTGTTTCACTAACTATGAACACGTGCGTGTTGTTAGAGAAAAATTGCATCTCAGCATCTCCTCCCTTTGGAAAAGTGTGCCTCACTGGACCAAAACCGCAATGACTCTAAAAATATTGGTGGGTTGTTCTTAACTCACAGCTTCTGTATGTTTGGGTCTGTTGCCTCAGTAACCAGTCAGCTTTCATTTTCCACAGAAACTAAGTGACTGCCTGAAAATGTTTAGACATGGCTGCCAGCTGTGAGGAACATCAGCTTACAAAGACATATGTGCAAAAATGATTTATGAATGATGGTCCTTGTCCTTAATTAAGTGATAAAGTGGAGCTCTTTGCTCAATCCAACTGGAATGGTGACCACAAGAGGGAGACATTTAGTTAGGCTTTACAAACCTATTTCTTTCCAAGTTTTTCCAGTAACCAAAGCAATGCTATTTTGCTCTCAATTTTGTTATTTTTTCCCCTCACCCTTTTAAAGTGTGTCCAATAAATTGTGTGGAAAATATTTTTAGAGAAGTATTCTGTTTCCATCTAAAACCTAAATATAGCTTTTTATTTTATTTATTTATTTTTTTTTTTTTATAGTTTTACAGACTATTTTTATTTCATAAATCAGGGCCTTCCATGTAAGTGTGAATGAGTGAATGTGATGCAAGGCGGAACAGAACGTCTTTTGCAAGTGTTTCGGCCTTGTTTAAGAATGAACTTGTACATGTTCTCACGAGTCTGACAGGCTGTTAGTGGAGTGGTCATTGGTGTGAACCTGTCTTAAGAGCCATTGTAAGGAGCAGCGGCGTTATGTGCCTGATGTAGGATGAATTACTGTCTGAGCGTATGTTCATAGTAGGTGCGTGCAGTACAGCAATGTGCGAGTTTTGGGCTATGGAACATTTCAGAGCTCCCTCTGCCCCATCAGTCACATAACATCTCCGCTTGCATTTTCAGCTAAACAAATTGCCTTTGAACTGTTATGAGTTTTTAGAGAAACATTTTTAACAACTTTGGAGAAAGAAGACACGTAGATGTACAAAAACTATTTGAAATATGGATGGCTATGCAAAATAGAACAGGATAGTATATTGATTGCACACTATAAAATTAAGTTGTGATCAAATATTCAAATACGTTACCACTTTAATTAAAATTTTTAATTGAACTATATTACCACATTTTAATTAGTTAAAAAAGTATGCAGATTTTTCCATGTATTAGATTTTTATTTACTCAGAGATGAATAGTCTAAGTAATCATCGTCCTGTCTGCCCTAAGGATACTTCAGAGAAAGTCAAATTCCAATGTCTGCAGGATTTGGCACCATTTGTAAAACCTTCAAAATTTCACACTCTTTGCCCTTTTCCTCTTTACATCTTCACATCACATACATAAGTTGAAGGATTTGTCTTGTGTGATTGGTGTGTTTGTATGAAGGATTAAATGTGTATCTGCTCTGTTTGTTTTGTTGTGGTGCGCTTAAATAGTGCTTAACTTGTGATGCCTGAAGTCAAACACATCTGATACCTGTACATACATGTTCTTACTTTCTTACTCTTCAAAGATATTATCTGACTTACATAAGGACTAAGGAATTAACCTGAGGGCAAAATCCTTTCAAATGGCCCAACAATACTTTTATTAAAATTTAGTCTTTTGACTAAAAGTCAACTAAGTTCGAAATGTTTGACTAAAGTCAGACTAAAAAGATTTGTTGAGTATCTTCGAGATATTTAGATTTTTCTTTAAAGCAGTTCAGATCTTAAATAATCTCCTTTGGAGTAATTATTGGTTGAATTAATAGATAGTTATATTACACAAATAGTATGTATTACTGTAAATGTTTAAATGTTTCCTGACTGCTTACTAGATATCTATTGTATCAAGGCCAGAAATCCTCTGACAGACTCAGTGAGTTCATTCATCAGACTGAGTCAGACAGATAACTTGGAAGTTTGTGAATGATTCATTAAAAAATTTGTCTTTAAGGTCTGACTCTGATCTCATTGTTTGTTTCTAGGTGCAGGTCTGTTATTTATATTCTTTGCATTATGTTGCATTCGTATTTTATCTCATCTAATTTTCATTGCATAGCTGTAAACAGAAAAAAACACTGCTAGTGGCTCTTGATTGCGCTTTCTCCGATCAGCATTGCTCCAAGGCAGATGTGTGACAGCAGCAGGTCTTCCAGCTCAAGCCCAAACAGGCCACAGCTCTGAGCTGCAATGCAAAGAATCCTCCATTCCTACCTGCGATCTGTCTGCCATGCTCTACAAGATAGAGAGAGAGATGGATTGTCTCTGAGGTCAGGGAGCTCCAGTCACACCTGTGCACTCAGGAATATGACTCCTCTCATTCCTTCCAGTGGTCTCCAACATTCACACGCACACTCTTCAAAGAGACTAGTTATTCACATCTCGCTTGTCATTTTGTGCCACTGATAAAAAGGGTCTGTTGTTTGGGGCAAGAGACACAGAGAGACTCTTTGAATCTCTGCATCATCTGTTTGTATTTTTGCACGCTCGTTTCAAATGCTGCCTTTAGGAGATGTATTTACTTCGACCGCACATACACAGGGGTTCTCTTGTGCTCAGCTGCATTTTTGTCTGTCTAGGGTGACTTTGGCAGGACTTCATGAAATAGTGTCTTTGTTGTGTCTATCTACATCAATCAAAGAACAGCAGCGACTCCTGACACTGAAAATCTGAACCTCCTACTTGAGACTACAAGAGCCTTTCTGTGCGACTCCTGAAATTAGTCACATTTTCCCTCATGAGTGGGATTTCCCAGTTGGTGGAACACCAAACCCCTCCTCCCACCCCAAACAGATGGAATACTCAGATGGAAACAGACCCTCATTTTGATTCTTTCCCTGGTGCTTTAGATAGTGACTCATTTCCGTTGCATGCTACCGAATTAGCTTGTACATAAAAACAGCTTACTCATTTCATGTAAAGATTTTGTCCTGACCAGCCACAACCATGACAAAGTCAAAAAGTTGGTAGGGTTCTATTCCTAATCTGTCACTTGGAGTAGCTTCGCCCATAATGCAGTGTGACTGGTCCAAAATTCTGTATATTTAACCTCAAATATGTACTGATTTTGTCACTTTGTGGTGACATTTCGCTTTTAGTGTGGACAGACGGATTACTTACGACACGTGTTGGTGGTTTGTACCGTGTTCAGACTTATTTTCAGTGGTTGTATTCCTAGGGCAGCTGCTTCCCTTGTTATAGGGTATTTGCAGATGTGAGCTGCGGAAACCGTTAACCATTTTCAAAGCATGCAAGAAATGTGTGGCTTTTGTGCTTCTGAGCAGAAGTAATACTAATAATTTAAAAAGGACAATAAATTATGAGATTTTCCATTTTGTACTGAATTTCTCATTGTTCATGTACGCTGTCAACTTGTGGTTTGCCACAATGTTTTTTTTTTTTTTTTTCACGCATTTTCAACCACAAAATTAGAGACCCACCCCTCTAAAATGAGAGCTTGCTTTGAATTTATAGCCTACAGACAGGTATTTAGCAAGAAGTGTGAGCAAGAAGGAAGAGGTAGAGAGGGGAACAGAACTGGAGAGGAAGAAACGTGAGAAAAGGGAGGGCGAAAAGAGCTGGCTTGGAACACACCCACTCGCCTGCATGGATCTTCTCTTTTGCGCTCTGAAACACCAGACGGGTGAAGAGAAACAGTTCATGTGGTTTAAACAGATCGGTGGAAAGTGTACAACTGTGGTTTTGCAGCAAGAACAGAAGTACAGGAATGGCTGTATATCAAGGTTTTAGAACGTACTCCACCGACAGCGTCGGCAGTGATGTGGTCTTCACAGATGAAGGTCATAATTACCAGGGGATGCTCAGGGCCATGGATGAAAGAAAAGGTACAGCAGAACTTCTCAGTTTGAATACTTAAAACTAGCTAATAGACACTAAATCTGTTTTTGAAATCCTGTTTAATCTTCATACAATATTTGCTTGATAAGTTTGTCAGTATGATTCAATTAGTTAAATATGCATTCTTATTGTGTCATTTTTGGCTAGATTATTATATTTATTGATGTTGCTTTATTTTGAAACATATTTAAGGCTTCTTTTGTTATGCAATCAATTATGTAGTCAAGTTATCATTCTGCATCATAATTGGTCCTCTCTGGACAGGTGAAATGTACTTGTAATCCTTCCAACAATAATAAGAAGTGTAAGCTGTCAAACTGAAGTTTTTGGGCTCCAAAGGGAGGGGCCATTGCAAAGGCGGATCCCAAATCTGGGTTGTGGTCCTGCATGCACATGCATGGCATGTTGGAAAAGGGGTCATAGTTTGAGTACAGCACAGCTCAAACATTGTAAATGTTCTAGATTTATTTTTAACTATAATTTACACTGACATTATTACTTCATACACTAAAACTCTGTTCCCTCAAGCTACGCATTGAGTTTTACGAGTGTCAGAGGAATGCTTCTTCTCTCAGATCTTGTGTTTCTCCTTGTCAGACCTTGAAAACCTTTGGTTCTGTGGCATGGAAAATTAACTAAGCTTTTTTGGTGGCCTAAGATATACTGATAGGCGTTACCTTTTTCATTACGAGGTTCTGTTGATGTTTTGCCTGGAATTTTAAGTACCCCTTTTATCGGGCCTTTGACCTGTTCAACTGTTCAGGTGGTCACACTTGAGATCTGAGATCAGCTCACTGATGGAAATCAGTACTTAGTCTTAAAGAGACCAACAGACTCTCAGTAAAATGCAGCATCTGTGTCCTGTCATTTCATGTCTCCACATGCATCTGAATTTTTTTGTGTTATCAAAATGATAACAAGTGTGTTTTATGCAGTTTACTGTGTAAAACTGCAATATATGATTAAATCCGTTTTTAGGTGACTAGATAAATGTTCATTGTTTCATAAAGGACTTCATACAATGAGTCACAGGAATTGGTTTTCGTGACAGCACGAGGTTTTAGAAACAGGAAGTGATGTGGTGATGCCAACTGACATGGCTGCCATGGCAACCGAATGACAGAACAACAACACGCATCCAGTTCCCTGCAGTTGTTTTGTTACAGATGGTTGTCCTGCATTATCTTATCTCAATGTTTTGATGAAATGGTGATGAAAACAGAACTTTGGAGGCCTTATCGCAAGTTTGAGATTTTTTTTTTTAAATTTAGGTCATGCCTGTTTGTCATCAAATATCATCAGCCTTAGTGGTTCATCTTGTGATAGGGAGCTGATGTGCTTCTTCTCCAACTACGGCTCCACTTGAGTTTTCTAGTATTCTCTTTCATGCTAGCTCAAGTGTTCCATTATCATAAAGTCAAAAATGGACCTGAAAGAGGCATTTGTACTGAATTTTTTGAATCACTCTCTTATATTAGTCATGAAGCATTTTACAAGATCATTGTGAAACCCATTAGATTCAGGTGGTGGTACTTCTGGAAAATTTCACTCCTTTAGCACGCCTTTCAGCAAGTTTCCACATAAATGTTTGATGACATTGATGATGGTAATTCGAGATGAAGGTAAATGCAGAACATTTGAAAGCTTCTAAACAAATTGAGCAATAAATGCAACAGTAAAACAGTGCCAGCAAAAGAGTCAGTCGTGGTGTTTTTTAGAAGGATTCAAGATCATCTTTCTTTTTTTGTCAGTAGAGAATCTCTGGTTTAGTCACTAAGACCTGCAAATATCTGAACTCCAGTAAAGAAAATAGAACTGAAAAACTTTCAAATTAAGTCAGTTAAAAAGAGCCAAAATCAGCCAGTCAGTTGACTTTCACCAGTGGAATGTTTTCCAAGTCCTCCGATGAGCAGATATAGACCGCTAATTTACGCTGTGGTGTCTCTAAGATATGCACAGCATGTTCATAACGTGGGCCCACCCAATTACTGCACAATTTTGGGTCATGGTAAATACCATTGAGGAAACTGTTTTGAATGTCTTTATTGTTTAAAAGATTGGAGTTGGTAAGATTTTTTTTAAATGCGTTTGAAGGTATATTATGCTCAGCAAGGCTGCATTTAAATGTAAAATATTATTTAAATTTAAAAGAACTTATTTTTAATATTAATATGTTTTGAAATGTAATTTATTCCTATGATGGCAAAGCTGAATTTTCAGCATCATTACTTCAGTCTTCGGTGTCACATGATCCTTCAGAAATCATTCCAGTATGCTGATTTGCTGCTCAATAAACATTTCTTATTATTATCAATGTTGAAAGCAGATGAAAATTTCATATATTTGTTCAAACCATGATTTAGATTTTTTTTTTTTAACAATGTAAAAGTCTATTTAAAGCAACATTGCTGAGTAAAAGCATAAAAGTATTTCTTTAATGAAATCACATGCAAATATGATGATCACAAAGAAATATGATGCAAAACCTATTCTAATTCCTCAAAGCTTTTGCTTCTCTAAAAATCATCACTATGTGGAACCACATAAAGTGCACTATAAAAACCACATAGAGCTAAGAAGATAGCTATACTTCAGTTTAGAAGTTTCCATTAGTATGTTGAATAACATTCACTGGTTTCTAATGTGTCTCTGATTTAACTAAAAATTGTGTCTTTTTGTGTTTTATAGATGAACGGGATCGAGTACAGAAAAAGACCTTCACAAAATGGGTGAACAAGCATCTGATGAAGGTATTACCATCCATACAGAAATTGCAGTCATTTCAACAACAATACACATGCAGTTGTTCTAGGTGCTTGTAACCACACAGTCACAGAGAGTCAAATATCTCAGTTTTGCCCTTTACCAATGGCCACTTTGTCAACCCATTATCTCAAGGACTTGTTTTGAAGATGACTGGTGCAGTAACTACAAATGACTGTGGTGACAGCTGCTTGATTGGAAACTCTTAGCTCTTAGCACATACTAAAACTGCACAGAGAACATAGTTATTTGTCTGTCATTACATGGAAAAGAACAGCGCATGATGCTTAAAGTGCAAGAGTGAAAATGATAGGAGTATGTGAGAGAGCGAATGGGAAGGACAGTACAGTGTTTGTTTGTCTAACCCGTATGTGAAAACATACGGCGAGTGTGCGCAACTGCTACTGCTGTGGAGATCACGATGGCTGAATAATCATCCTGTACACACCCAGCACACTGCACTACTGAAAGGTGCTGTTTATTTATTTATGGGTATGTGAGGATGAGTCATCAACATCTGGTCTCGTTTTATATCCCCAAAGAAACCGATTGTTTCTCGGTGCCGCTTGGATTTCATCCAGCAGTCTGGCCCACAGGCGCCCCCTTTCACGAACAGTTGAAAAGAAAGTGTTTCAAAATGTGTTCCAAAATTCCACCCCAAAGTCTACAATATAAAGATGCAAAAGAGTCTGAAAATGAAAAACAACCCCTGGAATCAAGCGAATAAGCAACGAAAGTGATAAACTGGGTATTTCACATGCACGATATTTGGAAAATATCTTTATAGATATATATTGGAAGTATTGGAAGAATATGTAACTTTGCAAGAATATGTGTAGAAATTATCTCTCTTTTGCATCAGCGGAAAGTGAATTGTCTTTAAAATGAATTTCCAGTTTAACTAACTAGTATCTAGAGGATCTTTAAAATTACATTTCTTACCTTCAATGTTCTTTAGGCTGTTTAAAAAATAATTATTATTATTAAATTAAATTGAGAATAATTGAATTATTTCATTAAATTAAAAGAATTCTTAAATAATTTTTGTAATAAGTTATTTCAGCACTAAATTTGTGTTAGTTTTTGGATTGTGTTAGACGTTAGACTGATTTTCCTTCCTCCAAGGAGGCTTAGGGTTTATTCAGTGGTCTGCAGTTCAGATCCAGTGACTCAGAGGCTTTGCTGTGGATTGTTCATTTGCTGTGAGGAAATCCTTCTCATCTGGATGCAGCCGTTTGGGGTGGAAACCTGGACGCCAGCAAAGCCTTACTGTCTCTCATTTTAAACTAGGCGCAGAGAACAGAAGCCCTAAGATTAAAAAAGATTTATTAAGAATGAGTTGCCAAAATGATGCTTTCAGCAGATGTGTTAGTGATGTTTCATTGCTATTTTTTTTTTTTGCTATTTTAATAATAGCTTTGAATTAAATACAAAAGACAATTTAATATTGATGTTATGCCACATGCGTGCTGTGCGCTGTCATATTTGATATGTTGCTTCGTGTTTGAATATTAAAACTAAACAAACATATTTCTGACAGGTTCTGTCATCAGCAGACTTGTTTATACATGTAAAGGTCTATTCAAAGATTTGATGCAATAAATGAAATATTTAAATTATATACTCAGGCCATCATGCAAACACTGTATGTGTCATCTGTGTTCATTTCACTGTTATATCTGTCTGTGTGTCTCTCGCGCTCTTTCTGTCATACAGTTCTCATCGTATTTCCCATCTGTTCCAACCTCTCTCTTTTTTTATCTCTCCACATTCCATCCTTTCCTCCATCTTTCTCTGTCAGCACTGGAAGGCAGAGGTAGGTGGTGTCTGTGATCACACCTTTGCAGAGTGACTTCTGTTATTACTGCATGGGTTTCACATGCACCGTAGCTTCCTACATCTGCACCTAGAGCTAACATACAAGCTCTCCTGCCTTCCTTGCATGAATTGCTGTTTTCTAAGTTTTTTAACACTGGAGATGTTAACACTTGTGTTTTCTGTCTCCTTTAGTACTTTCTGTGCTTACTGCTTCAGCCTCCAGATAATTTCCTTTATCAACAGTAAATATAGTATCATACAGTGGCCCACAAATCAATGTATGGTTTTTTATTGCATAGAACCAACTAACTTGACTTTCGTGAGACATTTTTGTAATTATTAAAATCCCAAGGTGATTTCTGATAGATTTCTGATATTAGTTCCCACATTGTAAACTGAGCCGTATATAGAAAGCTCTCAGTGTGAACAGTTTTTGTGAAAAAAAGTCACTTCAAATGACCTTTGCCCGTATTTTTCACAGCATATTTGTGTTTGTGTGTTCTGTTTGTAGTTTTAATGCTTACAAAACATATTTTTAGGCTTTCAGAACCCGTCTTTTTTTGTCAGTAGGGCATCTCTGGATTAGTCACTAAAACCTGCAAATATCTGAACTGAAGTGACGAAAATAGATGCACAACAAACTAAGAACTGAAAAAGAACTTCCAAAAAAAAAAAAGTATTTACTTAGGTAAATTAAATGTGGACATTTTATATACACAACTATTCAAAAGTGTAATGTTTTTAAAACAAATTTGCAATTAAAGGCTGCATTTAATTGATCAAATATACAGTAAAAAAAACAACAACAAAAAAAACAGTAATATTGTGAAATATTATTACAATCAAAAATAACTTCTATTTTCATATATTTTAAAATGTAATTTATTCCTATGATGACAAATCTGATTTAGCAGCCATTACTCCAGTCTTCAGTGAAACATTTCTTCTTATTATTAAAGTTTAAAACAGTTGTGCTGCTTAATGTTTTCATGGATGAAAGAAGAATAGCTTTTATTTAAAATGGAAATATTTTGTACCATTATAAACGTCTACTGTCATTTTTGATCAGTTTAATTGCTGAATAAAATAATTTATTTTTCAAAAAATCTTATTGACCCCAAACTAATGAATAATAGTGTATTATTTATTCGCCTTAATGGATAGTAAAATTAATTAAAATTGTGTCATGTATTGCAAAATTCATAAAACTAGTGGTTGCGTTTGACAACAGTCAATTAAACACTTTTGCGATCATTATGTAAAATTATTTGCCCGCTTGATGCCACAATCAACCCATTATAATCAATTCATGTGGAGAACTGTGGTTTTAAATAGCATAATGTTGTCTTGAACATGTAGTTTTCCACGTTCCACAGTTTTCATGATTTGTAATGATGATTTCCTGTCTTATTCAGGCCCAGCGACACATCACAGACCTGTACGAGGATCTCAGAGATGGACACAACCTCATCTCGCTGCTGGAGGTGCTGTCTGGAGAGACACTGGTAAGTTCATGCTAACGTGAGCTCAGATTTTCCATCCACAACCCTATTCAAAACCTACTTCCAAACATCAATTTGAAATTCTGCTTTTGCAAGGCTAAGTCTCACTACCTGGATCTGCTCCCTTAACATAAGCCCCTCCTCTTCCTGTGTCCTCTTTTGCTTTATAGACTTGTAGTTTACGTTTGAGTAAAGTTCCCCTTGCAGTCTGCATCTGATTGGATAGTTCTACAGTTTAACACCCTCAAAGTCGTGTCCCTCAGATTTGTTTTGCATGCGTCAGTGGTTGACATGTGGCATTCAGATCTGTATGAGCAGTGGACGTAACCACACATACAGAAATGTGTCGGTAGGAACGAATGTCTCCTCACATCTCCCCGTCCTTATGAGCACTTCTACTGTGACTGTGTCTCTTTTGCACTGCGTCTCACTCCTTTAACACATTAACAATCTGACATTTTCTGCCTCAGTTTCAACTCTGCACCGGTTTGATCCCCCCTTGACCATTCCTTTTTCAACTTCCTGTTTGCTCACCTCTGCCCTGACCTTGACCCCTTTGCCTTTGCCTCTTCTCTTGCGATGCTCTTGCTGTGGTAGCCGAGGGAGCGAGACGTTGTCAGGAATTCGCGGTTGGTGAGTTGGGTCTGAAAATTTCCGGCTCGCCTCCCCAGAAAGGGGCGTGGCATGTGTCACTGCCAGGGGAAATGTGTTGTGCATGATGTCACTTCCTTTGTCATGTCGCTTGTCCATGGTGCCGTCCTCCCCCATGTTCACAAAAATATTTAATTCAAAATTTAAATAGATCATGCTACTATTTGTATAAAAATCAGGGTGGTTATTTAAATGCACTGCATTCACTGTCAGGGAACCATTAATTACAGGCTTTCAGGAATTTGGCATAATGTATGTTAGTTTAGAATTAAACTTTCGTTTTAGTTCTTCATTGATTCATGTCTTCTCATGTTTGCAGACATGGGATCCATTGAGAACCTAAGTGACATCATGCACTGCAAGCCAATAAGAGCCTGGCTCATGGGACAGCTTAGCTTTTGATTGGCTATTTATTGTGATGACTGATTGACAATGTCATTGCATGTTCTTATTGTATGCTGGTGCATTTTGTCCACATCTTGGCATAGTTGTGTATTTGGTGTATGTTCAGGTAATAGATTATAGCTAATAAATCTGGAAGATCTCTGGTCCTTGTGTTTCAAGTTAATAAGTTTATAATATTTAAGGTATAGTTTCTGCATTTTTTATTTTTTTTATATAATGCGTTGTTTCTTCCATGAAATGTGGAAAATATTACAAAGAAAAAGTGAATTTGCTTAGTCATGATTTACTTTAGGTACTTTTTTGCAGGTTGATATTGGTAATATTAGTTTTTTTTTCCAAATTTAAATAGTATTTTTTATGCATTTCAAAAACGCTAAAGTGTTTTCCAAATTTTACTGTACAATAAAATGTTTGGATGTTCGGTTTCACCTTTTGGTCTCATTTAATATGTTTTTTTTTTTTTTTTTTTGTTCAAGACGGACAAGACATAATATTTCTCTATTGTGGCATTCCTACTTTAGTCATTGTTTTGTATGTTTAGTTAATGCAATTTTTATAATTCAGTACATCTGTAATCTCCTTTTCATAACCGTATTTAATTTTTTGAGATCTTTCTCTTTGTTAATCTCTCTTCTTCTTTTTTTTTCAGCCCAGAGAGAAGGGTCGCATGCGCTTTCACAAACTACAGAATGTACAGATCGCACTGGACTTCCTCAAACATAGACAGGTACAGTGAACCGAACACCTCAGAAGCCATTATTTTTTTCATGATTTTTTTTTTACCCTTGGTTTTGCTTTTCATAATCAGGGATATACAAAAAAATAAAATAAAATGTTAATAAAATATAAAAAAGCTTAACTTAATTTAAAAAATCATAATTTATGATAACATTTAATCAAAAATATTAGCTAATATTATTGCGTTACTGATCAATATTTAATGTTTAAAATTGTAATTTTTCGTTTGCTTTATATATTTATTTTCCATTTGCCTCCTGCAGTACCTTTACAGACCCACAGGGGTCTATGGACTCCAGGTTGAAAACCCTGGTCTTATAAGATTTCACTGGTTAACACAGATCTCATTGTGTAACAGGTGAAACTGGTGAACATCAGAAATGACGACATTGCGGATGGAAATCCAAAACTGACCCTCGGGCTAATATGGACCATCATCCTTCACTTCCAGGTCTGGTGTAGCACTGGTTATGCTCTACTTGCTTGGAACAGACACATTCATATTAGTTTTTTATATGCTCTCTTTGGCTTTGTTTCACAGATTTTAATTTCCCTTTTCACTGTTTCTACATGTTTTAGTCTCTCAGCTTGCTGTTACTATTGCTGTAACAACACAGGCACCTGTGCAGACTTGTGACAGGGTTTAATTTATCATCTGGCAACAGTGATATAGATATCGCTTTTCATCAGCTCAGCCCACCCACAAAACATAACACCCTCAGAACAGAAGTATTTGTTGTACTTTCACGCATGGCCTCATGTTAATTTGTTCATGAACTAAAATGTCAGACAAAACAACTGTTTTGTACCTGTTAGAGACGGGTGGTTTTCTATGCCAATGCACTCTATTGTCTTTGGATTGCTACACAATATTTTGTCTCATTATGAGGAGACTGGAGTGCATTTGTGTATTTTTTCTGGGAAATAAAAACCAAAGCGTGCATCTTTGAAGTCACAGTAGGTCTGTGGGGGATTATGGGTTGGGACGGTGTCCATTTCGGTTGGTGACTCACATCTTCCCTAAAGGAAGTCGAAGCAGGCACGCTGGCATGTTGGTTTGGAGACTCATGAGACCAATCATGCTGTTTTTGGTTGTGGGAATGCATCTTAATTGTTTTCTTTTCCTGCAATTTTTTAAAAAAGTGTTCATCTTGGCACAAAAGGTTTTGAATTAGTCATTTCACGAAAACGTGCTGTACCGAACTTTATGCCAACTTGAAAAGGTCACATTTTTTTGTGTTTTCAACAAAGTGTAGTTATTTTTCTGGTTAGGCATTTTAAATAAACTTATAATCAAACAAATAGTTATGAATTACTGTAGAGTAAAGATTATAATACAATAAAAATATACCAGAATTGATCATAGCATTGCAGAATTAGCTTAAATTATGCACTCTGCAGAAGCTGTTGAGTTTGGCACCAGATGTCATTTTGCCAAATTTGTATTTGCTATTAAATAATTACAATAACTTTAAGAAATTTGAAGTGTTGGGCTTATAGTCACCACTAAAAATATTTTAAAATTAGAGGCATTGAAAGGAATTCTGCATCGTAAAGGACCTTAAATGCCCCTCTTGGCTCTCATAAAGCTGTGCTGCAAGGGTGGAGGATGTGTTTCTGTGAGAAACACAGAGTCACTGTGTATATCCTTAATGTAAGGATTCAGAGGTTTAGCCCGACCAGACTTCCCTACAAATCTCTTATAATAGGAGGAAACTTGATTTTAGCCGTTAAGCTGTTATTACCCAAAGGGGAATCCTGACGATGAGTCACCAGAGGAACAAACGCATGCAAAATAACAGACTAAAATTTGAACAAGCCTTTTATTATAAACGAGTCTTATGATCGCTGCTAACCACAATGTTTGTCCGTAGTATCTTGGCAACAGTGAGGGTATTTTAGGTATACAAATTTTTTTTATCAAATTCAAATTGTGAAATGCTATATCATTTTCCCTGAGCATCATAGTATATAGTGTTTCATTATTGGAAAAGCAACAAAGTTCACATTTGAAACTATTAAACAGAAATTTAGCGAAACTTCATACTCTTTGCCTTTGTGTATATGTTTGTAAAAGAACGATTCAAAGCATTTTGCACTACTAATATCATAATACTAATATTTCCAGGAACAACTGCAGTAACTGTAGTATTTGTGTATAATACATAATTTGTTTTACTGAAGCACTTGATTTTATCACATTGTACTTTTTTTTTTAAATTTTACTATGAAAGTTGTTTTTATAGATTCTATATGTTTAAAAAATTTTCAAATACATAATTTTATTAAAACCACATTCTCATTGATTTTACTTTTCTTTCTTTTTTACGTATATTATTTTAGTTTATAATTAGTTAATATTTCGTTTCTTAATATATTTCAGCTATTATTTTTTATAATACATGATTTGTTTTACTATGACAGTTGAGATAATTTCTAAATATGTTTAGTCTATTATTTCTTTATAAAATAATACAGAATTTTATTCTTGTCTTCTTGGTCCCTTGTCATTTTTATGTGGTCTATTACTGCAGTCACCGTGGTTAAACTATGATTACTATACCATAACTAGGATAAATTTGAATAAATGCTAGCTCAGACTCTGATTCTACTTTTCTTCCTTGGCTCCATCAGATCTCCGATATCCAGGTGAATGGTCAGTCAGATGATATGACCGCCAAGGAGAAGCTGCTCTTGTGGTCTCAGCGGATGGTGGAGGGCTACCATGGCCTGCGGTGTGATAACTTCACCACCAGCTGGAGAGATGGCAAGCTGTTCAGTGCCGTCATCCATAAGCACAGGTAAAATCTTATTCTAAAATTCTGTTAGAACACGTTCTCCAGACCCACCAATGGTGCTAATGGGGGAAAAAAAAGCCAGATTTTTGAGGAAAATGTAAAAAAAAAAAAAATTGTTTATTAGGTAATCTTGGCACCTGAGAAGTGAGAAATAGTTGGCATTCCCTTATATCTCCAGGCTGTTTATGAAGTTCATCTCCAGACTTGCTGTATTTGCCGTGTCAATCACAGACCCTTTCTGCCCCTTATCGGGTCTATAATTTATACTAAATCTTACCAAGTGATGTTTGACAGGAAACAAGATCTGTCATGCCATACTTAAAGGTAGGCTGACCTGTTTTAACCTTCAAGAGCACAATTTGTTCTCACACATGGGACTCAAGAAACTGTCATGCAATAACCTTAGAACCGCTGACCCATTATAGACTTCATACAAATACCTCTCAACCACAAATTCACTTTGGTTTACGTCAGATTTTGCAGGATTAAGTTCAAGTATGCTCGAATTGGCACTTGTGAAAAAAGTTTGAAACCAGAATCCAGTAATGAGGGCGTGTTGAATCTGAAAGGATCCCCAGAGGGTGTGTTTTTATCATTCAGCATGTAGCTGCATAGCTCAGGTTCACCCTGCGCTATCAGACGCAGATGAGTCTTGAGGTTTGAGCAAATAAGAAGCAGTTCGTCTTCCCTCTCGCTTGCAACTCGACGAACAGATTAGTATATGAACTCCATTGCAACAGCAGCAGTAAAGGTGAAGCTCTCAAAGCTTGATGCGTGATATAAGATGGAGTGTGGTTTCTCTGAGGACTGAGACTGCTAACCGTTGACTGGAACTTGCTTCTCATTGGACAAGAATACCCATCTGCACCCTGTTTGATTGCACACGTTTCAAAGAATAGGATTTTGATTCAGTCAATCCAACAAAATGTTCAGTCTCAAGAGGAAGTTACGCTCCAGAAAGAGTCGCAGCACCTCGTCCAGCCACGCATCCGTCAGTGACCTGGAGGACCGGGTGGTCATGCTTTGTGAAGATTTGCCATCAGAGGCTTCATTCGATTCGGGCCAGGGGTCCATCAGCCCTGGTGCCTGCTCTAGTGGTGGATCCCAGAGCGGAGATCTTGAACATGGCATGGAGCAAAGGCTCTCCACCCTAAGTAGAGATGGGTTTTCTTACAGAAAGGTGTTCGTCTCAGATGCAGAGCATCCCTGGGGCCAGCCGTGCTACCTGCTCACACAGACAATCAATGAGTCGTATGAATGCTTCCTTTGTTCATTTAAAACATTTTGGAAAAAAGCAAGCAAAGCAGTGCTGCCTTTGTCATTGTAGCTTTTTGAATTTCATTGACAATTTAGTCAACTGATTTGGTAATTTGGGGGTTGTTATTTGCTATAAAGTTTAGTTTTGTTGAACTTGCTCAGGTTTTCATGTAGTTACCAGGCTGCTTGTGTGCGCACGTATTATTTTACTATAATTGTTTTTTGGCACCTTGCAATGATTGTTGTTGAGTGAGTCACATAAGACAGGCATTTTCAAATCCTGTGAAGAGCTATCAATCTTGCCTTCACCTGCCCAGACTCTGGCACAGATGTTTACATAGCCTGCAGGTTTGGCCAAGCAGTGTGCGTTCAAATGAGATCTTAGGGAAATTTCACAGTTCATACCTATGAGATTTTTGTTTGCTAACAGAGAAATTATTTCTTTAAACATCGCAGACAATAAAATGCAAAATATTTAACCAAATGAGTAGACTCTGTGTTAAAATTAAGTTATAAACAGGCAGTTTATGTTTTGGTGCATGATGTATTATGTAATCAATGCACTGAAATAAAGTTTTCTTTATATTTTCTTTTGTTTGTTCATGAACACTGTTCCTTTCTGGGGTTATACTTCTGTCAATGTCTACGTCTAACTGCATTCTGTGTCTCCTGTCTTTTGTTGTAGACCAAATTTGATTGACATGAATAAAGTATACAGACAGACCAACCTGGAGAATCTGGAGCAGGCCTTCAGCGTAGCAGAAAGAGACTTGGGCGTCACACGCCTGCTGGATCCTGAAGGTAAAAACATCCCTCTGGATTCTCCTTCAAGGAATCTTTTTTTTTTCATTCTTGACATTCGTTGATCCTAGAGGATTTAATGGATTTGTAAAGTTTTTTTTTTATGCCTGCGTAAGAATACCTTCTAATAATGATCTAATAGTGATTTTACTTTTAAGATGTTGTGTAATGTACACTACTGTTTAAAATTGGGGGTTTACACATTTTTCAAAAAAAATTTACTAAAAGGTTTTTGTAAATAACTCAATACTTTTAGTAAGGATGCATTAAACTGATCAAGGATAACAGTTTATACATTTCTATACAAAAGATTTCTATTTCAAATAAATGCTGTTCTTATGAACTTTTTATTTATCAGGGAATCCTGAAAAAAATTATGATTTCCACAAAAATATTAAGCAGCACAACTGCTTTTGGCATTGATCATAATAAGAAATGTTTCTTGAGCACCAAATCAGCATTTTGGAATAATTTCTGAAGGATCACGTGACACTGGAGTAATGGCTGCTGAAAATTCATCTTTGCCAAGTTGCAATTTAGAGTATACTAATTTAGAAAACAGTTATTCTAAGTTGTAATAATGTTTCACAATATTATTGCTTTACTGTATTTTTAATCAAATAATTGCAGCCGTGGTAAGCAAACCTTTCTACGATAGTGTACTGTACATATTGAAAGTAGTTTGTTTTCTCTTTCTGCAGATGTGGACGTGCCACACCCAGACGAGAAGTCCATCATCACATATGTGTCCTCTTTGTATGATGTCATGCCAAGAGTTCCTGACGTTCGTGATGGAGTCAAGGCCAACGTGAGTGTTTTGAAAGTATAATAAATTATACAGGTTTCATGGCCCATTGAGATGTTTTGTATTCATTGAAATGAATGTTTTATCGACGTGCACAGGAAATGGAGTTGCGCTGGCAGGAATATTACGAGCTGGTGACCATGTTACTCCAGTGGATCAGACATCACATTATCGTGTTTGAGGAACGCAAGTTCCCCTCCAGCTATGAGGAAATTGAGGTTAGTCTCTTGATCCATGGGGTTTAATGAGCATGCATGTGCATATTTACATGTATAATTATGATTTAGTACAGTAATTCACGTTTGTTATTTACCAGCTAGAAGTGTTATGAAATGTACAAAATGGCTATTATGTCATTATTTTGTGACCACAAATGCATGTGTTTGTAATACTATAGAAAAACAAAAGATCTGTGTTACGACCTTTTCTCCTCCTTATTTTGTTGTAGGTTCTCTGGCGTCAGTTTCTGAAGTTCAAGGAGACTGAACTTCCAGCCAAGGAGACTGATAAAAGTCGCTCCAAGCTCATTTACAAGTCTTTAGAGGTACATTAAATTTGCCACACTTAGAAATTGCCTTTTAAACAAGCATGAATACAGTTTTCACTAAGATATGACTTTATGTTTGGGGTTTGTTTGTCACCAGGATGCTGTACAGGCGGGTCAGATCAAGGTTCCCCCCAGCTACCACCCCATCGATGTGGAGAAGGAGTGGGGGCGCCTGCACATAGCCATTCTGGAACGAGAGAAACTGTTGCGCTCAGAGTTTGAAAGGTGAGAAGTCTGCGGATTAACTTCTTATGTGTTAAATTTCTTGCAAATTCTTTGTTTGATTGTATAATGACTCATTTGAACGATCTGAACTATTTACAGGGGCATTTGCAATAATAATGATAATACCATAGGTCACAAAGTATTGAAATTAAGAAGTAAAATGTATGATGCTGTAGTGCTCAGATTTTACCAATGTTTTGAACATAGTCTAAACAAACAGAGTGTTTAGACCTCATTTAAGTTACGTTTAAAGAAAAATAAAGATCTGCCGAATGAAGTGACTTGCCCTAAAAAGAAACTTCAACCATACCGATTGACAGTTATCAGATCTTGAACAATAATACTATTTTACTGAATTAACAAATGTGAAAGGGCTCAACTTTAATTTCACTTATCACTTATATGTAAATATGTAACTTAACCTATATAAAAATATATATTTTTCATTTGCCTTACTTTCCCCTTCAGTTTTCTGTTCCAAATGCCTTACTTTAAAGATTGCAATAGTTAAAATGACTTTTCATATTGGTATTAAATAGCACTTTGCACAAGCAAACAGGGCGTCGCTTTTAAAAAGATTTGTCACAAGACAGACTCGCTGCTGCTCTGCAGAATGTTTATGAGTCTGATAAGTTACAGAAGCACTTCTTAACATCAATAGCTGATTCTGTGCGCCTCGGCTCTGGAAAAACTGTCTCTGTACTGGGATTCAGCATTATTAGGGTTATTAGTCATGGCTTTTATGAATGACAGCCATGGATTGGAATACCTGCTCCGTGAGAGGAGGGTGTGAGTGATTCGACTGACTTTTTTCTAATGTATTGAATGTTGAATGCCTGTAAAGTCTGAATATTGTCTTTGTCCAGTCATTATATTGTTAATATTTCATGGCTGTTTTGCTTGCAGTGAATTATGCACAGTGTGTAAGAGTATTTGTGTGTCTGTTATATGTGCAGGTTGGAGCGTCTGCAGAGAATAGTCAGTAAGGTGCAAATGGAGTCAGGTTTATGTGAGGAACAGCTCAACCAGGTGGAAACACTGTTACAAACGGTGAGATATAAACACATTTTATTCCTTTGTTTATTAAAATCCCAGTAGCTTTAAAGAGGAAAAACCTGTAGCAAATAGCACTATAATAATCGTTTGCTTTTATTGCAGGACATACGTCTGTTGAGTGCGGGAAAGCCTATCCAGCATGCGTCTGAGATAGAAGCAGATCTGAACAAGGCTGAAAACATGATCCGATACCTTTTCAACGATGTGCAATTACTTAAAGATGGGCGCCATCTACAGGCAGAACAGATGTACAGGCGGTCAGTATAATATTTTACTTCATACCTTTAAGAAATTCGATGAGAACTAGAACTAAACTGTAATATGAATGCTTTACTATTTATTCATTTAACCATTCATTTTCAACTTTTTAAAATTATAAAAACTTTAATTGTGCCTGTCACCTGAAAATGTTTACATTTATAAAAAAAATAAGAAAAGTTAAACTTTTCCAAATTATTTTTTTCTTGCCTTAATTTGTAAGGCACTATTTTCTGTAAAGCTGCTTCATAATAATATCTAAGCAAGCTGCTTTTCAGAAAATATGTATTAAATAGCAATTAAAATGCTTAAATAACAATAATAGTATCTGTATATATCTAATAATATCTAAAATAAATATTATCATCAAATGGCAATTAAAACTGCATAAACAACAATTAATAGTAATATATATATATACTATAATATATATAGTAATTGCTCCTCTTTGTTCTTCAGGGTGTACCGTCTCCACGAGCGTCTGGTTAACCTGCGCAGTGAGTTTAATCTGCGTCTGAAGTCAGGTGTGACGGTGTCGCAGGTACCCATGACCCAGGTGCCCATGACCCAGATCTCCCACATGCAAACATTACAGCAGTCTCCCCAGCGCATAAGACCTGAGCTTGATGAAGTCACTCTCAAGTACATTCAGGACCTCCTGTCTTGGGTGGAGGAGAACCAGAGACGCATTGATGGGGCAGAGTGGGGCGAAGATCTGCCCTCTGTGGAGTCTCAGCTCGGTAGCCATCGTGGCCTTCATCAGTCCATCGAGGAATTCAAATACAAGATTGATCGTGCACGGGCTGATGAGGTAATTTGATGCATTGTTTTAATACATATTTCTGTAGTATTTTATCCAGTTAGTCTTAAAATGAGACATTTTACACTTTTGTAGTAGATATTGTGTTCCCTGAACTTTGTAGACGTTTTTGTTATTGTCTCTTTAAGATTGGTATAAATCACCTCTCTTCTGATTGGGTAACTTAATTGCATGTGAACTGAGTAAAAGTAGCATTGAGTGATTATATTTATATATTTAAAATAAATTATATATTGCATATTATATGTTTAGTACTGAGTACTTAGTATAAAACAACCTGGATACTCAAGTACAAATAATACTGTTCTCAATAAACCATGCATGCTTTTTAAACAGTATTAATAATTCAAATAGTATCTTACACTCCGTATATAAGCTGAGAATGTCTGAGACCGAAAAACAAGATCACAAAACTAACATCGTTTTCTCTCCTCTCAGAATCAGTTGACTCCAGTCAGCAAAGGAGCCTATCGAGAATACTTGGGCAAACTGGACCTTCAGTACGCTAAACTGCTGGTACGCTCTTAAATTTAGAGCTAATATATACTGATCCCTATGTTGAATTTTAATTATGGATCTTAAAATATCTTCATAACAAACTCGTAACATACAAAGCCTTGTGAAATAGAATTAGCCAGTTTGTTTGTTGGTTAAGTTTCGTTGTATTTCCACCTCAGAATGCTTCCAAGTCACGGCTGCGGAGTTTAGATCAGCTGCATGCTTTTGTTGTGGCCGCCACAAAAGAGCTGATGTGGCTTAACGAGAAAGAAGAGGAGGAGGTGAACTACGACTGGAGCGACCGAAACTCCAACATGACCGCCAAGAAAGATAACTATTCTGTAAGACCACCAACACATCTGAACATGATTCGACCAGCACTAAAATAGCTCTATGATGTCGTTTTAATTGCATTTGACATTAATAGTTGATGCTCCTGTGCTATCTTGTAGGGTTTGATGCGAGATCTTGAACAGAGAGAGAAGAGAGTAAACAACGTCCAGATGACTGGAGACAAAATGCTAAAAGAAGGCCATCCTGCCAGGAAAACTGTGGAGGTACAAAATTTTACAATTAATCATTTATTGTTTGTGTTTATCCAAAGCAAACTATTAGAGTAAACAAGTCTTACATAACATAATTATAGATCTGAAAAAAGGTAAATAATGTGTGTAATAAAAGAGTTTATATGACAAATATAATACAAAAATAGTATTTTACTTAATTGTGCAGAATATTTAATATTTTCATCTTTTTTAGCCTTTGACTTTTCTGTTTTACTTTTTTTTTTTTAAGTCCTAAAACTTTCTATTTCCAGGCTTCAATTATATTTTCAATCCAAGATTTTCAGTGTGATTTCAATGTGGACCTTTTGACTCCATTGTATGTTTTAGCAGATAATTCTGTGTTTTAATGGTTGTAATCTGTTCTTCTGTAGGCTTTCACTGCAGCTCTTCAGACTCAGTGGAGCTGGATCCTTCAGCTGTGCTGCTGCATTGAGACTCATCTGAAGGAAAACACAGCTTACTTCCAGGTACATACTTTAAAAAAAAACCTATGCTTGTAGAGATTCTGGCTGACAGTTCAGAATCCATGGTTACAGACAAACAGATCTTCACCTCTATTAAAATCGACTTCAGCTGAATTATTTTGATCTGCTTACCAATTTTTCTGTTCTACAGTTTTTCTCAGATGTTAAAGAGGCTGAAGAGAGGATGAAGAAGATGGGGGACACGATGAAGAAGAAGTATGTGTGTGACCGCTCTATCACGGTCACACGACTAGAGGATCTGCTACAGGATGCAGTGGTGGGTGTTAATATGATTGGGAATATACAACCCAGTAAATATCAAAATGTATTTAAGGCTGGGTGATTATTTGACCATTCATTAGATTAGAGATCCTTTGAAACTCAATTCAGTATATAATATAATATAATGTAATTTAATTTAAAATTTATGCAATATATATATATTTATAAACAAAGTTATCTCTCCGGCCTTCAGGAAGAAAAAGAGCAGCTAAACGAATTCAAGACACACCTGGAGGGTCTCAACCGGAGAGCCAAGACCATTATCCAGCTAAAGCCGAGGAACACAGCTTACCCTGTCAAAGGAAAATTACCCATTCAGGCTGTCTGTGACTTCAAACAAATGGAGGTAAACACTCTGTCGCTTGATTTGTTGTGTACATTGGTAATAAAAGAAGCCGAATAAATACTTTAAATAAATAAATTAATTAATTTGCCTTCCTTTATCACAGTCCCTCTTTAAAAAAAATGGTGTATATGGGAATGTGTGATTTCCATATTAAATTGCAATTAAGTCACAGAAAAAAATGAAATCCATATTAATCACTGCAGAATAACATCCTTCATTCTTTTGACCCAGATCACAGTACACAAAGGAGACGAGTGTGTCCTAGTGAACAACTCCCAACCGCACAATTGGAAAGTGCGAAACTCCAGTGGAAACGAGGCCACAGTTCCGTCCATCTGTTTTATCATCCCTCCCACCAACAAAGAGGCCGTGGACAACAGCTCTGGGTAACACAGTACAGCCTGATACGAGTGAACGAGTCTAGTCTCATTTGACCTCCCTTGCTTTAGTTGGCAGCACATTCAAATTCCACATACTCCTTTTATCTCTATCTTTGACTTTTGAGTCGAGATGTGTGGTTTTGTTGTGATTCATGTCAAATGTTTGCTGGATAAACGAATCCTTCTGATTAGCGTTTGGCTTTTCCACCTTATCTTTAATTCTGTTTTGAACCTCAGGTTAGATGCGAGTCTGCAGAGGCTGATGGTCCTTTGGCAAAAGCTGCACGTAGATATGAAAAGCCTGCTGTCCTGGCAGTACCTCATGCGAGATATCCTGCTTATCAACTCCTGGAATTTAATCATGGTAACTTGCACACACACCCCTTTTGGGTATTCAGAAACTTAGTACAAAGTCTGTACAAAGTCTTAGCACAAAATACTACAACTAATATGCACCAATATTTATGAAAAGATGGAAATTATTACAATAAATGACTGATACAAAATTATATGCCATTATATACTTAGAAATAAAAAAAATAGACATCACAATATTATATTGTACAGTTGGTAAAATTAATCTGCTTCAGCAAGGATGCATTACATTTTGTAAAAGTAAAGACATTTGTTAATATTACAAAAAACATCTACTTAAAAAAAGCAGCACAACTGCTTTCACCGTATAATGACAATATGAAATGTTTCTTCAGCACCAGGATATTAGTGGTTTCTAAACATTTAGCTTTGCCATCAGAATTATAAATTACATTTTAAAATATATTTAAATAGAAAATAGTTTTTTTCACAGTATTACAGTTTTTCCTGTATTTTGATCATATTAATGTAGCCTTGGTGAGCATAAGATGTTTAAAAACAATAAGAAAATCTTACTGACCCCGATATTTTGAATGGTAGTTCAGTTTAGGCATGCACAATTCAATATTCAGTATCGGCCAATATATTTTGATTCATGAATATTAATTAGGTGACACATTCTGTTCTCTAATTTGATGTAGTTTAAGACTTTGAGAGTTGAGGAATATCGACTGACCCTGAAGAAAATGGAGGAGCACTATCAGGCCTTCCTGCGTGACAGTCAGGATTCTGAGCTCTTCGGTGCTGACGATCGCTTGCAAGCAGAAAACAGTTACAGCAAAGCCACTCAACACTATGATAACTTGCTACGCTCTGTTGAACAAGGTAGGTCTGTTGACAGGTTTGGGCAGCGGGTTTGTTCAGATGTATAGAAACCATCCATCACTTTCACTGTTCATCAAGTGAAAGAGATTTCACACAGACAAAGCCATCTTGGCCCCAGGAACAACCTTGCTTTAAGGCGTAGCCCTGAGCACGGCTGCAGATTTTTCTGCATGCTTGATGCAACACAAAGGCATTATGGAATTTCAAGAGCTTTTCTCTTCTGCTGGATTAAATGTTTTTTTGACAGCATAGTTTGAAAATTCTGGATAGAGCCACCTCCCATTATGACTGCAAGACTTATTTTTCAGAACCTGTTTTCATCCAAAAGGGGAGCGTACTGGGTAAAGATCACAGTGTGGATTTCTTTATTAATAAACTGCAAACGATTTGTTTGATGTTATCGTTTGCATCACACTTTGTGCATTTTGCCTTCTTCCCCTTTGACACCAATATGTTGCTAATGGAGCAGTGTGTGTTGCTGTTTCTAAGCATGTCTTTAATTCGTTTTTTCACTTGTGTGATGTTTCACCATTTGACATTTTGAAATGCATTGTATGTACTTAAAAGTGCGCAAATGAACTGTTTTACTTCAAACCTTGAGACATTCTCTACACAAGCACTTGAATGCAAATGCTTCTAACTATGTCAGCTTGATTTCATGTGAAAATATATATTTACTAGAGCTGTCAGTTTAACGCGTTAACTTAATTAATTAGTTATGAAAAAATAACGCGATTAAATTTTTTAAAGCAGTTAACGCACTGGCCCCGCCCCCAAACCTGTGCATCATCTTACATTTCATGCAGTTGACTGTTGACAAATATGATGCAGGATAACAACTCCATAAACGCAGTTATGCCCTAAAAATCAAGATATTGGGGCAAAAAATACCCCTGAGTTTTTGTTTCATGCACTGCAAGAGCAGTAGGCCTATCACACGAATGCTGTTTTTTGAAGAACAAGTGCAAATGTGACTTTATATAAGAGTTCAGTAGCCTAAATAAGAAGTTAATGTTGTGTTGTATTTTAAACACAATATTGTGTGTTTTTGTTCAATTTTTACCAACGAAAATATTACCTAAACCCACAGCAGAACTATTGTGAGTCTGTGAGCAACACAGTGGTGTTTCACCTCTGAATGAATCCGCGTTTTGAACGAATCGTGTGAATCAATGATTCAAAGACCCATTCATAGAGAGAGCCGTTTACTTCATTCCTGAGTGAATCAACCGTTTGAACGAATCGACTCATAAATACATTTACCGCCACCTGCTGGTAGTTTTAGTTTCTTCTTTAACGTATCATTTCATTTATTAAAAAAAAATAAAAAATAAAAATTACTAAATAAAAAAGGGATTGTTCACCAAAAATAAATAAATAAATAAATTCTGTCATCATTAACTCACCCTCATGTTGTTTCAAACCTGAATGACTTACTTTCTTTTGTACAACAAAAAATAAGTTATTTTGAAGAATTTTGATAACTAAGCTGTTTTGGTCACCAGTGACTTTCACTGCATGAACAAATAATACTAAGATGTTTCTCAAATTATCTTCTTTTATGTTCCATACTTTATGTTAGGCTGTTGTAGCCTAAACATTTAACACAATAATAGCTTTCAATTATCTTTTGGGGGTATTTTCACAGCTAAATTTAGTTTGTGATTAATTTGATTCATTAATCGCAGCACCCTGTAATTAATTAGACTAAAAATTTTAATCGACTGACAGCCTTAATATTTACTGTTTAAAGGTTTGGAGTCAAGAAATTAATATTAATATTAATAAATTGATTAAAATTTAATAATTCAAATATATGTCACTCGTTTCAACTTTTCATTCATCAAATAATCCAGAAAAAATGGATTCGCAGTTTTCATGAAAACAGCACATCTGTTTTGTTTTGCTTTTTTAAGATTTTTTTTTTGGCATGCACATCTGTTTTTAAGCAGCACATTTGTTTTCACCATAGATAATAAGAAGAAATGATTTATTGGGTACCAAGCAGCATTATTAGACTGATTTCTAAGTGATTCTGTGACACTGAAGACTAAACACATGAATAAATATAATTTTTAAATATATTAAAATCAGAAACAGTCACTTTGAATTGTAACAGTATTTCACAGTATTACTGTTTATACGGTATTTTTGATCAAACGAATAAAGCCTTGGTGGAGGAAGTTCTTACGTTGAATGTTGACCCCAAACATTTGAACAGTAGTGTGCCTGTAGTGTAGATACAACATACATCTAATATTATGACTGATGAGACATTCCTAGAAGTCTATGTGTGGTTTTGATTTTGAATTGTATTTTGGGATCAGAGTTTGAGAGTGTTGTTTTAACACTATTTTCATTGTTCAGGGGAACAGGATGAGTCAGTGTGTAAGAGTTACATCACCCAGATCAAGGACCTGAGACTGAGACTAGAGGGCTGTGAGAGCCGCACAGTGAACCGCCTCAGACAGCTGGTGGACAAGGAGCCTCTCAAAGCCTGTGCACAGAGAGCCACTGAACAGAAGGTCTGCAGAAGCACTGCATTAAATATACATTATATCTCTTTGAACTTGATGCCACTGAATTTACTGTTTCTGGATGAAGAAATACCTTTAAATGCACCTTAAATGAAGAGCCTGCGCATGTTGACCTCAGTCATTAAAATGTTTATAATCCCCATATATATTCTTTCATACCTTAATACACTTGTGTATTCTCACTTCATTCTACAGAAGGTGCAGGCTGAGTTGGAGGGTATAAAGAAAGACCTGGATAAGATGGTGGAGAAGAGTGAAGCGGTGCTGGCCACATCTCAGCAGTCCAGTTCCGCCCCTGTCCTGCGCTCAGAAATAGACATCACCCAGAAAAAGATGGAGCATGTCTACAGTCTCTCTGCTGTGTATCTCGACAAGTAAGTTTTTTTTTTTTTTTTTAAATATACAATACACTTCCAATCAAATGTTGGGGATTGGCAAGATTTTTTAAATGGTTTTGAATGATGCTTACCAAGGCTGCATCTATTTGATCAACAATACTGTAAAAACAGTAAACCTGTGAAATAATTTTACAGTTTAAAAGAGCTGTTTTCTATTTAAATGTACTTTGAAATGCAATGTATTCCTGTGCTGAAAACCCTGAAACTGAACTTTCAGCAGCCATTATGTCTTCAGTGTCACAGGATTTTTCAGAAATCATTCTTATATGTTGATTTGGTGGTCAAAAACATTTCTTATTATTATCAATGTTGAAAAACATTGTGCTGCTTAATATTTTTGTGGATTTTTTTAGGATTCTTTGATGAATGGAAGTTTGGAAAGATATATAAATAGATCTTTTTGTAAGAATGCAAAAGTCTGTCACTTTTGAATCAATTTAATGCATCCTTTCTGAATAAAAAAAATAATAGTGACCCCAACATTTTTAGATGAAGTATTCAGAACAATTTTTTTCTTTTCCCCACTAAGTCACCTTTCCAGATAAAATAAAGCTGATAATATTTTTTGTCCATAAAGGCTGAAGACCATTGACGTGGTAATCCGCAGCACACAGGGAGCTGAAGACATTCTCAACAAATGCGAAAACCAATTGCGTGATGTAAACAAAGTTCCTGTTAATGAGAAAGAGGTTGAGGCCAATCAAACACAGCTCCAGGTGCAATGTCTCTCACACAAACACCCAATTATGCTTGAAGTAATTGTTTGTGTTTACCTTTAATGAACTTGAATGATAAGTGACCTTACTAACATGTTCATGTTCTCACCTTCTTTCTTGACGCTAGAAACTGCGCTCAGAAGCAGAGGGCAAGCAAGCCACGTTTGACCGCCTGGAAGAGGAGCTTCAGAGGGCTACGGCAGTGAACGACCGGATGTCTCAGCTGCACAGTGAGCGGGACATAGAGCTGGAGCACTACAGACAGCTGGTGGGCAACCTGAAGGACCGCTGGCAGGCTGTGTTTGCTCAGATTGAGCTAAGGCAGCGAGAACTTGACCTCCAAAGCAGGCAGATGCAGGCCTACAAACAGAGCTATGACTGGCTCATCCGCTGGATAGCAGATGCCAAGCAAAGGCAGGACAAGCTTCATGCTGTGCCTATAAGTGGCAGCAAAGCTCTTCAAGAACAGCTGAACCAGGAGAAGGTATCTATCTATCTATCTATCTATCTATCTATCTATCTACAAAGTTTTAATTAATTTATCATTCTCAATGCTTTATATAATGAATATCCTCTAATATTTATCTTATATAAAATCATGTAGTCGATCTTTTTATTTACGACATGTCCATCCACTTTCCAGAAACTGCTTGAGGAGATTGAGAAGAACAAGGATAAGGTGGATGAGTGCCAGAAACATGCTAAAGCATACATTGATGCCATAAAGGTGTGTGTGAATGTCGCTGCATGCATGGGATTTATGATTTATGACTTATGAGTAGCAGTCTGACTGAATGTTCTCATGCAGGATTATGAGCTTCAGCTGGTGACGTATAAAGCTCTGGTGGAGCCCATCGCTTCTCCTTTGAAGAAGACCAAAATGGAGTCGGTATCTGATGGCATCATCCAAGAGGTACATTTGATATCTGATATCCATCCATTTTTGAATCTCATTCTGATAAATGCATTAAATAAGCATACTGTATGTGCAACTTAAAGTGTTATACTTGGGCTTTTATGTCTTGGTTGTATTTCATATATGACATGCTAAGTAACTTTAAAACCATCTTTCAGTATGTGACTCTGAGAACACGCTACAGTGAGCTGACGACTCTTTCGAGTCAGTTTATTAAATTCATTATTGAGACACAGCGCCGTCTAGAGGATGAGGAGGTAAGTGTCAAATTTGTACTCTGGCACTAACTGTAACTCACTAACTTAACAGTGTAGTTCAATTTCTTGATGTATGGACATAAGAAATATGTATTTATTTCACTGTACAAACCATATGAGACACAGTTACATTTGTAATTATGTTATTAAAGAGTGACACAATACTGAATTTGCTATTGTTGGCCATGTGCTAGAGCCTAGAGGTAAAAGTTATGAAAATAAAAAATGTATCAGATCGAGGTGCTCACCTAGGTATTCAGTAATGGTAATGCTAGTGGTGCAGCACATCCCATTTCTTTCACTATGTATGTCTCTCATTATCTGTTTACTACTATGGAGGTTTTTTCTTTAATATCTCTTCCATATTAGTGAGCTCTCAGTTAGTATAGGTATCCTTCAGCCTGAAGCAAACTTAAAATGTTCTATCATCCAGAAAATAAAAGCTAATGCATGGTGCAACATGTAGCAGGGATGCCATATTTGTTCTCTAGTTTAATTTCCTGGTTGGATTTTGCCTGTTGCTTTTGGAAATAGAAAGCAGCATTCTTACCCATCATTCCTTTGTGCTCTGATTGTTGATTTTCTGATTTTCCCTCTGAGTATGCTTCACCCCTTCCTGTAGTTGTTTTCTTGTTTTTTGTTCCCATTTTCCTTTCTAACCTTTATTTTCTTGTTTGCTTCTTGAAACTGCTTGCCAGTGCTTTATCATGATGAATGTTTGTCATGTTTGGGCACTAAAGAGGTAAATTGTCCACAAAATGCATGTTCATCCTTATCCAGTCCCCCTGTTAATTACATTTGCATTATTTAGAAATATACACAAATATTAAATAATATATGCATTAATATATATTATTGGACTGGTCAAAATTTACACTGTTTGGCATTCATCAGACCTATTTTCTTCTTCTCCTTCTCCCCACCCCCCAACCCCCATTATGGTGTCATTCTTTCTTTGCTGCATCACTAAGCCGTTCTGTTGTATGCATAATAAAACCTTAAATATAAATTTTCAAATAATTCTTTCTTCAGTGACCCTCTACAGTAAAAATGAAAAATTTTAAAAGGCTAAATTTCCATATTTGGCATCTTTGATTCAAAAGTTAACCTTCTGTAAACCTTTATATTAAAAATGTTAATATTAAAATCAAATAAAATCTCTTCAGTGTTTAGAATTACAAGATAGTATTTTAAATATGTGAACAACATCAAGTTTTTATGTAGTTAAAAAAACCATATCCAGTAATAACACTTCATTAGCATGATGCCATTCAGTATTAATGCCATTCAGTATTCCAGCTGTAGTGTTTTGTCAAGTGATTGTGTCTCATTTTGTGTACCATACATTGTGACTTTATATTATCCTTCATACTACTTAAGTTGTTTTTTAATTTAGTATAACTATTTAGCCAAACTACCTGTTAATTTGTCCATGTACTTACATTTACATGTACTTACATGTGTCTGTAATAGCTAACTCTTCAATGCTTACCTTTGTCCCTATTTCCCCGACTTTTTACCTCCACTAATACAGAAAGCTGCAGAAAGACTAAAGGAGGAAGAGAGGAAAAAGCTGGCCGAAATGCAGGCCGAACTAGAAAAGCAAAAAAAGTTAGCAGAATCTCAGGAAAAGGCTATTGTTAAAGCAGAACAAGAGGCAAATGAGCTGAAGACAAAGATGAAAGACGAAGTCAGCAAACGACAGGATGTCGCTGTTGATGCTGAAAAACAGAAGCACAACATCCAGCGAGAGCTTCAGGAGCTCAAAAGCATTTCAGAGCAGGAAATCAAGTCTAAGACTCAACAGGTAGAGGAAGCACTCCAAAGCCGCACAAGAATTGAAGAAGAAATCCATATAATCCGGATTCAGCTGGAGACGACGATGAAACAAAAAAATACTGCTGAAACAGAGCTTCAGCAGCTCAGGGCCAAAGCGGCAGATGCTGACAATCTTCAAAAGGCAGCGCAGGACGAGGCAGAGAAGCTTCGGAAACAAGTTGCTGAAGAGACTCAGAAGAAACGCAAGGCAGAGGAGGAGCTTAAACTGAAATCAGAGGCAGAAAAGGAGGCTGCCAAAGAGAAGAAGAAGGCCCTTGAGGATCTCCAGAAGTTCAAGCTCCAAGCTGAGGAAGCTGAGAGGCACCTGAAGCAAGCAGAGCTGGAAAAGCAGCGACAGATTCAAGTGGTAGAGGAGGTGGCTAAGAAGACCGCAGCCACCCAGCTTGAGAGTAAACAATTGACATTGACAGCAAAACTGGAGGAGTCACTCAAACATGAGCAGGTAATGGTTATTCAACTGCAGGAAGAGGCAGAACATCTCAAAAAGCAGCAAGCCGAAGCAAATACGGCAAGAGAGCAGGCAGAGAAGGAGCTAGAGACATGGAGACAGAAGGCAAATGAAGCTCTCCGGCTCCGGCTCCAGGCTGAGGAAGAGGCCAATAAAAAAACTGCAGCTCAGGAGGAGGCAGAGAAACAGAAGGAGGAGGCCAAACGGGAGGCAAAGAAGAGAGCAAAAGCTGAGGAGGCTGCCCTTAAACAGAAAGAGACCGCCGAAAAGGAACTGGAGAATCAAAGAAAGATGGCTGAAGAAACGGCTAAACAGAAGCTTGCAGCAGAGCAAGAACTTATTCGGTTAAGAGCAGATTTTGAGCATGCTGAACAACAGAGGACTGTCTTGGATGATGAGCTCCAGCGTCTCAAAAATGATGTTAATGCTGCTGTTAAACAGAAAAAAGAGCTGGAGGAGGAACTGGTCAAAGTTAGGAAGGAGATGGAAGTTTTGTTGCAGATGAAATCCAAAGCTGAGAAAGAGTCAATGTCAACCACTGAAAAGAGCAAACAACTACTTGAATCTGAGGCCACCAAGATGAAGGAACTGGCTGAGGAGGCGACTAAACTGAGGTTAGTTGCAGAAGAAGCAAAGAAACAGAGGCAGATCGCAGAAGAAGAAGCTGCCCGCCAGAGAGCAGAGTCTGAGAAGATCCTCAAAGAAAAGTTAGCAGCTATCAATGAAGCAACCCGCCTAAAAACTGAGGCTGAGATCGCTTTGAAAGAGAAGGAGGCTGAAAATGACCGTCTAAAGAGAAAAGCCGAAGACGAGGCCTACCAAAGGAAAATTCTTGAAGATCAAGCGACACAGCATAAGCAAGAGATCGAAGAAAAGATTGATCAGTTAAAGAAGTCCTCAGACACTGAGCTCGACAGGCAAAAGAAAATCGTAGAAGAAACTTTGAAACAGAGGAAAGTGGTGGAGGAGGAGATCCACATTCTCAAACTCAATTTCGAAAAGGCTTCAACTGGCAAACAGGACCTTGAACTTGAGCTTAACAAACTGAAGGGAATTGCAGATGAGACACAAAAGAGCAAAGCGAAGGCAGAGGAAGAGGCAGAGAAATTCAGAAAACTTGCTTTGGAAGAAGAGAAAAAAAGGAAACAGGCAGAGGCCAAGGTAAAAGGAATCCAAGCTGCAGAAGAAGAGGCAGCAAGGCAGCACAAAGCAGCTCAAGCGGAGGTTGAGCGCCTTATAAAGTTAGCGGAAGATACCAAAAAGCAGAAGGAGCTTGCAGAGAAAGAAGCTGAGAAACAGGTTATTTTAGTCAAAGAGGCTGCACAGAAGTGCTCTGCTGCTGAACAGAAAGCCCAAGATGTTCTTCTCCAGCAAAATAAAGACACCATGGCTCAAGATAAACTCAAGGGAGAGTTTGAAAAAGCAAAGAAACTGGCGCAAGATGCAGAAAAGGCTAAAGACAAGGCTGAAAAAGAGGCTGCCCTGTTGCAGAAGAAAGCAGAGGAAGCAGAGCGTCAAAAGCAGGCAGCTGAGGCTGAAGCTGCCAAACAGGCAAAAGCCCAGGAAGATGCTGAAAAACTGAGGAAGGAAGCTGAGGCTGAAGCTTCCAGGCGGGCTGAGGCAGAAGCTGCTGCTTTAAAACAAAAACAAGAGGCTGATGCTGAAATGGCCAAGTACAAAAAGCTTGCAGAAAAGACCCTGAAGCAGAAGTCTTCGGTTGAGGAGGAGTTGCTGAAGGTCAAAGTGCAACTTGATGAGACAGACAAACAGAAATCGATACTTGATGACGAACTGAAGCGACTTAAACAAGAGGTCAGTCATGCTATGAAGCAGAAGGCTCAAGTAGAGGATGAGCTCTCTAAAGTCAAGATTCAGATGGAGGACTTACTAAAACTGAAACTGAAAATTGAAAAGGAAAACCAAGAGCTTATGAAGAAAGATAAGGACAACACAAAGAAGCTTCTTGAGGAAGAGGCAGAGAACATGAAAAAATTGGCAGAGGAGGCAGCACGGCTCAACATTGAGGCTCAAGAAGCTGCAAGATTACGACAAATTGCAGAGTCTGATCTCGCAAAACAGAGGGAACTGGCTGAGAAGATGCTGGAAGAGAAAAAGCAGGCCATTCAGGAGGCAAAAAAACTAAAGGCCGAAGCTGAAAAGCTCCAGAAACAGAAAGATCAGGCACAGGTAGAGGCTCAAAAGCTAATGGAGGCCAAAAAGGAGATGCAGGAGCGCCTGGAGCAGGAGACTGAAGGTTTCCAGAAATCCTTAGAGGTTGAACGCAAGCGGCAATTAGAGATTACCGCAGAGGCTGAAAAACTGAAGATCAAAGTGGCACAGCTAAGTGATGCTCAATCAAAAGCAGAGGAGGAAGCCAAAAAATTCAAGAAACAAGCAGATGAAATCAAATCCCGCCTACTAGAGACAGAACAACAGACTTCACAAAAACATACTGTTGTTGAGAAACTGGAAGTACAGAGGCTGCAGAGCAAAAAAGAGGCTGATGATCTGCATAAAGCAATTGCAGAGCTTGAGAAAGAAAAAGAGAAACTGAAAAAAGAGGCAGCTGACTTACAAAAACAATCAAAAGAGGTACTGTTATATGTTGTAGTACTGTGGCCTAGAGTTTTTCATATTACCCTTAAATCCCTTAATTAACCATTAACAGTTTTCATACAACTTCTGAACCTTTGTTCATGTAAATTGCATGTTGCCAGTCACAGAGACAAGAAAGCACGCAACTGTCATGAACAAAGACGTTCTGGTCCCTTTTTACATTACAGTGTCCATGATACAGTATAAATAATTACTGAATATTATAAATGCATTTTAGTTTACAGTTATGTCGTACAGCCCATATTTGCAAGTTATTAGTATCAATATTTATTTGTTATTCATATCTAATGTCTGCAAGTTGGACACTATAATGTGTTGTAATTTTCTTAAAATTTACATAATTTACTTATTCAGTGAATGTAGTTGTTCTAAATGTAGTTAACTTGTTAGATATTAGTGTACCTTTTAATTAATAGCTATTGTAGTATGCAGTAAAGTCATTTAGTGTATTAATCGGATTCTGTGGTTAGAGTGATTTTCATGGAAAAGATAATTATGTAAATACATCTTAAAGGTATAGTTTACTTCAAAATTAAAAAATATATATATATATATATATATATATATATATATATATATATATATATATATATATATATATATATATATATATATATATATGATGTATAATTTTCTCACAATCCAAACCTGTATGACTTTCTTCTGTGGAACATAAAGATATTCAGAAGACTGTATCAATATTTTTTCCTATACAATGAAAGTCAATGGGGTCCATTACCATTTTTCAACCTCTTGACTTTTAATTGTATGGACAAAACAATTAAAACATTCTTCGAAATATTTTGTGTTCTACAAGAGCAACTAAGTTAGGTTTGTGACAAATGGTTGCAAGTGAATAATGGCAGATTTTTCATGTTTAGGTTAAACTATATCTTTAAGGTGTCTGTTTATTTAATTGTCTTTCCAATGGAAAACACTGTAGCCACATGAACACAACACACTATATAAATATGACACAGCATACAAGAGAGATTAATTAAAAGGTACACTGACAGGTGCATGTTATCATATAATTATATAAGAAAAAATATAACTGCATCTCAATATATATATATATATATATATATATATATATAATTTTGGATTTGATTTGTGCAGTTATATTTTTCCTTGTACATTGATTTTTTTATGTCACGCATTGAAATAATTATTGTTTTATACTTTTTTTTTAATCACAGATGGCCAATGTACAACAAGAACAGTTACAGCAGGAAAAGACTATCCTCCAGCAAACATTCTTAGCAGAAAAGGAAACACTGCTGAAGAAAGAGAAAGCTGTTGAGGCAGAGAAAAAGAAGCTGGAGAAGCTATTTGAAGATGAAGTTAAAAAGGCTGAAGCACTCAAAGATGAACAGGAGCGTCAGAAGAAGCAAATGGAGGAGGAGAAGAAGAAACTGCAGTCTGCCATGGATGCTGCTATCAAAAAGCAAAAGGATGCTGAGGAGGAGATGCATTCCAAGCAAAAAGAAATGCAAGAACTTGAAAAGAAAAGAATTGAACAAGAGAAACTTCTGGCAGAAGAAAACAAGAACTTGCGAGATAAACTTCAACAGCTTCAGACTTCACAGAAGCCATCCCACACCAAGGAGATTGAAATCCAAACTGACAATGTCCCCGAAGAAGAGTTAGTTCAAATGACCATGGTAGAAACAACAAAGAAGGTCCTAAATGGCTCTACAGAAGTGGATGGTGTGAAAAAAGACGTGCCCCTGGCATTTGATGGGATCAGAGAAAAGGTGCCTGCAAGCAGACTTCATGAGATTGGTGTGCTCAGCAAAAAAGAATTTGACAAGCTTAAGAAAGGAAAAACAACTGTGCAAGAGCTTTCTAAGAATGACAAGGTCAAGATGTGTCTAAAAGGTAAAGACTGCATTGGCGGTGTAATAGTTGAACCCAACCAAAAAATGAGCATCTATCAAGCTTTGAAGGACAAGAAGATTCCACAAAGCACAGCTATGATGCTTCTCGAAGCCCAAGCTGCATCTGGTTACATAATTGACCCCATTAAGAACAGAAGACTCTCCGTCAGTGAAGCTGTGAAGGATACCTTGATTGGACCTGAGTTGCACACCAAGTTGTTATCTGCCGAACGGGCTGCCACAGGATTCAAAGATCCATTCACTGGAGATACAATCTCACTATTTGAAGCAATGAAAAAAGGTTTAATCGCAGAGGACCAGGCCTCTAAACTTCTTGACTCTCAATATGCAACTGGTGGGATAATTGATCCTGTCAATAGCCACCGTGTACCTGTCCAGGTGGCATGCACACAAGGTCAACTCGATGTAGACCTAAGCAAAGTTCTTTCCAGTCCTCCTGCTGACAAAAAAGCATTCGTTGACCCCAACACTCAGGATAGCCTCACTTACGGTGAGTTACTGGAGAGATGCAAACCAGATCCTGAGACAGGCATTCCATTACTACCAATCACAGAACAAGCAGCCCAAATTGAAAGAACTTATACCGATGAGGAAACTAAAGATGTATTTAGTAAGGCTAACTTAACAATTCCATTTGGAAGATTCAAAGGAAAGACTGTCACAATCTGGGAGGTCATAAACTCTGAGTACTTCACTGAAGATCAGAGAAAGGATCTTATCCGTCAATACAAGACAGGCAAAATTACAGTTGAAAAAATAATTAGAATTGTAATAACTGTTGTAGAGGACAAGGAGAACAAGAAGGAACCTGCGTTTGATGGTTTGAGATCATCAGTGCCAGCGTCTGAACTTCTGGAAGCAAAAGTTATTAATAAAGATTTATTCAACAAATTGCACAATGGAAAAGCTACTCTTAAAGAGGTATCTGAGCTTGAACCTGTCAAGAAAGCCCTAAAGGGCACACACAGTATTGCTGGAGTGCAGATTGAGTCAACTTCTGAAAAGATGTCTTTCTACGAAGCCATGAAGAAGGACTTACTTGGAACAGAGCCTGCACTAAACCTTCTGGAGGCCCAAGCCGGAACAGGCTTTATAATTGATCCAGTGAAAAACCAAAAGCTCACAGTTGATGAAGCAGTCAAAAGTGGTGTTGTTGGCCCAGAGCTGCATGAGAAATTGTTGTCTGCAGAAAGAGCTGTTTGTGGTTACAAAGATCCATATACTGGAAAAACGGTATCCCTGTTTGAGGCAATGCAAAAAGATCTCATTAAGAAAGACCAAGGTGCCCGTCTGCTGGAAGCTCAACTTGCAACTGGAGGAATTATTGACCCTGAGAAAAGTTACCGCATCACTCCAGAAATTGCATATAAACGTGGTTACCTAAATGAGGAGATGAACCAAAACTTAAGCAGCCCATCAGTTTCCAATACAGTATTTGTTGACCCCAACACACAAGAACAAGTCACTTATGCTGAACTTCTGAAAAGATGCATCACTGATAAGCAGACTGGTCTCCCATTGCTGCCACTATCAGAAAAGGCAATCAAGTCAAAGGAAATGGAACCAGTTTCTGACGCACAAACTAAAGAGACCTTGAGCCATGCTACGGTTGAGTTACACAGTGGACTTTTTAAAGGAAGAATAATCACCATTTGGGAAATTATCAACTCTGAATATTTCACAGAAGAACAAAGGATTGAATTTATTCGGCAGTATAGAACAGGAAAAATCACTATTGAAAAACTGATCAAGATTGTGATCGCTACAGTGGATGAAAAAGAAAAGAAGAGACAGGACAACTTTGAAGGTTTCAGAGGTCCTGTACCAGCCAGTTCCTTGCTTGAATCTAAAATCATTGACAAAGACACCTATGATAAAATCCAACAAGGCAAAAAGAAACCTGCAGAAGTTAGTGACTCCATCAAACGCTACTTGCAAGGTTCTGGTTGTATTGCTGGGGTATTTTTAGAAAAAAACAAGGATAAACTCAGCATTTACCAAGCAATAAACCAGAAACTATTGACACCAAACACAGGTCTGTCCCTGCTAGAAGCCCAAGCAGCTACTGGCTACATAGTTGATCCCATCAGGAATGAGAAATTTACAGTGGATGATGCTGTTAAGGCTGGCATTGTTGGTCCAGAGCTTCATGAGAAACTGCTATCTGCAGAGAAAGCAGTTACTGGTTACAAAGATCCATACACTGGTAATAAGATCTCTCTTCTTCAAGCAATGCAAAAACAGCTTGTTCTAAGAGAACATGCCATACCTCTTCTAGAAGCTCAAGAGGCTACTGGAGGGATAATTGACCCAGTAAACAGCCATCGACTTCCCAGTGATATAGCCATTCAGCGTGGCTACTTCAGCAAGCAATTAGCCAAATCATTTAAAGACCCCACAGATGACATCAAAGGTTTCACTGACCCTAACAAAGATGAGAATGTCACATACAAACAATTGAAGGAGAGTTGCATGACCGATCCAGAGTTTGGAATTGTCCTGTTGCCACTTTCTAAAGCCCAGACTCCAGAGAAAGCTGAGAAATCGTATGTTTACACGGATGAGCAAGCACAAATGGACTTAGCTAACACTCAAATTGACATACCACATGAGAGTTTTGCAGGCAAACAAGTGACATTATGGGAAGTCATGAAATCAGATTTGCTTCCAGAAGAGGAAAGACAAAGACTTCTTGAACAGTACCGCTCCGGCAAAATCACAAAAGAGAGAATGGTCATTATTGTAATTGAAATTATTGAACAAAGAGAGATCATCAGGACTGAGCAGAGTATGTCATGTGATGTCATCAGACGCCGGGTTACTATTGATGAACTTTACAGAGCTCGCATTATAGACCTTGAAATTTATAACTTGCTCAAACAAGGGAAGAAAACGATTCGGGAGGTTATGGAGATGCCAAGTGTGAAGCAGTATCTTTTTGGAACAGGCAGCATTGCTGGAATACTCTCAGATAGCTATGCTAAGGTTAGCATCTACCAAGCCATGAAGAGAGGTCTCATAAAACCTGACATTGGTATAGATCTGTTGGAGGCACAAGCAGCAACAGGATTCATCACTGACCCTGTGAAAGATGAATTGTTGACGGTTGATGAGGCCGTCCGGAAGGGTCTTGTTGGCCCAGAGATCCATGACAAACTCTTGTCTGCTGAAAGAGCAGTCACAGGTTACAAGGATCCCTATAGCGGTAAAGTGATTTCTTTATTCCAAGCCATGAAAAAGGACCTCGTTCCTGAGGATTATGCCATGAAGCTTTTGGAGGCCCAATTAGCAACAGGTGGCCTCATGGATCCAGAGTACTATTTCCGCCTCCCAATTGATGTCGCCATGCAACGTGGTTACATAAACAAAGAAACCAGTGACAGGATATCTGATCCAAGTGGAGATGTCAAACAGTTTATGGATCCAACAACAGAAGAAAATCTGCCTTATGCACTACTTCTTAAAAGATGCAAGGTTGATAAAGACAGTGGCCTACGATTGTTGTCTCTGGCAGACAAGAGACTTCTATTTAAGGGCCTTAGAAAGCAGATCACCCCAGATGAGTTGTTGCGCTCTCAAATTATTGATCAGAAAACCTACACAGCTCTCATGGAGGGTACCATTTCTGTGGAGGACCTTAGTAAAGACCTGAAGAAATATCTTGAAGGCATCAGCTCTATTGCAGGTGTGTATGTAGAGGCTACCAAAGATCGACTGTCAGTCTACCAAGCCATGAAGAAGAACATGATCAGACCAGGCACTGCCTTTGAACTTCTGGAGGCTCAGGCAGCTACTGGGTATGTGATTGATCCGATCAAAAATCTCAAAATGAATGTCAGTGAAGCTGTAAAAATGGGAGTTGTGGGACCAGAATTTAAAGATAAGCTCCTCTCTGCTGAACGAGCTGTGACCGGCTACAAAGATCCATACTCTGGCAAGGTGATCTCCCTGTTCCAAGCTATGAAGAAAGGTCTTATTCTGAAAGACCATGGTATCCGTCTGCTTGAGGCTCAAATAGCCACCGGTGGAATCATTGATCCTGAAGAGAGTCATCGACTGCCTGTTGAAATGGCCTACAAACGGGGTCTCTTTGATGAAGAGATGAATGGTATTCTCACTGATCCTTCTGATGACACAAAGGGGTTCTTCGATCCAAACACAGAAGAGAATTTGACCTACCTCCAGCTCATGGAGCGCTGCATGACAGACCCTGAAACTGGACTTTCACTTCTACTGATGAAAGAAAAGAAACGAGAGAGAAAGACATCCTCCAAGTCTTCAGTCCGCAAACGTAGAGTTGTCATCGTAGATCCAGAAACGGGAAAAGAAATGTCTGTGTATGAGGCGTACCGCAAAGGACTCATTGACCATCAAACATACATTGAGCTTGCAGAGCAAGAGTGTGAATGGGAAGAAATTACCACCTCATCATCAGATGGCGTTGTTAAGTCTATGATCACTGACAGAAGGTCTGGACGGCAGTATGACATTGATGATGCAATCTCCAAGGGCCTCATAGACCAGTCATCTTTGGACCAGTACCGTGCTGGTACCCTTTCCATCACTGAATTTGCAGACATGCTCTCTGGTAATATGAGTGGCTTCAGGTCTCGATCATCTTCCTTTGGATCCAGCTCATCCTATCCCATGAGTCCAATTCCATCCATAAAGACGCCGGCCACAACCTGGACTGATCCAACTGAGGAAACTGGACCAGTGGCTGGAATTTTAGATACAGATACTTTGGAAAAGGTGTCAGTTACGGAGGCTATGCATCGGAATCTAGTTGACAATATCACTGGTCAAAGACTACTAGAAGCACAAGCATGCACAGGAGGAATTATTGACCCAAACACTGGAGAGAAATTCTCTGTTGCTGATGCAATGAACAAAGGGCTGGTGGACAAGATCATGGTTGATCGTATCAACCTAGCTCAGAAAGCTTTTCAGGGATTTGAAGATCCAAGAACCAAAACCAAAATGTCCGCCGCTCAAGCCTTAAAGAAGGGTTGGCTCTACTACGAAGCTGGCCAACGCTTCCTTGAAGTCCAGTACCTAACAGGTGGTTTAATTGAACCGGATGTTTCAGGAAGAGTATCATTGGATGATGCTGTCAAGAAGGGCACTCTAGATGCACGCACTGCACAGAAACTGAGAGATGTCAGTGGATATTCAAAATACCTCACCTGCCCCAAAACAAAACTCAAGATCTCATACAAGGATGCCATGGAAAGAAGCATGATCGAGGAAGGATCTGGCCTGAGGCTGCTAGAGGCGTCCTCTCAGTCAAGTAAAGGCCTTTACAGCCCATACAGCATCAGTGGCTCTGGATCAACTTCAGGGTCGAGGTCTGGATCCAGAACTGGTTCAAGATCAGGCTCTAGAAGGGGAAGTTTTGATGCTACAGGCTCAGGTTTCTCCATGGGTTTTTCCTCATCTTATAGCCCCACTAGCTATGGCCGTCGTTATGATTCAGGGGCACATGGTGGACTTCAGATGGATGAGCTAAAGCAAGCCCTTCTAGCTTTAGCATCAGGCAGGAACTGTTGCTACGATGAAAAGAGAATTTTCACATTATCACAAACTCAGCCCTCTTTAGTTGCTTAATTTATGTACACAAAAGGACATTTATCCTGCTCTGCATGATATTGCTAATGGGCTTTTTAAATGATGGGAATAATAATGCTATATAAGACTGGCTTTAGTATTTTATTTCATTTTTATATATCTAGTTAAATATACAGATGTTTTTTTCTCTCGCTTTCCTTTTCATTTTGACATGACAGTATAAAATTATATCATAAACAGTTTATTCTGCACAGCATTCATGGCAGAATCATTTTCATGTTTTTTTTTTTATATTCAGTCTTTTCAATTATTAGCAGTGTTAAATACGTGTAGCCTCTCTTTTTTTATTATCTTATGCTTTTTCCATGTACCTTGAAAACTGGCACATGAAAAATATTGAAGTTTCAAGAATGTTTAGATTTCTTGGAGAGGATATGGTAATGCTTCAAATGAGATGTAAAAGTTATGTGTTATATATTTGTGTGTGTATATGTAAAGATCCCTAGGGTATCTATACACATTTGGTTGTATTTTAACACTGAACATTCTAAGCCAGCATGGTAAAAAAAAAAAAAAAGGGGAGCTGTTACTATCTGCAGAGCGGAATAAAGTCCATTTGGACATTTATGATTGGGAGCATGTCAATAAACAAGACACATCTTGGCAGCACTGCCATATACATTGTTCTTGAGAAATCCATTCTCTTCCATTATTGGAGACTAAAAAACAATAAACCTTGAACTATGCAGTCTTACTAGATAAAGTGAAATGAATTCACCAATCCTACAGCCATCTTAAAAACTCCAGATCCTTGCAGAATTTGCTACAAATCACTCTAAAGATGACAAGTAAACATTTTTAAAAGGCATAAGTGACTCACATCCCAACCATAATTTGCCTCTGGTCCTTCGTCTGATTCAAAGGGGACCTCACTTGCGCCTTAACCTTGTGTGACATCTGCATTAATTTTCTTGTAAATGTAATGTGCACCTTCTTAAGACAATAATTATGTCTCATTGCAGATTATACAGAATGTAACAATGTAGGATTTTCATTGTTTATTGTTGCATAAAAGTAGCCTATATCATTTGGGACACTCCGCTCTCTGTTACAATGTCAGTTTAAATATTAGCTAACTTGGCCAATAAAGTCAATTCAAATGATTTTTTTCGTGCACTGTGTAGTTATCAAATCAGGAGGTGTCTCTTTCTGTTTCTACTACAGAATATGCCCCGACTACCTCTTTAAAATCAAGTCCCCATTTGTTATGATAATTTGCTTTGTTTTAAATCACTAAATAGCTCCCTATCTTTCACTGCCACTTGAGCTCCACCTGTGTGTTAAGAGCGTATGGAATGGATTGCTCCTTACAAAAGATTCACAGTCAGTGTGATCTTTCAACCAACATACATGTTCCACTACCTTTATTTATGCTCCATTTTCAGCTTTGCTTCTGAATTGTTAGATTTATTTGGTTAAGTAGAATTAAAAACGCTAATGGTGCATAGAAGAAATGAGACTGCTCCACTGATATTCCCCCTTACTGGTCAATTTGAACACTAAATCTAAGGTGTTTTAGAGTAGTACTAGAAACACTGGCGTGTAAACCACAGTACGTTCACTTTGTATATCAGTTGCCGTGTGTTGGTGTAATGATGTAGGCCTACTGACAAGCATTGCAATTCATTTAACATTGATCTCTGAACTGAATGTAGATGTTTACAAGAACAAGGTTCTCTGTAATTTAACAAATAATGCCATATCTAAAACTGTAGTCATAAAACGGAAACTTAGACTGAATTTCAACAAAAAGGCACAAAAAGAAAATCTGCTTCAGTCTCTCCAATCCGATGATGTTTTTCACTGTACTGTAAATCATAATATTTCAATTTTAGTTATATTTTCCTATCTTCTGCTTTTTATGTTCTACTAACATGATTATAATGATGCAATACGAGCAGTTACTCTCAGCAAAACCTTTTTTTAAAGTAAGCTTTTTGAGGCACTTAAAAGGTATATTTGAAACTGTTCTGATACTGAATGCATGATCTGAGTATGGTATTTACGAGATGAAATGTTAATATCCTGTTGTAAATAAATATTAAATATCTGCTGTACAGTGTCAGTTTACCTTTTTGTCAACTCCTTGGTTGTTAGTCACATCGAGTAACACTGAAACAACAAAAATACACCAGAGAATAGCTTCAATGTCAGTTCTCAGCATTAAAACTAAATGAAGTAGCATTCAATTTCTTTATATCTTAACATACATAAGGTTCTAAAGAAATCTATAAATAATTTATGTAATGTTTTAAATTTATTAACTTTGAGACATTTGCCTTGGGGTAAGAGAGGATTTGACATGCTGGGTTTTGTACTGTATTGGTTACAAACCCCCTCAAGCTATTCACACACACACACACACACACAAAATACCTTTAATCACAAGATTTTTGAAGAAAATTATAGTAATTTGCATATAAAACATATTTGCATATAAACCAACATGCCTGACTAAGCCAAAAGAAACAGGTTCTTATCATAAGGTTGACACCATAAATACAGTGCCATCACAACATTGTAATTAAATGGTGAAATTAATGACTGTTTACAAGTTGGGTGTGTATTTTGATCATTTAATAATGCAGTTCAATAGAGTAATTATTTCTGAGCCTTGTCTTAAATATTTAAAGCAGTATTCTAGTTCCATCTCCACCCGAACACTTACCAAAACTCTCTTGTCTCTGTCAGTATTTGTTTGCGTAACAAATATCAAAGTCTGCCATTGACAGGTTTGGTTGCAACAAACTATTGGCAATTATTGGCACACCCCAAAACTTCAGTTCCCATCCTGTTCTTTATCCCTACTGAAACCGATTTACGTTTTCTGAGTAACTGATACTATCTTGAACCCTTCATTGAAATGACCTAAAGCATGTGGACACCTGAACACCACACCCAGATGTGCAAGAAGATTTCATTTCAAAACAAAGGGAATTAATGCTGCCATTGCTGCTAAAACAGCTTTCATACCTCTGGAAGGTATTCCATGCATTAAATAATGAGCTTTGGTTTGCATTTCAGACTTATTGTCATGCTGGAAAAGAAAAGCCCTCATTCTGTTTAAAAAAAAAAAAAAATGTTTCCTTAATTGCCGTTTAGGTCAAATTTGACCCCAGGTTAAAAGGTGGTGCTGTTTTCGCAGAATCATTATATTAATTATTCCACAGTATTTGCATTATATGTCCTCCCCTAAAGAATGCAGCATCATTTACCAAAATGCTTTTAGGTGCTGTTTCTCATATTCTTTACTTCCTGTTACTCAGGATATTGTGGGTGTCAAGACAAGAACAATGAGCAGAAAACATGACACATTGTCCAGCTGGGAGAGGCAGTAGATACCGTGAGTGAGACTAATAACGGGGAAATTTTTGTTTAATTTAACCAAATTAACTTCAACGGAAATAGCTGGAAGACTGTACAGTGATTACATGCCCACATTAGACTTAATAAACAAGTGACATTTCGCTGTGCTATGCTGTCGTTGAAATATTTTAAAATCTCACAGCTGAAATAAGGCAAACAGAAACTTACTATGGTTTTATTGTTTTTATGCTAGAAAAGCCAGAGTAGCGCACAAACCTGGAAAGCATGATCATATATGTTTTTAGCAGGAGTGACTGGTTTGTTTTGGAAAGGTTCCCTGACTGTTTTTATATGTGGGAAGGTATGTGGGTGTGATTGTAGAGACCTGCTTCATGTCACTGCAAAATATGCAAATACATTTTTTGGCATACTGTTACAAGCTCTCACACATTTTTGCATTTTTTAATTTGAAGTGAAAGTCTGTTGTTTTCTGAATATACAAAAACATGTTATAGACTTTATTATATAGTAAATTCAGCTGGAGCACTGTATTAACTAATGAACATCTAAGTTTGGAGCAACATCTTAAGTTATTTGTATTACTCATTTCTTTTCACATTTGGAAAACACTTGCACTGCAATACAAGAATGCTTGTATTCTGAAGGCTTTAGTAATGAGTAAACTTGCAGAGCATCAGTGCAATAATAAAAATGTCAGTTTTCAGTCATTTATCAACTTTTCTTTTTTTCTGTGTTCAGGAGTTTTCCAGGGAAGACACGACTGAAACTATATGTAGCAACCCTATGAAGTATTTACTTTCATTATGAATTTAGTATCCAAAACAATTATATTTATTATTAAAAATGATTATAAATGGTGATTATAGCCTGGCTCACCTCATTGTAGAACAATTTAGGATTTCCTCCATTTTAATTTCCTCTGGCACAAATACAACTAAATCATTGTGCTTGTTTTTTATAGTTATTCTCGAAAATTAGTTCCTACAGCTTAAGGCTTCTGGCATTTTTTCTACTTTTAAAAATTATTTAATTAATCTTTTAATAATTTTTAATGTTACATAAATTTTGTCTTTTTAATTTTAATATTAAATGTGAGCTGTCTATATAGGTGGGACATATATATAAAAAAAATAATGCAACATTAGAAGGCTATATATAAAATAGCTGAACATTAATAACCTCAATGACCATTTCTTTAAAAAAGAAAAAAAAAACATTTTTTTTTTTTTTTTTTTACACAGTATTTTGGTGGAAAATGACACGAGGGGCCTAAACCTTATCACAGATTTTTTCTTCCCTGGAAAGTTCTACTTCAGACTGTAAAACTGCCACACCTAATTTCTTTTGGCCAAGTTTCATGTAGTTGTTCCGTCAGTTCCTCTTGACTGCATCTTGCATTATAAATGTGGGAGGGATCAGAAAGACAAACAAGACATCTTAAGTACTCAAGAATTCTGAAGCTGCTTGAACTTGTATGCAATGATTGGGCACATCACTAATAAAAAAAAATTGGCACACAGTGAAGGTGGTTTTAACACTTGAATGCATAGTCCTACAAGTCTCTCAAACCACACTATGCATGAAATCACACATACATATTAATAACCACACCTTTCACTTTGGCAGAGCTCTGCCTCTACAAAAGCAATTACAAAATCATTTCCGTAACATACAAATGAAATAATGACAAGACAGTTGAAAAGGTCTGATTTTCCCTGAGGGCTTAGATGAGTTCAGCATGAATTGCAACAATGTAGAATGATTCCTTGTACTAATTCCCATAAATACCTCACATATTCGTGCAGAAACTGTAAATTAGTGTTATCAGAAACCAAAAAATTCAAACTTTTCATCAAACTAACAAGTCTAAACAGCTCTGCTGTATGCCAACCATTCTTTTGAAACATGCAGTACTTTGTTTGCTCAATTTAATGTTCAGTCACTAATGTGCGACATTATTAACGAATGGTCTGTCCATCTTAACCTGGAATCTTTGCTTTTTTCGAGGTATGTTCATCCAAAAACCAAGAGCGACAGGTAGAGCAGGATCTCATTTTATGCCCACTGAAAGTGTCTCCACCAAGATTCAGAGATAAGACTTAGCATGCAGACCAATGCAGTCTTCAGTCACCTCGTCTGCAGCAGTGTGGGCGAGTAAAAATACGAGCCGTCTTCACTGAAAGATGAGGAATTTAAAATACTTGAGAAGTCTGGAACAGCTACAACATGTTTCCTGTAAAGGCTTCAACAACGGAAAGTGACAAGAGGAGGGGCGATTTGGGTTTGGCAGGCATGCCCAGCGTTCACCCTCAAGGATTCCTGCTTAGCCTGTTGTCAAATCAGCAGTATGATCCTGTCTGTAATATGCAAATATTTTGCACATTAAAGGCTAAAAGAAAATAAAAGGTCAAGCTAAGATATTAACTGCTCATCCATTTCAGCAACATGTATTGTGAAACACGTAGGAGGGTTTTGGGAATTAACTCCATGCTTGTGATGGTCAGCTGAGATCTGGTTTTAAAAAAATAGGTCAGAATAAAAAAAGAAAAACTTCTTATATAAAGCAGTTATAAATGTTCTTTTTATAAAGTAACTAAAAATTGTTGTCAGTGTTCATATCTCAACTAAGGCATTAGCAGAGATTTTCCCTTGAAATGAAAAATAAATGAATTCTTAATATACATACAGTAGTACATAGCATAATATAAATATATATGTAAAATTTTGATTACATATTAAATTTGTTTAAAAAAAGATATTAATTACATATATAATATTACAAAAGATTTCAACATTTTCAACACTGTTATTATAAATTTAAAAAAAAAATGTTTATTGAGCAACAAATCAGCATACTGGAGAGATTTCTGAAGGATCATGTGACACTGAAGGCTAGCGTTACGGCTTTTCCATCACAGGAATGCATTATATTTTAAAGTATATTATAATAGAAAACAGTTATTATTAATTGCTGTTCTTTACACCGGTGCCTTGAGTAAGCAATTTATGATATAATAAGACCGTTAAGTACTACCTTAATGTATGGTACAACCCAAAGATGCAGGTTGAGCAGGATCTCGTTCAGTTACCAAACCTTCTGTGCCAAAAGAGATAAGACATCACATGCAATATATTTACATCATTTGAAATGATTAACAGAAACTGTGCACAAACTTGAGAGAATGCTAGTGAAATGCAATGATAAAATCATTCATGAGAACAGGTTTTCGTTGAACATGAGCTTGACACATTGCTCAGTCTCAAATGTCAGCCAGAAATTGTGAATGCACTGGAAAAAAAAAAGACTGGCTGTCAATGCTCTCCCCCAATAACCCCATTTAAAGTAACATACACTAAATTCATTGTCTTTGCTGACTTAAAGAACTTAAAAAACTACTGCTATTTTATATGCTTTGGGATCCTATGCAGATTTGACAATAAGGAGAGGGCCATTCCTTCACTTGGCTGCTTGGTATTTGTCTTATCTCCACCGAGAGAGGGGAGTGTTCCTGAGGGTGGAGTTTGGCCCCGACTGATCGGTACATTAAACAGAGGAAAGGAAGGAAATATGCTCAGTCTTTCACTGAGTGTTCGCAGTGTGCTTGACCCTTGGTGAGAGGAAAAACACTGCCTTAACTGGACTCTAACTGGATCCTGACTGAAACTTCCGTCAAAAACCACCAAAAGAGGTAAGAATGATTTCAAGTCATTGTAATACTTTTTGTGGTCTCAGATAACAGTCTAATGATTATTATTGTAATTATATTGTCATTTAGTTTAATAACTAAATGTAGAGCAAGGATATTCAGTTAACTGAACATGTGTGCCATAATTCATGTTTTATGAATGTTGTTTAACATATTTAACCACAAACATAAAGAGATAAAATGCTTTATGAAAGGGACAATATTTGCAGACACCTTTGAACAGGGATGATTCTATAAAGTACTGTACTTCTTAGATGGTTAAAGAACTGGTCAAACATTTACATGATGGATTTAGATTTTTTTTTTTAAAGTGCCTTTCAAATGAAGGAGGCTAAAACATAAGCAAGGTGTTGCCACAGTACAACAGTGTTGCAATAAACAACATTGCCTGGTACTTCATAGTTGTGTGGTTAAGTAAATGAGCTATCCACATAATTACAGAAGTACAGTAAGGCCTTCTGTATATACTGTATAAAGCATTATGAAATGACAGTACATCAAATAAGTTGTATGTAAAGTATTCTTATATGTGTGTGTGTGTGTTTGTGTGTGTTTGTGTGTGTGTGTGTGTGTGTGTGTGTGTGTGTGTGTGTGTATAAGAATGCACTAAAACACTTCAAAATGTAAAATGTTATTGTGCATTATTATGTATTATACTATTTGACTATGTTTTATAATGTAATTTTTTTTTGGTATGAAAAGTCTGAAAAACAGCATTAAAATCTGCATAAGTATACCTTTATGATTCAGTTATATATATATAAAAACATATAAAGTGTCAAAAAGTTTTACTTCAAGTAGTGTTCACCAGAGGGCTCTTGAAGAAAGTGTCTGAAACCACAGAGTCATGTGACTTCATGGTTTCAGAATACCTTATTTATTCCTGACAGTCTGCATCCAAGAAATTTGGACAGGAAGAGGCCATTAGCAGTCCTTTTTTATTGTGTAAGGGTTAACCCCCTACTTGCTAGAAGAATGCTAATCATGCCTGACTGTAGCTGTGAGACTTTAAAACTAAGATATAATTTAAAGCAAACATCACATGCAGGAAAATTTACATAAAACATTCAGTGTTTACATAAGGATGTCACATCCTTGTTATAAAATCATTAAAATAGTGACAGATGAAAGTCAGTATAGTCAGGGCTGGATTATAAAAGGGCTAGGCGGGGCTGAAGCCCCAGGTCCCAGGCAATGAGGGGGCCTGTGATTGGTTGTGGAGGAAAGGAAAAGTAGGCCAAGACTGATTGTCCAGTGTCCGCATTTGGTGCTTTTAGGCTCTGTCTCACGCTGTCACCCTGCCCAAGTAAACCTCATGCCAAATAAAAATGCCCAAGTGCTGTACAGACCAAATCTCGCAGAATTTTGATGTCATACATCATTCGGTCTGCACAGTGCTGCATTAAGTCGAACACAGACCTGCTGCAACCCCTTGATTGGACCAGTCTGTACCAATCACATTTTCTCTACACCATGCAAGGTGCAAGCTGCTGAACCCCACCTGAGTGGTGTGAAATATAAGAATAGAATTTCTTCCCACATGGGACTGGGCGATAAAACAATATCACATTGAGTCATGATAAAATGCATTTTTTTAAATTACGTTTACAGTGTTTTATGATTTACGATTACGATGATTAGATCTGGACATTTTTACTTAATATGGATTAATCTAATAGCATAAATAAATGCATCAATGGCCAGTCAGTATTTGTTGCTAATAGGCTGTTCTGTGTCTTTCTGTGTAAATGAATGGCGTTTCATTTGAGAAAAATACAATTATGCTGAAACTGAAAGTAAACCTGAAAGACCTTCAGGACAACCTGTCACAATAAAAGTCCAGTTTAACTTGAAGAAATTATGACAGAAATATGTTACTGCGGTATTCTGAATTAATAATTATATTTTAAGGACTATCATACAACCAAAGTATTTTTTTTCATTAATTTACAGTTAAACAGTGCTGTTGTGCAGCATCTTATTTGACAAAAAAAAAAAAAAAAAAAAATGCAATGATTATTGTACATTTATTATTTTTTCATTGTAAATTAATTAATCTAATTAGACACCATTTGTTTATAATAAATTTGTATTGAATCATAAAACACAGAATCAATGAAAAAATAACCGGGAAAACAGAACTTAGAGGACTTATAAAATAGATTTCATAGGGCCCTAAATTAACAGGTAGCTCTCTGGAATTTAATTGTGAGCAAACAAATTATCTTTACATTCATTCTCAAGGCCTAACAAACATGTGGAAAGCATTTCCTTCACCATTAATGGTAAATTAATATTGTAATAAAGATCAATATTTCATAATATGGAAAAAAATATTATGATGAAATTTTGGCCATATAAGCCAGCCCTTCGTGTGTCTACCAGTAAGAAACCGAGGTGAGACACATGTTTGTGTTCCAAAAACAAACCAGGGCACAAAATTAACACTTATGCCAATTGCAAGTAAATGTTCTGTTTGGCCGGTCCACTATGGTGAGAGATAATTTCATTGTCAACTGTGCATGTCAGTAATGTCCCTTACAGTGGTGTTTGTAGTGCAGCAGAGAAATGGGCAGAAAATTTTAGACTAAAATATGCTTTTTTTTTGAGCAATTAAATTGAATATATTATTTTTATAAGCAGAGCCTGTATTTACACAAAAAAAGACAGTTAATGTTTTCAAAGAATTGTATGTGTGACATGTTAACAACTATATTGCTTTTTTATTGATTTTTATTGTCTATAATTTAGTGATTTAAAACCGCCTTTCGGATTTACAGCTGTTGACAAACAAGCTATATAGAGTTTATAATGTACCATTTATATACTATACACGTTTGCCACAAATACTTTTATTTTATTTTATTTTTTGGATTTGTTTTCTTAATAAATTAGTCTGTTAAAAAAAAAAAAAAAACAGACTTGATGGTAAATTACCTTAGAAGTAATATTAGGCAATTAATAAGCATAGATGTAAGAGGAACGTTTCTAAAAAGTGTGTCTAGAACCACATTATTCATATGGCAATTGATAGTATTAAGTTGAAATTAAAAAATAAATTGTTGGATCCACTGTTGGATACTAATATTAAATATTGGATAATATAAGGGCAAAACATTACTTTTATAGAGTTTGTTTTAATTTTATATATTTAAGAAAATATTAAAAATATCTAGGCTCTAACCTCAGCTAGAAGCTAACGGATGTTCGATGATACAGTTTACATATTAGGAGATACATTTTCACTCTAGTCAAAAGCTATTCTCTTCCATACACAGGGATGAGAGTGACTTCTGGCTTTAGTGAATGTCAGAAAATATTAATAATGCAGTTGTGCAACAACAAAGGAGTTTATACATGCATACTATTCTGCCTTTTGTACAATAGGCCAAAAAGATTATGAGAAATATATTTTTTGTTGTTGTTTTGCTAGTTATTGAGGAGAGAGAGAGAGAGAGAGAGAGAGAGAGAGAGAGAGAGAGAGAGAGAGAGAGGAGTGAGAGAATGAACCTCATAAACTTTTATGCATGATTGTGTAACTGACAAGTGAAAAGCCTGTCTGGGTCATTGATTCGTTGTCTTTACATTCTTTACGAATACATCAGAATCCTGTATTTCCAGTTTTCCATTGCTTACAAGGTTCATGCTAACAAAACACATGCATACTTTTCCAAGTGATGCAATACTCAAGAAGTTTTTTTCCTGTCAGGACAAGTCATAAAAGGGGTGAAGGGTGCTTTCACTGTTAGCACAAACACAAGTTTCAACAGGGTTCTGTGGTGTACAGTTTGCCTTTTCTACAGTAAAAAAAAATAAAAAAAATAAAAATAAATATATATATATATAGATAGATAGATAGATAGATAGATAGATAGATAGATAGATAGATAGATAGATAGATAACTTAAATGATTAGGTTCAATTAGTTTTTAAATGTGTGACTAATAATTATTCCTATGTAATCCACAGACCCTGGTGCATGAAAATCCACAAAAAAATGCCAGCTCTGGAAAATTGCGATTCTCAGGGGCCAGTAGCTGGAGTGTTCCTTGAACATTCAAATGAAACCATTACAATACACCAAGCCTTCAAGAAGCGCTTGTTGAAGCCAGGAACATGTCTGGCACTGTTAGAAGCTCAAGCTGCAACAGGAGGGATCATCGACCCCATCAAAAACAGGACATGGTCTGTTGATGATGCAGTAAAGGAAGGCATTGTGGGACATGAAATGAAAGAGAAACTTCAATTAGCTGAGCGAGCCATCACAGGCTACACAGATCCATACACCAACCAACAAATCTCACTCTTTCAGGCCATGCAGAAAGATGTAATCCAAAAAGAATATGGCATTAGATTACTTGAGGCACAGATCTCTGCCAAAGGGATCTATGACCCTATTGAAAAATGCTACCTAACAGTAAAACAAGCCTATGGGAAGGGCCACTGTGACAAAGATCTTTTTAGAGACCAAGTGGATGCTCTAAAAGTATTCTATGACCCAAACTCTCAAGAAAACCTCACCTATGCATCACTGATAAAGAAATGCACTGTAGCCCCAGAAACAGGTTTGCTGCTGTTCCCCATCTACATCACATTTAAAGGTCTCCGCAGAGGCGTAACCTCCACTGAGCTTCTGGCATCAAAAATTATTGACCAACAGACATTTGAAAATCTGCATAAGGGTAAAACCACCACCCAGGATGTGATGTTAATGGAAACAGTGAAAGAATATCTAGAAGGTAAAAAGAGCATTGGGGGAGTAGCTGTGCTCTCCACAAATAAGAGAATGAGCATCTATCAGGCAATGAGACAAGGTATAATCATGCCTGGCTCTGCTTTGATTCTGCTGGAAGCCCAGGCTGCAACTGGATTCATGATTGACCCTGTTGAAAACAAGACATACAGTGTAGATGAAGCCATTAAACAAAAACTTGCAGGGCCAGAGTACCATGCAAAATTGCTCGCAGCAGAACGTGCAGTCACTGGTTACAACGATCCATACACTGGTGAAACCATATCTCTTTTTCAAGCTCTGAAGAAGGAACTGATCGTAAAGGAGCACGGGATCCGATTGCTTGAGGCACAGATTGCAACTGGTGGAATTATCGATCCAATAAACAGTCACAGAGTTCCTGTGGATGTAGCATACAAGCGTGGCTTCTTCGATGAGGAAATGAATGCCATCCTTGATGATCCTGGAGATGACACTAAAGGTTTCTTTGACCCAAACACAAACGATAATCTGACATATCTACAACTGCTGGATCGTTGTGTCATCGACCCCACTACAGGACTCACGTTATTACCCATTCACGATTCATCCAGTAGTCTGAATCACACATTCATTGGCTATGACATCAAAAAAGTCTTCAAGAGTGTCATGGTAAAAGTGACATATGGAAAATACATGGGAATGACTGTTTCACTCTGGGAATTACTTATGTCTGAATATTTCACTGAACAGCAAAGGCAAGACTTCATCGAACAATACAGAAACAAAACACTCACAACTGAAATTATAGTCAAAAAAGTCCTGGAGATCATTGAACATTCAGTGAAAACAGCTAATGTAGTTTTTGAAGGTATAAGGGAAAAAGTAACTGCAAACCAGCTCGCTGAAGCTGACATCATCACAGAGAATGATCTAGCAGATCTCAGAGATGGAAAAAAGACGGTAAAAGATGTAACAGAGAATGAATCTGTGCAAACATACCTACAAGGTAAACCAAGCATTGCTGGTGTACTGCTTCCTGACTCCCAAATAATGTCGGTCTACCAAGCCCGACAAAAAGGAATTCTGAGGCCAGGAACATCACTTGTTCTTCTTGAAGCCCAGGCTGCAACAGGATTCATAATTGACCCAATTGCTAATCTAAAGTTTTCCGTAGATGATGCAGTGAAGGCACGAGTTATAGGGGCTGATCTTCATGCAAAATTAAGCTCAGCAGAGAAGGCAGTGACAGGTTACCAAGATCCTTACACTGGCAAGAAAATCTCATTGTTCCAAGCAATGCAGAAAGATTTAATTGTGAAAGATCATGGCATTCGCCTGCTAGAGGCCCAGATTGCCACAGGGGGCATCATTGATCCTGTAAATAGCCATCGCATTCCTGTTCATATTGCTTATAAACTAGGATATTTTGATACAGAAATGAATCAGATCCTTTTCGATCCAACTGATGACACAAAAGGATTCTTTGACCCAAACACTCATGAAAACCTTACTTATATGCAGCTTATGTCCAGATGTGTCACTGACCAAAGCACAGACTTTTCCCTCTTGCCAATCAAAGGAAACGACAAGAGAGTTAAAATAGGGAGCAGCGGCAAAGAGGTGTTCCAAACCACGTATGTCTCTGTGAGATACGGCAGATTCAGCAACAAGAAAGTGACACTCTGGGATCTCATCAACTCTGAATATTTGTCTGAGGAGAAAAGGCAGGAGCTGTTAAAGCGCTACAAGTCCAAAACAATCACAACAGAAGAAATCATAACAATTATTTTAGAGATCATTGAGAGCAAGGAAGTACAAAGAAATGCTGACCTCAGTGTAAATGGTCTTAGGGGAGAAGTCTCCATTTTGGAGCTGCTGAATTCAGCAATAATAGATGAAAAAACATACAAAAATGTGCTTGAGGGGAAGCTAACAATCAAAGATCTTACTGAGATGGGCACTGTGAGAAACTTCATTAGTGGAACAAGCTGTATAGCAGGTGTAATACTGCAAAAGTCAAATCAGAAAAAGAGCATCTACCAAGCCAAAAAAGAGGGCTATCTTACCCCTGGGACTGCCTTGTGTCTTCTTGAAGCACAGGCTGCCACTGGTTTTATTATTGATCCAATACAAGACAAGAAACTCACTGTTGAGGAGGCCTTGAAGCAGAAAGTCATTGTTCCAGAGTTGTATGAAAAACTCTTGGCTGCTGAGAAAGCGGTGACTGGTTACAAAGACCCATACACTGGCAAGACAATATCACTTTTTGAAGCCATCAAGAAAGACCTTATTGTAAAGCAGCATGGTATACGTCTACTTGAAGCCCAGATTGCTACAGGTGGCATCATTGATCCCTTAACAGGTTTGCATTTACCCCTTGAAGTTGCTTTCAAAAAGGGTTATTTTGATGCTGACTTAAACAAGATCCTTGCTGATCAAAGTGATGACACTAAAGGATTTTTTGATCCCACCACACAAGAAAATCTGACCTACATGGAGATGTTGGCACGATGCATCAAGGATCCTGATACTGGTCTTTTCCTTCTTCCAGTCATTGAAAAAGGGAAAACACAAGAAAAATCACCAAAAATTATCTCAGATGCTGAGATCAAGGAAGAATTTGAGAAAAACAGTGTTGTTGTTCCTGTTGGCCGTTTCTCTGGAAAATCTCTGTCTCTTTGGGAAGTAATAAATTCTGTATACTTCACAGATGAACAGAGGCAGCAGTACTTTGAACAATATTGTTTGGGCAAGATAAACATCAAGGATGTTGTCACCATAGTTACCAAAACTATTAAAAAAATAGAACAGAAAGAAGCAACTTTTCAAACAACTATGGGCCTGAGAAAACCTGTTTCGATGCAACAGCTGCATGACTCTGGAATCATTGACACCAAAACTTACAAAGAGCTGCAACATGGTAATGAGACACTTGAAAAAGTGGTTAAACTTGAATCTGTTCAAAAGTACTTGAAAGGCAGTGGAAGTATTGCTGGAGTAAAGCTTCATCCATCGGGAAAAGTGTTAAGCTTATACATGGCAAAAACCGAAGGCTTACTCACTTCCAATGCAGCACTCCTGTTACTTGAGGCTCAGGCAGCGACTGGATATGTTATTGATCCAATCCAAAACACACAACACACAGTAATGGAGGCTGTCAGAGCTCAACTCATTGGACCAGAGATATTGGAGCACTTACTATTGGCTGAACGTGCTGTCACTGGCTTCACAGACCCATACACAGATGAGCAAATATGCTTATTTGAAGCAATGCAAAAAGGTCTCATCCCTCGAAAACATGGACTGAACCTCTTAGATGCACAGCTCGCCACAGGAGGAATTATTGATCCAATTGGCAGCTACAGGCTGCCTGTTCAGAAGGCAATAATGAAAGGATGCTTGAATAATGAGACCAGTGATCTTCTGGCAAATCCTATAAATAGTGAAAAGGGGTTTTCTGACCCAAAAACAAAAGAACCTCTTACTTACCAACAACTCATGAAGAAATGTGAAAGGAATTCAACCACCGGCCTGCTGCTTCTCCCAGTAACTGAAAAGAGCGCTGAAAACTCAAACTACAGTGACAAACAAATAATAAAGGTCTTCAAAGAAAAATCAGTGATCATCAATGCTGGTAAGTTTGCAGATAAACGTGTATCACTGTGGGATGTACTAAACTCAGAGTATATCTCTACAGAGAAAAGGAAAGAATTTCTTGACCAATACAAACAAAAGAAACTGTCAATAGAAGAGATAACAGAAACGGTGACAGCAATGATAATTGAAGTAACCACAAAAAAACATTCCTTTAAAGGTCTGAGAAAACAAGTGTCAGCAAGTGAGCTATTTGGAGCAAAAATCATCTCAAGAGAAATTATGAGTAAGCTTATGAATGACGAAGTAGATGATGAAGATATCAACCAAATGGAGTCTATTCAAAAATACCTTGGAGCAACAAATTGTATTGCTGGTGTATATGTCCAGTCTACAAAACAGACCATGAGCGTCTCCGAAGCCAAAAATAAGGGACTTCTGACACCTGGAACATCTCTGGTTTTGCTTGAGGCCCAAGCAGCCACTGGCTTTATGATTGACCCAGTGAAGAATAAAAAGCTGTCAGTAGAGCAGGCGGTGGCTGAAGGCGTTGTGGGGATGGAATGGAAAAGCAAACTGCTCTCTGCAGAACGGGCAGTCACTGGTTACACAGACCCCTACACAGGCAAAATAATCTCTTTGTTCCAGGCCTTGAAAAAAGATCTGATCGTCAAAGACCATGGTATTCGTCTGTTAGAAGCTCAGATCGCCACTGGAGGAATCATTGATCCTGTGCACAGCCATCGTGTTCCTGTGGAGGTGGCCTACCAAAGAGGGTACTTTGATGAGGAGATGAACAAGATCCTCTCTGATCCAGATGATGACACAAAAGGATTCTTTGATCCCAACACTCAGGAGAACCTCACATACTTGCAACTCGTGGAGCGGTGTGTTAGAGACCCCAACACTGGCCTGAGCCTCCTTGTGATTGTGAAAAAGGGTGAGCACTACTTCTTCATTGATGAACATACAAAGAATATCCTTAAGTCTACAACTACAAAGAAAGCAGGAGGTAAATTCCAAGGACAGCTGGTCACTCTTTGGGATCTGCTGTACTCAAATTACATTACTGAGGAGAAGAGGAGAGAACTGGTCCAGCAGTTTAAATCGGGTACAATAACTATAGAACAGTTCCTAGAAATAGTCCTGACATTGATATCACAGAAATCAGGAACAAGCACCCAAACCATTACAACAATGACAACAACAACAACAGCAACAGAGAGAACCCAAAAACAAAATTTTCAAGGTATCAGAAAGGATGTGAGTGCTGATGAGTTGCTGCAATCCAAAGTCATTGATGAGAAGATTTATAAAGACCTAACTTCCGGAAAAGTCACAGTTGATCATGTAAGTGAAATGGACTCGGTGCGAAAATACCTGAAAGGAACAAACAGCATCGCTGGTGTATTTGTGCAGTCTACCAAACAAACCATGAGCATCTTTCAAGCCAAAAATAAGGGACTTCTGACACCAGGAACATCTCTGATTTTGCTTGAGGCGCAAGCTGCCACTGGCTTTATGATTGACCCAGTGAAGAATAAAAAGCTGTCAGTAGAGCAGGCGGCTGCTGAAGGACTTGTTGGGACAGAATGGAAAAACAAACTGCTCTCTGCAGAACGGGCAGTCACTGGTTACACAGACCCCCACACAGGGACCATAATCTCCTTGTTCCAGGCCTTGAAAAAAGATCTGATCGTCAAAGACCATGGTATTCGTCTGTTAGAAGCTCAGATCGCCACTGGAGGAATCATTGATCCTGTGCACAGCCATCGTGTTCCTGTGGAGGTGGCCTACCAAAGAGGGTACTTTGATGAGGAGATGAACAAGATCCTCTCTGATCCAGATGATGACACAAAAGGATTCTTTGATCCCAACACTCAGGAGAACCTCACATACTTGCAACTCGTGGAGCGGTGTGTTAGAGACCCCAACACTGGCCTGAGCCTCCTTGTGATTGTGAAAAAGGGTGAGCACTACTTCTTCATTGATGAACATACAAAGAATATTCTTAAGTCTACAACCACAAAGAAAGCAGGAGGTAAATTGCAAGGACAGCTGGTCACTCTTTGGGATCTGCTGTACTCAAATTACATTTCTGAGGAAAAGAGGAGAGAACTGGTCCAGCAGTTTAAATCGGGTACAATAACTATAGAACAGTTCCTAGAAATAGTCCTGACATTGATATCACAGAAATCAGGAACAAGCACCCAAACCATTACAACAATGACAACAACAACAACAGCAACAGAGACAACCCAAAAACAAAATTTTCAAGGTATCAGAAAGGATGTGAGTGCTGATGAGTTGCTGCAATCCAAAGTCATTGATGAGAAGATTTATAAAGACCTAACTTCCGGAAAAGTCACAGTTGATCATGTAAGTGAAATGGACTCGGTGCGAAAATACCTAAAAGGAACAAACAGCATCGCTGGTGTATTTGTGCAGTCAACCAAACAAACCATGAGCATCTTTCAAGCCAAAAATAAGGGACTTCTGACACCAGGAACATCTCTGGTTTTGCTTGAGGCGCAGGCTGCCACTGGCTTTATGATTGACCCAGTGAAGAATAAAAAGCTGTCAGTAGAGCAGGCGGCTGCTGAAGGACTTGTTGGGACAGAATGGAAAAACAAACTGCTCTCTGCAGAACGGGCAGTCACTGGTTACACAGACCCCCACACAGGGACCATAATCTCCTTGTTCCAGGCCTTGAAAAAAGATCTGATCGTCAAAGACCATGGTATTCGTCTGTTAGAAGCTCAGATCGCCACTGGAGGAATCATTGATCCTGTGCACAGCCATCGTGTTCCTGTGGAGGTGGCCTACCAAAGAGGGTACTTTGATGAGGAGATGAACAAGATCCTCTCTGATCCAGATGATGACACAAAAGGATTCTTTGATCCCAACACTCAGGAGAACCTCACATACTTGCAACTCGTGGAGCGGTGTGTTAGAGACCCCAACACTGGCCTGAGCCTCCTTGTGATTGTGAAAAAGGGTGAGCACTACTTCTTCATTGATGAACATACAAAGAATATTCTTAAGTCTACAACCACAAAGAAAGCAGGAGGTAAATTGCAAGGACAGCTGGTCACTCTTTGGGATCTGCTGTACTCAAATTACATTTCTGAGGAAAAGAGGAGAGAACTGGTCCAGCAGTTTAAATCGGGTACAATAACTATAGAACAGTTCCTAGAAATAGTCCTGACATTGATATCACAGAAATCAGGAACAAGCACCCAAACCATTACAACAATGACAACAACAACAACAGCAACAGAGACAACCCAAAAACAAAATTTTCAAGGTATCAGAAAGGATGTGAGTGCTGATGAGTTGCTGCAATCCAAAGTCATTGATGAGAAGATTTATAAAGACCTAACTTCCGGAAAAGTCACAGTTGATCATGTAAGTGAAATGGACTCGGTGCGAAAATACCTAAAAGGAACAAACAGCATCGCTGGTGTATTTGTGCAGTCAACCAAACAAACCATGAGCATCTTTCAAGCCAAAAATAAGGGACTTCTGACACCAGGAACATCTCTGGTTTTGCTTGAGGCGCAGGCTGCCACTGGCTTTATGATTGACCCAGTGAAGAATAAAAAGCTGTCAGTAGAGCAGGCGGCGGCTGAAGGGCTTGTTGGGACAGAATGGAAAAACAAACTGCTCTCTGCAGAACGGGCAGTCACTGGTTACACAGACCCCAACACAGAGACCATAATCTCCTTGTTCCAGGCCTTGAAAAAAGATCTGATCGTCAAAGACCATGGCATTCGTCTGTTAGAAGCTCAGATCGCCACTGGAGGAATCATTGATCCTGTCCACAGCCATCGTGTTCCTGTGGAGGTGGCCTACCAAAGAGGGTACTTTGATGAGGAGATGAACAAGATCCTCTCTGATCCAGATGATGACACAAAAGGATTCTTTGATCCCAACACTCAGGAGAACCTCACATACTTGCAACTCGTGGAGCGGTGTGTTAGAGACCCCAACACTGGCCTGAGCCTCCTTGTGATTGTGAAAAAGGGTGAGCACTACTTCTTCATTGATGAACACACAAAGAATATTCTTAAGTCTACAACCACAACGAAAGCAGGAGGTAAATTGCAAGGACAGCTGGTCACTCTTTGGGATCTGCTGTACTCAAATTACATTTCTGAGGAAAAGAGGAGAGAACTGGTCCAGCAGTTTAAATCGGGTACAATAACTATAGAACAGTTCCTAGAAATAGTCCTGACATTGATATCACAGAAATCAGGAACAAGCACCCAAACCATTACAACAATGACAACAACAACAACAGCAACAGAGAGAACCCAAAAACAAAATTTTCAAGGTATCAGAAAGGATGTGAGTGCTGATGAGTTGCTGCAATCCAAAGTCATCGATGAGAAGATTTATAAAGACCTAACTTCCGGAAAAGTCACAGTTGATCATGTAAGTGAAATGGACTCGGTGCGAAAATACCTGAAAGGAACAAACAGCATCGCTGGTGTATTTGTGCAGTCAACCAAACAAACCATGAGCATCTTCGATGCTAAAAATAAGGGACTTCTAACACCAGGAACATCTCTGGTTTTGCTTGAGGCGCAGGCTGCCACTGGCTTTATGATTGACCCAGTGAAGAATAAAAAGCTGTCAGTAGAGCAGGCGGCGGCTGAAGGGCTTGTTGGGACGGAATGGAAAAACAAACTGCTCTCTGCCGAACGGGCAGTCACTGGTTACACAGACCCCCACACAGGGACCATAATTTCCTTGTTCCAGGCCTTGAAAAAAGATCTGATCGTCAAAGACCATGGCATTCGTCTGTTAGAAGCTCAGATCGCCACTGGAGGAATCATTGATCCTGTGCACAGCCATCGTGTTCCTGTGGAGGTGGCCTACCAAAGAGGGTACTTTGATGAGGAGATGAACAAGATCCTCTCTGATCCAGATGATGACACAAAAGGATTCTTTGATCCCAACACTCAGGAGAACCTCACATACTTGCAACTCGTGGAGCGGTGTGTTAGAGACCCCAACACTGGCCTGAGCCTCCTTGTGATTGTGAAAAAGGGTGAGCACTACTTCTTCATTGATGAACATACAAAGAATATTCTTAAGTCTACAACCACAAAGAAAGCAGGAGGTAAATTGCAAGGACAGCTGGTCACTCTTTGGGATCTGCTGTACTCAAATTACATTTCTGAGGAAAAGAGGAGAGAACTGGTCCAGCAGTTTAAATCAGGTACAATAACTGTAGAACAGTTCCTAGAAATAGTCCTGACATTGATATCACAGAAATCAGGAACAAGCACCCAAACCATTACAACAATGACAACAACAACAACAGCAACAGAGACAACCCAAAAACAAAATTTTCAAGGTATCAGAAAGGATGTGAGTGCTGATGAGTTGCTGCAATCCAAAGTCATTGATGAGAAGATTTATAAAGACCTAACTTCCGGAAAAGTCACAGTTGATCATGTAAGTGAAATGGACTCGGTGCGAAAATACCTAAAAGGAACAAACAGCATCGCTGGTGTATTTGTGCAGTCAACCAAACAAACCATGAGCATCTTTCAAGCCAAAAATAAGGGACTTCTGACACCAGGAACATCTCTGGTTTTGCTTGAGGCGCAGGCTGCCACTGGCTTTATGATTGACCCAGTGAAGAATAAAAAGCTGTCAGTAGAGCAGGCGGCTGCTGAAGGACTTGTTGGGACAGAATGGAAAAACAAACTGCTCTCTGCAGAACGGGCAGTCACTGGTTACACAGACCCCCACACAGGGACCATAATCTCCTTGTTCCAGGCCTTGAAAAAAGATCTGATCGTCAAAGACCATGGTATTCGTCTGTTAGAAGCTCAGATCGCCACTGGAGGAATCATTGATCCTGTGCACAGCCATCGTGTTCCTGTGGAGGTGGCCTACCAAAGAGGGTACTTTGATGAGGAGATGAACAAGATCCTCTCTGATCCAGATGATGACACAAAAGGATTCTTTGATCCCAACACTCAGGAGAACCTCACATACTTGCAACTCGTGGAGCGGTGTGTTAGAGACCCCAACACTGGCCTGAGCCTCCTTGTGATTGTGAAAAAGGGTGAGCACTACTTCTTCATTGATGAACACACAAAGAATATTCTTAAGTCTACAACCACAAAGAAAGCAGGAGGTAAATTGCAAGGACAGCTGGTCACTCTTTGGGATCTGCTGTACTCAAATTACATTACTGAGGAGAAGAGGAGAGAACTGGTCCAGCAGTTTAAATCGGGTACAATAACTATAGAACAGTTCCTAGAAATAGTCCTGACATTGATATCACAGAAATCAGGAACAAGCACACAAACCGTTACAACGATGACAACAACAACAGAGACAACCCAAAAACAAAATTTTCAAGGTATCAGGAAGGATGTGAGTGCTGATGAGTTGCTGCAATCCAAAGTCATTGATGAGAAGATTTACAAAGACCTAACTTCCGGAAAAGTCACAGTTGATCATGTAAGTGAAATGGACTCGGTGCGAAAATACCTGAAAGGAACAAACAGCATCGCTGGTGTATTTGTGCAGTCTACCAAACAAACCATGAGCATCTTTCAAGCCAAAAATAAGGGACTTCTGACACCAGGAACATCTCTGATTTTGCTTGAGGCGCAAGCTGCCACTGGCTTTATGATTGACCCAGTGAAGAATAAAAAGCTGTCAGTAGAGCAGGCGGCTGCTGAAGGACTTTTTGGGACAGAATGGAAAAACAAACTGCTCTCTGCAGAACGGGCAGTCACTGGTTACACAGACCCCCACACAGGGACCATAATCTCCTTGTTCCAGGCCTTGAAAAAAGATCTGATCGTCAAAGACCATGGTATTCGTCTGTTAGAAGCTCAGATCGCCACTGGAGGAATCATTGATCCTGTGCACAGCCATCGTGTTCCTGTGGAGGTGGCCTACCAAAGAGGGTACTTTGATGAGGAGATGAACAAGATCCTCTCTGATCCAGATGATGACACAAAAGGATTCTTTGATCCCAACACTCAGGAGAACCTCACATACTTGCAACTCGTGGAGCGGTGTGTTAGAGACCCCAACACTGGCCTGAGCCTCCTTGTGATTGTGAAAAAGGGTGAGCACTACTTCTTCATTGATGAACACACAAAGAATATTCTTAAGTCTACAACCACAAAGAAAGCAGGAGGTAAATTTCAAGGACAGCTGGTCACTCTTTGGGATCTGCTGTACTCAAATTACATTACTGAGGAGAAGAGGAGAGAACTGGCCCAGCAGTTTAAATCGGGTACAATAACTATAGAACAGTTCCTAGAAATAGTCCTGACATTGATATCACAGAAATCAGGAACAAGCACCCAAACCATTACAACAATGACAACAACAACAACAGCAACAGAGACAACCCAAAAACAAAATTTTCAAGGTATCAGAAAGGATGTGAGTGCTGATGAGTTGCTGCAATCCAAAGTCATTGATGAGAAGATTTATAAAGACCTAACTTCCGGAAAAGTCACAGTTGATCATGTAAGTGAAATGGACTCGGTGCGAAAATACCTAAAAGGAACAAACAGCATCGCTGGTGTATTTGTGCAGTCAACCAAACAAACCATGAGCATCTTTCAAGCCAAAAATAAGGGACTTCTGACACCAGGAACATCTCTGGTTTTGCTTGAGGCGCAGGCTGCCACTGGCTTTATGATTGACCCAGTGAAGAATAAAAAGCTGTCAGTAGAGCAGGCGGCGGCTGAAGGGCTTGTTGGGACAGAATGGAAAAACAAACTGCTCTCTGCAGAACGGGCAGTCACTGGTTACACAGACCCCAACACAGAGACCATAATCTCCTTGTTCCAGGCCTTGAAAAAAGATCTGATCGTCAAAGACCATGGCATTCGTCTGTTAGAAGCTCAGATCGCCACTGGAGGAATCATTGATCCTGTCCACAGCCATCGTGTTCCTGTGGAGGTGGCCTACCAAAGAGGGTACTTTGATGAGGAGATGAACAAGATCCTCTCTGATCCAGATGATGACACAAAAGGATTCTTTGATCCCAACACTCAGGAGAACCTCACATACTTGCAACTCGTGGAGCGGTGTGTTAGAGACCCCAACACTGGCCTGAGCCTCCTTGTGATTGTGAAAAAGGGTGAGCACTACTTCTTCATTGATGAACACACAAAGAATATTCTTAAGTCTACAACCACAACGAAAGCAGGAGGTAAATTGCAAGGACAGCTGGTCACTCTTTGGGATCTGCTGTACTCAAATTACATTTCTGAGGAAAAGAGGAGAGAACTGGTCCAGCAGTTTAAATCGGGTACAATAACTATAGAACAGTTCCTAGAAATAGTCCTGACGTTGATATCACAGAAATCAGGAACAAGCACACAAACCATTACAACGATGACAACAACAACAGAGACAACCCAAAAACAAAATTTTCAAGGTATCAGGAAGGATGTGAGTGCTGATGAGTTGCTGCAATCCAAAGTCATTGATGAGAAGATTTACAAAGACCTAACTTCCGGAAAAGTCACAGTTGATCATGTAAGTGAAATGGACTCGGTGCGAAAATACCTGAAAGGAACAAACAGCATCGCTGGTGTATTTGTGCAGTCTACCAAACAAACCATGAGCATCTTTCAAGCCAAAAATAAGGGACTTCTGACACCAGGAACATCTCTGATTTTGCTTGAGGCGCAGGCTGCCACTGGCTTTATGATTGACCCAGTGAAGAATAAAAAGCTGTCAGTAGAGCAGGCGGCGGCTGAAGGGCTTGTTGGGACGGAATGGAAAAACAAACTGCTCTCTGCAGAACGGGCAGTCACTGGTTACACAGACCCCAACACAGAGACCATAATCTCCTTGTTCCAGGCCTTGAAAAAAGATCTGATCGTCAAAGACCATGGCATTCGTCTGTTAGAAGCTCAGATCGCCACTGGAGGAATCATTGATCCTGTCCACAGCCATCGTGTTCCTGTGGAGGTGGCCTACCAAAGAGGGTACTTTGATGAGGAGATGAACAAGATCCTCTCTGATCCAGATGATGACACAAAAGGATTCTTTGATCCCAACACTCAGGAGAACCTCACATACTTGCAACTCGTGGAGCGGTGTGTTAGAGACCCCAACACTGGCTTAAGTTTGCTCGCTTTAAAAAAGTAGATAAGATTTGATGGAAAATGCCATGCAATATATTCTCACAACATTAACTACAATCACTGTTCTGTTTCCACTTATGCCAAATACAAATCTGTAAACGTGTATCAGTTAACATTAATTTTCAGTGTGCATTGATTTCAATATATAACATATTTTCAGTTTTACATTTTAATGCTATTTGTTTAAAAATGTAGTGCACTGTTACATTTTTTATTTCATCTTTTTATCTCATGCTCTCTTGCTGTTCAAAACAATTCAAATAAACACAATTGCAATGTGTTCGTTTATTTGATCATTTTCAAGTCAGTAATCTCTTTCATTCTAAACACTCTGCTTTGTCAAACATTGCTTGTTTGCATTGTGATAAAGTCATAACATTCAACATTTATTGCATACCAGCACATGAACATGAGAGAAAGGGTTGCAGATTAGTGTAGTAAAGATAAACAAGTATTTATGAAAAAAACTGTAGTTGCAAATCTGACATGAAAAAGTGGCCTGATCTTTATGTACACATCCCAGAGAGACACAGAGAGAGTGAGAGAAAAATTACATTTTGTACACTTTAAAAAATAACTGAATTTAATATCAGAGTTCCTCTGATATATACAAGTTCAGTCTAATTTTTCCAGTAGTAGCTGAATGTCTTCTCGACCATGATATACCCGTTTGAGTCCTCTGGGCAGATACCGGCAAGAAGACAGATTCAAGTACTTCAGTGCTGGTGACTGGCAAATTAATAACCTGTGAAACATTAAAAATGGTGTCAGAACATATTAACTATCTACTAAAATTTAGGAAAATACCTGCACTTTTAATATTGTGCATTTATAAACACTTCAAAAAAACTTTTGGCAGGACATCATTACCTGAGTGCAGATGAAGTGATTTTAGTACCACTGAGGTTCAGGGAGCGAAACAAATCGACTCCAGCACCATGTGCAAGATGTCCCATGGCAATCTCCATGTCTTCTTCTGAAAATGGCTGGTTGGCCAAATCAAGCTCCCTGAGGGTGCTGCTCCATTTGTGGGCAAGCATGTGTATGCCTTTCTTGGATGCTACCATGGTATTGCTGTTGAAGTACAGGCCCCAATACAGACACTCCAGTCCTACACAAGACAGCAAATTACGGGAAAAGCAGTATATTATTCATAGGTTTGATCAGATCCTTCCATACTGTAAACTATGAGAATAAAATGAGGGAAAGTCCATCAAACCTTGTGATGATCATGTGTGTGGTTTGCATTACATTTTCACTACTGTGTGAGGCACATCAATGTCCACTTTCTTCTTATTTCAAAATCAAGACTTACTCTCACAAGGCAGGGCATAGAGGCCAGTGGCTGTAATTCGGGAGCCGCCACGCAGGTCCAGCACACGCAGGTGGGGGGATCCATGGAGCACATTGTTCAGGTCACCGTCGGTCATGAAAGAGTGAGAGGAAGTGGCAATGCACAGCTCCTCTAGCATGGGAAAACCAGATGTTGAGCTGGGTGTGTTGCGGATCATTTTAGGAACTGGAGTGACATTCATCAACCTAAATGTCTAAATTTGCAAATTATTTAAAAGAAAATAAAAAAATAGGTTTGTAATACTTTATATTTGTAGTACAATTTTTATAAATTATCATTCTGAAACATGTCACCATTAATAAGAGGAGCGTGTGCAAATATTTTTTAGAATTTCAAATAGTAACTGTGCACTCAACTGAAAAATGACAGCTATGCAATCACTGCACACTATCTTTCTTGGTCCTAAATCGTTTTTAATTAATGATATGTCCAATTAATTAATGAAACTAAGGCATATTCAATTTTTTTTTTTTTTTAAATATGAAGGAGTGATAATAGATTTGTTTTGTGTATGTGATGATCACTTTAGGTTAATACCTGAAGTTTAGGGCATCCAATCTGCAAAGCCTGAATACAGATGGCAAGCTGGCAGTATCCTCCATCTAATTTAGTATTGATCTCCAGCAGCATGAGCTCAGGACAGCAACCTTTCTTTAATTTCAGAGACATTTGCATCATCAAAAACAGACCAAGTTTACAAATCCACATACTTTTACATAATAAAGACATTTTATAACACATTTTAAAGTTTATATCATCTTTAAATGGCAGAGGAAGTGAACATATTAAAATATATAGTAAAAATATCAACTTACAGACAAAGCACTGAGTAGTCTGTCACTCTTGGTGCTGTGTGTGAAGTAAATTTTCTTTATTTGGTTGCCGTATGCCTCAAGGAAGGACACCAGACCATCAACATTAAACTATATTCAAAAAAATAAAAATAAATATGACAATACAAAATACCTAAAATTCTTTAAGTAAAAGTTGACTTTAAAAAGAAAATGCAGTCATCATTTATTTCTCATGTCATTCCAATACTCCTTTGACTGTGACCCCATGGTTTTAATATATGTGACTATATACTGACTACACTGGTGGTCACTCTTTTCCATGCACCGTGAACCAAATCTTTTCAAAACCCACAAAAATATCATAAAGCAAATAATATGTCCATAATTTGTAAGTCCATCTAAATTTCTTATTTTCTGTTCCACAGAAGAAAGTAAGCCGTACAGGTTTGGAATAACATAAGGGTGAATAAAACTGAATTTTCATTTTTCATAACTGTCCCCTCAAATCTAAGCAGCTTGCATACAAACCTCTGAGTGTTGCAAATTTATATTCTCTAATGATCGACATTGAGCGCCAAGGTTTTGGAATGCTGCTTCTGTCATTCCCGTGCAGTAAGACAGCTTGAGAGAATGAAGATTGGTGCATGATTGTGAAACATTCTAGAAAACAGAGCACAGAGATTATCAGAAACGGATTCAGATAGCAGTCACAAAATTTCACAGCAGATGGATTATTATTACCTGAATCACATAATCAACATGTTTTTTCCAGTGGCAAAGGGAGAACTCTCTCAACTGAGACAATCTGCAAGAAAAACATTCCACATAACAAAACTTAGCTGTTTTGCATAGATGGGGCTTTGCTATGCATTATCTCATATTGAAAAGATTCATAAGTCTTCCAATTCTTCCAGTTAAAAAATACTTTTGTTTGGTTCAACCACTGACCTGTTTTCAGCTAGCCAGTCTATAGTGTTCCTAATCTTCTGTTCAGTCCCAGGTAATTGACTCTTACCGGGTTCAATCCAGCAGTAGCCAACTGACACACTACGCCACAGGACCGGAGAGGATGCAGCTCCATTCCATAGACGGCAAACTCTGCCAACCCTTTAGAGACAGCAAACAAATGAACTATTAACATAAAGCAAATATTTGTCCCTGCACCACAAAACCAGTCAAAAGTAGCCCAGGTATATTTGTAGCAAAAGCCAACAATACACTGTATGGGTCAAAATGATCAATTTTTCTTTTATGCCAAAAGTCAATAAGATATTAAGTAAAGATTATGTTCCATGAAGATATTTTGTAAATTTCCTACTGTAAATATATCAAAACTTAATTTTTGATTAGTAATATGCATGGCTTCATTTGGACAACTTTAAAGGCGATTTTCTCAATATTTTGTTTTTTCACACCCTCAGATTCCAATTTTCAAATAGTTGCATCTCAGCCAAATATTGTCCGATCCTAACAAACCATACATCAATGGAAAGCTAAGCTTATTTATTCAGCTTTCAGATGATATATCTGAACACATCTGTTCATATCTGAATATATCTGATATCTGTATACATCTCAATCTCAAAAAATGGACCCTTATGACTGGTTTTGTGGTCCAGGGTCCCCATATAGTATCTGTAGCAAGGTTGGTCAGAAACTGAATATCACAAATAGAGTACATGCCTCACCTGCACAGAAATGGTACGGCTCCATCCTGGAGAACTGCAAATTGAAAGATTTTCACCAGGACCTCTATTGGTAAACTTTGACCCCAGCAGTCAAAGCTATCAGCATTAACACTCTCCAAATCAACATTTTTATCAATAGCTTGCTCTGTGACTTTGGGGATTTTTGCTTTTACTGGTGCTTTTTTCGTTTTGTTAGCAGAGGTTTTACTCTTGCCTTTTGCTTTTACCTTCTTTTTCTTACATCCCTTCCGCTTGGGCTTCCATATGCTGTCACTACTGTTTATATTTGATATAATCAAAAGCATGTCCTCTCCCTCCTGGACGGTGTAATTTGGTCTTATAGTTCGTTTTACAGTTTTTTTCTTTTTCCTCTTCCTTTTGTCATCCGTAACAGAATCCGCTTTTCTTTTCAAAAGTCTTTTTCCTTTTGCGGGTGAAGACTGGGATGTCCCAGCTGTGCTGGATTGAGTGGTTGACATTTCTGCAGAAGAAGCCTGCAGTGACTCGGGCTCTGTGTTTGAGTTGGATACCTCCATTATTGTGCTTTCCATGCCTTAGTGTTGGTCCCTAAAAATCTCCTCGCTGAATTAAAAAAAACAACAACAACTCATTAATGAGACTGTAAACCAAATATATAAAATTGGCAAAAGCACGACTTAGCTTACTGAAAAAAACTGCTCCTCTTTATGCATTGCTGCAGACAGATTCAGCAGCAGTTCGTCAGGTCTTTGTTGAAAATCTGGACATTCGTGCAAATGAATTTAGAGTTTGTAGCACCATTACTAAAACATAATTGCAGGATGGTATTTCTTACTCCTTTGTTGTTGGTATCCGAGCGCTTTCTTTGGTCAACGAACGTCGTCATATCCGCTTCCGCTTCCGTGCATAGCGATGAGAGATCTTCTTCTTCTTTTAATTTTATTGGCGTTTGGCAAAGCAACTTAACAGGTGCATTTACCGCCACCTACTGGACTGGAGTGTAGCTTGATAGGAAGGAGAGGAGAAAAAAATAATTAAAAAAAATAAAATAAAAAAGTACTAAAGTAAAAAAATATTTTTACTATATATTTCTATTAAATTGTTTCACTTATCCCAGTATTATACAAAAAATTCATTAGGAGACTTTGTTTTTCCCAGACTGTATAAGGATTTTCCTAGCAGATTTCCCACTGTCATGTTTTGTTTTCCAACTAGTGTTTCTAACTCCCTTCTTTCTTCTTCATACCTTTTACAATCTAATAAAATATGTTTTACAGTCTCTTATGTGTGGCAGTGGCTGCAAAGACCAGTGGGGTGTTTTCATATTCTCTGTAATGTAAAATTTAAACCAGCACGACCTATTCTAAGACGTGTAATTATCTTTCCTTCCTTTGGATTCCTGCTCTGCCTAATACTACTTACGCCTACTCGTTTTTGTGTTATACAGATGTCGTCCAGTATCAGTTATGTCCCAGTATTCTTACCATATTGTGTTTGTACGTCCCTTAATAATGGTTTTGATTTCTGTTCTACATAATGGTGTTTGTATATCAACTGCTTCATGCTTTATTGATCCTCTTGCCAGAATATCTACAATCGCATTTCCTTCCTCTATACATGTGCAGGAACCCAAATGAAATGAAACATCCAGCCCTTTATCATTATTAAAAACAAGTTGAATATCTGGTATATGCAGGGATTGAAATGAACTTTTTCACTCACCAGCCAATTTGGCTACAAAATGTTTAAGTTACCGGCCATTCATAACTTCTACTAGTACTACTAGGATCAGTATCAAGAAAATTCATCTTTGCAGAAGTTTATGGCATTTAGATGTATTTCCACATGTTAATGCAGAGGGACATGGAATGATTAAACCTGCAGTTACAAATGCATAAATAAAGTTTTGATATTTTAAACATGAAATGTTGAATACTGATATTTGAAATTATTTTATAAATGAAAAGATTCTTTGAATGTGAAATTAAAACCGCCGATAGGTGGTAGCAAGTCGCTGTTAATAAGTGAGTCACTGCGAATGAACCGAATCATTTAAACAGTTGATTCATTCAGGAACGAAACACTGTCATGCTGCTCAGACTTTGGAATGTTTGTTTGTGAAATAGAGCAAAAACAGGCAATATGGTGTCTAAAACGTAAGTCTCTTGATATTAACTTGTTTATTGAACTGTTGTATAAAATCAATATTGCAACCACGCTGATTTTTTTAAGAAAAACGGCACTCTTCGTGTGATATTGATGAATGGATATAAATATATACATTTTCTGCCTCCTTATCTTGAATTATGTGATCACTCTTAATGCATATTAATAGACTGAATGATGCAGTGAAAGAACACACTCTAAATGCGCACGTGCACTAGTGAGTCTACCAGACTTCATCACATAGTCGCGTACGTTTTTGCAATATACTAGATAATGTGATGATGTCTCACGAGTTCAGTTTTTGCGCTAAACCTGAACATAACTTACGAGAAGTATCCCGCCAAATTGGCTAGTGATTTGACGACGTTACCCGCCGGTGAGCGTGATTTCACCAAGTACAACATGTTCCTGGATCAACATTGTTGATCCTGGAACAACATTACAATCAACCAATCAGAACTGAGATATAACTTTTCAGGAAATATCTATTTTAGGCTTATGATCAGGGTTAGGTGCTTCTACACCCTTGTTAATCAGCTATCATTTCCAACTGATTTTAGGAATAAATTATGGGTAGGGTTAGGTTTAGGGTTAGGGATTGGGTTAAGTTTATATCTTTCGACAGTAATGTTGATCCAGGATCAACAAAAGATGTTGATCCAGGAACATGTCTTACTTGGCAAAATCACGGCGACCTTACCCGCCACAGCTGATTTTTACCCGCATTTGGCGGGTGTTAATTTCAAACCCTGGGTATATAATATCTTGTCTACATGATGGTTTCCCAAACTGAGTACTAGATAAAGCCAAGTAGGGCTCGCTGCAGAAGCAGAACACAAGATCCACGGGGCGTGGATGTATCCATATCTAGGGGGTGGAGATTGGTAGGTTTAGGGGTGGAGATGGGTGGGTTTAGGGATCAGGGGGTGGGGACGGGTAGGTTTAAGTATATGTAAGGTGGGAGGAGTTGGATTTGGATCCAACCACGCCCCCGGATCTTGTGTTCTGCAACGAAACGCTCCTCGATAAAGCAGATAAGCTGTCAGAAGCTATGACTACATTTTGGTTCTGTTTGTTTCCTTCCAACCACTAATGCCAATAAAATTGCTAAAAGCTCTTCTGTGTACACCGATAAATGATCTGCTGCTCTTTTTTTCGATGAGAGATCTGCCCAGCCTGCTTATTCTTGTTTGAGAATTTACATTTTTGCAAAAGATTTTTTAGTTACATTTCTTCATTCAGAAGATGATTTTAAGTGAATATTAAGGAGGCAATAACACGAGAGCACACAGTACAATTCTTCATAAAATAAACGATTATAACAAATATGTATACATGTCGACGCGGATAGAAACGTTGTCTTTTTTTTTAATGCAATAGGCTATACGTTGTTCGTCTGATATCTGATACAAAGATATCAGATATCAAAAGACGTCAGATTCGTCAACAAAATATTTTGAGTCTAATGATCTGATGTCTGAATCTTTTGTTCACGATTCTGAATTAACGATTCGTTCACAACTCGGACTGATTCGGTTCGCGAGTCAAAAACATTATCCAAGAATCTTTTTTCTTTTTTCTTTTTCATTTCTATTCATTTTAACACTTTAATTATTTAAATGTCAGAACTAGCGTATATTTAGGTTAAAATTGACTTAATGTTTTATGAGCGGACTCTGCTGCAACAAAACTGGGGCACGTTAGGTGAATTTAACCACACGCTTTTATTAATGGAAGTTCATAGAAAAGAAACTTAAGAAACAAGGTGTACCACCACCGCAGAACCTACATATTGCTTTATTGGACCGGTACTTTGGATAGATTATTTTTGCAAAAACATTTTTAAAATTACAGTCATGCCGGGGTGTAAACCACAAATACAATTATTCAGTTATACATTATAAGAATACAAAAATATCATATACACTAGTTGGACAGGATAAGGGTCAATGTGATGACGCAATTACGTAATGACGCAAAAGAATCACTGAACCGGCTCTTTGTAAGTGATTCGCTGAAGCAAGGTGGACTAGCATAGCCTTTTTAACCAAAAACAATGCATAGAATATGTCCAATCAAAGACTCTTCAGATACACACGTGACTCAACAGGGAAGCCCATGATATAGAGTGGACGCTCCTCCGTTTTATGAAAATTATTGCTGAATCTGAATCCCCGACTCTCTCTACACACTGCAAAGGGTCCAAAGAGAGAAACACGCTGCAGAGCACACCTATATCTACTACAAAGCAAATTATACTACAGCCGAACAATAAGTCGGTGAGTACATTTGGAGATTTCGCACTAAAACATTACCGTTGATGTAAATACATGAACGTTTTTTCTGAATGCTTATTTAAGTTTGAAACATGTTTGCTCCATAACATTGTTTAAACGTCTTATCAATGGCAATCAAACACAGACGGCATGTTTTCGAACTTCACGATACAGTGCATTGACGCATCCTCGCGCGCTAAAGAGAACAAACTAAGAAGAATGAAAACGTATGTTCTCGTTTTCAGCCCTATGCTTGAGGTTTTTTCTTTTCTTTTTTCAAACGGTAAATCCAAAACAAGCAAAATAGATATTTAGTCAATAATATTAAATGTAATAACAGGAAGTCGATAATACAGCACCTTTCTTACAAAATCAGCCGCGTGAACATTTTGTTCGCAGATTACTCCAAGATAACTAATAAATAACTTGCCCAGTTTACAGAATATGTGACCTTGATTTGTTAGTAAAGCTAGATGTGATGCAACTGACCTTTAGCACCATTCTTTCAGTGTTATTTTTATCCCATGAATTCTATTCATTCAGTTTATTATGCTTTTGTGTGACATGCGCAACAAGTAATCATAACACTCATATAATTCATAACCCTTATCATATATTATCAAGAAAACCACAGATATCATTACTGTAAATATTATCACGACTGTAAAATTAAGGTGATTAATTAATATGGGATGTCCTTTAAAAAGTGTATGAAAGGTGTCATTGTAATTCATTTTCTGATGACAGCATTGGCTAATACCAAGCTACAGTTGTATATTAGATTGTAGTATTTAGGGCCTGAGCACCGATGGTGTAAGGACCCTATTGGAATTGCTCCGTTTATTATTATTATTAGTATTTATATTTCTAATTGATCGTTATATTTTGCCATAAACTTACCATGGTGTATTTTTACGGAAATAAACTTAGTAATGTAATATATACCAAAGGATGTGTCTTGTAAATCTAAAGATGGAAAAAGCAGAAGATGAGTGATTCATTTTTAAGTTGAAAATGACTATAAATCTGTAATGCCAATAGGAAAACTACAGTCTCAGGCAGGTACACCTGTTGTTACATGATAAATAACAAACCTAAAGGATAGTCTTTGTTGCACGGTTAAGATCAGCTGTGGACTATCATTCTCTGGTCGTTATTACTAAAACATTTATCTGGCCTTTATTTGGAAGCATGCTCCACCAGATGGTTTAAAATACAAGCCAAGCCACTTTGATGTTCAACAATGGAAGACCTGCAAGACTTTGGTTCTTCTAGTGCGAGTGCTAAGACCATTGCTGCTGAGCTCAGTGAGTACTACTTTTTGTTTTTCTATTCAATGACTTACTATCAAACAAACAGCTTTTTAAAAAGTAGCCCCTCACCTCTTATTTACATTTGAAAACTTTGTCTTGCAGAGGATGATTTTTACTCCAAGCTTGTTGACGACTTCCTTGGTGCTCATTATGGAGAGCTGTTGGAGCTGGATGAAAAGCCCTGGAAAATCCGCACGTTGGTTCAGATTGGACTGATGAGAGAGGAGCAAGATATTTCATGGGTTGATTTAATTCAGTGGCTCCAAAAGATTGTCCCAATGTTTCAGTCGGCTGATTTCCGAAGCTTGATTGAGAGAAACACCACGACAGCTTTGAGTTTAATTGGGGATGCCAGGCAGAAGTTTCTTGAGTCTGATGTAAACTTTGAATTTGTTGGACCTATATGTGATAGTATCGGAATCGGGAGAAGAGATTTACTTGAAATGTCTGACTTTTCTGATCGTGCAAAATTAACTGCTCTCACAAATGGTCTCGTTCTCGAATTGACTAACTTTATTTCTCGAGAGAAATTAGACTCGGTTGTCTTGGTGTCCTGGATTCGTAACTTTGAGCCTTTATTTTGTAGTGATGGCAAGATCCAAAGAGCCTATAGGCTCCTACGGTCAAGTCTCAAGAATTTCAGAATACAGTACCGCAACAATCAGAGGAGCCGAAAGAGGAGTCGTGGATTTCTGGATGAGTTTCTTCAGAGTCCATTTGATCTTGCTCCTGAAGCTGATGCTGATGATATTGAATACAGGAGGGTGGCAATGATCAAAGCACATCTGAGGAAGAAACGCCGCATTTCCAGGCATAAACCTACCTCTTTGCTCAAGGAGGAAGATGAACCCTTCCGTATATCGCAGACAGATGTGACTGTGAAAACTCATAATGAACCCAAGCAAATGCCCCATGTATTCAGTGTTAAAAGGGAACGGGGATCACAGAGCCATCAAACACCAATACGGTCACTGAAGGATGTGGAAGAAGACCCAAGAACCGACACAGGCGACAATGTAACTCTTCTTGATATCTCTGTGCTGTCTTGGCAAAAGATTGCTGACATGAATGGAGGAAAGAATGAAGCTGCTAAGGTGGTTTCACTTGATCTGCTTCAAAATCACTTCTCTGCAATGCTAAAGGAAGATGCTAACCTAAGAGCCCTCGATGACAAAGTCAAAGGAAGCACCCATCCTCTAGTTCCACCGTTGAATTTCCTGCGTTACATCTGCCAGTTCCTTTTTGAACTCATTGATGTAATTGAACAGCAAATGATGTCATTTGAAAAAGATATTGTGAACACCACGGGCGAGAAACTTGGACGCGACAAGCACCCCAGATTTCAGAGTTTTGTCAACTTCGATGAGAGCGCAGTGACCCGTTACATTCACATGGCTTCGGAAATGTTATGTCCAAGCGAGGAGACCAACCCAAATTACCGCAGGCACTGGCTTGCTTTTTGCCTTGAAAGAAAAAACCCTTCCAAACTGCCTATTTATAGGTCAAATCGTATCATTAACTACTTTGAAGCAGCCGCTGGACTCATTCACCATCATGAAGATGTTGCTCTCTTTGTATCTGACCTGCAGCTTCTGAACGACAACTCGAATATTCTGTTGGAGAGTGTCAATGCTGATGCAAACGACGAGGCTTTGCAGGCATTGGTTTGTGTAGTTTCTGTTGTGTACCTTAAAGTCTTGGGACCCTTTTGGCAGCTTCTGAAGAGCGATGGAGAATATCCTCTTTTCAGTAGATACATCCTGTGCCTGTACGAAAAGCTCTTGGAATGGTCGCAAGACGCGAGTTGCCTTTTGCAACCAGAAGCCTTTGTGAATGTATTCTTACAGGTTCCAATGCAAGAGGGGACTTTTGAAGGAGTGTTAAGATTTTGCCGTGATAATGCAGAGAACCAGTTCGGTACTCTGATAAAAGCTTGCTTACAGAGGATGATGAAAGCCCTCGCAGCTGTACTAGAGGACAATCTTAAAGATTTCTTACCTGGCGGCGAACACTGTAAAGATCTTCCTACGGATATAGCCATTCAAATGGCAAACTGCACATTTTCACAGCTGATGGGCGAGTACCCCTTTGGTCACGCGTACCCTTATGAGAAGAACAGGCCTGATAAAACTCTTGGTCAGACCGAGGGTTCAGTTTCTGAAAATGCAGAAAAAGAACCTGCTTCCCGAGAGACAACGGATGAAGCTACATCAGCAGCGGTCACATTGTCACCTGCCAAAACTATTCAAAAACGCTACTCCATCTTTGACGGAGCAAATCTAAATGCCGCAAAAAAAATCAAGGTGTCTAGACTAAAGCAAAAAGCTCAGGATCACATTTATAGGAAAATGATTGTTGGAGCAGTTTCAAAATACGGTGGCCCATGTAAAAGCAAGCAAGATGTTGAACGATTGCTCGCAAAACTAGAAGGGGCAAGCCATGCGCACATACGTGAGGTCATTCGCTGTGAGCTGAACTACCAAAAGAGCATCTTGGGTTCCAGAGACAAAAAGCTAACTCACATAGGGTTCTCTTTGAATGACATGGTTTCTACACTGAAGGACGTCCTGCCAAACGAGAGAGTTATAGTTACATCACCAACTGAGAATGTGCTTGATCACACTGAGCTTCAAGAGACCCCGATTGAAACATCCCTAGACCCCCAAAGCACACCCACTGGTCAGCAAACTCAACAAAGGCGTAGTATTGATATAAAGAAAACAAATGTTTTTGGCCCATGTTACAGGGAGAACTTTGAGTTTCTCTGATTTTATTTTAACCTGATAAAAATGTTGAATACATGCTACTTGCATTAGTTTCTTGTTTTGATTTCACATATGGTAAAAACATTTGTTTTCAGATGTTCTGTTACTAACAAGTTTGTTCTCATACTGGACTACTAGACATTAGCGGTATCACAACAGTTAATTAGTTCATTGTTTTTTTTTTTATATTTGTATTTTATAGAAGTTGCATTACAAAATAAAAATGTTTGTAGAAAAATATTTGTCCTGACTTTTGTTAAATTAAAAACTCTACTACTACTACTACCACTACCAATAATAATAATTATTATTGGTAATCCACTACATTTTATAAATAGTATATATTTATATAATGTTATATTTATGCATATTATCATTCATATATTATACAAATGTTCTGAATGAATTGATGTTTTTATTCATTTTTTTATTCATTAAGGATGCATTCATTTGAGAAAAAGTGCAGTAAAGCATTTATAATGTTATAAATAAGTCGTGTATTTTAAATAAATGATGGTATTTAAATTTTCTGTTCATTAAATAATCCTCCACTTTAAGCAATTAAAATGTCACAGACTTTAGAATCATCCATCCATACTCTTTTTATTATTATAATTTACCATTTAGTATATATTTTTTTTCATTTTACCCTTTTTAGCCAGAGTTACATGTGGCTTTTTCTTTATAACATTTCAAACAGCATCTCACATTTAAGTACTTTTAATTTAAGCAGAGCAAATTTTAAAATATAATTAATTCGAAAAAGAAATAATTATTTTTATATGTATGTAATCAAGAAAACAAAATTCTGCTTAATATATATTTTAGATTTACATTTGCTATATACTGTATATTCTATGTCGCTTTGCTATATAAGTGAACACTGATAATTTAGCATTGGCAGTTGAACAAGCATTTCAGTGAAACTGAGAAGTTATTAACATTTATTAGTTTTAATTCAATCCATATCAGATGACACAGTTTAGCATGAGGAAAGCAATTTATTTTGACTATACTATTCTTCCAAATACAGTCACAAGAAATAAGTGTATTATGTTCAATTAAAAACACGGTTGCTCTAACTTACTTGTGCCCTTTTCCTAGACATATAAATGGCAGATACATGGTGGAATCATGCCATCGTTACACATATTCTGGTGGCCCTATTTGGAATGGGCTCATGGATCTCTGTGAACTCGTTATGGGTCGAGTTGCCTGTTGTTGTAGGTGTTCTACCTGAAGGTAAATAGTGTTTTAATAAAACTTCAACATGTGCCACCACAGCTGTACCTAGTAGATGCTGTATTTATCCTAATAATTGTAGAACCTAAAACATGTCTTTTCATTACAGAGTGGAACTTACCAGCCTATATTTCAGTGCTGATTGCATTCGGGAATTTGGGTCCAGTGGCTGTGACTTTAACCCACCACTTTGCTCCAGGATGGCTGAATGAACGCTTGGTCATCCACATCATACAAGTGCTAGCGGTGGTTGCAGCTGTGTTTCTTGCTCTCTTTTGGTCCCAGGTGGTCACAGTCGGTGGAGAGCTGAGATCTGTCCCATTCCTGCTGCTTACTTTTATCCTGTCATTTGTCTGCTGCACTTCCAACGTCACCTTCTTACCCTTCATGTTCCGTTACCCCCCGCAATACATCCGGACGTTCTTTGTCGGACAGGGTCTTTGTGCACTCTTTCCCTGTGTGGTCGCTTTGGGTCAGGGTGTAGGGAAACTAGAGTGTGTAGAGACGGCCAACGGCACAAAGCCCCACTATCTCAAAGAAAACTTCCCAGCTCAAAACTTCTTCTGGTTCTTGTCTATGATGCTGATGATTTCGGCCCTCTGTTTCTTCGCTCTGGTATACAGAGTGGTCACTCCGACTGTGGCAGAGGAAATTCCAAAGAATGAGCAGGATACAGTGAAAGCGGAGGAAGAGACACACCCTTTACAAAATGGAGGTTCCCCGGTTTCTGAGGAACAAGTTGAAGTTGAAAAACAGGCACCTGTTGTGGCCTTCTGGACGTCACGCAATATATACCTGCTCCTGTTGCTGGGAATATCCAATGCTTTGACCAATGGTGTGCTGCCGTCCGTGCAGAGTTTCTCCTGTCTGCCTTATGGCACCATGACCTTTCACCTCTCTGTCGTCTTGGGCAACATTGCAAACCCTCTGGCCTGCTTTGTGGCCATGTTTGTTCTACTTAGGTAAGTGAATTAAAGTTCTTGATGACCATTTTATTTTTATAACCGTGCTTAGTGGCCCTGTTAATTTAAATCAGGGTTGTCCAGTCCTGTTCCTGGAAGGCCACTGTCCAGGAGAGTTTAGCTCCAACCCTTATTATGCACACTTGAACCAGCAATCAAGGTCTTACTATGCATATTGGAACCTTACAGGCAGGTGTGCTGAGGCAAGTTGGAGCTAAACTCAGCAGGACAGTGGCCCTGACTTAAATTCTGCTCATGTACAATTTGTCATATCATTGTGTGGTGTAAATGTTATTAATTTAGTTGAATTTTTAGAATTGAAATGGATGGTTTCGTTATAGGTCCAGCATTGGTCTTGGTATGATGTCACTGGGAGGCTGTATTTTTGCTGCCTATCTCATGGCCTTGGCTGCGCTGAGTCCCTGTCCACCACTTTTGGGAAGTCAGTCTGGAGTTGCTCTAGTGGTTAGTAACTGTGTGTCATCATTATTGAGTGGAAGAGGAACTAAGAACGAATCTCTCAATGTTAAAAGTGCTGTTTGCTACACCACTGAACTGGTGTAGCCATTTCGGCCCACTCTGTTTCATTGTGTTTCATTATCGTATCATCTGTAAAGATTTGATAAAGAATGAGTAAGTTAATTGTTAATAATTCTTGTGAAAAGGGGTCATTATAGCAATATTTCAAAGAAAAAAAGTCAGTTGGAGTCATCATATCCTCTTATTTTAATAGCTGCACTGTAAAAAAAATTACGTAAAATTTATGGTAAAAAAACGGCAGCTGTGGTTGCTGGAATTCTACTGTAAAAATACGGTAGCAACATTTTACGGTTTTAACTTCAATTTACTGTTAAAGATTGTAATTTCGTTAACTGATATAATGTTAATATACCAACCTATTGAAGTACTGAAATCTGTTTTGTACCTATAAAATACACTGATAACCACTAAATACAGGTGGTGATGAGAAAGTCACATGATGAATCAAAGCCCATCCCAAGCAGCTTTTAAATAATAACATATATAGAAGGTGCACAGTATCATTCACACAAACACTAAACACCATCATGGTGAGACTTATTAAATTGAAACATGCAATAAACATTAATTTAACAACATTAGATGTAACATACAACCCTAATAAACATAACTGATAAGAAAAAACTAAGAAATAATATAGTTATTTCAAAGAAAAAACTTCAAATTCAAACAAAATGAAATGCAACGCAGGGAATTCTGGGAATGTCAAATTACGTTTTTTTTCCCTGTAAATTTTAAATTCACTTCCAAAAACGGTATTTCACCGTAAAATTGTACGAAATTTTCACCGTATAAATTAGGGGAACTTACCGTTAACCATTTAACAGGTTTTTACTGTAGTATTTTTTACCTTTAAAATTACGGTCATTTTTTACAGTGTGTGTACAGTGGAAGTCTATGGGGAAATTGTTGTATAATTTCTTCTTATACTTCCATTATAAATGCTCTAAAATATTTAAAAAGGAATTCTGACTGACTGTCCATTAGGCTACGACTGCCCCCTAAATATTTAAATTAAATTATATTTAATTAAAGATTTAAATATTTAATATAATTATTATACTTAGCAATATTCACTTTATTATAACATTTATTATTATTTATAATATTTTAAAATATTTTCTAGGGTAAAAGACATCATGGCACAGACACTCAATAGCCCTTAACCTCTATTTTCCTTTAATCATTGATTTATATTACAAAAATAATGAATGAAAATTATATTGTATCTGTAAATACAATATAAAAATAATTATATTAAACTATATGAAGAATATTAAAACCCATTTATTCTCATCAGGTTTAGTTTTTTTTTTAACAGAAGCCTGTAATTCTTCCTTCATTCAGATCATATCCTGGATCATCTTCACCGGCTTGTTCTCTTACCTGAAGGTTGTAGTTGGGACTCTGCTTCACGAAGCAGGGCATGCAGCTTTGCTTTGGTGTGGAGTCTTCATCCAGGCTGGCTCTCTCATTGGAGCTCTCACAATGTTCCCTTTAGTCAGTGTGTACCAGGTTTTCCAGCGAGCCCAGGACTGCACAGACAACTGCAGTTAATATTAGAGCACTTGATTTTACACTCACCCTATGCCTTTATACAACAGGTATCACCTATAATATAACATGGGAAAAGATAGTAAACCTGATGCCTTCACAGGACATTTCGAGTTCCCGTCAATGCAAAAAAAGAGCAGCACTTGATCACATTGCTAATCTTTGTGTTACCCGGTGGCACACTGAGAATGTGAAGAATATGTGGTTGATACATTTGAGTCATTTTGAATGTGTGTGAACACCTTGACCTCGATCTAGATTAAGTGAGAAAGTGTTTTCATGCACCAAGACAAGACACCTGTGTTTGGATATCAGAGCAGGTCTGATTTCATAACGGAAAACCTTGGTATCAGCATGTCAGCAATTGTTCAGACCAGAAGACATAAGTCAGCGATCTATAACTACAAAATACACTGTCCAATGAGTGCACTTATACTGTATGCTTCATCTGTGTAGTATTATACACAGTATTTTGTTTATTTCCAACAGCAAGCTGGTCATTGCTGATGAATGCAAATCAGGTACGTTTATATTGTTCCTATCTTTAAAAAACGATGCTTTTTATGACTCCAAAATGAAATTGTTTTGATGACCACAAGCAAAGATGTGTATCATCACATTCCAATATTTCTGGATTTATATTTAGACATTCAACTTTGTCTGCTGAATATCTGGTTTTGTTTATCTGTAAAAATTTTCATGTACATACAGAGTCTAAATTTATTATCGAAAGTGTCTAACTTGTCATATCTGCCATGTTTGGTGCTGCCATGTCTTACCCATTTGATTTTTAATATTTTAGATTTGAGGCTAGTTAATCTCATTTTGCAGCTGCTGTTTGGTGACAGTTATTAAAATTGTGGTATGTGTCATTTTTGGCATTCGGCACTAATTGTATAAATTCAGAATATAAACTGGGTTTAAATCAGATTTAGTTTTATGAGAGCTGGAGATTTGTGTTGTTGAGCACTAACTGCATTCCTGACACCTCTAATTAAAGCCTTTATTTAAACTCTTAATTAACTGTGTACAGTATATCAACATGCTGTTGATATTTTTTTTTTTAATGAAGATGTGATAATCTTTATTTAAAATGCAATGAGGCTGAAAATATTCTATGGCATCATAGGACTATTGCATGCTGTTTTGAATCTGTTCACATGGTGAACTTGCTGTTATAAGATCTCAGAGCTTTTTGAGTAAATAAATGGTTCATTTGACAAAGTTGTGGAGCTTATTCTTTTAAATAAACAAAAATAAATAACCTAAAAACTGACTCTTATACAACATAATGGTTATAGTTAAACATTTACTGAATCTGTGATTGGTCAGCTTAATTCCTGCCAGAATGTAAGAAAACCTCTCATTGCTTGATGTTTTTATCCCCAAAATACAAATGTTAATATTGCATTTTTAATAAATGTATGATTCATGTATTTTTCTGACTTCTATCCTGGCATTATAATAAATGATCTACAAATTACACATGAATTGTTTTGGGGTTTTTTCCCCTTGATAAAACATCAACAGACAGGTGCCATGGTTGGCTAGAATAGGCACACCCACTCATGCAGAGGATATAAGACATTCCTCTCATTGTACAGAACTTTGTCTCCATATGATCAGCCTCAGATCATGTGAGTACCTGTCAGTTTTCACATATATCAATCTTTTTTAATTTTGTTTTATACTTGTAAATGTCAAATGGTAGTGTGTATCATCTGTATGTTTGTTTCTTATGACTAAAATAATTACGTTTTGTGTAACTGCACTGCACTTTACAAAAGGGCTGTTTATTATGATATGGGAGACAAAAAGTAAATTGCATACTTAAATACCATGATGCACACGATGATAATGACTTTAATATATTCGAGTGACGGTTTTTTGTTCTGCATTACTGGAACTATCATAGACGGACACAGTCCTAATCATTTAACAGTTAAAACACAATGACGGTGACAACCAAAAACAGCATAAGTAATAGCTGAGCTTTCAGTTACGAATACAACAACAGCAGCTGGAACAGTAAAACAATAAAAAGTAATGCATAAACTGCATTGTTTTATACATGTCGCGGAGCAGCATTGCTGGGATTTTATCATCCACACATTCCATAAATATGCTCAAGTTCATCAGAACACGGAATAAATTATAAAAAGTATAATTTGCGGCTTTTAAAAAAATCCTTACTGTGTTGGATGCATTTTAGGCTGGTAGAAACATCGCTTCTTCATACGTCTTGTCACGTTTTCACAAAAGTAATTTGGGAAAAGAACGCAAACATTTCCGTTTGTTTTCTCTAGACAGTTATATAGCCTATATGTTCCCAACATTGCTGTAGCTTATTTGAACTTGTTTTAACTTTTGTTGCACTTAATAAAAGTAGGCTATTCATAGTTATAGGCCTATAGTTTTACTTCCATAATAAAATGAATACACATGCAGAATTTATGAAATTTTATTTTTTAATTAATTTATTTATTTTTACACCAGTTTAGGTGAGCTGATAATAGCTGAAAGGTGATTAAAAATAAAACTTAATCATGCCTAAAATATAAACATTTCCCAATGCATTCCTATACACTGAAAGCTTAAATAAAAAATAAAAAAAAAAAACATTTTTTTTAAAGTTAATATATATAGTTTTATTGCCATGACAGTTTCACATTGATCTAGGTTCTCTATAAACCCCCTGCTAACTGCACTCTGATTTGTACTTTGATAGGCTTTCTGCAAATAAACACAATCTTCCTGACTTTGTTCCTTAAATACATTGGCACGGCATCAAAGTCTTAGTAAGACGATGCTCTGTTTACTGCAGATGTTACTGAATAACTTCATATTAGCAGATGTTTCTTATCCAATGAAAGTGTGCACTGACTGAAGGGTCAATCCCCTGGAGCACTCCTGGGGCCAGTTGCATAAACTTAGCCACCATGTTAAGACTGTGTCTTAAGAACTAGTTTGACCAACTAACAGTGGCCAAAGGGTAATCAGTCTTACTTTTCCAATACATATAAGACCAATCTTCCTTGTCATAACTGAATTTTAAAAAGTTGTGATCAGTCTTGAGGGAAAAAATTAGATGACTAACTTTTTAAGACTAGTCTAAACAGTTTATGCACCCGGCCTTGGATTAAATGTCTTGCTTAAGGACATAATGCTGAGTCTTCTCCGACATTACAGCTGAATAAATAAACTTTGACTGCACCAAATTTGGAATCTAAAGATAAAGTGCGTCATTTGTACGTCATAGTCGCTCCAGGTAGAACTGTAAAATTAATGTCTGTCATTGAATGAAATTATCTTGGGTACTAACTGTACACATCGTTTTTCTTTTCTGAAGACATTAAGGTTACGAAGTCTGATCTAAATCAACATGGCCACGTCTATCCTCACCCATGTTTTGGCTGGCTTGTTTGGCATGGGCTCCTGGGTCACCATCTGTGGTCTGTGGGTGGAGCTGCCTCTCATCGTTCCACAGGTACCTGAGGGTTGGTATCTTCCCTCCTACATCTCCGTTATTGTCCAAATGGCAAACATTGGACCTCTGTTTGTCACATTAATGCACCGCTTCCGTCCAGGAACGCTCAACGAGACTGCAGTTATCTATTTTATTGTTGGTTTTGGGGTACTGGCAAGCCTTTTCCTGGCTTTCTTCTGGAGTGAGACGGTAGTGGTGCAAGGTGTAGAGCGCAGCGTTCCTCTGCTGCTCCTCATCTTCTTCATCTCATTAGTGGACTGCACCTCTTCGGTGACGTTCCTTCCCTTCATGACACAGCTCAAGCCGGAGTATCTCATGACTTATTATGTAGGAGAAGGCCTGAGTGGTCTTGTCCCCGCTTTAGTGGCAATGGTCCAAGGTGTAGGTGTGATGGAATGTGTCAATGCATCTCAGATCCTCAGATCCAATGAAACACATCTTAATGGGTCTGAAAGAGACACTACCTACCTCGTGCCTCACTACCAACCAGCAAACTTTTCCGTTGAAGCCTATTTTTTCTTCCTGGCAGCTATGATGGTGGTATGTTTGGTGGCGTTCTTACTTTTGAACTACCATCCAGCTGTGGCCAAAGAGCGACCCAATAACATAAATGGAAATGAAGGTCCTATATTCCGCTGGAAAAGCAAGAAATCTGAACAGAAACCAATGATGCGTTCTCAAAAGGCTAGTCAGAAACCCAAGAGCACGTTCGGGACAGGGATACACACATGGATGCAAGTGATATACATCTACATTATGCTTGCATGGGTGACCGCTCTGACTAATACCGGTTTGCCGTCAGTGCAGTCGTACTCATGTTTACCATATGGAGACCAGGCCTATCACTGGTCAGCAACTATGGCGAATGTTGCCAATCCTATAGCTTGTTTCATCAGCATGTTTTACACTCAAAGGTGAGCTACATCATGAACAATAGCGAATTAATGCACTGATTTTATAGTGAATTAAATGAACAATAACTATTTTTTACACAGCTACTTACCAAACAAATAAGTATGTGGACATGAAATACTGACATGAGTTTAAAGATAGATAAATAGACAGATAGATAGGTTAAAAAAGTACACTTCCATAATGTACTTGAGGTGCTGTATTTTCACACACTAATTTTAAATGTATTAGTAGACTTTATATGCTCAAAATGAATTTTTTAGTACTTCTTAAGATAAACTTAAGATCATCTAAGTGTACTCAACTGTGCTATTTTGGGACACCACAAATATCAACTAAAATGTGCTTTTAACATAATATCTCTGTATTTAAAAATGTATTTAGTTACCACTTGTAGTAAACTTGAGTGTACTATGAATGATGGGTTCAAGTGTACTAAAAGTGATATCTAAACACATTTTTAAAAAGAGATAGAATGTTAAAAGCGCATTTTAGTTCATATTCATGGTGTCCCAAAATAGCACAGTTTAGTACACTTAGATGATCTTAAGTTTATCTTACTAAAGAATAATTTTTAGTATATGTAAGTACCAAATTAGAGCGCGAAAATAGAGCCCCTTAAGTACATTATGTGCACTTTTTTTCACCTGGATGGATGGATAGATAGATAGAATGGCTGTAAACATACTACTTTTCAACACTTTGTTGCATTCTAAACAGGTCCTTAGTGTTGATGGGAGTTCTCACTTCTATTGGCTCTCTTGTTGGATTTTACATTATGGGCATGGCTGTGTTGAGTCCATGTCCACTGCTAGTTAATGACACCTCTGGAGCAGTCATTATTGTGAGTACTTGGGACCAGTTGGTGTTTATTTCCAATAAGTGTCCTTGGACGACAAAACCAGTCTTAAGTGTCAATTTTTCGAAATTGAGATTTATACATCATCTGAAATCTGAATAAATATGCTTTTCGTTGATGTATGGTTTGTTAGGATAGGGCAATATTTGGCTGAGATATATTTGAATATCTGGAATCTGAGGGTGCAAAAAAATCTAAATATTGAGAAAAACGCCTTTAAAGTTGTCCAAATGAAGTTCTTAGGAATGCATATTACTAATCAAAAATTAAGTTTTGTTACATTTACGGTAAGAAATGTACTAAATATCTTCATGGAACATGATCTTTACTTAATATCCTAATGATTTTTGGCATAAAAGAAAAATCGATAATTTTGACCCATACAATGTATTTTTGGCTATTGCTACAAATATATCCCAGCGACTTAAGACTGGTTTTGTGGTCCAGGGTCACAATATTATAAGAAGCATTCATTTTTTGCTTGATCTGTTTTATTGTTTATTTTTGTATATTCACACTTGAGTAATCCTGTGTTTTCAGGTGTTGGCATGGTTCTTTTTCATCTTCGTCCTATCTTATGTAAAGGTGATTGTTGCTGTTATCTTGCGAGATGAAGGCCACAGCGCTCTTGTGTGGTGTGGAGCTGTAGTGCAGTTGGGCTCAATGTTGGGGGCGGTGACTATGTTTCCTTTGATCAATATATATGACTTTTTCACCTCTGGTGACCCGTGCAACACTAATTGTTTATAAGATAAGTGTTCTGTAAATAATATTAAAATGAATTATAATATTATAATATTCATTTTATTCTTAATTGTGGAGCATATGTAAATGAATGAATGTAAAAAAGCTTTTTTAATGTTGATTTTGTATACTAGACAGATGCTTTGCAACATATGTTAACAGTGTTTGTTAAGTGTTTATGTTGATGCATTTCATTTTTGCTTTTGTTTTTATTTGCTTACTTGTCCAATTATTTGATTTTAACATCCTAATCATGACTCAGTATTTTCAATGCCAGATATGCCAGAATTATCAAATGTCCACTAGGAGGCGGTAACGGTCTACAGTGAATATAACTCATTTAGATTGGCTCTCAGACAGGAGAAGTTTGACTAGGTGACCTCAGTAAACTACCATGTCTTTTTTTGGGGGGGGGGGGGGGGGGGTAAAAATGATTTAAAGTTCATTTATATTTATTTATTTTTTTATCAGCAAAATCTGATCAAATGTTTAAATGACATGCATTGGATTTCCTACTATAGAGATAGTAAGGCAGGTAGGTTTAATTTGGCCCCTCAACAATGATCTGCAGTGTTCATATTGGGAAATTCATCATAAACATTTGCTTGAGTTACCTTTAAAATGGTAGCTGAGTTGTTAGGGAAAAAAAAAAGAAAATAGGATAATAATCCTGCATGCAGAGAAATTCTTTGCACAACAGCACTTATTTAAGTTTCTTCACTTTAAAAAAGTTAATGATTCTACATGATTATTTGAACATATCAACAGCCCTTGTTTCTGTTAATAAAAAACAAATGACAAGCTCATATTTTGTATTCATCTCACCAGAGGAAAAAAAACTGCCTTTGCAGGGTGGCCTCTAATATGGACTTTGACAATAAGCCTTGAAGTTAGAAAGTTTGAGAACCACTTACGTTAGTCTCTTTTCATTACGCTAAGGCAATGAATTGAGTTAATAGGGTCTTAAAAATCTGCAGTGTTATAGGTTTATTTCATTGCAATTTCAAGAAGATTCATAGTCTTAAGTCTTCTCTGCTGCTTAACTGCTGATATTCTAATAAACGACTACAGATGAGAACAGTCTGGACAGAACAGCCACCATCTTGCTTTGATCCAGCGATCACCGTATCAAGGGAGAGAGGATAAGGGGAGGACGACAGTTATATGTATTAGGATGTGGAGGGAGTTCAGCCTCACAGCTCTTCACTCGACAGGACAGTTTTCACACAATGATAACTGAGACCGTTAGCGAAGGCCGCTCGTCGTCTTGGCTCTCTAACAATCCTGACCCAGGCAGCCTACTAATAGAGCGGCTATTTCTGGGCACTGGCTTTGATGATCCACCCCACCCTGACTGTGCGTTGTCACCATGGCTGTGTGACCGGGGATTCAAACCCATGGAAAATATTCCTGTCTGCCTGGCAGGTGTCACAGGGTGCTTGGCTCAAAGCCTGGATACAACAGCTGCTTCTACTTTGATCCATTAGTTACTACTCTGGAAGTTCAGCTCTCCTGTGCACATGGGGAAGAGATCTTGCACATTTTTCACGATTCCATTTCAGACAATACTGCCGCATTTTTAATGAGCCGTTGTGACTACGGTTGAAACTAGATCTGTGAAACGGAACATTCGGTCAGGGTTTTATACTCTAAAAGTTTGGACAAAAGACTTGTCAAATAAATCATCTCTGGTTTTTATTCTCTATGATTTTAGGACCAAAAAGGAACATCTTGAAGTATTTTGTCAGTTGATTTTGGTACAAATCTTAACATCAAATAACTAACAGTCTGCTGTCACAATTAGACCATGGCTAGTTGTCACACTTTTAACTCCATTGAATATTTGTCTTTTATGTGTTCACTTTATATTTTGCAACTTGAAAGTAAGCTATTTTCTGTGACTATGCAACACTTCAGATTCATTAGCCACTATAGGCTATGTAAACAACAACAAAGTTTAATCAAATGGTAGCATAACTATTTGCGCTACAAACCAATGTGTTTGTGATTACTTGATTAATTAAGTAAGGGATAATCAACTTTAATGCACGTGGAGGCAAAGAACCGCCCGATGCGAAGCGGATTAATTAAAATAATACGATAACTACCTGTTTGCAATATCAAGTAGCATAACAGGCCTTTTCTGTAGAGCTAAAATAACTTGAAGTGAATGACACTGGAAGCCTAGCACATGGAAGTTACAAATAGCTGCATGCAACCACTCTTACATTAAATATAAAGGTGAATAGACACATAGCCTACCTTGAAGCAGGGGTGTCTAATCAACACTCTCCCACAAAATTCAGGTCCAAACCTAATTAAATACCCCTGAACCAGCCAATAAAGTTATTCAGAATTAGAAGCTTCTAGATGTGTCTTGGAGAAGTTTGGATCTCAAGGAGGGATTGGACACTTATGCACTTATGCAAAAAGGGATTGGACCCTTATGCCTTAAATACTTAACTACAAAAAAAAAAATGCCATTGAAAATGAATTGCCCATGAAAAAAATAATTTGCTCAACATTACCTTTTGTGACAACATTCCCCACTGGTGGCCAATATATGAAGCTGTCAAATTAGAACCTGTCATTATTAAAGGTTTTCAGAATCATTAGTGTGTGAATTTCGAGCCACCTACAGTTGAGTGAGAGAAATTTACTGTCGTAAATAATTGCAGTGGATTGCTGTACATGTGTACTTGCTGTTGCCCAATCCGCCCTTGAAGCAGAATTTCGTACCTGCTCACCAATTTATATACCTTATTTTTCAACGCAGAAGCCATTTTCTATCAATGTGCCAGATTTCTCGTTCATTAGCCTCTGAAATAACGTGAAGAATAACAAAGTGCAGTAAACGGTAAAATACAAACCAGTGTGTTGAGATAATACATTAAATAATATGGCAGACACACCAGTCTGAAATATCAAGTCGCAAAACGAGCTGTTTTGCACAGCTAAAAATACCCCGGAAGCCAGACACATTAAAGGGGTGGTTGATTGCGATTTCACTTTTTTTTTTTTTTTAAACTTTGGTTAGAGTGTAATGTTGCTGTTTGAGAATAAAGAATATGTGCAAATATGTGCAAAATTATGACGCTGAAAGTTCAATGCAAACGGAGATATTTAAACTTTTAAAATTAAGGCAGTTTAATGGCTACACTGTAAAAAATCCAATTAACAAAATGTTGGAAGGGCAAAAATATTTAAGTTGGACTGATTTTATTGCTTGGGCTTAGTTGAGAAGACATATTATATTAAGTCTGCACAAATTTTAAAAACATTAAATGGATGGTTCAGAATGCTAAAATGCTAAATGTTGACTAAATTAATGAAAACAAATCCAGCAAACATCATTCTGCACGTGCACAAGCCTAAGCGATTTCGCGGGAGAAACAGCAAGTTCACGCGTCAGGTAAGTTGCACTAAATTAGTGCTATTTTTTAGACTAAATTTAACGAGAAAATCATGCAACGTATTCGATTTTTTTTTTTTTTTTTTTTTTTTTTTTGAGTGGGCATTTAGAAAGTGTTTTGTGAGCTAGGCCTATATCCGAAGAAAAGTGGATATAAGACAGTGTAAGTCAAGTGGGACTGATCATAATGTTATTTGTAGCCTACTTAAGTTAACTTTAGACTGAATTGATCAAAACTTATATTTAAAAGGTGTAAATGTTTTATTTAAAACGTAGCCTATATATTTACACACAAACGTACAATATAGGCCTATATAAAAACATCGAATAAGCGTTGTATGATATGTCTGAGGGAAATTTAAGTGAAGGCAATGGGGTCTTTCACTTTGTTTAATCCATAAAACACTTAATATCAAAAGCTGTGTTACTATAATGGGTTTTTGCGTGTAAACTTTTGCAATTGTCCTGTGAAGTAAAAAGACGACATTAAACGTGACTAACAACAAGCCACGGTGAAATGTGCTCTTTTCAAACGGGGCGGATTAACGATACACGGCGTTTCTGGCCTCGTGAAGGCGCTTCGGAAGAGAATCGTTTCACAGGACGTTCAAAGCGTCTCAGTTCCCTAGTGAATCAGTAGATAGTGCACAGGAGTCCCTGCACAGGGTCTGGGGAAGACCTGGGCTCAGTAAACACTGAGATAATTGATTTCAACTGATCAATCAATTTGTAAAACGTCACCACTGGTATTTATCAACAACAAGCAGGACAGTTATATTTTGATATTATTATTTTTTGCCATTTGAGGTAACTTAGCCCTATAATATGAAATGTACATGTTCTATTACCAGTCAGCATCAATGCTCCCTGTTGTGCAATGGATTTGTGCCAAAAAAAGGTTGCAACTTCTGTTTCATCACAAATTTAATTAACTGATATTGATACATTGTAAATGATTTAAAAGTCATCATTTTATTTTTTGAACTTAAAATATACTTTTCCTTCTCCATCAGGGTGTGGCCAAAAGTTTCATTAGTGCTTTGTCATCGTTGCAAGATTTCAGATGCAACCCAGTCAGTTCTTCGAAGGCACCAAACACTGGCTCGTGACCAGACCGCTCCACTGCAACTACATACTGTGTGTACCTTCAAGACTAGGAGTTTATTGTTTTCATTCCAGGTAATATGTGTAAATGTTTAGAGTTTTTACTACAATTATAATGTGCTTTACTGTTCTCAGTGGCATCTACACTAATATTAGTCTGGTTCATTCTTATTCCGAGGTGAATTTAGCCATACAGTCAGTATCCAGATCCAGTCTGTATCCAGATCAGATGGTGGATCAGCACCTAGAGATGACCTCGACAGCCCTGAAGGCCATGTCAGCTAGATGAGTCCCAGAGACAGATCCCCTCCGAAGACCTCGTTGGCCATCGGGACAAGACCACGAGAACCAGACAAGTCCTCTGCTCAATCTGAACTGTGTTGCAGCCTAGAATTAAACCACACCATGCTGGTTTCGTCTGGCCAGAGGTGAACTGCCCCCTGACTGAGCCTGGTTTCTCCCAAGGTTTTCTACTCTATCTCTGTCACCGATGGAGTTTTGGGATCTTGCAGCTGTTGCCTTTGGCTTGCTTATTTGGGGAGGCTTGGCTGATTGCACAGACATTATTGGAAGAGAGCTGAACTGGATGAAGTCAACACTGAATCACCAATGAACTGACTTTAACTGGAAAAATGACTTGTTAATGTCCTCTTGCATTATTGATCAACTATTTTCCTGTTTGACTCTTTAAAGCTGCTTTGACACAATCAGTATTGTATAAAGCGCTATGTAAATAAAGGTGACTTGATTTGATTTTATATACTGTAACACCTGGTTCATTTTTCTTTTTACTTCTGCCTCATTTTAAAGATGTAATTGTGAACAGTAATAATATTTGTAAATGTTTGTTTGCTAACATTTTGTTTAGCTTGTTTAGTTTTTTCTTAGTTCATTAAACAAAGTTTAAACTGAATTTTGCAGTTGTAGTACAGATGTAATGTTTGTTAACTGGAGCTTTAAAAGGATGGTTCACCCAAAAATGAAAATTTACTGTTAATTTACTGACCCTCTGGCCATCCAAGATGTAGGTGACTTTTTTTTTCTTAATTCCTGTATGTTTAGTTTGTATGAAAAATATTATAAATGGAGATTATTAAATAAAGGGTATTGTGTGTTGTAAAGTGTGTTTTTAGTGATTGATAAACACCAGTTAATCGTTTTTAATAATTTTGTTAAACTATAAAAATGTTTTTATAGTTACCCAGCAATTTCTTATGATGCCCAAATAATAAATCTTAGTTGAGGTAACATAAAACACATAAAACCAGTTCATTAAAGTTTGAGCAAACTAAAAAAATAACAATTCAGATAACACTTTGAAGTCAGAAATAGACTGAACGTAAAATTTCTGTGGAACTTGTTACTAAATAATAATTCGTTGAAACCGCTTGACATTTTTTACAGTGTACAAAAACGGCTGGTAGGGACTATAACGAGTTACGTCCCGGGTTCGTGACATCACAAACCCAGATAAACCCCACCCCTGGGGCGAGGCCAGGCTGCGCTGCTTTAGAGAATAGAAAGAGAAAACTAGGGGTGCACGTAAAAATCTGTTGAATTGCGATTCTGTCTTCTAAAGATTCTAATGGATTCAAAGGTTTCACACATTAGACTGCACCCCATAAACACAATCAAGCCTAAAAAACAAACACAAACAAAACAGTCAACCACCCCTTTAAATTTACAAATGGCTGCAACTGCTCTTATGGGGAAAATAAATGCATGCAGAACTGAGGCATGTGAGGAGCGTGACAGAGAAACAGAAGCCATTTGACATTAGAATTTAGTGTGCCATCAGAATGATTTTGAAATTAATATTTCAAGGTAAAAACCGACATACAGTTAGTTTAAACAGTTTATGATGGGCCATATTAGAAGATAATGCACACCCGAGGTGGTGATATGATGCGAGGCGGCGTGGCCGTTACACGTGTGCATCATTTTCTATTATAGCATGGTCTGTCTGAATACTGGATTCTGATTGGCTGTCAGGTATGCAGTAAAACCGCTTAATGCACAGGCAGTTCTAAGTCAGTTTAATCGCCGTTTCATATTAATCTGCTGCTTTAATTGATGCACACACACAGAGGTCGGAGATCGCATTCGCAGATTGCGCTGCATGCACAAACATGTCAATGCTGCCCAGCGACTTTTATTAATAAAAGGGCCTAGATACTAGATCGCTACTTTATATTCCTCAGCAACAAGGTGGTGAAGTTACTGTTTTTGAAGTACAGCTTGTTTAGAGAGACACGCAGATGCAGGTAGGCTCACACTACTGTCATCTCTCTCTCCATACATTGTATATATAGGTTATATCACAGAAGCACGTCGTGCATTAAAATTGTTTTATGCACAGCTAACCATGCATTATTAAACGGACCGCAGTCAAAAATATACGATTTTTTTCAAACTTTGGATTGAGGGTTCACTCTAATTTAAAAAGTTTTTGAATTAGTTACAATAAAAATACTTCATATCTATTTGTATGCATGTTTTTACGCCATTCAACACCACACCTCTAAAAGAGCCAACAAAGCATGAGTTTATTGTGCATATTTTGGTACTGAAATGTAAATGCACCGTAGAAATGTGACTAGCATGGGTAAATTGAATACATATACTTGCAAGAAAAACAATCTGTTGTTGTCATTGATACCTTGCGGAAGAATATATCATGTTAAGTCTGATTGTCAAGAACAAGAACAACAACAAAAACAATATGTGGTATTTCTGAGATCCCAGTACAGAAAAATACAAATTAAAGTGCATACATTACCTAACAACCTACAGACAGGATACAATGTACAGGCAGTAAAAACCCCTGTACGAAAATCTCATTATATGCTGAGAAACATGCATTACATTTATAATTAGAGAGGACAAATACATATAAAAGTATTCCTGCTTGATAAACACTTTAAGGCACAGTGCAGTAAACCATCAGGTCATAGAGGCAGTTATAGTGTAACATATATTCAGCTGTTCAAAGGCAGTTTGAGAGAGCGTAGCCTAATCTGAAACCATTATCTTGCCTTGAAAAATTGCTAGAATAATATTGGATGGTTGACAAATGCCAGTCCAGTCGATCTCTGGTCACAAAGTTGCTACCAAATGTGACCGTAAAGGGAATAGGATTGCTGTACTTCCCTTATGGCTTTTGTTTGATTAATTCCAGCTCACTCCAAATAAATAATTCTATTCTATTCTATTCTATTCTATTCATAAAAATTCCAGTTAACAAGTACATATCATACCTGATATTACAAAAGCTATAAACATGGAATGGCTATTCAGACATAAGCACAGACATCTGCTGTCAAATGATGAACAAAACAACAATTTGGCATAAGCTTAAGGCAAATCAATAAGGCCATTCGGGCTTACAAACAGGTCAAGGCTTCAAAATGATATTCAAACAAACGTCTCCACAACGGCAATCAGTCATTAATGTTTTCTTCTTCATAAGGAACGGATCCTTCATTTAACCACACGTATTTGTGCCATTGGATGATGAAATGTAAAAAAAAAAAAAAAAAACACAAATAGACAAAAGTGAGTGTTCAGACGTGCACACCTGCACTCATAAATGCATGCATCCAAAGCAAAAAAAAAAAAACACAAAACAAAAAAAAAAACCTTTAGGTTATAATTTAGATTTGTGCATGCGTCAACTGTACGTCTGGTTTTTGGCCTGCAAAGTTACTGATTTGTGACCAGACTCAAATGTTCTTTTTAGAAATATACATGGTTGTGTACAGAGAAAAGACGTCAAACTGCACTTACGGTAATAATTTAAAAAGCTACATGGAGTACAAGAGAGTAAATAGGAAAGTAAAAGAGACACAACTTGGTCCACAACAGCACACGCTCCATCTCGGCAGGATGTGCTGATAAATTCTGAAATGAAGTGCACTTGTTTTTTCTGTGCTTTTAGGCTGGTTTTCAGTCCCCCCCCCCCGTGGAAATAAAACAAGCAAGGTTCAGTGAGTTCTGACGGCCTCGTATGAAGTGGAACTCTGAGTGCATAAGGTTTGTTTGTTGAATTGGTGTTATCAGAGTCAGGTCTTGCTGATTCGGATCTTCTGTCAGAAATTTGGTATGCTGAACAGTTCATGATTGGAGTGATCTTCTCAGAGGGACCTTCTCAGAGGGCTGCTATGCGTGGCTATGAACAGAGATGCTGGAGAGATCGTTCCTGATGATTTCGTTAACTGTGAAAACAAGTGGAAATCATGTTACTTTTAGGCTACACCCAAAACAAACAATTCATCTGCAGTAGACATTGTATCACCATAGGAAAATAATGTTCTATGTTGCAGATACAGATGTTTTGCAACACACTGAATACAGGTGTCTCATTAACATACACTACATTCATGTTTTTTAAAAAGTATCTCGTGTCTCTTATGCTCACCGAGGCTGCATTTATTTGATCAAAAACACAGTAAAAACAATAATATTATGAACAGTTGTTACAATTTAAAATACCTGTTTTCTATTTTAATATATTTTAAAATCTAATTTATTCCTGTAATTGCAAAGCTGAATTTTCAGCAGCCAGTATTCCAGTCTTCATGAAATCATTCTATTATGCTTATTAGCTGCTCAAGAAAAAGATTCTTAGTAATATCGATGTTGAAAACAGTTGTGGAAATGGTAATACTTTTTTTCAGGTTTCTTTCATAAATAAAAAGTTGAAAAGAACAGCATTTATTTGAAATAGAGATCTTTTGTAACATCATAAATGTCTTTAATGTCACTTTTAATCAATTTAATGCATCCTTCCTAAAATATTAATTAAATATTAAGAAATATTTCTCTCTTTACTCATCTCAAATTTTTTAACAGTAGTGTATGTGTACTCATCTGGTGGTTGATAGAGTATTCAAAATATAATGAGTCAGTATGAAACTCTTTTTACTTCTGTAATGTGAATTTTCAATTGGAAAATATTTCATGAGAAAAAAAAAGTAGAACTTTTTCTAATCCTGAGACCCGATGTCAATGTGATCAGTTTTGATTAGGTCCAAGGAATATATGTAAATAAATTAATGAGGGAAAAATGAATTTAATTTCAAATGTCCTATTATAATTCCACATGTATGGTGTCTACAACCCTGAACAGTCAAAAAAAATAACATGAATAAAAGTAAATCAAATTTCTCTGAGTGGCTACCCTTAGACAGAGAAGATCTCATGCCCTCTTACGGAGGTCCCTGCAACTCCAGCTGTCTGCTGTATTCCTGCCCTCTATCTGTCATTGCCTTTTCCCACACACTAGGACCCTGGCTCCTTCTGTCAGCTGTGTTCTTTGGCCCAAGCATGGGAAGTGACTTAGCATGGCTTCAGGCTATACAAACAGCCTGGCACTCACTTGCTGTGTGATAGCAGGGGAAACCGGATGAGGCTGCCTCTTAAAGTTAGCATGTTAGCATATTAGCGGCAGACGTATTATCTTACTCTCAGTCCCATAGGGAGCATTGTATGACCAACACACAGCACATTACCCCTTCCCTAAATGTCTGTATTTCAGTTTTCGAGCCTTCAGCGGTTTATTGCAAAACATTTGAGCCTTTTAGCTCTGAGAAGAGTGATTCGCTTTCACGTTTCTTTGCTAACGGCTCTCAAACCTCTGAGGGACGTAGATAGGCAACCATATCGGTTGCTCTATCTGTTTCAAAACAGCACATTCCTCTTCCCTTACGATCACAGCACAGACCGCTTTAGCTGGCCTTTGAATTCTTTAGCATGGACGTAAGCACCTGCAGGAAGCATTTGATAACTATTAGACAAGCTGTGTGTGTTTTTCTCATTTGTGGTGAGGAATATCATCCTCCAAGTAGAATTCTGCATTTTTCGAATGGCATCAAATATTTTAGAGTCGTAGTTTCCTTGACCGCAAATTGAATGGCAGCCTATACATAAATAATTGGTTCTGTGTTTTGCATCGCTTATATTAGTGTCAATGAATTGCCATATTTTTGGTCATTTTGAGATTATTAGAACTGAAAGTCTTGTGTCAGTTACAAAATCTAATCGCGAACATATCCTTTTTTTCAGGCCTAATTTTTGTGAAAGTGTTTTTCATTTAATAAATTTACGCCTTGTTTGCCATTCTTAAAATGAATTATTTAAAACATATCAGCATTATCGCCGTGTTGTATTCTAGATATTAAAATTTTGTATAGAAAATACACTTTATGAAAAACGTCTCATGCTCACCAAGACTGCATTTATTTGATCAAAAATACAATTAGAATAGTAATATTTAAAATATTTTTTTCTATTTTAATGCATCTTAACATGTAATTTATTTCTGTGATGGCAAAGCTGAATTTTCAGCACCAGTCTTCAGTGTCACATGATCCTTCAGAAATCATTCGGATATGCTGATTTGCTGCTCAAGAAACATTTCTTCTTATTGTTAGTGTTGAAATCTACTCTGCTCATAATATTTTGTGGAAACTGTGATGCACTGATGAATTCAAAAGATATATTGGAAAACCCATTTTGGTTGACCACTAGTTTGTTTCACAAGTACTTATACGACCTTTAAAAAAAAAAAATCACGTAAGCTTTAAAATCCCAAAAATCTAAAGGCTGTGACACAAAAAGAGAGAGTGAGCTCGAGCAGACACATGTGGGCTGAAGGCGGTGGATTTCCTCCCCTCAAGTGTCGCTCCCGGCCAAGACCAGGAAGCCTGCTGAGGAATTCCCTGCAAATGAACCATGGCCTTCACGCTCCCACTGCAAAACTGCCTAAGGGACGGAGAAGTCGTCCGGAATGCTGACGTTCCCTCTAAACAATGAATCCAAATCTGTCTTTCATCTCCTCATGAGGCGCGGCGCACCCAGCCTACCTGACCTCGGCCTGACACGGCCTCTTCCCAGGCTCCTGGTTTCACTTTTTCTCCTGGATCATTTTCCAAAGACTAAAAGAACTATTACTCGGAAACACCTTACACCATCAACAACATCCCTAAGAAAAATTGGGAACAGTCAGCTGACAAAACATTGAAAACTGCACTTAAATTTACCCCAAAATACCAGAACTCGAACCACTGATATACTTCAAGCCAGAGGAATATTTTTCACAGCCTTACAAATATTAAAATCCCTTAAGATTTCATATTCACTTGGGCATAAGTCCATATGATACGCTTCTGCCAGTAGCGTTCTGATTGAGTAGCACTAATATGTGAACAGGAAATGAATCAATAAGATTGGTTGAATTATGGGGAGAAACTCACACATGGACGTGCCACACAAACACCACTCCATGCTGAAACAATTAGGGACCTCTGACAGCTGGGAGTAAATTATGCCAATACGTCTTCTTGAAAAATTTGGCGAGCGTTGACAACTGCCATGGGAGTTTGGACATTAAAACGCAGGTCTCTTGAATCACTAGGTTCCCAACTGTCAAAACAGAGGAGGTTGGGAAGAAATACCTGCACGACTGCGCACATGCAATAAAATTTTATTCGCATGATTTATGGTCAGCTGGACGTTAGAGAAAGCATCTTTTCGAGTCTAAAAGACTACTGAATGAGCTGAAGGGACAGACACTTAGTAGTGGAAAAAGATCTAAGAATAAAAATGTAAACCCAAAGCACTACAAACCAAATAAATATTGAATGCACAATAAAATTTCAAACACATCAATCACTACATAATCACTAAATCACACCAACACCATTAATTGGTAAGATTTTTTATGTTTTTGAAAGAAGTCAAAATACAGTAAAAAGTAATATTGTGAAATATTACAAAATGTTTAAATAACTATTTTCTATATTATTATATTTTAAAATGTAAATTATTGCTGACACCAAACCTTTGGACGGTATATATTCTTCAAATTTGACAGTAACTGTCATGTTCTATAAGCAGAAAATCAAGCAACCTTCTCTTTAGATGCACTGTATATTTCAGTGCTGAATGAATCAGCGTTTTTAAGTGAACAATCATAAAGACAGCTGTGTCAGTGTAAATGAATCAGGGTCTTGGATGATTCAGTTGAATAAATGATTCAGTGATTCTTCAGTGACTCTTTCTGTTTGAACGAGTGAATCCCTACCGCTAATGCAGCCTGACAGTTTGTCTGGAACAAACACAGACAAGTGGAGTGATACAAATGGTGGGACGATATTCAGCCAATCAGAACTTAGAATAGAAGTAAACAGATAATAAGTTGTTCTGTGATTATATTACTGGTAATACAACTATGTCAGAGCTGGTTAACTATTATGGAAGCATATGTGTAGCAAAATTCAATGTGCAATGCAATATTCAAAATGGCAATGCAATATTCAAAATGGCAATGTATTTCTGTATTTAAATTTACATTTTCCATTACCCCATATGTGCAAAGTTTGGTGCAGAAGGAAAATGAAAATGAAATTATAGTATTTACATTTGCCATTTCCAACAGTAGTCTTAATATGTAAAGTGCATACCATTTTAACGCTTTATAAGTAGCGAAATGAAAATGAAAATATATAACCCGAATTGATTTGATATGTGTAACATGTCCAAGCAGAAATGGTAGCAAAATGATCATTTAAATGTTATTTGTCCTAAATGCATTTAGACTAACAGTTAGGACACTTGCGATTGCATTTTCATCACACCTCGTGGGATATGTGTAGCAAAATTCAATGCGGCTTTGAAAATGCATTCCGAGCTAACCACGCCCACCCTCTGTCAATCATTGCGTCAAGGTGGGGATTGGCGGAAGCGTGTTACGTTTAGATCGCTCGAGACATGGCGGCTGGAGATCTGATAATATCGTTGAATTCACTGGCAGATGAAGTGGAGCGTGAACGGAGATCAGCAGATTTTTACGCGTATGTAGGTGACAGAACTAGTGGGACGACCGGTGTTACGGTTTTACTGGTTTCCGTGTTATCTGGTGATCAACTTGCTGGTTCTGCAATTCTGCAAGCTCAAACTGCCGTGATATTAAACTGTCTAATAAACGCACACTTGCTCATTACACGATTTTGGTATTCTTGTAATGATTACAAATCAATGGTATGATCGCCCGTAGCGGCTGAATTACAGAAAAAATGAAAAAAAAAACAAAAAAAACAAAGTCTGTTTGGCACGGGTTTCGAACACGCGCTAAAAATAGTCGCACTGTGGGGATGCCAGTAATGAGCGCACTGAGCTACCGAGCAGCTTTGAATTTACTCTCGGCGTGACATTGTACAACATGGCTGAATCAAGGAAATGTGCCCGTGTTAACTTGTGACCTCTGTTTATTTATGAAAATGAATATTATAGTAAAAGTAGATTACATTTTATGGTTTGTGATGGTAAAGTACATTTCATTGAGTCTCAGACAACTAGCCTAAATTTGGGGCTACTGTGGTTTAATTACAAAGGATATAGTTAAACTATATTTACTATAGTAAAAACATGGTATATTTAATGGTACCATTAATTCAACGATATTATCAGATCTCCAGCCGCCATGTCTCGAGCGATCTAAACATAACACGCTTCCGCCAATCCCCACCTTGACGCAATGATTGACAGAGGGTGGGCGTGGTTAGCTCGGAATGCATTTTCAAAGCCGCATTGAATTTTGCTACACATATCCCACGAGGTGTGATGAAAATGCAATCGCAAGTGTCCTAACTGTTAGTCTAAATGCATTTAGGACAAATAACATTTAAATGATCATTTTGCTACCATTTCTGCTTGGACATGTTACACATATCAAATCAATTCGGGTTATATATTTTCATTTTCATTTCGCTACTTATAAAGCGTTAAAATGGTATGCACTTTACATATTAAGACTACTGTTGGAAATGGCAAATGTAAATACTATAATTTCATTTTCATTTTCCTTCTGCACCAAACTTTGCACATATGGGGTAATGGAAAATGTCAATTTAAATACAGAAATACATTGCCATTTTGAATATTGCATTGCCATTTTGAATATTACATTGCACATTGAATTTTGCTACACATATGCTTCCATAAACTATGACCTATTGTTTCTTGGTCCAAATTCCCTTGCATCTACTAACACTTTCAGCATTTGCCACGTGTTTGAACTGAACCGGATTCATTGCAAGCAGCATAACTCTATGTTCACAGTTCCCTTGAGGTTTCACCTTACACTGACCTGATCATCCAAATCCATTTGAACTGTGTGCCTCCTTGGCATGAATAACAGGACACACAGCTTTCTTGTGAACTCAAGCTTAAGCTTAAGAGAGCATCCCACAAAGAAAGAGTACAAAAAGAAACATGACCATATCCAAAGCAATCAAGATATTTGTGTTGAGCAGAGAGACTCTACGCACTCTGTTATTTTAAGCCAAGACGACAACTTAACATTTGAAGAGGTTTCGTCTTGTACAGAGTGCTCATGGTAAATAAAGACAGCCTCAGTAGGTGTTGACACATGCACGAACATTTTGAAAAGACCAAGGAAACTTTGATTGTTTTCAAGTCTCTGTTGGTCAACAATTTTGGTTTGGGGTTTTGGCTAAGGATAGCAGTTAATGACTCATGCACTGCGATGCTGCTTTTGTAGACTGTTGGCTTGAAAAGAAAACTGTTGGCAGTTGCCATAGGATACATCTCAATTTGCTGCCACATTTCGAATGAGGAGTCTAATGAAAGGGCTTCAACAAGTGATAAGTGACTGGATACACAATAATAGCTGAAACATGAGACACTGCTTAGGGCTTCATATCAAACTAACAAGCGTTTTTAACTTCAGCCTGGTGCTGTTTGAATTGGCACCAAAGAATAGTCAAGACTTACCCTTCATAACCTGATAAGCTTAGCATGACTCAAGAGGTATTTCAGCACGTGATAAATAATTCAGAGCGAAGATGATGCATGGACAGAGTTTATAGAGTGTGGCAGAGACGGTGTTAATGATTCAATGCATTAGCCAGTTAAGTTTTTATTAGCCCTCTGCTTGGAAAAAGATATCTGAATGTTAGATGCCATTTTCAATTCAATAACACATTAAAATGCTACACCATTTAGCACATTAAAAACAACAGCATCTCCAAGAATTGAGCATGCTACTAGCGAAGCCAAGACCATGGGTTCAGTTCCCAGGGTTATTATTGTTAACTAAAACTAATCAAAAACCATTTTTGTTAAATGAAATAAAACTGAAACAGAATAAAATATAAATATTAGACGTAAAGCTTAAAACTAAATGAAAATGAGAAATGTTAGTTTTGCAACTGAAATACGTGCAAGCTGAAGTACTAAAATTAGTAACTGGGCATAAAAAAACTAAATAAAATAAATGAATCCTAAACAGTAATGTAAAAAATACAAAGGATAATAGGACACAACAAAATGATTAAAAATATAACTGAAATTAAAATGAAAACTCAAAAGTATAAAAAAGGTTATAAAAATAACAATTCTGTATGTAAATAATACTGAAATAACACTATTTGATAAAATGTATACAGCATTTTTCACTTGAATTCAGCGCAAGTAACTTGGGATAAAAGCATGTGCCAAGTACATAAAGGTAAATGTCTGAACCAAAAAATTCCGTTCAGACCTACTTAGGGAAACATGGCATGAGCCACCAGGAGTCGATTCCATGTTCCATTCCATTCAATGATTCCCACATTTAAATAAAAAGCTCAGATTGCTTTATGATTACAGCCAATGGCCATTTTAGTAACCAACTGAACATTTTACATATCTTTCTGACTAAATTAAGAAATTAAGGCCATTAGTTCATTAACAAATAAATGTTTAAGAATGTTTTGTATATATCATTTATTTTGACAAATGTACCTCCTGAACTTTGATATAAAGGTCTAGTATCTCTGGGATTGCTGTTGTGACTCTGACTGGGAAGTGAATATGTGGATGTGAGGTAACCCAAGAACCTGCTTCCTGCTGGACCAGGATAAGCGGCAGCTGGATCCGTGTGATAGAGACCGGAGACCTGGCCCGCTCTCTACCTTCAGGAAACAATGGGGGAACAAGGAACTACCAAACAATTATCCGACCAGCACTGTTAGGCTCATTAAGGGGTCCGCAAGCGGCAAAACTCCCAGAAGTCCTAATTGTTTTAATCAGCAGAAGACAAGAAAAACAGACCCTGTGTCAGGATCACAATCACACTGGGATTTTTCATCTACGCAATGACCAGCAACATAATTGAGTCACAAGGGTATATCTTCCTCAAAAACTACGTATACTTGACCAAGTACCAGACCACAAGATGTTTTTGGCCTTTGCTTCAATATTAGCAAAATTACGATGCTGTTAGTCACAGCTTGGAGGTGACTAACAACGTCTAGCCAATCTTGTCTACTCAAACACTTACGTAAGCACCCAACAAATTCGATTTTTTAAAGGGATAGTTAGTTCACCCAAAATACTGTCATCATTTACTTTTGTGAGTTGTGATCCATACATTGAAAGTCATTTGGGTCCTATTGGCTCCACAAATAGAATAAAGTCATGCATGATTGGAACGGCATGAAAAACACGTTAATATTTCATAAACAGAACTAAAGTTGATAGTGCTTTTCAGTTTTAATTACATTCCCACTATTTATAGTCAAATTAGATTGAACAGTGAATACTAAATTCACCATGTTGCATAAATATATTTCACAAGTCCTGTACTTGCTCAATGCTGTGAATGTTCAAACTGCTCTCCACTCCTACATGCATTTCTTAACAGCCCCACAGGCTAAATTGGAAAGTTTGTTGTGGTTTCTTATGGGGAACCCAGCTCTTGGGTCACGTGGTGTGGAGCGTTTCCCGTAGTGACCCCCTCCTTTACTGCAGGATCTACTGCTTTGGCTCGGGCCGAGCTGGATCGCGCTTCCTGGCAGCGCTCAAGCCACAGGCTTGCGTCGGCAGCGGCCAAGTCAGTGTGCTTTATTGCAGTGAGGCCCCTCAAAGCTTACGGCTGGTGAAGGCCAGGAGCCAGGCTCTCAGCCAGCTTTTGTAAGAGTTTCCATGAGTAAAAGGGTTTGTAACCCCTCCTCAAGAAGCAAAGGAAAACAACAGAAGGAGCGTATCAGAGGAAACAGTGAGCAGTAAATGAAGACTGAAGTATTGGTTAAGCGGTTGGTGGTGAAGTTTGAAAGTACCTTCATCACACCCGACAGCTTATTCAAGCATATTACAAGAACATCTTCAAATGATAATAAGACAGCTAAAGCATCAGAAAACCTGAATACTAGATACGCTGACAGCCGTGCATAGTTTTGTGCCTGTAGAAAAGTGCCTCTGTTTCAGATCAAATTAATGAGAGTGGTTGACAAGCTCAGCGAATGCCACACCTGACAGAGTCCATCATAGCTGCAATCTACAAGAAATGCAATCTGAATTTATAATGACACGGGAAGCCGTGTTAGCGCTTGGTAAAACGTGTTATATCTTGCCAGGGGAGAAATGACAGGTAATAATTTTGACAAGCAAACCCATAAAAAATCCCGCTCTCACTCCATGCATAACTACTTGTCCATGTTTCCGCTTAGTTTGAGCAGTATGGACTATATTTCAACTGCTCAAATGTATGAAGACTTAAGCCTCGTCTGGAACTTAAGGAAACCACTATGGCATCTGTAATCCGCTATCCGACATCGTCTTTAAACTCCAAGAAAGGATCTTAGATCGCTAGCAGAATGATTCAAGACAATTTCCCTCACTAAATTAGCATATAAGAGTTTTCAAAAGGGTTCTTAGGGCTGTAGAAACAAATGCCTATCATATGTTCGATAGTGTTGAAAAGCTGCAGGCTGAATGGTGTCCAGACTATTTGTATATTCCCCTGATACAAACTTAATGACATTGCTGAAAAGTGACCTCCTGTTGGGCTTGAAGCACCATGTGATGTTTTAGCAGATCTTTTCATTACCAATAAGGTTTGGGTCTCTGCGAATACACTAGAGAGCCATTAGTCTCAGTGTCAGTACACCCACAAACCAGCCAGGGATCGCCTGATGCATATTACATACAAAACTGGACACAGTGCTTTCTCAATTTGGCAAGTTCTAATCTGAGTAGGCCTGGAAAAAGAAAGTTGTGTTTACAAGGTTAAAATATTCACTGGATTTGCCAAAGTTTGCCAAGTTAAATAAGTATGCAAAGGGTGCTACTTGGGTATCCTGTTGAACTTACTGGTGCACTTTGGATAAGGGATATTCAATTTAATATAAAAATAGTGGTTCAAGGTACTCAAAAGTAGGATTTAAATGTAAAAAGTCTTTATAAGGTCATGACTATAGAGATAAAAACTCAGATGATAAAAAAATAAAGATTAAAAAAAAAAAAAAAAAAACTGTATACATGGAATAAACTACATTTTAAATACATATTAAAATAGAAAAGTTATTTTGAATTCTTACCACCCCCAAACTTTTGAACGGTAGCGTATTTGTTCTCTACATTTGTTTGACGCTTTGTTTGAATTTTGTCTGATGCGGATAATTCACTCCAAATGAAAACTGACAAACTGTAATTGGTTGCTTTATGTCATTCAAATAGCTCTGGGCCAGAATAAGCTACGATGTGGACTTTTTGCCATTTAGTCAAAGATCTGGCTACAACTAGAAAACCATTATCTATTAGCTTGTATGATTTAATAGACAGATCTGATATTAAAACTCTTCCATCTGTTGAACATTTCTTCCACAGATGCTTAAAATTTTATGCAAAAGTTGAAGGCAAACCGATGAAGTCATTCATTAACTTTCCAGTTAATTTAACTTGCGTTCTCAATATATTAAACATCATGGAACAGGGCCGCTGTCGTTGTGGCGGTACGGTTAGCGCTGCGTTGGATCTTAATTTTGTGAGGGAGCACTCAGGCAAAAACATCAAGCAATTAGAAACATCTGTTGGGCATTACATCACCAGACTACGATGCACACGGTCACTAAATTTCGCTGGAATATTGCGCTGTCACTTACCATCATCTAGGTACATTTGATCCAGTTCCTGTGGTTCCTGCTTGATGCTGACAGCCAGCATGGCGGGGGCGTCTCCCTCCTCCTGTAGGAGGGGGGAGGACTCACTCCTCACCGGTCCTTTGGTTATCTGAGCTGCTAATGCAGAGGCCTCGCTGGTGGCCTGTGATTGGGTCAGACTGTGGCTGGGAGTGAAGGGGAGTTCTGGTGCGGAGTTTGGGGTGGAAGGATGGGACCCTGGAGAGGATGCGGTGCTACCTGTTGGGTAGAGGATGGACTGCGGGTAGCGTCCTGGTGTGGGTTGGATGGTGGAGACGTGTGGGACCGTTGGAGACTGGGGGCCTAGGTTTGATCCTGCTGATAGGCACTTAGAGGAGAGGTGAGGCGGGGAAAGATCCTGTAGTTTGGGGCTGGTGCTGGGGGAGGACGAGCAGGACAGGGAGGTGGGTTTTGCCACCAGTCTCTGAGGGCTGGATGCGAAGGAGCCCGTGACACAAGGCCTTAGTTCTGAGGGCATCATGGGGGTCATCGCTGGGGGGCTATAGTAGGGCTTCGGATGCAGCGCCAACCCGGCGGGATGGAGCGGCGCACATACCTGGGGGAGGTCGTAGTCGTCGTGCGGCTCTGTTTTTATGGTTGGAACTGGGGAGGCGAAGGGCAAAAGAGAGCAAAGAGAAAGATCAGATGAAGAAAACCGGGGAAAGGAGAAAAACGAATAAACACACGTTCCGGGTTCATGTGACTTTATGCGAGCTAGCGCGAGTGAGTGGGTTTGTGGCTAGGATACCCACAGCGAAACAAACATTCTCATCAATGAGACTATGTGTCTGAGGCTACGCGCTCCCGCCCAACTGAAAATATTTAAAGAAAGAGGGAAAAAAGGGATGAATCATCACCACAAGAGCCTTCCAGCTGCTTTCGAAAATAAAAGGGCTATTTTTTTTGGATCTGCCCCCAGTGCTAATACCATATAAGCGTGCATTATGAAATATTTTACTGCTACAGTAGCTTCACATCCATAGCTCTACCCCCCCCCCCCCCCCCCCCCCAAAAAAACGTCTCATCAAGAAAAAAAAGTTCAGCATTTTTCTCTGAGTAGAAGATTCAGAGTGTCATTTTAAGATAGGATCTCAGGTTTAAATGGGCCAAATTGCAACTGAGCTAAGAACTGGGCTGAGACTGGATTAGAAACAGATCAGCAGATCGTACATACAGTATTGAGTGCATGAAGTTCAAACTAACAGTAAGGCTGCCCATTTTTGACATACACAGTAGCAAAAGAAAAAATAGTATTGTGGCTTTTAGTTCATGCCTTTTAGTTTTGAGGTCATATATGGGATATACTCTAGAAATACAAAAGTAACTTTTAAACCCCAAAATATTGACAATCAAATTTTGTCCAATCAGATGTTCTAGAATGAGAATGTCCTTCCGCTTAATACAATTTGTAACTGACTAACAAATTGCAAATCACGGCTGTGACATAAATATAAGCCTATTGGCTACTTATATATATATAAACTTCCTGTTTCTACAGGAAAATACACCATTGCAGAAAAGAAAACCTTTCTAAAGCAGTTTCAAAAGGTCAGTAATGTACTTCTGTTTTAATCATCCAATTATTAAAGGCATTGAAAAGATTGATAATGACATAACTACTTGTCTACAACTAAAAACTACCTCACTGTTGTTTCTTGGTGTATATGATTCTGGTGAACAGATGTTGAGCTACTGGGAAGAATTCATCTGTTGTTGACAAACTCTTCATCCTCATGATGTTACATTTTTTCACCTTTTAACTTCTGGCTGCATTTCTCAACAGACTGTCAGCAGCAGTTTATTTTTCTTTGGCGATGAGACATCCCTCACACCAACATGCCTCCTCAGAAACCCTAAAGTTTTATTTTGCATTCTGTCAGCAATACAGAGAAAAAGGGGAACTCTCTGTACCGCCCAGACCAACCACAAGTTTAAAATAGAGCCTAGACACCTATTTTAAGCCCAGAAAGGGGAAATGAGGCTTCTAGCACATGAGTATAGAGGCATGCAGATATCTGTCACTCCGCCTCATGTTTAACCTCAAAAGCCAGATGATTCAGATTTTTAACACCTACCACGGAAGCTTTTAGATTCATTACACTCATCAGGACCCAGATGTTATTCTGTGTTAATATGAAATCAAATAAACAGACCTTATCATGATTCATAATAAACAATATTATCTTAAAATGTAATTTAAGACATGACTAATATATATATATACATACATACAGGTGTCTACAACAGATCTGCAAGGGATCTGCCAATTAACAGTTTTTGTAAAAAAAAAAAAGGTTAATTTGCACATTACACATTTTAAGTATATTAATTAAAATTGACAATATACATATGACTCTGCACATCATTAATGGCTCTTAAAAAGATGCAATTCTAGGTTCATTTAAATAATAATAATTTAAAATGTACATTTTTTATTTTAAATCAATAATTATCAATTTAAATTTTTTAAATTTATTATTTACTTTAATAATTAAAATATTTATTTATTTAACTAATTAATAATTAATTATTTAGAAAAATAATAAAAGAATTTAAAAAAATTATTTTAGGGGTCCTTGGCAATGACCTTACGACTGCCTTATAAAGGAGCTAATGTTTAATTGTTCCACCCACATTAAATGTATGACGTACAAGTATAATTTGATGTACATGTATTTGATTCTGCACAACAATAATTTAAAAAGTTAGATCCACTAACAGATACATTAAATAATGAATTTTTTCTTTTTCTTTGCTTTGGACTAAAGACCTCTGCCATAAAAGACAATTATTCATAAAATATGCTGGACAGGTACAATGCATAATCTTTAGAACTTCCAGTCTAAAAAAAGACAGTACTGCAGTGTGAGTGGGACGGCCTGCAGTTGCAGTGCCCACACTTCAGGAGACAGGGTTGGGACAAGCTGGGTCTGACTCAAGCCTTTGAACCACCCACTGGTTACGCACACTGGGCCTGAGGGAATTAGCAGTGGTTAGGTCTTTTCAGATGTCAAGTCATTTTTTTTTAATTTCACCTGGCAACCAGTCTGGATTTGAATAATAGCATTCACATACTGGACCCCACCCTGTCACTGCCCTTCCACTGCTCCCGGAGCAGGTATGGAAAAGAACAAATTTTATGGAAATGATTTTAACAAAGAAAAAAACTAGCCACAATTCCATCCACTAAAAAAAGGCTTCAGAATTTCTTCTGAATTAATTCAGTCACAGATTAGAAATAAAGGATTGTGTATGAATTAAAGCAGAAGGAGGTGATTTTTTTACCGTTTGTGGGCAGGTATGTGAAACGCTGGTACTGGCTTCTCTTCCGTTTGCCATTGCACACATAGAAATTCACTTGAACTGGGTTGGATATTCTTTGGTTCCGGTATGGTGGGACATCCACAAGCAAAGCCACCTGAAATTCAAAATATGAGCTGAAATTGAATCGGGTGAGCCAATGTCAAGTCAAGCCACCTTTATTTATATAGCTCTAACAAAAAAAAACAAAAAAATAGCGTCATTAATTAGCTCTAGTCAGTTCAGTGTTGATTCAGTTCAGTTCAATAACTGTGTAAAGTTAATCAATTATGAAACAAGATAAATTCAGTGATAAGCAGCTCAACTGAAGACAGTGTCATTATTCAATTCAAGTCAGTTCAGTGTTGATTCAACTCCGTTCAATATCAGTTTCAACATTGCAAAATTTGTCAATTATGAACAAATTCGTCGCTATCAAGCACCTAGACAATATAGTGCAATTATTCATCTCAATTCAGTTCACGTTCTCATCCAGTAGTACTACTGCTGTCAAACTGATAAAATGAGGTAATATTAAATGTCTTTTGAAACCCAACTACGCAAGGAACCCAAAAGCCATCAGGTGACAGGAATAAGGCGGGAAAACCTTCATTAAGGGACAAACGGCCAAAATGTACAATGTTGCTGTCCTGGGCTGGTCAGGATGCTCAGACAAACAGAACAATGTTTTTCTAACACCTCAGAGCCATTGTGTGGGTCACTTCTAGTGGTCCTGGATATTAAGTGTGGAAAATAGAACAAATTTTTAACAATCAGTTGGAAAAATTTAATCAGTCATTTTAATGAAAACAGTTTCTAGATACCAAAACCCTTAACAACACTGTCTCCGTTATTCAACCTCACACCATGCGCTCCATCCAACAGCCGCACACGCATCCAACGACTGTGGCTTTGTGAGCTCGGAGCAGATGAGGTTCAGACAAACCAAACTGCATGCAGCAGACGGTGTTATTTTTGCGCTTCTCACCCTGAATGAGAGAGTGTCCGGGGACTCCGTCCAGACAGTTTATTTCCCCTGCGCTTCTCCCCTCTCTGTCTCCAGACACCACTGAACTTTTGACCGCTGAGCCGTCTGCGATTATAACTACAGTATGAGAAAGGTGCTGGGAGTGTCAAACTGTCTATCTCCCCCCAATCTCTTTTCCTCCACCCTGAGATGAACCCTGTGTGGCTGAGAGGAGATTGATGGAGGTGCTGTACAGTAGCCAGAGAGGAAGTCATCAGTCTTCTTGCAGGTTTTAGAACCATGTGCAGGTGAGCTCCCGACTATTTATATTAGCACATCGTCTTAGCCGCAGAGAAAAGCCAGACCAAGCACAATGTGGTAGAGAGAATTTCATCCATTAGTCTGATCCGCAGCTGTGCTCAGGACCCTTGGCCCACAGCAAACTCCAACAAAATTCAGATTTACCTTAACAAATGTGTAAAAATGGCAACGACAAAATCCAACATGAACTGTCTTTCACAAATCATTTTACTTTTGTAATGTGATGTGCTTCTGAGTGGAACAGCATATTCAATGAAAAAAATAAGGCGATTCAGGTCATTTGGCGGCCTCATCTTGGTTACGCCCAAAAGAAGCTATTTTGGTAATAGGCCTACAGTTCTTATCTACTTCACTTGAGAATGACTGAAATCTCCAAAGCTGTGACAAAGATGACATTTCATGTTACAAAACAGTAATAAAATCTTAAAGTGATTTCTTTATCTTAAATCATGCTAAAACTAGTTTTTAGGCTGGTTCAGTTAATGCACATGTATTCTACTATATAAAAGTTTGAGCTCAGTAAGACTTTTTTTTAAAGAAATTATCACTTTTATTCAACAAGGATGCATTGAAAAAGTGACAGTTATGCTGTTTAATATTTTTGTGGAAACAGTAATATTTTTCAAAAGAACAGTTTTCAACATTGGTAATAATAAGAAATGTTTCTTGAGCAGCCAATCAGCCTATTAGAATGAATTCTGGAGGACCATGCAACACTGAAAACTGGATTTTATTATACAATAAAAAAAAAAAAAAAAACGTATTTTTAAACTGTAATAATTACATTTCACAATATTACCATTTTACTGTATATTTGATCACACTGAATATACGTTTATTATTTAGGAGATCGGAAACAAAAGAAAAATAATTTAAAAGGGCCATTTTCCTTTATGATTTTTAAGAGCTTGCACCTAATCACCACCGACCGAATAGTCAAGCTCTGCATCTGCATACAGACACCACATTCTAGCAACAAATTTCAAATGTTGGTGTTTATATGAATAAGTAATGTGACTTTAAAGAGAATAAAGATTTATCTTCTGGATTTGCACATGAATGTGCCGATTGTGAAAAGACAAACATATCCCTACCAAAACATCCAAAAGGCCGCTGACACAAGCCAGCTTACCAAACTAAAAGAGCCATATGGTTTAGACTGTGTGAGAAAATGGTTCACATTAAATAAATATACATATACACACACAGCAGGGCAGGGAGGGGCAGAAATCAAAGGAGTCCTTGTAAAAAACTGTCTAACACATTAATGCTCCATTCAAACAGATGGTCTCCATTCACTCGCTGAGCATTGAAACCAGGCGTGGAGGCTCTCATAAAGTTATGAACCAAGAGACACCAGACAAAGGCTAGCTTTCAGGGAGCTTTTGGCTCATGCACGGAAGAAACAAACATTAATTCATCCTAAAAAAATATGTGACAGCCATAGAGCTCTCTTCATTTTATCATGAACACATGAGCTCAGACAGAAGCTAATAAAATTCTGCCGTAAATTTGAAGGAATTTTAGCTAGCTCATTTTCTGATAGCGGGACCCAAACTCGCATTTGAAAGTTCTGCCGAGAAGCAATTAAAGAGTCACTACGCAATTATACATTCGCTTTACGAGAATCTACAAATGAAATGGTAAATAGCTGGTGCTTTTGCCTTTTGATTAAAACATTCTATCACATTTCGGAACTTTATTTAACTTAAGTCTAAGGTTCTTAGCTGGACAATACTGATGGTTAAGACCTTTAGAATGGGTCTCTTCCAACAGTCTGAGCTCTACAGACAGACATGTGCTACCTAACAAGTGTGTGTGTGGTGTGGGGAGCAGGTGCAGTGCTTCACACACAAACACTGTCTAATCCCAGAGTCTAAACTGTGGTCCCTGAGCTCTCACAGAAAGAATCTTCCATAGAGAAAACAAGGAGCAGGTTTGCGTGTGTTGTGTGCATGTGTGTGTGTGTGTGTGTGTGTGTGTGTGTGTGTGTGTGTGTGTGTGTGTGTGTTTCCTCCCGAGAGCAGAGAGTAGGGCTCAACACGTACATTATATCCGCTTTAGACACAAAAAACAACCTGTTTGCCTCAAACACAACAAAAAATATACTTTTTCTTGTATATTCATGCATATTTTTGTATTATTTAATTAATACAATTCTCAGAATTTCATCTTGCTTCCTTTTTAATCGTAAAAAAAGGTGAAAAATGGCAGACTTACAGATTTGGATGATTCTCTGTTGACTTTGGCCTCCATTTCCCATATGTGATGGCCATCTGCAAATAATAAATAAAAAAGAACACAAATTTATAGCATATCATTAAGATTCACCTCACATATGCAAAAGGAATATACCAGAGAGCTTCAATTCTAAATTCAACTGAATTTTTTATATTTAAAAGAAAATCTATATTTCATTATACAATGATGAACAAAGCAAAAATGAGTATAAATAATAATAATAATGAACCATATAACTATGCATAGTTAGCACAGATAAATAGATGTATTTTGTTGTTTTTATGAATTTTTGGTGCAAAAATATGCAATATGGCCCCATAGTTTTCCTATTATACCTGTCGTAATATTTTTTGCTTATGTAATTTTTTCTCATATTAATAAAAAAACTTATAACATATATATAATATAATATAGTATAATGTATAATATAATATTATATAATAATAATTTACTTTTTGGTAGTATGTTGAGTCACCATTTGACATCCAAATGCAAAATCTGGGCCCTGAAGCAAAAATCAGAAAACCAGTAGAGACCCGCCGCCGCAGACACCCTCAGTCTAACATTAAAAAGGCAGAGATCCCAAAAGTCTTTCTAGAGCTATCGCTACACTGCACTCAGCCTCAAGATTACATCATGTCCTGTCTGCCTCTGACCCGCTTGGGCAGATGGGGGGCTGATGCAATCCTAATGATCTTACCAGAGCCAAGAAGTGTGTGCGTGTGACGTGCTTTTGCTATAGGGGGACCAGCCGCTTACATCAGCCCCTTGTGGAATCTCGCAACTCATGACAAATAGTGTCTGAAGGGTCCAATAAAAGGCCTGGTAAACTCTGCTTCAGATAATGAGCAGCGGCTGTTTGGCTAAAGAGCGTGCGGCGTGCTTACGCGTCACAGACTCTCATCTGTCCTTTCTCTCGATTGCCAATCTCTGGCTTATTTTCTCCTTATTATAAAAAGTTTTATTTAACTATTTTCAGCCTCCGGTTTCTCAGCGCAAACAGGCTTTTCCCACACAAACGTTCGGGAACAAAAGACATATTAAGGTCTCGTTTGCTATTTTTAGTTAAGACATCACTGAAAAGACGTTTTTACTCAGGCCGTAAAAGCAGGAGAAAACCGCAGGGTAGTTTGGTCACAGCAGAGACCCGCTAGGGCAAACCACAGACACACACATGAAAATATAAAGCATCATTGTGTCTAAGACAGAATAGAAGAAAAGAAAGCAAGCAAGCAGAAGAAAGGAAATTCTTCTCATTTTATTTAAAACAATAGACAACGCATCTTTTTAAACTTTCCATTGGCTCGTCTGCCGTCATAATTTTACATAATTGCATATTGCTATCATACATTTCACACTGATGATGCTCCTGGGTTTAAACAGAATGCGGTGGAAAAGACTGTATTGGTTTTCCATGATCATTTTCTATGACAAATATGCTCCAGTGGACCCTGAAGACTGTATTCCTAGACATTGAGTGCTTTATTTATACCACGGAGAAAGATCAAATGTATTGTTCTCACCTCTTTGAAATATTTATATGAGGTCCCAAGCTTCAAGTCAGACAAATTGCTGGTCAAATTTCAAGACAAATGACTTGTCAAGTTCTTATAAAGTTACTCAATAGCATATGCGGTGAATAGATCAGAATAGCATCAGATTTAGAGGCGTGCTAACAATAGTGGAGTAACATCTGATTGCGATGAATCTGGCATCGGGGGTAATTTTCCATTAGAGCTTCTCAAACTATTCCAGACATATTATTCAGACTTTAAAGATGGAATGCTGAGACTATTTTGATTGCATTTTAAAAGGAACGCTTAGACAGTGGGGTCTAGATTTCGTGGGCAGACAGTGAGGGCATCCCTGGCTAGTCGCGCTGCGGTCTGTGATGTGGTGGAACGGTCTGTCATTACTGCTGGAAGGTAATGTGATGCTAGAGGGAACCTCCATTCCCACTGTCTCCTTCTCTCTCTTTTGTTCCTGCTCTTTTTCAGATCAGTTCCACGAAGTACGCAGAGTCCAATTAAAAATCTTACCAAACCCAGACTTTTCGATTTAGTATAAATATAAAAATGAGAATATATCAGTAAATAAAAGTTCAAATAAACAGAAGAGAGAAAGTTAAATTGACCAAATGACTGTCTCCATCAGTGATACTGTTTTAACCTAATACAAATTCTAGATGGGGGTGCAAGGGTATTTTGTAAGGGTGCAAGATTTGATCAATTTTCTTCTTTTTTCAATTTTTAATATATTTTATAGAGTTACACAAATGATTATGTTGCTTTTCAACCACTGTTGGCATACAATATATAGCCTAAATTATATAAACGTCAATTTACATTGTTGGGAATGTGTTATTAACTGAAATACTGTATTCAACTGATGAATCCATTTTAATCCAGTTCAACTGATAAGGCAGCATGACATGGCCTTCGCAGAGAACACAATCCCAGAATGCGCTGAAACACGCTCAGTGAATTTTTTTTTTTTTTAATTTTTAAAAATGAATCCATTATAACTGATTAGTCACTGCAGCTCTAATTCTTTGGGAATAACATTCTTTCACAATCTTCAGTTGCTCTCTTCCCCAGCCTTTCTCTCGCTCTCCTCATCTCTGCAAAGGTTAAACCTTTTCCCTGAGCCTTCCCTCCTGTGGGATGTCCTTAAGTGCTAGTGCAGGACTGTGGAGCCTGTGGTCATAAGAGCCCTCTTCTCTGCTCAGACTGAGCCATGTGAGTGGAATACCTGCCTGCTCGCGATGGAGAACTGATGAGGACATGATGTACTTCATCTTGACAAGGTGCTCAAAAAGTCCTCTTGCCTAAGACTCAGCCACTAACCACATCATATCAGAATACTTGCTCAGAGAGAAGCAAACAAGTCCATTACCAATAAATATTCTAAGCTATTTTTCCAAGGTCAACCTGACATATAAATCACATACCAAACTCTAACCAAAACTGCTGCTGATGGGTGCTTGCCAGTGTCTTATAATGCAATTGCTGATTCAGAGTGCTTTATATGACGTTTCTATGTCGTTGCTTATTGGTTCAAGTCAAAAATGCCCAACACGTATCGCTATGATATTCTGGTCCTTAAATATGGCTTTTGATCACAAACTTTGGTGAAAAAAATTGATCGTTTAGAAAGCCAACGGTTCCGCAATAATTTACACATCAAAGTCTAAAGGGACAATTCACCCAAAAATGAAATTCTGTCATCATTTACTCACTCTCAAGTTTTTTCAAACTTCTATGAGTGTCTTTCTTTGATGAAAATAAAAGAAGATATTTTGAAGAATGTTGGTAATCAAACAGATGCCGGTAGCCATTGACTTCCACAGTATGGGGGGGAAAAAATACTATGGATGTCAACACTCATATGAGTTTGTAACTTGAAAGTGAGTAAATGATAACAGTTTTAATTTTTAGGTGAACTATCCTTTTAATACCAAATGGGACAGTTCACCCAAAACAGAGTCCAAAACAACATTGGACCCCATTGACTTTCACTGTATGGACGGAAAAAACAAAAACACTGAGACTTTTCAAAATAGCATCTTTTGTGTTCTACAGAAGAAAGTCATATAGGTTTGGAACGACATATTAGCTTGCAAAGAATTTTGAGAAGAGTTTTGGGTAAATTATTCCTTTAAGAATTAGGTACTGACTATTACTGATATCTAGTAATGCTTGTCTCTAAAAATACCACTCAAAAACGAACTTCAAAAGCCGAAAACTGTTTCTGGATCAGCTTGTACTTTCCAAACTCCTCCTAAGCCCACTTCAGAATCAAAAGCCCTGTTGTGTTGTTGATTAGGGTGGGCCACAAAGAAAGAAATCTTAGTGCCCCGAGTGGTCGGGGTAGTAGGCAGTCAGGGAGCTGGGTGGTGGTGGTAGTGCGCGTCCAAAAGCCTCCCTCAGACTGTTGTACTGTAAACACACACAGATGCGGCAATGCAGACCTACTCGCCACAGCGTTGTGAATAGACTCCCTTGTCCTCCCCGAGCTACAGCAGAGAGCGACTCCCCCTCCTCCTCTGGGCAAAAGGGATCAGCGTATGGCACGAGAGAGAAAGGGGAGCTCAGGCTGGGATGACCCTAATTGCAGATGCTCAAGCGAGCCAGTTTTCCAGAACGTGCTAATGAACAGCAGCTGTGGAGTCTTCGGGCGAGGAGCGCTGCTCCTCTATGCCACGTGAAAACGCTACAATGTGCTCGAAAAATATCCTTTTCATTGCGTTTAAATGAAAAACAATAAAAGATGCCAAATTATGCCAGGCTATTGTTGTGGATGGTCTGTTTATGAATGTCTAATATTATTTTTTGTTTTTCCTTAACGAGGAGACAATGCAGGGATTCCCTGAGGCTTGTGGCCGTGATTGGTTTGTTTGTGAGAGTGCGCCATTGTTGCCGAGGGTTGTTGAGGACAAGCCAAACCTCAGGGCTCCTTCACACGGAGGTTATTGTTCTGAAGTGTGAAAGGCGGACTCCCGCATGAGATTTTCATTCACGAAGCTTCTCTAGAACAAACTCATCTCACACAGAAGACCCATAGAAACGACTCGCAACTTACAACATTATTAGTGGTGCTCGTTAAGGCGAGCATCACTATTACTATTGCTAATAGGGAAGGTTAGGGATTTGAACAACCCTTTAGATTACTGCCAGGTGGATGATAAAAAAAAAAGAAAAAAAGAAGATAATAGCAAAAACAAAACAAAATAAGATAAAATAAAAACCCTTAGACTTAAATTGAAGCAGAGCCAGTCAAATAACTATTTTACAAAAATGACAATTCTTTTAAAACTTGTTTTTGTTGTGTTCTATGGCTATGATGGTTTAAATTACATAAACTTGGAATGAAACGAGTAAAAAGATAATTTAAAATCAATAGTTTGTTGAGTTTTTCTGCAAGTTACATCGTTACTTCAGTAAATGGTGAACGGCTGCCTTTGTGCGAGTCACTGAATCATTGCTTCAACCGTTTTATTCAAAATCACTGATTCTTTCAGTAAAAATAACTCTCGGTGAAATGAGGGAGTTTTACTCAGTAGCGGCTCCAAACAATTCAATGAAGCAGTGAGAATGATTTAAACTGTTAACTCACAAACGAGTTCGAGACGTAAGAGTAATTTGTTTGCAATTTGGACAACACTCCTCCAACTGCTGTTGCTGTGGTTTTGAAGCATTGGTGCACACACCTCAAAACATATTTGATGAAGCTGCATATAGACACACGGTGGATTTTAAATGATTGTTGCAATTTTTAATTCTTTGTGGAAATTTTGATCATTTTGGAAGCAGTCTGTCGTTACTTACCAGGTACCAACTCTGAGACTTAACCAATACTGGGGTTTGATGCATTTAAAGCAGAGGTCTCAAACTCAATTCCCGGAGGGCCACGGCTCTGCAGAGGCTGTTTCTCAATTCCAAGAATGCTTGTGTTCTCGTGGAGACCGGTCTTGCCAAGCTTCCTTGGAAGAACGAACTCGGAAGGACGCGAGGACACAGAACGCACCCTTCATGAGAACTGAAATGTACTGCGTTCTTGCTTAACTGACCAACATAGTCTCAGCATAAGCAGCGGCCAATGAACAATAAATATAACATAACATTACAAACAAATGTCATAACTTATTAAAACATTTCATACTATTATATATATATTATTTTCATATAATTATATATCATTTGATTTTACAGCATTATATGTTTGACTATGACTACGTTAAGATTCATTTTAATATGCCAATAAAAATACTGCAGACTTTCTCCGGGTCTTACCACTTTATTAAAATTAAGCAAAACAAAACGATAAATGTTTACTTTCAAGAGCCGTCAAGTATTTGCGAGAGCGAGTTTAAAACTTACAGGCTTCCATACGCCGGCCGCCCGCAGTGTCTTCTGGGATTTCTAATGACTCGATTCTCTCAAGTCTGCACTCGATGCATCCTCGATATCAAGAACACATCCAGGAGAATTGGAACTGGACTTTGACAGCTGATGATGACGCATATTGAGAAACAGTCAGAGTTTGGCTCCAACCAGCTTCAACTCACACCTGCTTGGAAGTTTCTAGTGATCATGAAGACCTTGATTAGTTGGATCAGGTGTGTTTGATTAGGGTTGGAGCTAAACTGTGCAGAGCTGTGGCCCTCCAGGAATTGAGTTTGAGACCAGTAATTTAAAGTGTGTAATCAAACTACCACCTGCCTGTACACCATAAGTTTAGGTGCAAAGAAATTGGTTGAAAAGGTATTTATGGACAAAAGGGGAGACCAATATTCACCTGTGCTGTCGGGAACCACCCATAACCGCAGACAGATCTAAGTCAACTAACTGTTCTAACGAAGACTGACTCACACACACAGGTCTGTACCTGGATACCTTAAATTTAAAGGGTAATAATAAGATGCTCCAGGTCAAAGCATGGTGCTACAACATTATCATATGCACTCACAGACCAATGCACAAAGAAAGTGGGGAAAAAGAATTTTAAGTGGTTTTGCAGCTGGGCAGGCAGTGAAGTCCAGTGAGTCCAGATGTAAAAACGTTCCTCTCTCATGAGGGAGTTTCTTTGTGTCTGCATCTTTCTTTCACTCTTTTTTTTGCCCTCTATTTTTCCTTCTGTTAGGAATCCCCACTGTTCCGTAACACACCCACACGCACATATTAACTGTAACACATCTGGCCCAAGCACTCACACACAAACACATAGACCTTTTCCAGTCAATGGAAACATTTTCGATTTGAACATTAACCACTATAGATCACAAGCCTGGCCAGTGTCAAATAAAGATAACAAAAACAAGTTCTGTTGTTACGAATTTGCATACAAAGTCAACAAGCTGCTCTACCACTGACACTGTGAGTTCTCCAACAATATTAACCTGATATGCATCTCAGGATGCCAACTCAAAGAACTTTAAAGTTGAGAAATTCTTCTTTCCCCCTCTTCCTCTCTGTCCACGTCTACAGAGAAAGAAAAGGAGATGTCTTATCTTTAGTCATCAGCATGTGCCAAAATTTTTCTTTGAGGTGTCTGACTGTGCTGTGGTATCTAGACCAGACAGTAAACTCGGGTTAGTAACATACACACATATTAATCACAGATGACTCTGATGTGGATGGACCAGATCATTTCAGCAGACACGTTTATACAAAGCCACAAAGGATACAAAATCTGTCTATCTGTCTGTCTGTCTGTCTGTCTGTCTGTCTGTCTGTCTGTCTGTCTATCTATCTATCTATCTATCTATCTATCTATCTATCTGTCTGTCTATCTATCTATCCGTCTGTCTATCTATCCGTCTGTCTATCTATCCGTCTGTCTATCCATCTAGTGTTGGGCGATATGGTCATTTCATATCACCAGCCTGTGAGATCGCCGATACACGATATTATGGTGCATGGGTGGGTGGGGCAAGATAGAGACTCTCTGTACTTGTCATAGGCTATTTCATAACTATTTGGTGATTTTAAACACCACGTACGTGAGAGAGAGAGAGAGCCTGGAAGTACCAATAACCGAAATAATATACTTTCAAACATACTTAAAAACTAATATGTTAAACACAAAAAATATTTAAAACAGCTAGTTCATATATTCGGATACAGCAGTTATACGTCGCGGCCTACTGTGACAAATTTGCCGCATCGGCGTGGAAGTTATCAGTCTAAAAATCAGTCAAGGTGAAAATTAAAAGTAGATTTATTTTAAAGACCAACTGTTTAACACTAAATATTGGACATAAACGAACACATTAATGATAAAAGTATTTTCAGGTAAGTTCATATTTTTGGAGTAAAGTTAAATTAAACGGATGAGCTATCAGTCATACAGCGCTCCGGACCGCGCGCCCCAAGACGAGCCCTGTTTTAGACTGATAACTTATTAACTGCATTTTTTTTTATAATAACGATGATGAAGACTAAGCATCAATGTTTTTTGTTAATGTGCTGTAAAGAAAACTAAATGCTACCGGTGCAGTTTCGTCATGTTCATTCATAGCTCAAAGCTGTTCAAGAAGATATCTAAAAGATGTCTCTTTTTGCACTCTTGACATAGCCTAATTTGTAAATAAAGGTTATCACCCTGCAGTTCAATTTTGATGTGGGCTTAGTTTTAGAGTGCGTTTTTAAAACATTTCCAATGAGGAGGAGAAGCCTAATCCTCATTTGCATGTGTGTGTAAAGTGTGGCGCCGAGGTGAAATAGTGGGGCAATTTGATAGCCCAATAATAGTCCGCCTAATAATAATAATAATAATAATAATAATAATAATAGTTTTACACATTAATAGGAGAATAAGCCTAATATCATCTTGACTATCGACAAAGACATCTGCTATCGTCGATATCTCTGACTATCGTCGATACACGATACTATCGTCTATCGGCACAACCCTACATCCATCTATCCATCCAACCTTCTACAGTATCCATCCATCTATAGAATCTATCCATCCAACTCTCTATAGTATCTATCCACCCATCCATTCATTTACAGCATCAACCTTCCATCTATAGTAATCAGCCACCCATCCATCCATCCATTTATAGTATCTATCTATCAACTGTGTATAGTATTCATCCATCAGTCCATCCATTTATAGCATCCATCCATCCATTTATAGTATATATCTATTCAACTGTGTATAGTATCCATCTATACAACTGTGTATAGTATTCATCCACCCATCCATCCAACCATCTATAGTATCAATCCATCCATCTATCAGCATGTGCCAAAATCTTTCTTTGAGGTGTCTGACTGTGCTGTGGTATCTACAGTCGTGGCCAAAAGTTTTGAGAATGTCATAAATATTAATTTTCACAAAGTCTGCTGCTTCAGTGTTTTTAGATCTTTTTGTCAGATGTTACTATGGTATACTGAAGTAAAATTACAAGCATTTCATAAGTGCCAATGGCTTTCATTGACAATTACATTAAGTTTAAGCAAAGACTCAATATTTGCAGTGTTGACCCTTCTTTTTCAAGACCTCTGCAATTCGTCCTGGCATGCTGGGCTACATCCTGACTGATGGCAGCCCATTCTTACATAATCAATGCTGGGAGTTTGTCAGAATTTGTGGGTTTTTGTTTGTCCACCCGCCTCTTGAGGATTGACTGCAAGTTCTCAATGGGATTATGTTCTGGGGAGTTTCCTGGTCATGGACCCAAAATTTCAATGTTTTGTTCCCCAGGCCACTTACTTATCACTTTTGCCTTATGGCAAGGTGCTCCATCATGCTGGAAAAGGCATTGTTCGTCACCAAACTGTTCTTGGATGGTTGGGAGAAGTTGCTCTCAGAGGATGTTTTTGTGTCACTCTCAAAACTTTGGTCTCTTAAAGTTGATTCAGCTGTGGGATCAGGGCACCTCCAGTGCAGAGCTTGCTCAGGAATGGCAGCGGGCAGGTGTGAGTGCATCTGCACGCACAGTGAGGCCAAGACTTTTGGAGGATGGCCTGGTGTCAAGAAGGCCAGCAAAGAAGCCACTTCTCTCCAAAAAAAACATCAGGGACAGATTGATCTTCTGCAGAAAGTATCGTGAATGGACTGCTGAGGACTGGGGCAAAGTCATATTCTCCGATGAAGCCCCTTTCCGATTGTTTGGGGCATCTGGAAAAAGGCTTGTCAGGAGAAGAAAAGGTGAGCGCTACCATCAGTCCTGTGTCATGCCAACAGTAAAGCATCCTGAGACCATTCATGTGTGGGGTTGCTTCTCATCCAAGGGAGTGGGCTCACTCACAATTCTGCCCAAAAACACAGCCATGAATAAAGAATGGTACCAAAACACCCTCCAACAGCAACTTCTTCCAACAATCCAACAACAGTTTGGTGAAGAACAATGCATTTTCCAGCACGATGGAGCACCGTGCCATAAGGCAAAAGTGATAACTAAGTGGCTCGGGGACCAGAACGTTGAAATTTTGGGTCCATGGCCTGAAAACTCCCCAGATCTTAATCCCATTGAGAACTTGTGGTCAATCCTCAAGAGGCGGGTGGACAAACAAAAACCCACTAATTCTGACAAACTCCAAGAAGTGATTATGAAAGAATGGGTTGCTATCAGTCAGGATTTGGCCCAGAAGTTGATTGAGAGCATGCCCAGTCGAATTGCAGAGGTCCTGAAAAAGAACGGCCAACACTGCGAATACTGACTCTTTGTATAAATGTCATGTAATTGTCGATAAAAGCCTTTGAAACGTATGAAGTGCTTGTAATTATATTTCAGTACATCACAGAAACAACTGAAACCAATATCTAAAAGCAGTTTAGCAGCAAACTTTGTGAAAACTAATATTTATGTTATTCTCAAAACTTTTGGCCACGACTGTAGACCAGACAGTAAACTCAGATTAATAACATACACATATTAACCACAGATGACTCTGATGTGGATGGACCAGATCATTTCAGCAGACACGTTTATACAAAGCCACAAAGGATACAAAATCTATCCGTCCATCCATCAATCTCTGTCTGTCTGTCTGTCTGTCTGTCTGTCTGTCTGTCTGTCTGTCTGTCTGTCTGTCTGTCTGTCTGTCTGTCTGTCTGTCTGTCTGTCTGTCTGTCTGTCTGTCTGTCTGTCTGTCTGTCTGTCTGTCTGTCTGTCTCAGCCTGTCTGTGTATCTATCCATCCATCCATACTATCCATCCATCCATCCATCCATCCATTTATAGTATCTATCATCCAACTGTCTATAGTATCCATCCATCCATCTATAGTATCAACCTTCCATCTATAGTAACCAGCCAGCCATCCATCCATATTATCCATCCATTCATCCATTGTTTGTTCGTCTGTCTGTCTACCTACCAACCTACAATATCAGCAAATCCATAGCAACAACCCAGAACACCTTAAAAGTCATCTAGAATCAGCATCTCCTCATACAGTAATCAATTTACACAAGGCCTAAATAACCTGTAAGACCTTCAAACATTCACACAAGGCTTTGTCAAAGACATTCAAAGTCTAACAAACATTTCTATTCTATTCTATGGAAATAATAATGACAGTAATTCCATTTGAACATTTAGCTTTACGTTCAATCACTAATCAGTTTAAAATGATTTCCCTACACTTCTTTCTTTTTCTCAGTCTCAGTGTTTTTCCTCTCCCTTTGCATATTAGTTACCGTCTATGACTTTCCATTTAAGACACGCTCCAAGTACAGATGGGAAAAGAGTGCATGAAGTCACGTTGCAGCTGAGAGGAAGCAATGGTCAGAAAGAAAGAGAGAGAGAGACAGAGGGATTCCCTGTGTGTGAGTCACGTTGTGGGAGCCCCCTCTTTACTCATAACAAAAACAACCCATTCCTTCGAGATTGAACCCGCAGAGGAGGACTACACAGAACTGAAGACCTCGGATTCATTTCAACACCTTTTCATTAACAGTTATGATGTTGATTAATCTTGCAAAAACATTCATCTAACATTTATCTAAAGAAACAGTTCACCCAAAAATGACATTGTTCAAGCATATCTTAGCCACACATCTAAATTTTGGTCTGTTACTCACACACATGCAATTGTATAGATTATGAATATAGTGTTCAAGATGCTTGGACCATTTCTATGGTTTTATTTTGGATACTCATAAACTTGCATTATATGCGATGCATACTTTCTCAAAAGACCTTTTGTGTCTCACATAAAAAAGAGGTTTGGAACAACATGACGATGAATAAATAATCATACAATTTTATGGGTGAACTATCCCTAAAAACTATTTTTATTTGCTAAAACTAGTTTTAGTAAACAATGATACTAAAAATCCATACACAGGCTGAACTGCTTTGTTCCCTTCCTAAAAACAGTGTGTTTCCCAGTTTTAAAGAAGCCAAAGTTTTATAGATGATGGTAAATGCAAATGCAGGGGAATAAGTTATAAGGCAATGAAGCAGGAGCATGTGACCGAGCTCATGAAAAATGATAGTGGAAAAGATTTGTCTTTAGAAAACTGGACAGAGAGAGAAAGAGAGTGAGAGGGCTGTTGATGCCAATGGTGGGCTGGCTCAGGGGTGTTTCCATGTGAGGAGTGCCCAAGAATCCACAGCGGATGCCAGACACGGGGAAACCCTTCTCAAAAACAAGAGCACACACCCTTCTGTCGGCAAGCACACACATGCCCTCTCTATCTCTCTTTCTCTATCTCTCCTTTACACAAACACCCACGCACATATGTGCACAAACCAAAAATGTAATGTGGGTTAGAAAGCATGTTAGTGATGCTACAATTAAAACAAATGCTCATTCATCAGTTAATCCACAACAACATCTTTTCATCCATCCATCCCTTTAAAACTAAATGTAAATAAGATAATATAAAATTTAAAATGACAAAAATGTAATAAATAAAAATTACAGTTTCATCATTTAGATAGAGAGAGAAAGAGAATTGCCTGCTATATCAACGAGAGTTTCAATATCATTCTACTACTTGAATGCATTTCTGCAGCTTCATTTCCCAGAGTTCCCTTCTTCACAGGTAAAACAATGAAGCCATTTCCTTCGGGCTTTGTGTTATGGATCGCCAAACATTCAGTGTGTTTACATTACTCGGCCTTGGCCTTGTCTGCACCTCCTGCCTTTTTTTTTTTTTTTTTTTTGACAAACTCATCAAGGAAATGACTGTTTGTAAATCTCAGGTATCAACAGTCAAGGGCTACTGCTTCTATTTTCCATATGGAAAAAGAGAGAGAGACCTGAATAAAGACAGACAAAAAAATCAAAACAAACGCCCAGACACAAGGGACAGCCCAGACTGCACTCTCTCTCTATTTGGGCTCCATTCCTGGGCAGCACAGGCAATGGAAAGTTCTGGAAATGTAAATCTGTTGGGTTAAAAATACAGCGCATTAATGTGCTCCACATGTGGCACTCTGGCATTGGGAGGGATATTTTGACGGCAGAGAGGGGAAGAAGGAGGGATGGAGGGAGTGGTAGGAGGGTTTTTCTGGAGGAAAGCATACACATTCACACTACTGAAGACCGGAGTTTAAGAACAAAGCAGGACTTTCCGCCCATACTGTGAAGTTTCTAGGGGACCACCACAATATAAATACTCTAATGAGTAAACATTGACGCTCATGACAATAACAGACAGATAAGCCAGTGCATCAAGCCTAGGGAGGATGACGATATTCATATTGGATCCCTTTACTTCCACTGGCATATGGACAGAAAGTTGCACTATAGTGGCATCAAAACTCATTTTTGTTTGAGCAGCACGACACATTACTGGATCAACCAATGGGATAATTTTGGGATGAGATTAGTGTTCATCCAAACAATGGCTGATGGGGCAGTTTGGTAGACTGGAAAGTTTTGCAATTTGGTTTTCTTATTTTAATATATATTTAAGATATTCCTGAAATGATCCTTTAGAAATCCTTCTAATATGATTAGGTGCTCAACAAACATTTATTATTTTCAGTTTTGAAAACTGTTGTGCTGCTTAATATATTTATGAGGAACCATTTGTAGGACAACTTCACACCATCTTAAAATATAGGCATGGGATCAATACTGGGTAGATTATTATGAACAAACTATAGTATAATCAACTGTTAGTGATTACAAATTACATGAAAGTCATAGTCAGTAATGTAATCCTGATTACTTATTTCAGGCAATGTATTCTAACTACTTTTGGATTACTTTTGAACTACCTCTAAATAGGATTATTGTTCTAAAAAAATTCATTCATTTCTTTGTTGTCAACATCATCAAATGCATTAAACATTACTACAGGGTTTTATCAGTTGGTGAAAAGCTAATAATTAACTAAATCATAAAAATGTCAAATTCAAATGAATAAATGATCTTAAAATAAAAACAAAATAAAACACTTAAACAACCAAATTTTATGTTTACCTATATGTCAATATGACAATTAACCAACAAAAATGATTGAAATATTAACTTTAAATCTCAGGGGTACTTGTAAATAACTATAATCTGATTATGAGAATTTCTAAACATAATATAATCCAATTACATAATTGTTTATCCAAAAAAAAAAAAAAAGGAAGACAGGAGAGTATTTGGGAGATTGGGAAGTTTTTGAAGCTAAGCAGTGACTCAATCCCAGTTTGCTCACTATCCGTCCTATACAATATGCAAGGTTAGGATCCATCCCAAATCATACTGCATTGAAAACAGCATGCCAAATGTGTCCAGATGGCACACACACATGCTTTTGGCCTAATATTGTCCAGATCCTTTATAACTACGCAAGAGGACTGGTTTGCGATTGTTCTCTGACGTTATTGAAACATAATATTATAAATCTGTTTTTGTTTTAAGGGCGACAATCTGTGAAATGGATTATGGTCAAAAGCGATGTGCTAAACGCAACTAAAAGTACTAGACATGTATTGGCAATTGAAAGCATAATCAATAAGCCAAAATATTTAATTAACATGCAAGAGTTGGGAGGCATACTTTGCGAATGATGCAGAGATTCCTTGTGGGCCTAATTATAACCCAATACTCCTGTACAGGTTTACATCACACTTAAAACTATGCTATTAACCATCGTCAGCATTACGTATATCCTTGTACTTAGGGGAAGTATGCAAACTGGGATTCAGCCTTTGTCCCTAAAGAATTATCTTCAGCAACCTCCCAAATGAGAGGCAATTTCAAAACAATTCCTATTGCTCACACACACACACACACACACACACACACACACACAATCACAGCTCCGTGTTCCCTACCTTGTGCTCGCTCCACAAACACCACCTTGGAGTCGTGCTGGAAGTTGTGCCCACTGAGAAGCATCTGTTCCCCCCCTGAGGCGGCACAGCTTTCCATGCTCTGTTTATCCACGAGGGGCAGCTCCTGTGCTGAGCGCTGGGCTGCAAGGAGGACAAAGAGACAGAAAGAAAGTGAGGAAAGAGATGGAAATGTGCAGAACCACTCAAATCTGTATACATCCACATTTGTACTTTCTACTGTACAACTGTAGGGTAAGGAGTTAAATTTCAGTACAACTACAATATTTTTGGAAATTTAACATTTTTAAGAAAATAAAATGTGTAAATATGTGTATATACACTAGCATATATGTACACACACAAGTTATCGTTCAAAGGTTTGGGATCTGTAAGATTTTTTTAATTGTTTTTAATAGAATCACCAAGGCTGCATTAAAAAAAAACATAATATTGTGAAATATTATTAAAATAAATGTTTTCTCATTTTTATGTTTTTTTTTTTTTTTTTACCTGTGATGGAACAATTCATTTTCAGCATCCATTAATCCATCTTCAGTGTCATATGATCCTTCAGAAATCATTCTAATATCAAAATTGAAAATGGCTGTGCTGCTTAATATCTTTGTAAAAACTATTATACTTTTTTCAGGCATCTTTGATAAGTATAAATGCTAAGAAATTGCATTTATTAGATTTTATTTTAACAATGCAAAGGTCTTTACTGTCATTTAAAAAAAAATAATAATAATTTATGGTGTATGAATCTTACTGACCCAAACATCTGAACATACATACATACATACGCTCAAAAGTTTGGGATCAGTAAGATTTTGTATATTTTTTAAGGGAGTCTCTTCTGCTCATCAAGGCTGTATTTATTTATTCAAATCAAAAATACAGAAAAATCATCAATATTGTGAAATCGTATTGCAATTTCTAATATTGGTTTCCTATTTTAATATACTTTAAAATAGAATTTATTTCTGTGACGCAGCACTGAATTTTCAGCATCATTACTCCAGTCTTCAGTGTCACACGATCCTTCAGAAATCATTCTAATATGCTGATTTATTGTTGAAACTGCTGTGCTGCTTCATATTGTTTTTTTGGAACATGTGATACTTTTTTTCTTTGATTCTTTGATGAATACAAAGTTAAAAAGAGCAGCATTTGTTCAAAATAGAAATCTTTTCTAACAATATAAGTCTTTACTATGACTTTTTATTCATTTAACACATCCCTCCTGAATAAAAGTAAAGAAAGAAAAAATGTAGCATTGTATATTGTAACACAAATTTTCTTTTTTAAATAAATTCTCTTCTTTTAAACTTTATTAGTCAGACAATCCTAAAAAAAAAAATTAAAAAAAAAAAAAAAAAAACACAGGTCCCAAAAAATATGAAGCAGTTTCCAACATTGATAAACAGCATATAAACAACATATAAATCAGCATATTAGAATGATTTCTGAAGGATCATGTGACACTGAAGACTGGAGTAGTGATGCTGAAAATTCAGCTTTGATCACAGAAATAAATTATATTTTAAAGTATATTAAAATAGAAAACTGTTATTTTAAATTGCAATAATTTCACAAAATATTTTTTTTTCTGTATTTTTGATCAAATAGATACAGCCTTGATGAGCAGAAGAAACTTCTTTAGAAAACATTACAAATCTTATCCCAAATTTTTGAGCGGCAGTGTATATATATACATGGGCGGCATTAGGGGGGGGGCAAGGGGGTTGCCTCCCCATATCGTATCAGCCTCACTGCAATTGGGGCGGTTGGTCACGCAAAGGCCCCGTTGTACAGGGGTACTAGATGGTGCTAAATACCCTCAAACGGAAGCTAAAGCAATTGAAGATCTTGTAAACTATCCAACGTGTTTTTGCAGCGTTGAGCAATGTAGCCAATCAGAAACGTTTTAGTTTATCAGAATTCACTCACTTGCTGAACGCACCGGAGTTTCAAGTGCAGTTTTGAAAAAGTATACACTGAATGCAATGTTAGTCACATTGAATTTTAAAAAAGACAGATAAAAAAAGGACTTAGTGAGATTTTAGTGGCATGACTCACAGCACTCAATGGGGTTAGATGCCACCTGTAAGGACACCATCCTGCCATTAGGTTGGTTGATATGGACACGGAACACCATCCTCACACGTGTGTTCTTCCGTCCGATGTCTGTCTCGCCCTTCCGGAGCTCGATGTCTGAGTTACGCAGCTTGAGAATTCCAGCGCAGTCGATTCTGTGGCACAGAAAGAACGTTAATGTTTTAGGAATAGACTCAACAAATCCTTTCAGAAGTACAAAAATGTGCTGTAAATATCGTTAGACAGCTGTTTAATAAACATTTTCTCGGAACAGAGTAAACGTTTAATTTATTGCCTGAAGTTTTTTGTACCATTTCTGCCAAAATTACGCCTGGCCCTTATTCTGCGCTGCATAAATAAATGCCCTTTCTCTCTCGCCTCGTCCAAATCGGTTTCTGACATGGCAGAGATGCTGTTAAAAAAAAAATCCATGAGAAGTTTACTTTCTCCATTAAATGTTCAAATCCTTCAAGCTAACGCAAGTAAATAGTTATTTAAAAGCCTGTCAAATTTTTGCATTGAAGAAACATTTAGGACCTTTCATTTAAGTTGCACATGAGTGAAATGATCCTTAAAGCTTACTTTTTTAGACAAAAACAGGAAATCTGAAAAAAAACAGAGAAAAAAAAAAAGAATCCACTGAATATGAGTAATCTGTCAATGCTGTACAGACACTGGAATGTTAGATATTAACATTTCCATGTGTATGTGGTGAGGATGAGCACATTGTGTTCTAGGTGTCATCCTGATTTTAGATGAAAATGTTAATGATTTAAAAGACGTAAATTAGATCAAATAAAAAATACACACACATAAAATAAAAATAAGTAGTTATATAATAAATGGAATCATAAACTGAATTATATAGGCCTACCAAATTATTAATTATACAGCTACTATAATAGAGCAAGGTTATAGTCATCATTGCTTTTCCAAAACAACTGCCGTGTTGAGCTTCCAAACCGAACTCCACATACAAAGTAAAAACAGCATTTTCTCTCCAATCAAAATGTGAAATGAAATACTAAAGAGTGTAAAATTGGTTAAACTGCACTGACACAGGGGCATAACCAGTTTTTGGCTTTACTACAGAAACGTGACAAAGCGGGAACGCTCCCCAGAAAGCTCTGAAACAAGATCCAGAGGGGTGTGTGGGTTTTTTTTTTGCATAAGTTAAGTGTTACATCCATTATAGAGTGGGAAGAAAATGCTGAGCTGGTAAGACCGCTACCGCCTGGCTTGCAGAACAGACCCCAGCGCGCCATTACAGGCTCCACGCGACCAGAGGCCTCCTGTAACACGAGCCCTGGAGCTCATACAAGGGAAACCCACGGCGCTGGGACTCCTTGCACACACAAAAAACACACTTCTGCTTAGCAACTGCCTTCACAACAGGAGGATCGGCGGTAAAACGGAGGGGTGTCTAAAGAATCAATGTTGTTTATTGCAGGAAACATGAACAGGATGCATGTGGATATACATAATTATGAGGTACAAACATTTCCCCCCACTGGGCTTGGATGTTTCTATGTGTTTTTCCTGTTTCTTAGTGTCTTTCTGAGATGTGCACACATACTCACATGGCCCTCATGTTGCTCTCGGGCAGCAGAGGAATCTCAAGAACTTTGGTGTTGGACTGCATGACCTCGTGGCTTGGTGTGGACACAGTCTTCCCGGTAATGCGGTGGACCTGGTAGAAGGCGTGAGGCCGGAGAAGACGGTCGTCCGCTGTCCCAATGAACAGCTGCAGGGTCAGAGGCTCACTCTCCATGTAGCCGTGAAGCTGAAAAGATACAGATATGAATTTATTGGCATAACCTCTTTCTACAAGAACAAGAAAGTGACATAAATCACAAAGATGTTTAATGTAAAATGGGATTTTTGGACCACTGAGATTTCAACAAAATATGACTGTTCCTCATCAAAAATTGAAGCTACATTTTGTCAGTTGATTGTTTTTTATTCTTCAGCATGTGGAAGGTAGCTCCACCCACACTGAAATCTCATTGTTTGTACACTACCATTCAAATGTTTTTTTAAAGAAATTAATACTTTTATTCAGCACGGATGCATTAAAATAATCAAAATCAACAGTAAAAAGATTTCAAATAAATCTTGTTCTTTTGAACTTTCTATTCATCATTGAACTTTTTGAAAATTCAGCATTGCCATCACAGAAACAAATTACCTTTCAAATTATATTAGCATATAAACAGATATTTTAAATTGTTATAATATTTCACAATATTATTTACTGTATTTTGATCAAATAAATTCATCGAGCATAAGTGACTTAAAAATCTTACCAGCCCCAAACTTTTGATTGGTAGTGTATATTAATTATCAAATATATACTGTAAACAAGAAGATACTGATTGTGGAAGCTGAAAAACAAATTACACAAGGAAAACCATAAAAAGACAAAATGAGAGAGATTTTAAATCATAAATTGTTGACGTAAGTATGAAGTAAGTATTTTCAAAACTCAAGCACATTTGGTCAAAGCTACGTAACACACGGTTGATGTATGGAGATCCTCAAGGAGGGTGGTCAGCATCTGTGGTGAAAGTCCTGGACCAGTCTGTATATTTATTTTAGTAGATATGTTTGAGCCTGGCATTTGTGTTTATTCAGGCAGTAGGGAGTGCACAGGCCAGAAAGACAGAGGCCAGAGAGATCGCACTCTCAGAACCCTCCCCTCACTTCATTACATTATCACCCACTAGAGGAATGCCAAGACTCTTTCCGCCCATGGCACGGAGTTCAGAGCGGTGTGTCCGCACCTCCGAGTGCCGTGGGTCAGTTCTCACCCTCTCAAGCTCTCAACCTCCGTGGCACATCTGTGGCAGATGAGGGAAACAGCTTGAGGGAAAAAAGTAGATCTACAACACGGCTCCTTTGAAGAGTTACTGGACAGATTCAGTGAGCAAATTCTTACTGGAAGAGGTTACGTCTCAAGTGATATTGAGCAAGACCAACTGTTCTTCTCATTGGCCTCATTCACTAACAGTGCATATGCATGCATTAAAACAATAAAATCATGATTCATAAATACAAGTTCACACATTTTTTGTGTGAAATGAAGTGAAGATCAAATTTAGAACTAAATTCTTAGTGCAATACTGGAAAATTATTAAATTAAATTTTATTATTTAATTATTTGTTACATGTTTGTTAGTAAGTTTACATATATATATATATATATATATATATATATATAATTATCACAAAATTATATATAAATATATATAATGTAAACTTACTAACATACTATATATAGTATAACTTACTATAACTTAACTTATAAACTTACTATATATAATGTAAACTTATACATATATATATAACATTACATAATATATAAAACAATCATGTTGAAACAACTAGATACATTGTGATAAATCCCAAAAGACAAGGTTTCATAAATTTATTCAGTTATTTCAAAAGGGTTATTTTTGATAATCAATTTTAAGACCTTTAATGATTGATTATTTATTGCAATAAAAATGCAATGAATAGTGTAGTTAAAGTCTATAAGCGTAATACTGAGGAAAATAACAAATTTCTATGCCTTTTTGCACACTTAAGTAAGAACACTTGAGTATGCAGTTGTTAGTGAATGAGAACCATTACGATGATAAAATAAGTCCTAAAAATACTCAACCAAACAAAAAAACTCTACTAGCAGTACTCAATAAAAAAAGTAATAAAGATCATTCCAGTCACAGTAGGCCTATGAGATAAAACCAGTCTGAATATTATAAATGTGGAAGCACTGCTCGTACAAACCAAACCTATATTTAGGGATTTCGTCACTTCTTCCAGTTACGGCGGTGATTTTTGTTGACAGAGCTGTTCTTTGAGAAGTTAGCTTCCCGAGAGACTTAAGCGCAGACGTGGAAGCACATAGCTGTGGTGCAGCAGGCTTACTTCAGAGGCTACACACTCACGTCTACCGTCAATCCGATGGCGCATGTGGTCAAACTGCATCCAGGATACAAAAAATCTGACAGAAACCACCAGGAACCCGAGCAGGGGGAGAGAGAGGGGCTCTAGCAGCCTGGGTACAGAAATCCTGACCACCAAAAACCACTAAACCCCAAGTGGAGAGACATAAGGGGGGGAGGGGGTGGTCTAAGACTAACTCAGAGGCTGTAGTGACTCACACAGTTATGGGAATACATAAAGTAGGTGCTTAAAATACTGAAAATACAGCTAATTCATTAAGATCAGAATGCAAATTATAGTGGCCACAAGTCTATTTGGTCTGTGAAAGTAGAGCTTTAATTGAAATCCTTCGATACCACCCAGAAATGACTGCCAAAGTGCTTTTAACAATTCCGCTGAAGGTCACAAAATAACTTGCACATTGACTGAGATCCTGAGAGGAGGACATCAGTGGTGACAGAGCATGAAGGGAGGTGCCGTACACTAAAAGAAGAACATGTGCAGCTGAGAGCGCTCTCTAATCTGATGGTTTACAGAATGGGACAAGCTTGTTTGAGGCTCTTTCGAACACTCCCCTTTTACTTGCCTGCCAGCACTGTGTGCAGCAGAGACTGGACGCCTCCACACGATGCTGTTGCACATGATGTCAGTGCAGTACAAGGACCTTCAGCTAAACAAAAGGCAGTCTGTGCACTAGGCCGGAAACGGCAATGAATTTGAAAAAAATAAAACACGAGAGTGAGAGGTCCTTGTTTTTTCAGACGGGAGTCGCACTGAGCCACGTGTTCACAATCATTAGCACCTCATTATTTTGAATCCATGCACCCAGCAGCCACAGATGTACTTCGAAATGTTGAGTTCACCTTTAACGGCGATTTTAGTAAATAAAGCGGTCGTGGAGACTGTGGTTAGCATACCCCAAGAGTCACGTCCAACCACAGCCATTTTTTTTTTTTCAGATAAAACCACGACTCCTGTCTTTAGGAATTCTGTTATCCATTAGGGAGCATCTGCAACCAACTTGTGCAGTGAATACCCATGATTCAGCTACGACAGCAAATGAGCTGTGTGACTCACCAGTGTCTGTTGAGCGGAACGGACTGACACCACGACACTGCGGTCTTGAGAAATATCAGAAGTACTTCTCTCACGCTTCCTGAACTTGGACATGGCAGTAAAACGAACAATATAAGAGTTTAAATCACAGTGTGTCACTATGGCTTGAGAGAAAACAAACATAAGGAAGTTCCCTTACATCAACAACAACAAAAACAATGAGAGTAAATATATACCACTGTGGCACATCATGGAGAGGATGTTGACTAAAAATGGTAAAAATCTCCCAAATGAAGGACAGCTATAGTATTAAGTGTATACAGTGCCTTGCGAAAGTATTCATACCCCTTAATTCCTTTCACGTTTTGTGATGTTGCTGCCTTATGTTAAACTGCTTTAAATTACTTTTTTCACCACATTAATCTACACTCCATACACTATATTGACAAAGCAAAAACAGAATTGTCCCAACTTTGTAAATTTATTAAAAATAAAAAACTGAAATAAGTACATTGCATAAGTAATCATACCATTAACTAAAAATTTAGCTGAAGCACCTTTACAGCCTCAAGTCTTTTTTGTTTGATGTGACAAGCTTTGCACATCAGCATTTGGGAATTATCTGCCATTCTTCACCTCACTTCACCTCTCAAGCTATGTCAGGTTGGATGGGGGTAGACGCACATTTTCAGGTTTCTCCAGAAATATCTGATTGGGTTCAAGCCCAGGCTCTGGCTGGGCCACTCAAGGACATTCACAGAGTCGTCTATAAGCCACGCTTGCTGTGTTCTTAAGTTCATTGTCCTGTTGGAAGGTAAACCTTCTGTCCAGTCTGAGGTTCTGAATGCTCTGGACTGGGTTTTCATTAATGCTATTTCAATATTTTTGTGCACTGAGCTTTTCTTCTACTCTGACGAGTCCCTCAGTCCCTGCCGCTGAAAAACAGCCCACAGCATGAGGCTGCTACCAGCACACTTTACTTTTGGGATGATACTCTGCAGGTGATGAGCAGTGCCTGTTTCCTTCAAACATGATGCTTGGAATTGAGGTTCATCAGACCAGATAATCTTGTTTCTCAGAGTCTGAGGGTCTTTTAGGTAATGTTTTGCAAATTCCAGTTGTGTTTTCATGTCACGTGTTTCTCAGTGTGTTGTCTTCACTGAGGAGAGGATTGAGTTTGGCCACACCGCCATAAAGCCCAGATCGGTGGAGTGTTGCAGTGATGTTTGTCCTTCTGTAGGTTTCTCCTATCTCCACAAATGATCATGGAGCTCAACTACTGACCATCTGGTTCTTGGTCACCACACTAACCAAAGCCCTTCTCCATCAATTGCTCAGTTTGGCCAGGAGGCCAGCTCTAGGAAGAGTCCTGGTTGTTTCAAACTTCTTCCATTAAGGGTAACTGAGGCTACATGCTTCTGTGACTCTTCAATGAAGCAGAATTTTTTTCTGAACTCTTCCCCAGATGTGTGGCTTGAAGCAATCCTGTTTCTGGGCTCTACAGGCAGTTCTTTTGACCTCAGGGCTTTGTCTTTGCTCTAATATGCATTTTCAGCTTAGATCTTTTATTAAGATGTGTGTGCCTTTTCAAATCATACCCATTTGATTGAATTTGTCACAGGTTAACTTCACTCAAAGTGTAGTAACATCTACAAGTAATATGAATGCTCCTGAGCTATATTTCAACTGTCCCAGATAAGGGTATGAATACTTATGCAATGGAATCATTTACATTTTTTATTTTTAATAAATTTGCAAAGATGTTAAAAACCTGTTTTTTGCTTTACTATTACGGTGTATGGAGTGTAAAATGATGTGGAAAAAAGTAATTTAAAGCAGTTTAACGTAAAAAAAAAAAAAAATGAAGGGGTATGAATACTTTTGCGAGTCACTGTATATACACTAATAATAATAAGTTTAGGGTCAGTAAGATTTTTCCATTTCAAATAAAAATGCTGTTCTTTTGAATTTGTATTTTTGTAAAAAAAAAAAAAAAAAAAAACAGCTTTATCACAGGATTCAAATAGAATACAGTTATTTTAAACTGTAATAATATTTATTACTGTGTTTTTGATCAAATAAATACAGCCTTAGTTAGCATGAGAGACTACTTTCAAAAACAATTAAATAAAAAAATAAAAAACAATGCCCCCATAATTTTGAGCACAATTTTGAGCTGTATATTATGCAATGCAATGATGAACCTAGAGGACTTATATAGCAATCTAACTAACCATTTTCTGCATTAAAACTGAGCCTGCAGCTTTTGGTATACACCAGTTGTGTATTGTTACAATGCTGGTAGTACATTTAAATTAATCATGTTTACTCTTACCTGCACCCAGATATCCCTTTTTATCTATCAAATGCAGTTATTAGAAACATCATTGTTAAAAGCCCGCTATGACAGTGGTGAATTACCGCTTTAAGACTTGGGGACAGAGTTCAACAAAAAATGAAAATTCTGTTATTATTTACTAGCCCTCATGTCTTTCAAAACCTGTTTCCTCTGTGGAACACAAAAGATATTTTGCAAAATGTCTCAATATTTATTTGTCCATACAATGAAAGTCATTGCTGCCCATTAACTTTCATATTATGGACAAAAGCAGAATTCCACAGAAGAAAGTAATTCAGGTTTGGAAGAACATAAACGATGACAGACTTTTCATTTTTAGATGAACAATTTTTCGGAGAGATTATGAACTTATACCTGGACCACTGGATGCCCTCCCGCTAGTGCTTTTACAGCCCCTCTGCTGCCTTCGGTCTCGTAGTGAGCACGGTGATGGGACTTGGGTTGGACATCAATCTGTAGGCTGTACGGCCCTGAACTGGAAGGCAACTGCCAATCGAGAGCAGGCAGCGATGGACTTCGAGAATAAAAGTAAGAGAGTCCAATAACGAGGCAAGAAGAAAGAGAAAACTTTGGTTAGCACAGATAAATGACTGAACTACTTGGAATATGAAAGAAATTCTTTCGTGCTACCAACCTGATGTAAGGCTTCGGCTTGGACCAATATGGGTGTTGGGGCACATCCAAGAAGCCACTGCAGTAGGTCTCTTTTTTGAAGGGCAGGCGTGCTGAGGAGAAGTCCTCCTGGCAAAGCTCCAAGGATCCTGTCTCCTCTCCACCTGGTTCTACTTTCAGGTTCATCGAGGCGCTGTGCTCCAGACTGGTCTTGCGGGACTTCAAAGGGATCCCCTCCCCAAGATCTGTTAATCCATCTGTGGTGAGGGCATTAATGGCGGCGACAATGGCGGAGTTGGTGTACTGGTTGGTGTTGGGCAGCCAGGTGTCCTCTGTCACGCTGAGTCGGGGCGAAGTTTGTGGCGACGGCCCCGGGGATTGATTCGGCGAGTACGGATGGTATTTGTGCGATGGGCCACCGTTGAAGCTGTACTTCCGTTTACCACCACAAGGAGAATTTGGTCGCGAACCTCGGGTGCCCACCCAGCTGTCGTCAGTGATACTGGTACGGGGAGAACCGGACGGAGAATGGCGTGGAGAAGGACCGAGGGTGCAGGACTGCAAAGATGAGGAACCTTTCGGGGAGACGCAGGGAGACTGCCAGGGCGAGTTCTGAGGCGAGTTGTCGTAGTTGTACGAAAAGCCTGATTCGTACGATGAAGCATCTGAATGGCAGCTACGGGAAGAGACGCTGCTTGCCGGGCTGAGGCAGGTGGGGTCACGATAACCGTCGACACTTGGCAAAGTTAATGTCACTATGGAATTGACTCGCTTGGCCACGGGAACGCTGTTGTCCTCCACTTCGTCCTCAGAGAACTGCCCGTAAGCTGTTATCTCAATGCGTGGGCTCTCCAGCGTGGGAGCTCCATTGGACCGGGTGCCGGATGTTTGGAAGTAACCCACTGAGCTCATGTCATCTTGAGGGGAGAACGAGGACGGCTGACTGATGGATATCGACAAGGAAGGGCTGGTCTGGAGATTGTGGTACTGGGAGGGTGGGCAGGGGTTGCTCAGAGGTAATGAGATGATGGTGTTTTGGCTGTAACCGTATGCATCTGTAAGGAGCAATCACATTTTCATCAACTTTTTTAAAATTTATTTTCACACACAACATCATAACATAACATTCATTCAAAACAAACAAAACAAAACAACAGACATAATCAATACTTTAAAAGTCTAGTCAAAAAGGAGACAGAGAGGGAGGGGAAAAAAAACAAACAAAAAAACAAGTAATTTCTTTATATAATCGAGCATGTTAAAGAAAAAACCCTGCCAAGCATCAATAGTAGAAAGCTTGGCCCCATTAATTTGCACTGTTGTACATTCACAAGTCACTATTTTCAGGAGGCTATGGATCCAATAGCAATCACATTTTCATGAGGTGCTGCAACTAAAAATAAGCTTTTGAGATCAAAGAGAATAGGTGCAAAATATATTTCTTGTGCACAGAGTATTGTAAGAAGACTGTTACTTTTGCAATTATCCACATCTAATAAACTTTTTTTTTTTTTTTTTTTTTTTAAGAACTGCCATTTGGTATAAAAAGGGCATTAACAAATGACACTCTATTCTTTATAAGTAATAACTGTGAGTCAAAAACGTTAGTGGTTAAAAGCCACAACCTCTGCAGAGGAAGCAAGGTGAGTGATACACAAATACCAGGCCAAAAATAACAAAGCGTTAAAAATATCTTCCTGAGGACAAAACCAGACGGAAAACCAATACTCATAAGCAATCTCTGTTGAAAAACAGAGGCAATCATTTGCGTCTATGCAATGTATAGGCCTATACAAGATGACTAACACAAAACGTCTTGTCCAGAAAATGTTTTAAATATTCCAAAACATAATGGTTAGAACTTCATGAAGATGATTCATTGACCACTTTAGAATACTTGTAGCTTATCTAAAATCTTTTAGAACATTTAAAAAAACAAACAAACAAAAAAAAAACAGTAGTAATACATCATCTGGCCTATCAAAGTTTTTGTCTATACAGCTATATTAACAAAAATATATTCTTTTAATGAGTAATCGGTGCAAAAAGGGGAAAAAAACCACAGTTGAGTTGAGTGAGTCACTGTAGTCAGTCAGTCCAACCTGGTGGAAATATATGTAATGTAAGTTAGCCCAAACTGGCGCACAGTCACTACTGGCTCTGCTTGCAATAAAATTTGCAACGATTTCTCGCTACTTTAGAGGACGATTAAAAACACGGATACTTGAAAATGTGACCACAGCGCAACAAAGCACCCTGGATACTGATAGCATGCTAATGTATCCCTAATGTATGTATCGTTTTGAATCAAGTTAACAACTACATATTAGATTTTTGTAAGCAAGCCGTAAGTATACACTATGTGATTCTGATAGCTTAAAAAATAAATAAAAGTACTAAATTACTGATTACTAAAAGTATATTAGCAACCCCGCTGAAATAAAACACCTTAAATCAGCCTAAGCAGGTTTGCTGGTCACTCAGTATGATTATGCTGGTCTGCTGGTTGGATATAAAAGTCTTTTGGGCACATTTCAGCAGGTCAAGTTAGGAGACCAGTTAAGGAGACCATCTTAAACCAGTAAAGACCAGGAAACCATCTTAAGGCTGGTTTAAAGTTACTTTTCTCAGCAGAAAATATGAGAACTTGTTTTGTTTTAGTAGAGCTGTAGTTATGAACTATAATCTAAGTTATCTTGTGAAATGCACAGTTGCTGCAAAGAAAGGGATGCAAAAACCCACAATCTAAATAACGTCCCTGCTTATTCATCTTCGTCACGCCCACCACTCCCTACTGCAGTCTCTTAAACTAAGAAAAACCCATTCAGCATATTGATTAAATGAGAAATAACTTTAATTCCACCAGACCAGAAATAATAAAAAAAAGAATGAATACATTTTAACAACAGAGCAGTAGAGCAGGGCAAGCTGTAACACCACCAATAACCAATCAGAAAGCTACTGGGGTGAACTCACTATCATATGGGGAGGGTTGTAACACAACTTTCCAAAGTCCTGTCTATAATGAACACAGAAAGATAACACCAACTTATTTATTTGGTTATAATTCTAATATACTATTGGATTGGGGTGGTGATCAGATACACTAGAATTATTTTTATAAAAAAAAAAAGCAAGTAAATCCAAGCAGAGAAATTAAAATGCCCATATTTTCTATAAAGTGTTACCCACCCCCTCCAACTGTCAAAATCACCTCGTTAGTGGGGTAGATTACAGACTACAGTCTTTGTACCTGACCTTAATTCACACACTTTAGGAACATGCTGCAGATTTTTAAAATACTTTAATTTGTAGCAGACAAATATGGGAATGTTATGTGAAAGTTTGAGACACATGGTACACATTGAGGTAGGGAAGTTAAAACCAAATGCGTTACAACACTCCCCGGTCTCCCTTAGTAACAGATATAAGTGCGTGCACGACAGCAGTATATTTATTTATTTAATCATCACAACAGGCAAATTCATAAGCAAACGTGCGTGAATCTGTATTAATAGGTTCAATAATACTTATATTAAAATAATAACACAGAAACACGTTAGCGTGAAATATGACACAGTGTGAGTGGATGCATTTAATCATCTTAATACGTTACCTTCCTCTGCGGATTTCATGCTTGCGAAGTGTAGAGTGAACTCACAGCAAGTTCAACGCACTTTCCCAAAACGCAGGACAATGTCCGATGAGCGTTTTATTTCCCAATGTAAAGACGAGTCCAGATATCTGTGATAAAAGTGTTCACTTCTACCGCAATAAAGGTGTATTCCAGTCACGAGAGAACTGTATAAATGTTTTGAAAGCTCTGATGATTCAGTATACAACACTTAAAAGCGCATGCAATAACGCAACAAAAAAAAAAAAATTATGGATATTATTTTAATACAGTTTGTCGAACTCGTTATATTTTCTATTCTGGACTTGCATGTTAGTTTCCAGGGGTTCTGGTGACGCACTGCTTTGCGATGGAAAGGTCTCTGTATCTATATAAAGCCGGGAAACACCTCCGTGAAGCCCCGCCTCTCAATGGAGTGACGCAGGCACCACGTCTCAAGCGCGACAGCAGATGAAGAGAGGGATTCTCTCCTCTCAACATTTCCAGATGTGGAGCCGTTGAAACCCGAGGCAAATGAGTGTGCGCATGCGCTTCTGCTAGAGAAGGGAAGTCCAACTCGTTTCTGCGAATCGGTTCTTTTGAACAGTTTGTATTAAAGAACCGGTTCAAATAATGATTCAGCGGTTGTTTTACTCCTCTGACATCCAGGTGTTGTGCCCAATTCTGACCCCCGCCAGATTATTACCCCCCTAGTATTGGTAGGTTTTGGGTTAGGTGTGGGAGAGGGGTTAGGATTAGGCAATCAGGTAGCGATTTCAACGATAGGGGGTAATAATTTGGCAGGGGTCGAAAATGGGCACAACACCGGCATAGTATTAATAGACCTATTACATTCTCTAGTCTAAAACGTTCCAATAGAATCACATGTAGGTAAATATGCTATTGCTGTTTATGATGTGTGTGTGTGTGTTTTATTTTATTAAGCTATTTAAGATTATGTTTATTTCATATGTCCTAGTTGCAGCCACGATTCAGCTAATAAAACAAAGTCTAATTCAGGATTTTAAAAAATTCATTTATAATAAATAATGTTAAATTATTCATCTTTTAACTGAATAATTTTTTTTCACTAATTTTTTTGGGCTAATTAAAACCATTATGTTTAGATATAAAGTTGTCATTTAAGTTGTGTCAACATTTCTGTTATTAAACTTACTTTTCACCGTCAGTTTTTCTCAGGTTTGGTTCTCAGGTCGTTACGAGTCAACCATCGCAGGAGGCTCTCTGTTCAATGAGTCGGTACAAACCGAATACTAACCCGAATCTTTTTCCTTTCAAGGAAAGTCCGTTCACTATTTGCAACGCCTCCGGGCAGCTCAAACAAGACCAAGTCCTATCTAAATGAATGGGGGAATACTGAAATCTCCAAAACTGCTCGATGAACTCGCGATTAAAGTACATATTTCAAAATCAGCAACAAAATCTGAAATTAACTGCCCCATGAATGTTGTTTCTTGTGCTCAAATAGCGTTTAAAAAGCTTTTTTTTTCAGTCTAGACCAATCAATGCGCATGCGTAGCTCTGACCGGAAACGAACAATGAAATTAATTTTCTACCTATTAGATCGTTTGTGTTATTAACGTCTACACCTACTACCCCAATCCTAAACCTACCCCTTACAATAATGGGAAAAAGTAATTATTGTTGTACAGTGTGACAAAAAAATTACACTGTACTGATGGGCGCATACCCAGTAGCCCATACATATCCCTTCTAGCCTTTACCCTCTACATTTTTGGAGAGGTGCGCGTCAGGTACGGCGTAGGTTACGGCGCAGGCCTGTGCGTCTCTGCATAGGCTTAGGACGCAGAAGTATAAATTGGGCTTAACGGCCGCCGCAGTGACGCAATGACTTTACCAATCAACGATTGGCTCTTTCATTTAGAAGGCGGGACTATCCCCGCCATATAGAGTGGGGGAACTATGATGTCACTTTGTAGGCGAAAACCCGGAAGCGAGTTAGCATTTTAGCACTTCCGGTTCCAACGTCCCAGAGTGAATGGGTTTTTTGAATCGGATTTTAGTTAAATTCCTTAAATAAGGTCAGTAGTTCACACAAGCTCAAGATACTTTCATGTTTTATTCTACGACATAAAACACACCAGTTACACCCCACTCGTGATTTTTTTTTAAAGCTGTTAAGTTGCTTAAAAAAGACGGTTGCTAACAAGTTGCTAAATGGGACTACAGGCGCTGTCGGAGACATTAAACATCATCACGCCGAAATGGAACTATACTAACCCGCTTTTACAGCCTCGTGCTCTTGCAGTTTTTGTATTAGGTTGTTTATCAATTTATAGTGTTTTTTCAATTGCGCTTGCACTTTCCAGGTGTTGCAAATTTAGCAACTTTTTCTTCCAAAAGCCCCTAGCAACAAATTTAGCAATTTTTAAATTTATTTGGCAACTTTTGATTAGTGACTCAGACAATAAAAAGACACACATTTTCCATCCAAATTGCATAAAAAGAAAACCAAAGATGCCTAGCAGTACACACATCATGTGAATTGAGTTAGCTACTATTTGCAATTCTTCAATTTAATAATAATAATAACAACTGAATAACTGTTCATTTATGATACACTTTGTTAGTAGCTTGTACTTGCGATTGTTGATCAGTTAGTACGCTGTAAGAAAAATGGAAAAGATAGGCTACTAGTAATTTCCCAAGACATTATCCATTGTAACCCGAAAAAACACAATGCGTGATTTATAATGCAGGTAAAACACCAATACGGAAAATTCTTTCATATTAACATAGTAGATTGTGCCCTATTTTTACAGTCCTTTCTTGGAGTGTAGCATAGTAACTACTAATACACTGCTTAAAGCATAATTGTTGAGAACGTGTTGTATTACTAGCAATAAAAAATAAATAAAAAATTAAATTGTTATTCAAAAATGTGTTCAATAATTCAATGTATTTTAAAATACAGTTATTTATATTTTAATATTATATTATGCATTTTATTTTACAAACAAATCTAAATTAACATATATAAAATATATATTTTCGCTGAGATTTGATGCAGTGACACAATTTTGCGCCGTGATTACAAATTGACCTTCCTTTAGCAACTTTCTCTGAAAATTAGTTGGCAACACTGGCACTTTCTACCATTCATAAGTATAGGAGTGAACCGTCTTTGTATTTCTATAATCTTTGCCCGAATCACTGCGAGTCTGACATGTAATCTCCCTTCCAACTGATTCAGTTAACCCCAGAACTGCTCTTACCAATTCAGTCTGATATCATTTATTCAGTCCGATTCTTGATCAAAACTTTCAGACCGAGCCTATTAAAAATAACGATTCACTTACGAATAGGCGGCAGTCAATGATAATGAAATGCAAAAAAGGCGAAAGAGCCAGCGTGTTCACATGTGCTGCTACTGGAAATAGAAATCAAATGTGGCTGTTTTGAAAAACAAAGGCAGTTTAAGAAGCCATTATCATGTTAATAATTTCTATTGTCCCATTAATAGACACAAATACAGTCTCTGTGAGACTCGTCACGTAGCAACTGCTGTGCGTTGATAGTGATTTAATAAACAGACTAACAGCTCTGGTTGTTTTTTTAGGACATCACAGTGCAGGGAAATGGGATCTGAAAATCACAAGGTGCTGTTGGCAGCTCAGGCAACTATGATTTCGGTTTTGACAACTTTCCAGTGGGGCGCGATTCGCTGCGTCATCAGGAATCATCTAGGACTTTCTTGAAGCCAAGAAATGTTGGCAAATGTTTGCATTAGTGCTGGATTCTCATACCGCACCGCACAACATTATTTGTACTTACTATTGAAAACATGCATCTTAATTAGCACCCCATTGCAAATAGTGGCATGTACTATCATAATAGTGATGCATATTTGCATTTTTTTTAATATTACTATGTGAAAGGTTTCGGAATGCAAGTCACCCTTCTCATGCCAATAACCCTAAACTTTATGCAAGTCCGTTTTTTTTCAGACCCCAAATAATTTTGTATTTTCAATCTCTGCACAAAGAATTGTATCTCCATATACAGTATCATGGTGTCTCAGTGCACAACGGTTTACACACTGCATACGGTTTTCCTCCTATTAGGCAAATAAATGGCTTTTTTTGATGTGCTTTTTGCCTTTTGCAAGCTCTCTAATAACATGGTCATGTTTTACAGTAGCTGCACAGTGTTTGCCCTCACTAGATGAATTCTTAGGTCGAGTAACAAAAGAGAGCCAAATAGCCTTCACCCCACACGCACAGGATGATATATAATTGCATCAGGAATTAGTGCATTTATGAAACACTAGCTGTTTCTTTCATCATGGGAACATGGTAATTGTGCCATTACCCTCTCTTACAGTCCTCTCTCTCCTGCTGTTCTGTGGGTCAAATGTATTTGTTTGACCTCATGGAAAGCTCTCACCTACTGGTTAGGGGCCCTAAGTGGGCTTGAGGGGATGTGGGCAGGGCCTCCCTATCCTCCCCAGCAATGTGAAAGTGAGCTGCGTGCCGCAGTAAACACAGCTTCCAGGCTGAAGGTAATAAATAGCGCTAACTGTGCTGATTGACGTGCGCCTAGTCCTACGTCAGTTGGCCTGTAGTTTTTCCACTCTGTCTGCCCGTTGTTGAGGGGCAGGGGTTTTTAAGCACCAGCCGGACAGTTCCGGATATTTTGTTCGTCTCAGCTTTGCAGTACAGTATATGCCAAAAACCTGGTGTATTTTGTAGTCCCTACAAAGACCTTTTGTATCCTGTTACTAGATTTAGATCTAAACCGACATCAGGGATGACTGTACTGGACATAATTCCTCTTATTACATGGTTACTTACCAAATAAACAAATACATAGATGTGAAATAACGATTTGTGTTTTGAATTCATTTTAAAATGTTACACTGGAAAAAAATGGTGTGGGATTTACTTCAAAACAACTTTCACTTCAACTGCTAGGAATTTTCACAAATAATTATAAAGAAATGGCAAGTGACACTTTGAATTAAACATAACTTTTGAAGCAGTTTTTTTTTTCTTGTAAAACGTTGTCCAATAATCTTTGTTACTGTAAATTATATTAAAGCATCTACTAATTATAAAACAACAGGTCAATCAATAAGACAAGCATTGCAACAATATCACAGTCATACATTTTGAAGTCCTCTGGAGGTCATATGGATGCCGCCTCTGCCAAGACACAGGACTTCAGCGTGACCTTGGCAGTGCTTAGGCACTAGCAAGAGTGGGCTGCACACTTGTTATTATGGGATTGAATGAGCGTACTCTATAACGTCCACTATGGTTTTGGACACTGCTACAAATGGCTATGCCATCAAATAGTGCACTATATAAGGATATAGGGGTGATTTTGGACTCAAGATGCCTTGAGTTGCATATGAAATGAGAACCCTAGGAGCAAACCACACCCCCAACAGCCAGTTTCATTGGTCGGCTCATGCAGTCTCCTATCAAGAAAAGTTCAGACTTCATTGGTTAAGTCCAGATGGATCAGATCACACCATAGGTTAAGATTAGAGTTTAGGGAAGGGATTGACATGACCAGTGAGATCTTTAGAATTGGCTACGGGGTGGGGTTTGTGCTACTGAAATCTATTGGAAGCTTATTTCCACCATGGAAAAAAAAAAAAAAAGGTAGTTGCAACTTTTTATTTCACAGTCACTCATTTATCTCTCGTAATTCTGAGTTTATGTCAGAATTTTGAGAGATAAATGCAAAATATAAAGAAGAAATATAAAAGTAAAAAAAACTGTATGATAATTGGTCGCAATTACCTGTTTGTTTTTTTTAGTGGTGGAAACGAGCTTGCTTCCTTTTTATATCTCACATTATATAGGCCCTCTCTCACAATTCCAACCAATTCCGACTTTTCTTATAAAATCACAATACGACTTCTCATAACTGTGAATTTATATCTCGCAGTTTTAGCTTTTTTCCTCAGAACTGCAAGAAAATAATTGTCAGATATAAAGAGCAAAAATCATTGTGGGATTATTACCTTTTTTATTTTTTAGGTTCCATAAGTTTGCGTTACATGGATGAGTGGAGATCGAGTTGCCATGGTCACGGCAGACGGTGTGATTGACCAATCAGAATGGAGTATTCCAGAGCCTGGTGTAATAATTCATTAGACGCCCCCGAAGGCAGGTCAGCCAGTTTACTACCACTGCAACAATGGGACATGAAATTTACTCCTAATTTTCTCATTTATATTCCAAAGACACCTTATTAACTGCTATGAACAGGAGTGGCAGTGGCTTTATGACTTCAAGAACTACTAGCACTAATGATAATGATAATACAATGAGTGCTAATGCAGTTAGCATGGCTCGTGTGTCAGCATGATGCACTGCTGTGTTTACTCTATAAGGTTTTCAAGAATACACAAATGACCAATTGTGTTTCCAAACAGGATACATTGATGGCAATGTGCTATTATATGTATCAACGCATGGCACGCCACAGACAGCAAAGACATGTGGGACAATGTAACGTGAGTCCATAACTAATGCCACAGATGTTGAATCGTCTGTCTCGGAGATGTTTAAAAAAGGCTGCACACTCATATCAACGGCATGAATCATAATATGCATGTGCATCGCTAATGATGTGTCAGCGTTTAAAAGTTGTTAAAATAAACCAAAACCACATTCAACCCCCATGTGCACCCGACAGTTCCTCTTTCTGTGCCGTGATTGGTCCAGAAATGGGGAGTCACTGATGTCATAGGTCCACTCACCTCTTCTTACAAGTCACTGTTCTGTCTGGCTGGCAGGTCTCATCATCATATTTGTGGGTGAGTATACTGGGAATGACGCTGATTTGATGGTGGTCTTCTGGAAAAGACCTCAAGGTTCCAGGCTTTTTTTCTCTTTCCTTAATAGATAAAACAGATAAAACCCAGTTTGGATACAGAAGTTGAACTTCAGATGACTAGGGCTCCATGAGCAACTGAAAATATGTATCATGGGTTAAATTTGACCATGCTAGGCAGGTTGAAAAAGCATGAAGACGACAATGTAGTACGAGAAAAGCATGTTGTTTTTTTGCGTCACAACGGCATTGCAATCAAATGTGTTATTTTAGTCTTTTTACGATGTGCCTTATGAGTCCATGTCATAAAATCCAGACCACATTTAAAAGTAAGCTGATGAACATATAAAGTGCTTAAAGTAGAAACAGCAACAGCAATTTGAGGTGGTATTTACATGACATGGCCTTGGTTAAAGACCTTCCCCCTGCTGTACCTGGGGGCTTCCTGTCTCCACTGAATGCTCTCTTTGACTCGGTACAGTGACGGAATCCCCAAGTCTGTTTCCTGTTGTGTAAGGTTGTTGCCAGGCAACCGTGGCTGTGTTCCAGAGGGGAGGGATTTCATGGGCTCCCACAGGCCGAGTGAGCAAACACAGACCCTATGCCCAGAGCTCCACTCCAGGGCCCAGACACAACAGTGACTAACCTATCCACAACACTGCAAGTTGAGCAACAAACGGCAGGAAAGTCATTCCAATCGATTTTTAAGAGAGTGGTACTGAGCAAATGCTGCCCCTGAGAATAAATTACCCAAGTATCATGTGACAATGAAATTGGGCAAAAATAATCATCCCATCACTCCTCCAGCCCAAATTAACTCAGCTATCCATCCCCACCTCCGTCTGTTAGTGTATCACCAGCTTCCTGACAGACAGGCAGCAGCTAGCACTGGTGCTCCTCAGGGCTACGCTCTCTCCCCACTTCTCTTCTCCCTCTACACAAACGACTGCACATCTAAAGACCCCTCTGTCAAGCTCCTGAAGTTTGTAGAGTCTGCTTACAGACAAGAGGTTAAAGGAGCTGGCTGTCTGGTGCAGTCTTTACAACCTGGAGCTCAACACGCTCAAAACAGTGGAGATGACAGTGGACTCTCTCCCCACTCACTATCATGGACAGCACTGTGACTGCAGTGGAGTCATTCAGGTTCCTGGGCACCACCATCTCCCAGGACCTGAAGTGGGACACTCACATAGACTCCATTGTTAAAAAGGCCCAGCAGAGGTTGTACTTCCTTCGCCAGCTGAGGAAGTTCAACCTGCCACAGGAGCTGCTGAAACAGTTCTACTCAGCCATCATTGAATCTGTCCTCTGCACATCAATAACTGTCTGGTTCAGCTCAGCTACCGAATCTGACCTCAGAAGACTACAGAGGGTAGTTCGGACTGCTGAGCGAATCATTGGTACAACCCTCCCCACTCTCCAAGAACTGTACTTATCCAGAGTGAGCAAAAGGGCTGGCAAAATCACTCTGGACCCCTCACATCCAGCACACTCCCTCTTTGAACTGTTGCCATCTGGTCTACGCTACAGAGCTCTGAGCACCAGAACGGCCAGACACAGGAATGGTTTCTTCCCTCTGGCAATCCATCTCAACACTTGACAATAAACGTGGAACACACAACACTATTATACATTATATATTCATCACACATACTTATTTACATTTCAAATTTGCACGTATCATACCTGTACATACATAATTGTCTATATTATATATTGTGTTTTTGCTATTTTGTACATTGTCAATTATTCTTTTTTATTATCTGTGTCCTGTCACTGTCACTGTCACTCTGTTGCACTGTGGAGCTTCTGTCACTATAACAAATTCCTCGTATGCGTAAACATACCTGGCAATAAAGCTCATTCTCAATTAACCACCAATTATTTTAAACACATAGCACCTTTCAGTCTTATATTCTGAAACATTTGAACAGCACAAAAACAAGATTTAAGAAAACAAATAGTGTATATCAAATAGTTGTATTATAATTCATTATCAGATGTAATAATAGAACGATTAGACAGACAGACAGATAGATAAATGCTAGAACATTTGACGGATGGATGAAAGAATGAAAAATCAATAGACAATGACCGAACGATTAACAGACAAAAGGACAGACAGACAGACAGACAGACAGACAGATAGATTAAAAAAAAAAAAAAAAACCTCATTTTTAAGAATGAGAAAAATAAACATCAAATATAAAAAGGCAGGCAGACAGACAGATAGATAAATAGATGCTAGAATGTTTGACTTATGGAGGGATTAAAGAATGACAAATCAATAGACAGAATGACAGAACGATTAACAGACAAAACGACAGACAGACAGACAAAACGACAGATAGATAAAAATCACTCAAACCCAAACCCCTCATTTTTAAGAATGTGACTCCACAGATTGTGGATTTTACACTGTAGAAATAAATCGCCGACAAACACAGCTGAAGGTTTTCATCGATGTAAGAAAGTGCTTTGCTAAAGGCGTATCCCGAATCTGTGTCCACCTACAGGAAACACAATGCTTTGGAAAAACAGATACACTTGAGACAGTAGCAAAACAGTGTGACGCGTGTTGTGCCCCACATGTGGCTGATAAAACAACACAACTGCCCCACCACCTTTGCGGAAATGTCCGGCACACAAACATATCAAAGGGTGGAGACTCCATACTGACACGTGCAGCGGATTTGAGTCATTTTAAACAAAAGCTGGCACAGCAAAACTGAGTTTTGATGTACAAGTGAGGAAAGGTAGATGGAGATATAGAGAGAAGGGGAAGGGAGGAAGAGAGAGAGAGATAAGATGAAAGAGAAAGCTTCCTGGCATGTTAGTGCCAGTGGACCATCACATCTAGCGCGGGGTCGCAGTAAACCACGCGTTTCCTGCTCTGCGGAGCGTGTGTGGGTGAGTTTGGGTGGAGGGCTTGATAACACATTGTCTGTGCCTCAAGGCTGATTATCTTTGTAAGTACAATATACACTACCAGTCAAAGGTTTGGACACAACTGCTCATTCTTTATTATTACTATTTTACACATTAAATGAAAAGAATGAAATAATGACAAATGAAATAAAACTAATTAAATAATGTGTATATTACACACACTACAGCTCAAAAGCTTGGGGTCAGTACTTTCTTTAAAAAAAAAAAAAAAAAACAACTTTGCAAATATGCATTAAATTAATCAAAAGTTATTTATACTGTTACTAAATGATTTTTATTAAAAATTCTGTTCTTTTGAACTCTGTTAATCAAATCTTATGTTTGCACAAAAACATTAAGCAGCACGACTGTTTTCAACATTTATAATAATAAGAAATGTTTGTTGAGCAGGACATCAGTGTATTAGAATGATTTCTGAAGGATCATGTGACACTAAAGACTGGAATAATGACTGCTGAAAAGTCAGTTTTGCCATTAAAGGAACAAATTACATAAAAAAATGTGTCTTACACATTAAAATTCCTAACTTTATATAACTTATTTCCTTTGTGCATCACTGCCGTCTTACTATGAATAAAGAGCATGGATGCACATGAATTAACAGAGATCGACTTGCTAAAATTCGTCTTTCCTTATGGTAGTACCTCTAATATCAAGGCCTGATGTCCAGTTTAGCACATCCTCTGCGGCGGCAGAAAAACCAAGACATTAAATGGGCTGATGGCATAATACGGCTCTGTGCATTGTACTATTTGCCAAGTTCAAGGGTCTATATATATAAAAAAATTAACATTTTGTGTAGTAGCAGTATGTCATATTTCATATTTCAAGACCTTAGGTCTCTTTAATGCATACTCTGTGGCGGCCAAGAAACCACAACACAAAATGGGCTGATGACACAACAGGTGGCTCAGTGTGCATTGTCCTATATGCTAAGTTTAATGGTTTCTTGTGCACACATAAAAGTCTGTATATTTTTAAAGGTCCTTTAGGCTATGTTATATGGTGCTAAGAATATTAAGAAACCCAAAACATTTTGCATAATGAAAAAGTACACTAGAAATTCATTCAGTCGTGTTTATCGATAAAAGATATGCATTTCTTTAACAAGGGTCACAACTCTGAAAGCCTAATGTTGAACTGCAATCTTACCAGCACATGCAGTTTCCATGTGGGCCCAACGTTTGTCTTCTGTGACAGTAAATACTGTGTAAATGCCGCCCTCTAGTGGTTAGAAGCAACGCATACAAATAATTGTTAAGGCATGCTTATACTCACCCAAACTGCGCCCTCTCATGGATGTTTCTCATAGCTTCTCATGTCCTTTCCACATGAAATGGCACGTTCCATGATCAGGGTAAAAGGGGGGCCTGAAACTTTAAAATAGTAAGCAACTTTTATTTTCAACAAAGTCAGGTCAGTGTTTTAAGCACATTTTTTGTTTGTTTGTTTGTTTTGTGCTCACCTTTTACTCCCGCTACTCAAATTCTAATATGAAGCATTTTTTTTTTACAACCATATCTATTGAGCATTCATGTTTTAATTAAATTATAACAAATGCATACATAAGCAAATGGATAAATACATTAACAAATAATCAAGTCACAAATTCATTTAACATTAACTTTATGGGGGCTTGCAAGCTTGGAACCGTTGGTTTAGTTAATGATAACCTTTCCTATAAATAAAAAAAAATAACTTCAACCATTCTTACAGTAGCCTACCTTCAGAAAAAAAAAAATTGAATTGTTGATCTTAATAAAATCAAATGAACACTTGACAAACCAATTAGATACTACCAAAACAAGCTACATACTGCTAGATATTTTATTTTGCATATCAAAAATGCATTTGTACCTTTACTGGTTTAACATCAATTTATACTTAAAAGTGATACGAAATATGCAGACATCGTATATTAGCAAACCACTAAAATCATTCAGACTTCTTAAAGGAAGCACCCACCAGATCATTTGGAAACATATTGCTCTTTAATCAGACATCAATATCATTAAAATGTTAAATTATACTGCTGAAACCACCGTGCTGATGATATTGAGAAAATACGCTAACAGAAGCAGCGGCTGCAGTCGCAGTAAAAACACCACAAAACATCACATTTTTCAGTCATGTATCAGTCAATAGAAAAATGCCGTAGAAACAAAAGCAAAATACTCAAACAAATAATAAATAAGCTATTGTTGTTAGGCCTGTCACAGGGTTAATTAACGGTTTATATAGGCTATACAGTAGAAGAAATCAGTTAGTGGTTTTCCTGAGTACAGTACAACTCAACGTTCAAAGCAGAAAGGAATCCACCAGAAAGGAACAGCGTATGGCACGTGTGTGCTTGGCATTGTCTCATTCAATATTGTAAACACACACTCTCACACACTCAATATAGAAAAAGTGAATGATAAAACTCATTCCTCATTCCAGCTGACTTGGTCTATAAAGATAAGGCAAGATGATCTTACAGATTATTGAGCCAACTTCACACCGTCAGCACAGTCATCAAGGGACAAAACTAGTGCAGTATTTCCTGTGAATGTCCTCAAAAAAATTGTAAAACTCCAACATAAATTGCTGATTGCGAGGGGTCATTGTCTATAAAAAAATAACTGCTGATGAGCGAGTGCCATAGGTTGCTTTACGAAAAGCAAACATGACAGTGTATTTCTACGCAGCTAGAACATCCAGATATTTTGTTTGCGGTTTTTAACGATCTTAAAAAAGTCATTCATTTATAACACCAATCCAACAAAAAACTACATTCATGTCTTGTTTTGATGGTGTCAAAATAATAATAAAAGTCAATCAAGTCATGCATCAATCAACTTTGATTTGTCAAATGTCAAAAGTCGTATGCAATGTCATTTAGAATGTCAGGTTGAGAGGACCGTTGTTCCCAGAACAAATAGTTCCCTCTGTAATAACACAAGCTGTGCTCTGGTTTACATTTACACAGTTTTGCAGCAGGATCATATGTCAGCAGCAGCCACAGCACAACAGGAAACCAGAGCTGTCCGAATTCAACTTCAGTATACACTCGTGCAATCAGAACACTCCAATCACAACCACAGGTATTTATCAAGCCCCGCCCACCCAGATATCAGTAATAAAGTTAATAATACAGAATGTGCCAGAAGGGAAAGTGCTGATGGGTGTGATAATACTAATGATGAAAGGTTCATTATAGTTGAAACTTTATCAAGAAATTATTAACATCATTACATACCACCAATAAAAAAAACAATAAAAAGCTATCATATATATATATATATTCAATAAAAAACATGTAATGCTGATTTTTTCTTCATATACATTTACGGTAAGTACAAAGTGACAGGATTGTGCCCGTCATTCCAGTGTGGGTGCTTAAACACCCTTTGGTTTCTCTTTATTTCTATCTTGATCTCTTTTTTGTGCTTCAGCCTCTTCAAGTACTCAATACTACTCACCATTTTGTCCTACAACTGTAACACTATCTTTAAGTGCAGAAACATGATGAGCACAGAAATATTAGTTTATAATGGCAAAATCCATATATACATAAGCACAAATCACATTAGGTCACTGAAAAAGCATTCATGAAGCACACATAAACAGCATCATAAAGCACTTTTAGGCATTTGTAGCTGGGATGGTTTTTCTCAAAAAATGAATGTTTGGTCATTAATTACTCACTCCATACATTTAAGATTTTCCTTCCATATAAAACACAAAAGCAGATGTTAAGATGAGCAGCATGAACATTCTGCTTAACTTCTCCTTTTGTGTTTCCCAAAAAAGACAGTAAGCCATAAATGTTTAGAACAACATGAGGGTGAGTAAATTATGTTAGCTTGTTCATTTTATGGTGAACCAACATCCAGCATTTAAAAAAAAAAAAAAGGATTAGATGAGATTCAAAGTGTTTGATGTAGCAGTCACGTGTGCTTATCAATGCATCAGCTTGCCTTTTGACACCATGTGACCATATGGAAAGTTTAGGAGGAGAGTTTGGAATAACTCGGCGGGGAGAATTTCCGCTTCAGATATTTGATGATGTAGAGCGGCAAACAGCTGACCAGCGTGATGACGCACACCTTCCACAAGAACACCCGTGTGGTGATAAACGAAAGATCTGAAGACAAACAAAACAGATGAAGAACATGAAAAGTCAGGGTCAAAGTGTTTATATCATCAAGGCGCCTTTTTCACACGTTATGAAAAAGAAGTCTGTCGGGCTGCGGATGAAGTGGATGGGATGCACTTCACCGATGGAATGTTCTGAAAAATGAGTGATCACAGGGTTAGGGCACATTTGAATGGCTCCTTCTCGTCCAGGGGCCCACACCACACCAGACTGAAACCCGAGGGAGGAGAACGGACATGTTTGTGGAGACAGGAAATGATAGTTGGTGAAACAACAGAGAGAACACAGGGAAAGACAAACCTACCCAGGAAAGCTCCTAAGGTCACGCGACCTATGCCTGAGGCACAGTCACAAAACAGAGATGGAGAGAAAGAAAAAGAAAGAGCTTAAAAGTTGTAGTTACTGTACATCAGTCTAAACTGAATATATGCGTGTATGCTTTGAACACTGAAACCAGAGCCTATAGGACATCTGTTACAGAGAACATTTTCATTTTGGCCTTTTATTTAAGCTTAAGTCAGAGAGAGAGAGAGAGAGAGAGAGAGAGAAAAATCAAATAATGCTAGAATTCATTTATTATATAGTAAACGGATAAAAACGACAATGATAGAACAATATAACCGTAGAATGCTAGACAGAAAGAACAATGGATATAATGCTAGATAGAACAATAGATAGATAGAATGATAGATAGACAGAAAGAAAACATTTATATATTTTTGATTTGTTTACATTATAAATATTTATTATTTTCTTTTATTTAATAAAATACAAATTAAACCAAAAAGGTGTCAAATTTAAGAATAGATAAATAAATTTAATAATTAATATTAAAAATAATATAAACAATAAATGAATGAATGAATAAATAAATAAAATAAATGGGTAGGTAGAAAGGTAGGTAAATAATATTCAAAATATACACAACTACAAAAATGTATTATTAAATAAATAAATGAAATAAAACAGAATTAAATTACATTAAAAATAAAATAATAACATCCCAAAAATGCCTTGTGTCGGTTCTTACCAAAGTATTCGTTCAGGAAGGCGAGGGAAGCGAGGTAGCAGCCAAGACTGATAAGTTCAGCTACGACCATGAGCCAGTGCCAGGTGCGGATCGTCAGCGCCACCATCAGCAGCTCCGTCAGGATCAGAGCAGTGAAGGAGATCGCCACCACATGCACAAACTCCTGATCGAACAGCACCAGGGCCCCGTACATCAGGATGCCCCCTGGTGGACAAACAGTGGAAACGTTTGACATGAACCAACAAGGACTGAGATAAAGCTGTCAGTTTAGTGTTATGAGTATAGACACATTAGTAGCTAACAAATTAAACAGGGGAACAACTAACGATAAAAAAAAAAAACAGATCTGCTAGGGTCATTTAGACTGCAAGACCTGACAACTCCATAAGGTTTACTGATGTCCATCAAGAACGAGTTTCTTCGGTGATTTCTTGACCCTCGCTCACAGTCTGATCCCCATTCACACATGAGCGCCTTGAGCTCTGACCTCTCCACGCTCACTCGGCTCCTCAGCCTACTGTAACCGTCTCTGCTTTCATTTTAATCATAAACGCCAGCACAATCCAGCCTAATGGCCTCTAACTGATCACATAATTGCCTCTCTTCATACAGCGAACATTCCTCGGGGTTACTCTCTGGACTAAATGAAATCTTTGCTCATATTTCCCTGTTGTTCTTGTCTCTCTGTATTAAGGTTTAATTAAAAAGCAGGAGCTGTCAGACGGGGACACTGATCTCTCTTGCTCACTGCGCGGATCGATTTACAGTGCGGATAAGGCAGCCGTGTGCGCGTGAGAGCTGGCGATGGTCCGAAAATCACATTCATGAAAAGAGCTCCACTGAATTCACGGGAGACAAGTTACATTCCGCTTCAATGTTTACTTCTTTGATGAAACGTTCACAGTTTATTTGTAGAGAACGTCTGTTTATGGTTAGTTTATAGATGTCATGTTATCTCAGATTGGATCGGGTTTTTTTTCACGTTTACATTTCCCTTATGTTTGTTCAGTAAATTTTTACTTTGGACAATCCCTCTGGATCTATAGAGGCACAATGGTGGTAACTCGTGCATCACTCCTCCAGAGGTTCCAACCTAATTCTAAAAGATGTGTGTAAGCCTTTTTTAAAAATATTTTCTGCAGTATTACACCAGCATAATATACTGTACAGAGAAAACTACAAAATCTGTTTTTACTATAAAAAGAGACCCAGTTGGCTGGCTGCTTAAAAAAATATTGTTTTTGCCATTCCATTTGATAAATATAGTGTTACAATTGAAAAAGACAATTTTCTTTTTTATATATATTTTAAAATATAATTTATTCCTGTGATGGCAAAGCCAACTTTTCAGCAGCATTTACTCCAGTCTTCAGTGTCACATGATCATTCAGAAATCATTCTAATATGCTGATTTGGTGGTCAAGAAGGATTTCTTATTATTGTAAATGCTGAGAACGGTTGTGCTGCTTATATTTTTGTGGGAACATAATTTTTTCCATTGATAAATAGATGGAAAAAAGAAAAATCGAAACTGAAACAAATTAATTTACTGTCACTTTTGATAGAGCTTGGCAAACTACGTCACGCCGCTTCGGATTCCGCCATGTTTTAGGTCACGCTCAGGAGCACACAGCTTAAACAAATGCAAATCACCACAGAAAAAGCCGACCGTTTTACATTCATATTTTTTGAAAAACATCTTACATACGCTTAGAATAAAACAGACTAATATGTAGATCTCTTTAAATGATAAAAAAAATTGCTCTGTTGTTTGTCTGAGAGGCTGCAAATATTCATTACTAATCAGTCTCCTTCACTACAGTGGTACTGATATATGCTAACTGCTAAAACACTTACGATAATTGACCATGGTTTTACTATAGTAAACGTGTAGCGACCGTGTTTTTGGTGTATGTATTACCATTCTTATAACCACAATCTTATTAAATACTATGGATAAACTATGGTTAGAGTAGCAAAACCATGTCTAATTTTGTAAGAGAATACACAACAGCTAGATCTCAAACAGTGCATCATTTTATATCATCATATTGCCTGGTAAAACTGCTCAGTGTTAAGAGTTAAGCCATTATAAAGGTAACAGAACTTACTAGAAGCTGCTTTGAAACGATGTGTATTGTGGATGCTATGCAAATAAATACATTGACTTGACCAAACCAAGTTGAAGATTCCTACTAGGATGCCGAATAACGATGCGAGCGATCAAATAAATGAAGGAAACTTAATCCTTACAAAAAGTCGCCAGGTATTAACGAGCTGCCGCAAATAACATTTCCATATATGATTTCCTTAGTGGTGTGAGGATTTACAGTTTAATGCAAATCACTGTATTAAATCTACAGAGATGAATTATAAAGCCACATTTTATTTTAGATATTTACCATACCGATTTTCAGTTTAATTTTCATCTGAGTTCCGTAGTGAATGTAGACATATTTAATGTATGATTTAACTTAGATCGCGTTGTAATGATCAATTACCACAGCCTTTATCATCAATGTCTGCAGGTAAAACCTCTGCTTTTTCAGCTTTCTAACGCGGAGAAAGCACGTTTTTCTCACCGGCTGTGCAAAGGGATATGACAGTTGATGATACAGTAAGCCTTAACCACTGCAACGTGATCTTAAGTAGAATAATATAAACATTAAATAATATAAAACGTCTACATTCACTACCACTCAGTCTCCGCTGTAGCTCCCGTGACCTAAATTCCCAGAATGCATTGCCGCTGTGACGACACATTCCCAGACTCTTTTTGATCAGTTTCATGCATCTGTGCTGAATAGAAGCATACGTTTCTTAAAAATAATAATAAGAAAAATTATTGGGGAACAACTGAATGCTTCTGCACTACAAATAGATTGGGATCTGGATTTTTTTTTTTAAATAAGAAATTAATGAATACAGTGTTTGTCATTATAGAAAGACCGGGTATCGTCAACTACCTCAAGAAAAACAATCAAATACTAGAAGAAATCCTGCTTATTAAGATGACCTTTATTAAATAAATTGTATAAAATTATGTTTAAATATTAATATATTATATATATATATATATATATATATATATATATATATATATATATATATATATATATATATATATATATATATATATATATATATATAAACACATATATATATAAACACATATATAAACACAAGTAAAAACATTAACATAAGAACCCTGTATCGATGCAACACTGCGAGAAAAATGATCATAACATATTGATACATAATTGTATCAGCACAGCCCTATATTATTGTAATCATAACCGAGTATTTAACTCCCTAATAAACATTTTGTTTTTAAACCTCCCTTCTGTGGCTCTATGTCAGTTTTTTTGCAATGACAGTCACATTTTCCCATTCAGTGCAGCTAGATCATGCCCCCCCCCACAAAAAAAAGATGAGAGTAAAGGTTATTGGTGAGTTACAGTTTACAGTCATACAAAAATATAAAACATCACTGTTCATCCATTTACCTTGATATACACTTATCAAAACCCAAATCAGGAAGGTCTTAAAGGACAGGGAGCGACCCTAGTGGAGGGAAAACCAAAGTCAGCATCACTGTCATGCAGCAAACATAAACTCATGCCTTCATTCCTGTAACTTACATCAAGTGTATCATGCAGATGCTCGAGCTGATGGTTAGTTCTGATAATTACAATTAAAAGGTCTCCTATGTTGTTACCTTGGTGAGGTCTTTATAGAGTTCAGGATACAGCAGAGCCATCTCAGGCTTCACATCCTGGTCCAACACCAGAGAAAAGACAGGGAACATGGTGTAGATGGTGGCGTAACTAGAAACAAATAGACAATGTTAGGAAATGTGACACATCATGTTCAAAGGCACCTATGATGTCCAAAATTACGGTGTAGGTAGGCAGCTCACTAGTTTTGAGTGAACCAGCTTTTACTTACCCCACCATGAGGAAACCTTGGTACAGAGGAACAGAGGCGAAGTAGAAAATAGAGGAAAACACAGCCTGAGAGGAAAGACACAAATTCAAATCAAGATGTTAGCACTTCAAATCAAGAGGCTGCACAGCAGCAACGTAAGTGTTTTGCTCTTTGTGTTGAGAGAAAACCAATTTACTGTAATGAGTCTGGGTACTATATTACTACAGAAATGGAAATATACAGTTGAGGTCAGAAGTTTACATCCCCCTTTCAGAACCTGCAAAATGTTAATTATTTTACCAAAATAAGAGGATCATACAAAATGCATGTTATAGTTTATTTAGTACTGACTTGAATAAGATCTTTCACATAAAAGATGTTTACATATAGTCCATAAGAGAAAGTAATAGTTCAAAAGTTTACATCCCCTTGATTCTTAATACTGTGTTGTTACCTGAATGATCCACAGCTGTGTTTTTTTTTTTTTGTTCAGTGATAGTTGCTCATGAGTCCCTTGTTTGTCCTGAACAGTTAAACTGCCTGTTGTCCTTCAGAAAAATCCTTCAGGTCCCACAAATTCTTTGGTTTTTCAGCATTTTTGTGTATTTGAACCCTTTCCAACACTGACTGTATGATTTTGAGATCCATCTTTTCACACCGAGGACAACTGAGGGACTCATATGCAACTATTACAGAAGGTTCAAACACCCACTGATGCTCCAGAAGGAAAAACTATGCATTAAGAGCCGGGGGTGAAAACTTTTTGAATTTGAATTACATGAGGCTCTTCACACTCTGTGTATGTTACCTGCATGGTGGAGATGATCATGCCACGGTGCATGACAAACTGGCCCAGAGCTGCTGAGCGTTTGTAGCTATTGCGGCCGTGTACCATCAGCAGTCTGCCAATGTGTTTGAACTGGGTTATGGAGAAATCTGCGGCCAGAGACGCCTGCTTTCCCTCCTGGAACAATGGGCAAGATGACATAATGCACTTCTATGAACTCAGTCACATGGAGTCTAAAATATTATAATGTTGCCTTTTTATTAATAAATAAAATAAATGTTAATAAATGTTTTCTTTGTGAAAAACTATGAATGGATAAATGTCACTAAACTGCCAATAACACTCCCAGATTATATTTTCATATTTTACCTTAAAATAATAATAAAATAAAATAATTTATGACCATTAAATGTTGACATCATCATGACATTTAAGCATATTTGCCCTAAATTCATATTAACAGAATGCCTACAATCAGCTTAAAAAAATAAAATAATAATAATAAATATATAAATAAAATTCATTTTTTAAATCATTTTTTAATTTATTTAAATAATTTTAAAAAGCAAATTTATGTGTCTTTATGGTGACAAAGTATTTTTTTTATATATAATCTATTTTATATAATAAAATTAATATTACTATAATAATAAAATTATATAAACATCAATATTAAAATTAAATCTTAAATTATAATGTTTAATATTAACAATACTGAAAATATCATATTTAATAATATTAAATATAAAAATGATACTGTATTACAGTAGTGAGAATCTAACAAGAATTTTAATAATTTAGAGTAAAGGGAATTACACACAAAAAATAAAACACCTACACATTCTTTTAGTGAGATTAAAATATAATTTAATTAAAAATGAATTAAAAGTTACAGGGAAAGACAATCTACGTTAATGAGAAATACCTCACCTTCCCTTCAATACCGATACCGCAGTCTGCTGCTTGGATCATGCTGACATCATTTCCTCCATCGCCTGAGCAGAGACAAGAAAGATGATAGCAGGAAAACATGAGAAGACACTGTGAAGACAGTCATCTTTACCGCTCTCAAAGATTCATGTGCTTGGAGAGAGTTGAGTTTAAGTGGGTTTTGTCTCAGCTACTGGATAATGGGACTTAAAGCTCAACAGACTGAGGAGAGAAGTGGAGAGGACTGACCTATGGCACATGTTCTGTTGTCTGTATGTTGCTGTAACAATCGAACGATCTGAGCTTTCTGCGTGGGAGAGCAGCGACAGCAAACCACAGCGGGGCACTGACACGCCAGCTCCACAAATTCATGCTCGTAGTAGCGCAGACAGACCTGATGGGCCACATAATCAGTGTGAGAAAATCAATCTGATCATACATGATTTTTTTTTTTTTTTTTTTTTATACCTCTAGAGAGTCTCCTGAGATGACCAGCGCACAGTCGTGTTTCCTCCTGAAGGCGTTCAGCTCCAGATGAGCCTCGCCCCTGTTGGACACCTGCCACAAAAACACCATTAAGTGTTCACACTAAATCCACTTCACTTAAAAATCTAAATAACCAGAGGTTCTAATCCTACCGGTTTGAAAATGTGGATGTCTTGATTTCTAGAAACTAAGTGGGAACTTTTAGCGATACATGTAGCAGTTTCCAGCTTGTCTCCAGTCAACATCCAGATCTGAAACAAAGAACAACCCAAGAGTTAATATTGGCATGGTTTTTGGGTGTTCACATATTTTTGGCTACATATAGCATGTGTACCTTGATCCCTGCATTGCGGAGGAGCTCTAGTGTGGGCCGGACATCGGCCTGCAGCTGATCTTCTACTCCAGTGAGACACAGAAGCTCCATCTCTCTCTCCAGACTCTCTACCACTGCTGCCACCTTCAGAGTGCGATCATGGATACTCAACTTTGCCTGATTATAACGACTCTGAACAGACAGAAATGGATAAAATGGGTGCCAAGTTATGAATATTTTAAACTGGCCTTACTTCAGTAGCAAAAATGGTGTAGCCGTTAGTTAATTTGACTAGTTGCTTATATAAAATCAGTTCAAACTGACCATTTCAATTAATCAACTGATTTTATGATATGGTTTGCAATATCAACATCCAAGTGACATTTTCATACTGTATATTAAATGGTCTTGAAAATGTGCTGTAAAAAATGTTGTTTATTACAAATTATACTACTGTTCAAAGGATTAGGGTTGGTGAGATTTTTTGTCTTTGAAAGAAATTAAAACATTTATTCAGCAAGGATGCATTAAATTGATCAAAAGTGTCAGTAGAGGCATTCTTTACATATAAAACTATTTCAAATAAACACTGTTCTTTTAAACTTTCTATTCATCAAAGCATTTTAGAAAAAAAAAAAGCAGCAACTGTTTTCAAACTTTCTTGAGCACCAAATCATAAATGTAATGAATAAAGTCAAGATATGATGAAATAATAATTGCTGAAAATTCTGGTTTGCCATCATAGGAATACATGATATTTTATGATAAATTAAAGTAGAATACAGCTAATATTTCACAGTAATCCTGTTTTTACTCATTTTTTTTCAGCATTGGTGAGCATAAGAAACCTTTCAGAAATATTACAAATTCTGAACAGTGGTGTATAAGTATATTGGTTCTATATCTATAAAAGTGATTACGTTTGTGAATATATTTTTCCTTGTGCTTACTTGATGAAAAAAATGTGTGAAAACAGACTGTGGGATAAACACTCCTACACACCTGACTTATGTTAGCCTACGTCACTCTCTGGTGACACTTACAGTATAAATTTATACTCTTTAGCATGTCTCTGGCGACACCCTGCCAAGTCAGATGACATCTTGCCCCTTTTGAACACTAACACTTGGGACTAAGATTTTTTGTGATCTACTAACCTGCTCATTACAGCCCAAAGTACACTTGTTTTTACACGTATACGTGATGCAATTTCATCACCAGAACAGTATGCACATATTGTACACGCACCACCCGATTTTTGTAAAGCCTTCACTGCAGACAAATCAGCGTGATTAAAGACTTCCACGATCGTATTTTTCCTTCAAATAACAAGTTTAGAGAGTAGGGGTGCAACGGATCACACAATTCATGGGTTGGATCGTATTACGGATTTTGAGCCACAAATTGGGTAATTTCTTGGATGAGAAAAAAATGGTTCATTATTTAAAGAACACTTATTATTAATAGAACATTTTAAGTACTTAATACCATAGCAAAAACTAGTAGTACAACTAACAGACTAAAGACAAGTGAACTGTCAGTAAAAAATAAAAAATAAACACCTCAGTTGAAATCACGGTCTGGGTGGGTCCAGTGGCACTGATAGGATTCTTTAGCTTCGGCGAAAGAGGCAGTGGCTTGAGCCAGAGTGCATATGTCGACCGCTTGCATTCGAGTACATGTTTGACTGTACACATACGCGTACACGTACAAAAAAGAAACGTAATATTTGGGTTTAACAGAAAATGAAAACTCCTTTGAATATGTAATTTTATCACGGGTGGGAGGACCTCGTACAAAATACAGAGAATCCCACCAACAAAAACAGTACAACAGTTACTCTTTTTATTGGTGGGATTCTCTGGGAAAAATATAGAATAGGTGCATGTCAAAATTGACATGATCTTACATCATTTTTCTCTATTATAAGTGATTCTTCATACGTACACTTCAGCAACCCCCCCTCCCTCCCCCCTCTGTTACTGGCAAACCAAATTTGGGTTTTGATTACTTCAGCTTGTTACTCAAGTCATGAGGTTGTTATGGTTATTATTATATACAGACAGACGTCTAGCCGCCTTGTCCAAATGCATCCGTTATTGCAACACGCTAACTTTGGCCCAAGTGATGGAGACATCAAATGAATTTGACATGCTTATGTGTTTTACTTGCTCTTTCCTGAATAATCCATTTAGAAGTCTTGCAATGAGTAAAGTACTGGTAACATAAGTTTAAGAAATGAATTAATTAGAAATTAGAGATCTAATAATCTAATCTAATGCTGATAAATTGTGCTTTAATGCCACCTGTTATCTCTCATAATTTACATGCTAACTAATAATTGAACTCCTTCCATCAACATCCTAAAATGGAATGACAATATACAGTAACCAGTTTTATAAGATACACATATCTTCTTTCAACATTTTTTCCAAAGCCACTCTATTTTTAGAATGTACAAAAAAATTATATTATTTTCACAGATTCAAATATTTGTTTTTTAAGCAATGGAAAATTAAAGAAACTAAAAACCGCAGAGTAAGGGTGTATTCACACCTGTCTTGTTTGGTTCGATTGAAATGAACTCAAGTACGTTTCCCCTCTCAGTGCGGATCTTTTGGGAAGGTGTGAATACAGCAATCGCACTCGGGTTGCGCACCAAACAACCGCACCGAAACCCAGCTGAAGAGGTGGTCTCGGTCCGCTTCCAAATGAACTCTGGTACGGTTCGTTTAAGGTGCGAATAGGAACTGGCCTCGATCAGACCTAATTGCAGAAAGCATGCTCAGAAACACAGTTCGCAGATATAGTGCTGTTGATCTATAATATCTCCATTATTAGTCTGTTTTTGAACTTCCTGTTTTCCCTGCTTGAGAATTTCTGTCCAATGAATGGATGACCTTCAGCACACTTGTGGTTTTGTTTACAATTTCTGGTTCACTTGCAAAAAGAGCAGTGTGAAAGCGAACCGCACCAAAAAAAAAAAAAAAAAAGAAAAAGAAAAATCAACATTGTATTTGGTCCGGACCAAAGCAAGTGAGCTAGCGGACTTCCCTGGTGTGAATACACCCCAAATTGCATTTTATCTATGGTAGACCTTTTACAGAGTCAATTTTTGTATCATCATCTTTTGAGTTCAAGGGTCATAGTGGTCTATTAGGAAATAAACAAGTTGATACTGCTACTGCTACAGGAAGTAATCAGTTTGGGTACAGAATGTTAAATATTTCTCTAGAGATTATTTTAATGATCTTTTATTGCATTGCATTTATTACACAAAACAATGTAGATCTATTTGTCAACAATGGCATTTTGCTTAAAAATAATGATTCCTTTGTTGAAGTACAAAAATGACAACTTTACACCAAAATATTAAAAAGTTGAAAATTGTCAAGGTGCATAATATATTTTAAAGTATATCATACCTCAAAATCCTGGTATTGCTCTTCAGTCAGCGATTTCTTAGCCACCACCAGTGTCCGCAGGCCCTCTCTGGCCATGTTCCCACACTGAGACAACATAATGCAACATACAAATACAATTACATCAGCTACAGCCATGACGTGTGTGTGTGTGAGTGAGTGTGTGGTTGTGTATTAGACTGTGTACTCAATTGGTATACAGAAAGCATGAGAACAAAGATATAAACAATGCTTTTAACACAATTGTATTTACTGGAAACATCAACACTGTCATGCAAAAAGAGATATGCAAACACACACACACACACACACACACACAAAAGGAAGAATCAATCGTGAAAAATACAACAGTGCCTGTGGGAATCTTTGAGCAGACTGTAAAAGATGTGGGACAGCGGTTTAATTTTGATATGAAAATCCAACAGGCGAAAGTGATGCAGTGATTACTTATTGACCTGTCCTTATAGCAGCGTCTCGCATACACACACACACACAAAGCGCAACGATGAGGATTATGACATGATGCTCCCAGTCATACGCCTTTATTGAGGTCATTCATTAATTAATAAGCCTCATCTCCGCCCCTCATCGACTGCATATTGCCAATACAATTGTAATCATCAAAGCGAGAAATGCATGTGTGATGATGGGCTGAGCAGATTGTCCTTGATCACATAGGGCTAGGACAGGCCGACCTGTTTGTTATGCTTAGCGCTACCTTATCAAATGTGTTGATTCTTAATTCAACAGGGATCTGTTCATAAAGTCACTCCTACAAGGGATTCAATACCAAAAACATAGGAGGTACCTACTGAGGAAGTCAGTTGGAATGACAGACATACGGGAACTGTATGAGCTATGAGTCGTCATATACTATGCAAATACTTCTTTATGCTATAAATTTATAAATGTAATATGTATATACACTAGGGATGTAATGATATCAGAACCTCACGATACTATAATGAATATTATAGTATATTATATTATTCGTGATATGAAGTCCACGATACAATATTTATTGTGATATTTAAAGTGCCCCTATTATAGATTTTTGCAAATTATCTTTCATGCAGTGTTTAACATGAAACATTTGCATATTGCCCACCCACTAGTTGGTATTTCACATTGATCTGAGTGAAAATGCAAATTCATTTTTTTTGCCACTAGGTGCTGCTTTTGGAGCAGTAAAAATAGTGGTTTACCCGGTAACGCTGTACACAAAGCAGCACTGCGCTCACAAATACTGCTTTAGTGTTTACTGCTTTAGAGGCATTACAGGATGATGAAATTAAAATGAGACCAATCACCGCAGATTAGCGTCACGCAAAGGAGGGGTTTAGAAAAATGAATTGTTGAGCGAATCGTTTGGGAGTCTTTGAGCAAGTAAGGTAAAAATAAATGCATATTATAAAACAATTAAATTGTTTTTTGACCTTGCATGCATGTCAACCTGTTGTTGGGGACTCCCAACAACCAAAATATGAACCTTTCATTACCCATAATAGGGACACAAAAAAAAAAAAAAAAAAAGGCGGCAAATGAAATATTGGAAATAAAATGAAAATTTTGTACATTTTAAAGTTTAATTATTCTATCTAATGTACTTTGAAAGTTCAAAATTAAGAACGCCAACCCAGGTTCTTAACTAAGAAAACATCAGAAAAATCCTTTCTGAGACACAGAAAACACCAGATCATGAGCTGATCGCCTGAAGTTGATGAAGGGATTAAGCCATGCTTTCGGTTTTAGTTCGTTAGACAGTACTGTACCAAAGCATACTGGCCCTAAACACAACTTTAAAGATATTTTATGTTGGCATAAAAAGTTTAAATGTATTTTAAAAACTACATTTTTTGCCCGGAAGACCTATTGTTTCATATTGTCATGTGACCACGATTATATCGAGACTATCTATATTGCTATCGTGATATCACAATATTGATAATACGGTTACATCCCTAATATACACTACTGTTCAGAAGTTTGGAGATCATGCTCACAAAGGCTGAATATATCTGATCAAAAATACAGTAAAAACAGTACAATTATAATAATATTTTAGTTATGTTTTTTATTTCAATATATTTTAAAATGTAAATTATTGCTGTGATGGCAAATCTGAACTTACAGCAGCCATTACTCTAGTCTTCAGTGTTGCATGATCTATGTTGATTTGGTGCTCAAGAAACATTATTATCAACGTTAAAAAAGTTGTGATGCTTAATATTTTTGTGGAAACAATAAAAAAATTTTTTTTAGGGTTTTTTGATAAATACTACCAAAAACAAATGTTTTGTAGCATTATAAAATGTTTCTACAGTCACAAAACACAAAAATGTTATTGACCCCAAACTTTTAAACTTGTGCAAATTCGTCTACCAAACTTTGTCTTTATATGACTTTTCTTTTCTTATCAGGATTCTTTAGTAAATAGAAAGCTTAAAAGAACAGCATTTATTTGAAATATAAATATTTTATAACAGCATAATCCCCTGGTTTCACAGACTTAAGACTAGTCCCAGACTAAAGTGCAAGTCTGAGCTGTTTTAACTGAAAGAAACTTGCACTGACTGATCTTAAAATATATCAGTGTCTTTGTTTTGTCTCAAGATGCACACCAGTAATGTTTTTTTTTTCTAAGGCATTTTAATAAAAATTACTTAAATTTCCTAATTGAACAATGGCTTAATCCTGGCTTAGTCTAAGCCCTGTCTGTGAAACCGGGCCAATATTTTTTGTTGTTACTTTTGATCAATTTAATGAAATTTAATGCTAAATAAAATATTAATTCCTTTAAAAAAATCCTACTGGACCGTTTGAACAGTAGTGTCAGTTTATAACATGCAATACAAATCACAATATGTAAAAATGGTTAGATATTTTCTTACATTATGTTTTCTTAGTTTTGTGTGTCATATCTGCTTTATTGTTTAAATTTTTCTTAAAATGTTAAAACTAACATCAGTCAACACTACAACAAAATTTGTGAGACTTTCTCAATCTGGTGACATTTTTCCTGCTTTTTTTCCCTCGTTTTTGCATAGATAAACTACATTTGAGAACAAATATAAAAGGTACTGCATTTATTTGTATTGTGTTTACTGTCATTTGACAACACACACGGACACACACACACACAGGCAGATTATGAATCGGATACAAAAACAATTAAAAATGCAAATAAACAAAACAAAACAAAACAAAAGAAGGGTCACAGAAACAGACAATTAGATTTATTCATAAGCTCAGCAACCCACACGAAAAAGCAGAATGCCGATTTTCCCATCAACAATGGTTCATGCATTCTTACCTCCTCCTCCAGCCAATCATTGTACTGTACAATGCTCGCCATAGCAACATCAGCCCCTTTCATGTAAAATGTGATGTCGCCCGTAGCCTCCTCCTGAAACACAATCAATTCAATAGAGAACACTTAAAAACATATCCAAATCATGTCTAAATCATTAACATGTCCAACTGTAGAGCACAAAACCACACAGATGGTGCACGAACCCTAAGGTTATCATTAAATAGGAAGACAAACAGAGATGATCTGCACCAAGCTCCCACACAAACGCATGTCAAAAGCTTAGCCAACAATACTTATGCATGTACTGTAACACACAACCAAACAACACAAAACGACACACTCACAGAAACACTTAAGTACACAGAGTCCTGAAGTATCTAATAGCTTACTCAACAAAGGCTAAAGGACACAAAGCCACACTGCAGAAGATGCGCACACATTTTCAAACTCATATTCTCACCAGATGTTTTTTACAGAGTTTGAAATGAGAGAAATATGTAATTCCGAACACAGACAAACACACTCGCACACTTGTAATGTGACACGCACCCTGACAATAATGCCCATGCGCTTGCTCTCAGAGGTGAAGGGGAAGATTTGGAGGATGTAATAGGTCAAGATGTGTCCGGCTGGGGTCTTCAGCTGGAGGGACGTCAGGTCTCTGTTCACCAGAGTCAAACCCACACTCTCAGTCCAGCGCACCAGAGCCACCTACACAACATGTGAAAGAATGTCTTGTTGTAAAAGACCTGTTTTTGTTACCAGTTACATGCAACTTTTTGCTCTCAAGGATCGAATCATCTTTAAAAAGCTGGGTATATTTATAGTATGGCTGATGATTAAATTAAAAAACAAAAACAAATACTGTATTAAAATTGAAAATACAATACAATAAAATAAAACAGATCAATAGGTAGACGGATAGGTAAATACTATTCATAAGTAATATAAAATCACAAACAAATACATTTTTAGATGAAAAAATTAAATAAAATCTGAATCAAACAATGTATTGCCAAGTATTTATATATACACGCAAGGAATTTTCTTTCAAAAAGCTCATTTACATTTATACCTAAAAAATTTAGGATAAAAAAAAAACAAAACAAAAAAAAACACACAAGGTCTAGGTCACTAATGAAGTTTCTGAAAATCCAATTTGAGCCACTGATCATGAATTCTTGTACAGTCAAATTTTCATGTGTACACTGGAGCACAAGATTCCGTTTGGATCATTCTCAAATCATGCTTTGGTTTGTCAGTAAAACCAAACCAAATACTGAGACATTCTAAAAATCATAATGTTAATAATTCACTTGTTAATTCTAGTTGAAATATGCTGATAATAGAATTTATAAAAAATACTGCATGGAATTAGAAAAGATAATAAAATTACATAAAATCTTGTTCAGTTGTGTCTCAGACTTCTTGACCCCAATGCATGCACTGTTGATCTCAAGACTGAAAGATCATAAAAATCCCTGCAAATTATGCCTTTTACTCCTCAGCTCTTTGATTTCAACTGCTTTCTTTGCTCTTACACACATCAGAACACAGCTAGAACTCTTGTTTATGGCATTTCAATGTGATATGACTAATTAGCCAGTCTTCTATCAACCTGACAGTGCTAAATGATGCCCTCAAGAGCGCGTGCACACACACACACACACACACACACGTAACTCAGGTGGTGGGGAAATGCCTTCAGGAGAGGAGCAGGGAACTATTTTATGACACAGGGGAGAGCCTTTAATACACTCTATCAATCATTTCAGCAGTACAGGAAGAAAAGCTGTAATCATAAACCAAGATCACTGCGCCTTCAAGAAGCGGAGAGGATTGAAACCACACCATGTGACCTACGACCACATGAAGACGTGGCTGTTATTTAATAAAGAGACCAGATGTGACAGGAAATATGATACGACGTCATAAAGAAGGCAAAGTGGAGAGGTTTTTATCTGACAGAGCAGTTTCATCCAGGAATATGCTGAGAGAAATTTATCTGAATTCTATCTTTCGCTTATCGTTATTATAACAGTATATTATTTTACTCTTTTTGAGCAATGACTTTTCATGAATTTTCCAGTCATTTGATTACTGGCTTACAGTTATTATTATTAAATGATCTAGGCTTGGAAATAACAATTGTAAAATTTATATTTAGCTTTAAAATTCACATTACAACTTTCATTTCCCAATCACAGATTTTAAATGAAAAAAAACTTAAAAATATTTGACTGGATCACTCTATTAATGAAAACCGGACTAAGATTGCATCCTCTTTAACCTCATTCTAACAAAAAACTCATTCTAAAAGAATTGAACATGCCATAACTCTCTTGTACGAGTAGCCCATCTTTTGTGACAACTTCTATTTAATAGGCTAAAGGTTAGAGGTCAATACTATATTTTTCCTAGAAGCAGCAAAGGTCAACAGCCACTGAACACTGTCGTCTCATCTGAATAAGCCAAAACCACTAATAAAACCATCAGTGAACTTCTATTACCCCCCATAAGTAAAACTTCATTATCGAACATAACAAACGGTCTTGCTCAAGAGAATGTCTGATCATTAAAGGTCATGATAAACCTCTGACCCTCGACACTGAGGAGTCAAAGGTCACAAATGACTTAAAATAAGTGTCCGGAAAGGCATCTGGGATATTCAATCCCTGAACTTGGCTCTCTTTAGGAATATTATCGCTATGCGCCTGTCATATTAAAAGGCTGAAAAGGCTGGAGGTCTTTGAGCAAGCACACATAGACACAGGCGCTGATGAGAGTGACACGTAGAGAAAGACTAGTGTTAACCGCTAGTCTCTCAGAGAAAATTAAATATTGATCAATCCCGGAGTGAAGACGTTGGAGAGATAAGACCTGGGCATTAAAGAAAATAAATAAGTAGACACATCAAGGGAGAAGAGAGGACAGGCAATTCCACTAAAGAGGGAGATGGACAGATTTCTTTTTCCTTTTATCACTCTCAAAAGATATCTACGTCTACAGAAGGTCTTGAAGAAAAAGATGTTTGGAAAAATGAAAGAGCACCAGAATATTTTCAATTTATATAATGACTGGCGTATTTTCTTGAAAACAATCAATACTTTGAAAACGACTGCCCTTCATTAGTTCATCTTCATTAGATCCTGCAAGGGAACAGCAAACATTGTACAGAATTATTGAACGCTTAAAGGGTTAGTTCACCTAAACATCAAAATTGTCATCATTTACTTATTTACCCATGTTGTTCAAAACGGATATGGTTTTCTTTCTTCCATAGACAACAAAAAAGAAATGCTCCGCAAACTGTGAAACTGCAAAAATGACAAAAAAGCTATATATGCTAATGAAAGTGAGGCTGGTTTTTATTGTCATCTTTTGGAGACATTCATTGTATGACAAAAAGAAACACAAACATTCTGCTAAACTTCATCACAGAAGAAAGTCCTACAGGTTTGGAAGATTATGAGTAATCGATGACAGAAATGTAACTTTTGGGTGAATTATACCTCCAAGTCGAGCCTCAAACAGCTCTTCATTCCCCTCTGTTAAAAAATATATTTAACTATAATGAGCCTAACGCTTCCCTCCATCTATTTGAGGACCGCTGCCTTTGTGACATATGTTTGGCCTCAATGCCTTTTCTGCCATTTATTTAGTGCTTTTCTTACCAACAACTCATTCAAAATATTGTTGCTCTACAACGGATCTATAAATATCTACGATCTCTCAACACAAATGATGACCGAGTCCTTCCTGGTGTGTGACCTACCCCTGCCCCCTCTGCTTCTGATATTTATTGAGCCCTCTCAGATTTCTCTACTAACACAGAGTCTATATTACCATCCAATAAGGCAGTAAATTCAAGGCTAAAGTGGGGGAGTCATAAATACTAAAGCAGCGATATATAGGATTACACCGTTAGAGGAATGAGTAGACCAGTGTCAATGCAATCTATCTGATTTCTAAATAAAAAAAAATAAATAAAAAAAATTGTGCTGTTTTTTTTTTGCTGGAACCACTCAAGCAGACAAATGACAAAAATAAAATAATAAAGATGACAAAAAAATATCCCAAAATAATAATTTTTGAATAATTTTGATTAAGCAAATAAATAAATAAATTACTTAAATACCATTTCTTATCAGTCTTACCTCATCAGGACTGGAGGCCTGGTAAGTCCGGTTGTCGTCGCTGAAGTCCTGGTCAGCCTCTGTGCTCTCTGGCTCCGTGCTGGCACCGTTAACGCGGGATTCATACACCGGTGTAACGTTGTGGCAGAGGGCGATGGCTTTCACGGCCTCATGGATCCGGCTACTCACGCTCTTGCGGACCTTCGGTGCGGGCGGCTGTGGTTTACGAGAAGGTGTTGAATTTGCACTATTGCCATTAGACTGCGCCGAGCTCACCTGGAGAGACACAAAGTTGAAATGAGAAGAGTGCTTTAGCTTCAAAAATAACATTATTTGCTCACCAAGGCTGCATTTATTTGATCAAAAATACAGTAATACTCTGTGATATACTAATATAATTGAAAATAACTGTTCTATATCAATATATTTTAAAATGCATTTTATTTCTGTGATGGCAATGCTGAATTTTCAGCAGCCATTCCTCCAGTGTCACATGATCCTTCAGAAACCACTCTAATATGATAATTTGGTGCTCAAGAAACATTTCTTATTGTTATCGGTGCTGAAAACAGTTGTGCTGCTTAACATTTGCATAAGCATTCTTTAATGCATAGAAAAAGAACAGAATTAATTTGAATTTTTTTTTTGTAATAATTTAAATCACCCTTTTCAAGTCAGCCTAACAGCAAGAAATATTTGTTTTAAAAAAGTATTCAGTTCAACACATTTAAAAATCAATTGAATGATGAAGTTATGTCCATCTGATAACGTCATGTGTAGTATAAGAACGGGTGACTGGTCAGGAAGTGTATGCTGGTATTCATCTTCCTGTGCCTTCTCAGTGTGAGGACACACTGGCCAAAAAAAAAAAAAAAAAAGCGTGAAGATTTCATCAGTGTCTCCCCACACAACGACGTCGGAATCCCACCCTGACTCTGAAACTTATCAATTTACATAAGCACCACTGTGAGTCCTCTTGTGTGTGTGTGTGTGCGCTTGACAGGGGTTGCTGTGCTCCACTGGAGCAGGAGATTTCTCTTGATGAACTCCTCTTTCCTCAGAGCTTTGCCGAGGGGAAGAGATGACAACCTGCACACACAGCCTTCAAATCGCAGATGAAGGTACATTAAAACACCCCACTGCTGGCTCACTCTCTTAGAATTAAAGTATGCTAGGTTCCTGATTTTACAATCTGAATGTGTATATAAAAATAAGTACAGTAAAAGTGTGATGAGATAAATGCACAGTCAGCCAGTTGTAAATAGACATGTCATATTGACTGGAGTTAAAATGCCCCTTAATTATTACATTTATATTATATTTGCTGTCATCTAACACTGATTTAATCTTTAAAAAAACATTAATTTAATATTAACTACAATCTTTAGCAAATCTCAAAATGAATATCCATTTTTATAATGTATATTATAAATGCTTTGATGTCTAAATTCACTTGTAGGATTTAATTATCAGCTTTTTGGCATTATCAACAATTTTAATATTGGTGCTCTCTAAATATTTATATTTAGTAACATCATATTTATGATGCAAGAAAGAAGAACACAGTGATACAGCAAAAAAAATAGCACTGAGTATTTGAGTGACTAAATAATCAGAATTCGCAAACACGCGCACACACACACACACACACACACACACACACACACACACACAAATATACAACAGCGTTTACATGTACAGTTCTACACTATTCGAAGGTCCTGCTCCTCTCTGAATTTTCTTACCTTCATATTAACTAAAGTTCAGTGTCACAAAAACAACATACTTTGATTTTAAGCCACAACACTACTAAAGAGTCACAAAATGCTTGTGAACTGAACTGTTAATTTTCTCACATTTTTCATTTTCATTTAGTGCCACAAAAATGTCACACTTCACCTTTACAGTACAATTTTATGGAAAGCTAAGAATGCTATTACAGAGCCACAAAAAGCTTGTGAATGAAGGTTTTAAAATGAAGCACATCGTCTACATATGAATATCAAATTTTGACATTTCAAAACACAATGAGAGTTCAAAATCCCAGTTAGACAGGCAAGAACTCTGTACACTCACTGTGTCTCAAAAAAGATGATGGGGTTTGCCCTCTACAAAACAACAGCTGTTTTTAATAGCAATTTCTTTATACTCATAACACTCCAGAGAGAATCGGAGCTATAACTGCCTCGTGCACACAAAGCATGTTAAGCTGTAAATTACATTATGTTTATTGATTCCTGTCAAACTCAATTTCACACAAGTTGTTGGACACGGACTCTGACACGTCCTGAGGGGGGATATAATAAGGCTATGATCGCTCATATCATGGGTACATTTCAAACCTGCCTGCCACTCCATCATCACAGTAATGAAGGACCATGAAGCATGAAAATCAATTGCCACTGTGGCTTTAACACTGTGTCACCCAGCTGTTGGCACAAAACTTGCACACACACACACACCAAAGACGACAGCAGTTTGTGAAGGATGTGAAAACCCTTAAGTTTTCCCTATAGTGAAAGAGATTGTCTTAACAGTGATGTATAAGGTGATATTTGTCAATCACACCTGAGCATAGGACTGGATGATGTGACTCTGGATCTCATCCATAGTGTCCGTCCCATATGACACAGTACCGAGATGGAGGCGCTTGAAGACCATCTCGTTCTGGGTCAGAGTGCCTGGAAAAACAGCAAACAAAGATTACGATCAGGAGAGAAATCAATAGTTATTATAAAGCTTTTGGATGGGCAGAGTGGTTTCAACAAAGAAAGCGGGAGGAAATAAAGCAAGGAAGAGAGAATAGCAAAAAATGAAATAGAAATAAAACAAAACAAAACAAAGTAAAATAAAATAAAAAATCTAAAAGTACCTGTCTTGTCTGTAAGCAGGTAGACCAGACGGCCAAGTTCTTCTGGGATGGTGCTTGTCCGAACCACAGTACCTGGAATATGCTCATCCTTCATAATCATCCAGCCGTACGCCGACTTCCCCATGTCCAGGTTTACTCTTAGACTACACACACACACACACATACATATATATATATATATATATATATATATATAAAAATGTCAAAATAAAATATGTTTGTTCTTCTCATTTCACACTGCTGATGATTTTGCTGTAATATTTTCACATTAGTGTGATCTGGGTGATAATAATATAAACATACCTGATGGGGATGATGTATGAAAATAAAACCACGAAACGGAACAGGTTTCGGAACCAGGGCCCAAGGAATCCCTGCAAAGCCACCATAACAATAGACAGAACCACCTGAGCCAGGAACAGAGCCTTTGTTAGGCGGTTTAACTCCAGGTCCAACAGTCCCACCTGCAGAGGAAGAGATGAGAATGTCTGAGATAAATCAAATTGAAAGTTTTTGTATCCTTTAATAAGTGTTTAAACTTACATTTTAGTAAACAAGTAAGAGATAATGTACACTCAGCTGGTCATTATCACTGTAAATCAACCTGTGAAGGTGTATTTTGCAATACATTTTGACTGACTGTACATTATTATGAGTATAACATGGCTATTTATCCCTCATTAAATGTATAATTGTGCGTGAGAAGTTAAGTATATTATTTATTGATTTAAGTGTTTTATCATAAACAACCCATAGTGTAATAAGTGAGTGAAACTAGCTGTCAATTATACATGTGCCACTGACCAATCAGAATTAAGTAATTAAGTATTATAAGAATAGTAAATGCATTCAGAAATAGTAATGAATATTCCCAGGGAAACTTTTTTAAATTTATTTATTTTTTTATATCAACTGTTTTTACAGGTTGCTCATAATGCACTCCAAAAAAAGGTCCCAAAATAAATGAGTATTTGGTTAAAGCGCTCTTATCCAAAGCATGTGATATCCCCTCTGAGAACAAGAACCTTGAGGGTTCCTCTCATCTGAAGTGATCCGAAATGTTACTCTTATGAAAAATAAAACAACCTGCCCATAAGCCAGCACTGATCAATGCCCCCCAGGCCCGTTCCAGACCGCAGACCTTTCTCATGCTAATAGTGTATGTGGAGGAGAGGAGAGATGAGAGGCATTTAACCAAGAAGCCCACTGCTGTTGTCGTCTCTCTGTGAAAAGCACAGGAGGCAAAACCGGAAAAATAAAAGCAGAACGCCTCTTCATAGAAACGGCCCCTGACAAAAGAGTTGGAGTTTTCCCCTTTTTCTCTCAAGTATGTCCCCTCAGCCAATGGAATATGTGGGAAAATGATGTCAAAAAAGAAGTTTTTCTTGTTTCCCTCTGGCGAGGGCCGACAGCGCGGCCTGCGCGAAAACACTGAGGTCTTTCATCTAGGCAGCGCGCTAATAAAAACAGCAACACATAACACCGTCCCCTGAGAAAAGGAATCTGCGTGAAAGGAACGGGGGGAGGGGGAGAGAGGGGATGGACAAATTGAACAGAAAAGACAAAAAAAATGCTAGCAAAATTAATCCCCCAACTGGCTACAGCCCCCAGTCCCTGGAGGACTGAGTAAACTGGGAGACACTGGGAGAGAAGAGCTGCTGTCTGATTTATCAGCTGTAGTTTAAAACCCCTCCGATGGCCTGCCGCCCCACTCCGAGCTTCATGCTTCAGCTAGTGAGGAAAAAGGGGGGAATGGAAGGATTAAAATGAAGAAAAATTAAGACAGAAGACATAGTTCCCCAGCTGAAAGGGAGGAATCCCCCTTTATGGGGGCAAAACAATGCAGAGGCTGAATTTTGCAAAGCTGGCAAGGGATCGGGTGAAGCCGTTATTCATTCAGCCCGAGAGGAAAAAGCGACTCAATTACCTCAAGCTGAAGATGCTATCAATGAATCGAGAGTGCATATTTTACTCTATTCATCCGGGCCTCGTTTAAAGTGAAAGGAATGATTCAACCTGCCCTCGCTGCCTGTATGTTTTGTGTGTGAAATTTGATGACGACTTTGTGCCTGCATAATGAATATTCATTGGTTGAAATCCATCAAGTATACAGAGGCTGTTACAACAATATGGCATTATACTAGTGCTCCAGAAACTGGATATGCAATACAGCTAAATGGAACATGCCATCCACGGTGCGGGACCGCAGAAGAGGTCTTGAGAAGTTTCTTTACTTTACCAAACAAACTTATCAACTAAAATTATCAGACTTAAACTGAATGTTTATATTCAAAAACTGTATCATATTCATATTATTCAACTTATTACATGTCTCAATTATTTGATTCATTTCAGTCAATCACTGCATTCTTTGGTCAAATACTTTTATAAAACAACCACTAAGCTGCACAACTGGCCATTGTCCCTAGCTAGCAATAACTTAATATTAACTTAAAAAAAAAAAAATCAATATTTGTTTATTTATTAATTGATTTGGTAAGCAGTTTTTAATGTCACACAGATACAGCATTTCACAACTTGTTAAAGTTTTAAAAAGACATTTTGTCAGAGCCGTTGCCATTAAGCTTGGTGCTCATACTAAAAGCTGAGAGTTTGAATCTGACTTGTAACATTTTCCTCCTGCCACTCTCCTTCCAGGAATTTAAAATAAAATAAAAAATCTGAGCATCTTTATTTAAAAAAAATATAAAATAAATGTAAAAAAAAAAAAGAAAAAAAGAGCTCTAGATTGTTTATAAATAATATAAATGCATCCGAGCATCTGCATTGCTTAAAATAATAGAATAAAACAAAACAAAACAAATAAATAAAAATCCAGTCAAACACCTGTGATTATTACACCTAAAGTAGTGAGCAGTGTCTGGTCAGCGAAGAGTTGTTCAACCCTTTGTAACATCCTTCAGACCACCAAGGTTTCGATCCTCAAAGAGAATATCGCTCCATATTACGACAATGACAGACACACACACACACACACACACACACTGTGTAAAGTGATAGCTTATGTGCTGTCAGCAGCTTCTAGTGAGAGCTTAGAGCTTTGTGCAAGGAATGTCACAACAGATTATAAGAGGCGAAAACGTTCTCAGTGACTTTCGCCGAGTCGTATCGACTTTCCCACCCCGTCTCGTTCCCTGTATTGGCACCTCTGACATCATCTCCTTGAGATATTGAATTCCACTCTCACACACAGAACATGGTAGAGCTATGAGCTCCGCCAGAGCTGCTGCTATCACACACATCTTGCAGCATCCATGACAGGGTCTGAAACACTTCATGACACGAAGAATAGTGGTTAACCAATATGGGTTTCTCGGATGGTTTTTGTGATGCTGATATCAAGCACACGGGCTGATAGCTAGCTAATTAAATGATGAACACAATTTAGATAAAATTAATTGCACTTAATTAAACGATTAAATCAATTTAATAACATTTACTTCAATACTTACTCAAAAGTTGCTCAAAATATTTCAAACAGAAAATCCAAATTGAAAAAGGGACAAATCTGATACTAGAGGGAGCCAAATGATATTGCCAAAATAATGATTGTTTTCATATAGGTTTCCCCAAATACTCTCCTTATCTGCCTTTGGTTTAAAAAAAGAAAAGAAAACGGATACCAGACGTCAGGGTATCACTTCAGGGATGATTAAATAAAGTTTACACTTCAGAAAGAAATCAACCTACTTTTAGATTATAGTTGACCTTGCATATCAAACAAAATAAAAAAATATAATGAACAGGACACAGAATTTTATCATCTACCAAATTACATCTGATTTAAGACATTAAGGTTCAACATTGTACACCTCGAAAGTAAGATTCAGAAAGTACCACAATATACTGTTTTAAGACCAATCATGTCATGAAAGGAAACAGAGCTGGGTAAATGAATTTGCTTAAAGCTGCAGTCCGAAAGTTTTGCCTCTTTGTCGCCATCTCTGTCTGAAAACCTGGAAACCAGTTGTTTGCGGAATTACCTTCCTTGCGTGGGATGTGCTCTGGCACGGCTCCAGCGCGGATGAATCTAATGTTTTGAGGTGAATGTGTGGCAGTCAGTGTGGATGTTTACTGTACTTCGCAATCACAGATTCTCGCCTATGTCTTGGAATATATGACCCAAATAAGAATTTTCACCGTATATTGTCATCTGAACAAGTAAGTAACAAGTCTGGCACGTTTGTTCTGACCAACTGAGGAAAAAAGCATTACAATAAATCGCGCTACCAATTTTAATTAAATCTAACGATCGGTTAGCTCATATCACATCAAACAGTGCTAATTATTATTATTGCTATACTTTATTCTCAAATTATTAATGTTAATAATATCAGCACTGCGTGATTATGAGTTTAGTGTGTATTAACGTGTAGATTTCAATTTCTGTACAGTCTAATCTAATTGTCATGCCATTCGAATTTCATATTAAGAAATTCTTTTAACCCAAAAAGCTAATTATGCTCCCTTCGAACTGGTTTTCTTTAAAATACAAATCTTGTGTAATCCCAGGCTGTCTGTAATCAGAAGCACATTTAAAACTGGAGTATAATTTAATTTAATTCACATGTGTGTTTCATAAACACATAATCCTTTCTGGATTACAATCCGCCATCAAAATGATACATTTAATTATTCCATCTGCTGTGAGAAAAGACTATAAATGATCCGCCACCTGCAGGATCCTCACATGCGATAGCCTAGTAGCCGGGACAACTTCTTTATGTTTACAGATGTGATGTAATGACGCAGTGCCATGCTCGAATTTCCCGTGGAAACCTACCCGTACCACTCAAATTACAAAACATTATCATAAGCTAACCGTTGTGAATCAGGCTAAAGTAAGGTGATAGTTTTGAACACTGGCTGGTTATGTACTTGCTCAAATATTGATTTCAGATCATTTTTAACCAAAAAAAAAAAAAAAAGTTACGTACTGCTGTTTTAAGTTTTAAAGATTGAAGATTTTGTGAGAGTAAAGGCTGTTTTTTTCTATTGTTTTATTCATCAACAAATCCAGAAAAAAATGGTTTATGGATTCCACAAAAAATATCCAGCAGCAGAACTGTTTGGGACATTGACAAAAATGTTTCTTGAGCACCAAATTAGCATGTTTCAATGATTACTGGAGGATCATGTGACATTTGACACTGGATTCTGAAAAATTAGCTTTGCCCTCACAGGAATAAATCACATTTTAAAATATATTAGAACAGAAAACAGTTATTTTAAATTGAAACAATATTTCACAATATCACAGTTTTACTGTATGTTTTAATCAAATAAATGCAGCCTTTGTTGAGCATAACCGACTTTTTTTTAAAACATTACAAAATCTTACGGACCTCACATTTCTGAACAGTAGTGCACATACGAGTAGAACAGTGTCAGAGCTCTGAACCATGTGGATAAGTTTGAAAAAGAAAAAAAAAAAAGCCAAAGACAGCAGGGGTCAGTTAAGGGAGGGGTAAATGAGTGTAATGGGATTTGACGTTTTTAAGTTTACTTTTACAGCATTGACGTCCACTGTATCTAATCATTAAGGGGAATTCTGCAGGATTAAGTCTCTGCCACAAATGTCACGCAAGCCCTTGGTTGGTTAATTTCCCTCTAGATTAATCTCTCTGGGGTTGTCCTTTCACATCGACAGGTCCAAATTCATCACTAAGATCAGGGCTGAAAACCACCTCAACGGTTCGCTATTTTTATTCGGTTCGTTTCAAGTCTATATCGAAAGGTTAAAGGGAAAAACAGTCTCCGGGCAATGTGTAGTGTGTATTGACAATACAACTGAGATATCACAGCTCATACTTATGTGTCATTAAATTGTGTTTTTTTCCCAAACAATTAGCCTTTGGGAGAAAAAACTAATTAAAGAAACCAAGTATTTCATTTATAAACACAAACAACGACAAACAAACCCACCTTATTTTTGGACTGCGACGTGTTCAGCACGCTTCTCATTTCTTTTCCCGTATATATGACCACACCTATGACAGTACCTGAAAAAAAAAAGGACAAATGGGATGACTGATTGCAAACGGACGACGATAAATAAACCGGCCGTGTGTCTCTGGCTGGCCTAATGAACAATTAGCTCAAAAAGTGTGTTTCCAGTTAACGGATGCAGCTGAGACTCAGACAAATGATTCAATATGTGGGACACCCAGAAATAAACCATTACAATGAGGCCTATTATAGTCAGATCAATGGTGCTGCTTTGGTAATGGACTGATTCATTAAAGTAAACTAATTACTGATGAGTATGCAGCCTCGCCGCTAAACGAGGAAGCGGCGAAGTCCAACTTTTGTTTAAACACAGTAACACAATATAAAACGTGCTTAAATATTTCTCGATTTCTTTAAGCTTGACATATCGTTTCATGTTTGTAAAGCAACGAAACCTAGGCTGCTCTCAAGGGGGTCTTTAATGGGCTAGGACTACAGGGCATATCGGTTACTCGCCCCGTGGTGTTTTGTGTTGGGTCTGCTCGGTTGGATGGGATGACGTCACCAGACTGTGTTTTGTGGGGAGATATGGAAGGACTTTCTCCGGCTGAAGGTCACACCATGGTGGGGAATAAGAAGAACCTCTAAAAACCCCTGGAGATCCAAGACAGGGGCAACCACAGATCAATGAAGGGCCGATCGCTGGCACAAACGCAGGCCGCTTGAAGGAATAGTCCGGCTATTATTGTTGGACTGGGATCAGATTCTAAACAACAGACCCCTAGGAGATGTCGGAGAAAGCGTAGCGGCAAAAACCGATCTCGGACCTGTTCTTTGGGGACACGTTTCATTGACACCGCAGGGACAGGACTGCAAAAAGCCAGACACTTTGGCTTCCCATTAACGGCTCCTCATATTTCTCTGCTCATGAGATTGTTTGAATAGTAGCAGATGAGTCTGGCGATCTCAAGTGACAAACAAACGGGAGAGCGAAGGGGGTCTTGAGTGATGCTGGCGGACCGCCTCGGTATCAACGGCACACTCTTCTACAACACAATAAACTCAAAAGATATTTGACCTGTGATGAATATTTCAGACCTCTGAGGCTTGTGTTTTTCTTATATTTCTATGAAAGAAATTTGGTGCTGGAAAAGACTTACCAGATGCCACCACAGTGCTGGCCCACAGGGTGTTCTCAATGCTCAAGCTCTCATGGATGGGAGGGTCACAGTCCTCCTGGGGACAGAGGTCGTACATTAGTCTGCATTTATACAGTCTGTTTTGATTTCATGGTTATCTAGCACAGGAAAAAGCGGTTATCAATTATGGCCTTTAAAAAGCAGGTCAATAAAAATGACAAAGACTCAAAGCACAAATAATGAATTGATGAACTTTCATCACGATGAACGGTAAGTAGGGAATTAGACGGCGGATTGAATTACACTAATGCCCAGTTAAGCGACACAGTCCATTTAGAGGGAACGGTGAAATCGGTTTGACTCGATTTGCCTTGTTTACAAAAACAGTGCCATGCTGAACATCATAATAAGGCCTCGTTTAGTGTTAGCACGCTCTGTGCTGAGCAGAACAGAACAGAATTTCTGACGCCAGGCCATAAATCAGGGGAGAAGCACAGAAATTAAATCTTTAAATGCTTTTTTCCACATAACATGTTGTGGCTGGGTGAATACGGATGATATCTAATTATCCTCTGTCAGTAGGGCATAATATACAGTGAGAAAGAGGGCCACACACATCGCGGCTGCCGAGACATGCGCACCGACGCAGATAGCGAGAGAGATGTGTCCTCTATTTAAGATGGCCAACTTGTTCTTGTCATTTGTCTCTTTCTGGCCAACAGATGTAGCAATGTCAACCTGTCAGATTGGCTAAAACTGGAAAGAGGTTTATGAAGAGAAAAGGCCTTTTATCAGTGATAAGGCTCAAAGAAATAGGAGTGTTTTAACCCATAAATCATAATTCTATACTTACGATAAAACTTCTATGAAACTTTTAGGTATAATTATAAGTTCTAGTTAACATGGCAAGAAACAGTTCCAAGATGTGCATTCATAATTCTTTTCTGCAGCAGTGAATCTGACAGTTTAACGAGAAACATTTGGCTGCATCATATTTAAGTCATAAAACGGTCATAACTTAAAGGGATAGCTCATCCAAAAATGAAAATGTTGTTATTATTTATTGTTCTAAACCTGTATGACTCTAGATAAAGGATATTTAGAGAAATCTCTCTGTTTTTGTCCCTACAATGGAAGTTAATGCGTCCAACAGAAGAAACGACGTAGATTGTGACATCATTTTCATCTTTGGGTGAACTACAGCAAATACATTTATTTAGCTATATAAATCAGGAATTTTTATTTTATTTTCATCATTTCTACACTACCAAAGTTTGGTTTGGGGTCTCTTTCTCTCTGTGTGCGCGCGTGTATGTATTTTATTTATTTATTTATTTATTTATTTATTTATACACACACACACACACACACACATATATATATAAAAACACTTTACAATAAGGTTCATTAGTTAGCATTAGTCAACATGAACTAAGAATGAACAATACTTCTACAGCATTTATTCATCTTAGTTAATGTTAATTTCAGCATTTACTAATGTGTTATTAAAAATCACAAGTAGTGTTTGTTAACATTAATGCACTGTGAACTAACATGAACTATCAATGAACAACTATATTTTCATTAACTAACATTAACAAAGATGAATAAATAGTGTAATAAATGCATTGTTCATGTTAGTTAATACATTAATGTTAATAAATGACACCTTATTGTAAAGTGCATATTATATATATATATATATATATATATATATATATATATATATATATATATATATATATAAACACACACACACACATTTTTTAAAATTTGTTCACAGGTGTATTTTTTTTTTTTTGTTATTTTTTTTTTTTACTTAATCAAAATAATCCAACTGCAGTTAAGTTTTAGTCACCATTTCGGTACGGTTCGGTATGTTCCATGTTTAGGGAAAAAAAAAATACTGTCAAATAAAAATACAGAAAATAAGAACAAAATCATCAAACTACAAGCAACAGCACTAATAAATACAATAGAGTAAAGATACAAATAAAATAAAAAGTGCTTATCAGGTTTTTTTTAGGTAGGTCGAACATTCGTTTTTAGGGACAGAAATTGAATAGAGTAATGAAATGTTAAATAACATTGCATATTTGACTCTATAAATTAAAGATTAATCTTTATTAAAGTTATAAAAGTTATTCAACCAAGAGCAGTGAGTGATTTCATTCTTGTTGCTGTTTGATTAATATTAAGAAAGTGCTGTCACTTTAAGAGAATGCACTGATCCAGTATGTTCAGTCGGCTATGTCTGCTATAGGATACTTACCAAAACGGGCATTTTGAACTAATTTGTGTGTGAATTTGTCCATTCGAACACAAATACTTCAGAGAGAGCTTAATATTTGTGTGCGTTCTGAGGCACGGATTTGTGCACGCACAGATCTTCTCACTTAAACCATAACCAACCACTAAAAGAAAAGTTTTCATTTATGAAACATTATGCAATTGTTTTTTTCTCCAAACGAGAATGTCGCCAGATTTCCCCAATGTATAGCTAAATAAACCTACACACACACACCTGTTTAAATACAGAGGCATACAGACAAGAGTAAACAACATCAGCAGTGAACGCGCAGGCATCCGGACTGACCTCTCAGCAACTAACAAAGATGTGCATGCACGTGACTGCCATTAAGCATAATCATATTCGCATTTACATTTATAGATTGTTGTATCCAGAGTGACTTACAAATGAGAATAATACAAGCAGAAGTGATCAATCAAGTGATTAATCGATGGATTAAAATGTCATTGTAAGGGGCTATTGACGTCGGAACCATAAAACTTTATTAAAGGGACAGTTCACTCAGTAATGAAAATTGTTATCATTTACTCACCGTCATGTCATTCCTAACCTGAATGGCTTTTACAGTGCTTTTTGTCATTTTTAAGCTTGACAGTCCCAGTGCTCATTCACTTTCATTATTTTTAAAACAGAATATTGTTCAAAAACACATCTTTTGTGTTCCACAGAAGAAAGAAAGTTTACAACGTAGCGGTGAGTAAGTAATAGAAACATTTTTGGACGAACTACTCCTTTAAATAAATAAAGCACTGAAGTGGCAATAAGGTGCAGCAAGTGTGAGGGTAGTAAAGAACTGTGGGAAACAGCGTTTGGAAGTGTGTCCCTGTAGCTGCAGATTTGTGAAAGCAGGCTCAGGAGGGTGACTCAGCGCAGGAAGTGATCTTCTGCCCCTGCATGCTGTGTGGCCAAGAGCGAAGACTTCAAACAAAGACAGGCTTCATGTGGGGGGTCCCTTTTTTCCTTTTTTTCCTCCCTCTCTCTTTCTACGGTACTGCGCTAATCTGCTGTTAATAAGGAACTGTGCTTGGCCAATGGGCTGGGAGCGAGCCTAACAACCCGTGATGTCATCAGCGTAGCAAGGAATGCGTCTCGTTGGCCGGTTTTACATTCCAGAGACACTTCAGCTCATAGTCATGTGAACAGGCACACTTTGAGAATCCATGTTATTTTAATGTGCAATTAAAAACAGCGGTTAGGTTCAGTTTCCTGGGCAACAACACAACATTAAATACCTCTACAAAAAGCTAATAGCGGGTTTAAATTGGAGCCGTGACGTCACAGCTCATGCTAAACGAAGCCTCGTAAAAATTCCTTCATTAACAGCAGTTTTTCTTACCCTTGTGAAGTTCCCCTCAAAACTGTGAATGTCCAGCTGAGGCTTCTGGGCGTAAACGTACGCGCTGATGGAGAAGAGATCCTGCGGACAGCAAGCGAAAAGGTCAAGAAAAAAACATGAACGCAACAAATCAGCACCAGAAATGTCATCTGACGAACAAAGTTCTGGGCCCGGCCCAAACCCGACCTCTCGTTCGTGCGAGTATTATGGCAGGACTCAAAGCGACTAGCAATCAGAGCGATTCTCATGAAAATAAACCCCTTCTGACATCCTGCCACAAGTCTGAATTTCAAACAGAACAGATAATGCAGACAAAACAACGTAATTAAAACGAAACAAAACTTTGACGGGTTGCTTACAAATTATAATGACTTTTGCATTCGATGACGTGTCCGCAAGTATGAAAAACAGGGATGTTTAGCGATCTGACTGTCAAGCCCACCAGACACCCGATCCGACCGCTCCCGCTGCTTTACTGCAGCAATCATTCGGCGACTTGCTGAAATTTTAATTCTGTGATCACATTAAGTGGTTTCGGAAAGACAAATACAAACGTGAACCCTTGCTCGAGGTGAGTGTCATCTCCACGCCGATGGCACCGGGAGACAGGCCGTTTGGCGGATTCCAGTTGTCTCTCGGGGTAAAGTTACCGGCCCATGTGAAACAAACCCTCCGGCCAGTAAATCAGATACACAGTGATATCAAACATGAGCCTTCGTATCATCAGCCTGAGAGAGTCTGAGTGTGGGACACATCACTCACTGCCTACAGGGGTAAAGTTACAGACCCATCCGAGAACAGAACAGAAGGAGCTGAAATGTGATTTGGGATGCAGCAGCTTTTGCTCCAGAAGTAGGATGGGTGATGATGTCTTTGACAGTTCGATCATCTTACTATACTGTTTTTTATATGATATACTTTATTTTGAGCAATTGGAAAAAAGGCAGCATAAGTCAAATTTATTCCACATCTCACAGACTTGTGCCAAGCACAAATACACCATTAATAGACTTAAATGTAAAAGACTAGGTCTAGATCATAACATCATATTTCATACAAGAAGTCAAGCTTGCTGCAATTGCCAAATATTTGTATAATTTATTATTAACAGGTATTAAGATCACGGCAATACTGAAAATGTACTGTTTTTGTGCAAGACGAGGTTCATACCCCTAATGCAGGAAGTCTTTGAGTGCAAGCAACAGCGACTCGCAGCTTCCAATCTGTCTCTCCATCCAGCTGATCTGTTCTTATAAAACACGAACCTGGAAAACAAAAACATTATCTTAAATCTGACAGAAAAAAAACATATACTTTATACAAAAATCTAATAATCTATTCTGGTGTATTATCTTTATTTACAGACGGAAAAGTGAGAGGGCTGGAGACGTATGCATGAAGGACGCATTTGTTATGGGCCAAAACCTTGGCCCCTATACACTAAAGAACTCTGAATGCTTAACATATTGTTCATATTGATCTTGGACAAGACTGATATAACAGTAGGCAGTAGACAGGAAAGGTCATTGTCTTTAAGCTCTCAGAGCAAAAGCTTCAGTGTTCATCATGCTCCATATACTGAGATTACCAACATTATCAAACCTTGTCATATGTCTTAAAATATTTATATACATATACATATACATACATACATACATATATATATATATATATATATTATTTTAAGAAAAGAAAGAAATTGGGGAAATTGTAATAGATAAGATTATAATAACAAAAAAAATGGCCCTAAAATAGACTTTACTGACTTTCTGTAAATATTTTATCATAAATTATGCTGGGTGAAATATGGACACGTATCAGTATTCCATATACAACTCATCAGAGCATCTGCTCATTAAGACATGGTTAACACATAAATAAAATTATTATTATTATTTTAATTGTCCATTTTAAAAATGAAATATGTATAGATATAGAAAATCTGACAAGCAAACGTGAGAAATGGAATTAAGCTAAAATTTCAAACATAAATACTGAAAAGTGTTTTAAAATAGTCTTTCCAAATTGCTACAAATCTTAACATTTAAGTAACTTTAAAGAGCTACAGAGTCTACCACAGCTAAAAACCAGAAACACTGTTTAAGGACATCAGATAAAAGCAAAAACATTTTTAAAGCTCTTCTGATTTCAGCATCTGGAGAAAGCTGTACACTCCAAAATACTGTAATAACGTATCATAATGTGACCGTAAGTCATTTATATGGCTCAGTGCCGGGTAAACACTGGTAATCAGTTAAAGTGTTCACTTCAACAAAATATCAAAACCAAGAGGCTCTTAAAGCATACTTTTCAAGAGAAACATCTAGCTTATCAAAAGAAAACACAATAGATAAACTGTTCAAAATTAAGACAAAGCATTTGGACACTTTGTGGTAATAAAACGTTAGTGGAACGTGCATAGTTAATCTGATGAACTAATTGTAAGACTTCATAAATTTACTCAAATCAACTGTTATCTATTTTTTGTTACATGTATAAGAAAATTAAGTAATAAAACTTCTATTTATAGAATGAGCTCTACAAGCAGCTCACAGGTTCCATATGGGCTACAAGGTGCCCACGGGCACACTGTTGGAAACCACTGACTAATTACACAAGTAGTTATCGTCTGAAACGTCTGAAAGCTTCGCCTGTATGTGAAGAGCGAAACTCACCAGTCTTCTCTGATGTTCTCAGAAAAATCATATCAGCAGGAATTCTCTGATTCTATAAAACAAAACATTACACATCAGTCAGAGGCACACGGGGTTTGCATACTATGCACCTAGACTTGCCCAGCTAGGCAGCTTAGAATCTTAAGAGATATTAATATATTAGTTATGCTGAACTTAGCAATAATGTGGGCATATACGTTATTGACTCCAGTTCTGTAACGTTAGTCCTATTTTAGCGTTGTGTTGAATAATTGAACAAGGTCATTTCCCTAGCAAGCAATTAAAGTGAACCACAGACAGCGAGGGGAGAGACAGACACAATGTCCCACTGAAAGAATGACAGGATTTCATGTGACGGATCACGTAGCAGCAAGTTTATGCTGATACCTTGAACAACAAAAGAGAGGAAGGGATTATATATATAAAAAAAAAAAAAAAAAAAAAAAAAAAACAAACCTTCTCCACAATGATTAAATCTCCAACCTGTATGTCTGAGCTCTTTACTTGGACCTTCCCTGAAAAATAAGATGGACAAATAATTGTAATTAGAAATGAATTATTTAGCCGTAGGTAATGAATTAGAGTGTCCAAATTTATATTTAAGAAATACACTTTTTAAAATGATAAATATTAGGGTTGACAAATTTAACATGTCAAAAAGAATTAACAGTTTGTCTGATTTTTCTAAAAATTGCTCAGAACATTTAGAGCTGACTAGACTGAACAGAGCCACTAAGATTTCACACACATGCAGACAAAAGCCCCAAGCAGAGTACCCGTTTCCCACTAGATGGAGAAGACATTTTTATGGATAATTTATTAATAAATTAAACCCAGACAGGCGTTTAACAAAAGTCATTTGCATTCATTGTATGGTGAAATTGAATTATCATTGAAGATCAACAAGTGACATGTCGCTCAGGAGCGAAACACTGTCATTCACAGAAATGCAGAGGCTTGGACCTTTACACATATAATATTCCTAAAGTTAATAAATTGCATATTTGAGTAAAGTTACTGAATTGCATATTTTCTGTACTATTTGATATAGTTTGACTAGTGAGACGAGTGACATCAATACAAATAAACCAGACCCAATTTCATGTTATTTGGGTCCCTTACATTAAAAAGGAAATAAACGTTAATAAAAAGACAAATAGAGATAATGCATAATTTCCATAATTTCACAACAATTACAAAATCTGAAATAAACAATTTTAGATGTCTAAAATAGCACAAATTAAAAAAAAAAAAGCCAGATAAACCAATTATAATGTCTTTTAACTATTATATTATCTTTATAGGTTTCAAATGAAGTAACTCTTGGAGTCAATGGAGCTCAAACAGGGTGCTCTGTGTGTATGGCATAATATCATCAGGATGTGTCATTGTGGTCACCTCTCACTGTGAGTTTACTGTACAGCTGGGAATTCATCTCTTTATCTCTCCTGCAGCGCCGAACTTCGTCAACTGCCTCTCTCACCATGGTGACAGATAACACAAAGCCCTGGACAACAAGAAAAAAAAAGGAAAAACAAGAGTGATGATTGAAATTACATTTTTGTGTTCAATTCCCATCTTTGTGCGGTTAGATGTACTCACCAGCGGGGCCCAGTAGGTGTACAAATATCCTATCTTCAGCGATGGAACAAACTGAGAACAAGCCACTACCAAAAAATACAAGTTGAGGAAGAACTTAAACTGCTGGTAAAGAACCTAAAACAAAAGAAAGAGAAAGCACCAAAAATAAATAATCATCATGCCTTATATTTGATAATATAACCATGACAAATTGACAGTAATACACATAACATTCTAACACAGCTATTGGAGGCACACCTGATTGGCTTATACATAATTCATCATACAAGCTGCAAATTCTTTGCCAAGAGCACATACAGAAGGCGCGTTCCACTGAATAAGACATCGCTAGCAGTCATAATACAGTAGATCACTTACACACTCAGTGGAAAAAGATACGTTAGATTGCTGTTACACCCCCTTACTTCACAGCTAGTTACACATTAACCTGATTACTGAGCAAATCTGCTGTGCGTACAATGGGTAGAGATTTCACTTTAAACAGCCTAGTGAGAGCTGCACAACAACAAAAAAATAAAAAAAGTTCTGCACCTTTATAAAGAAAATGTGTCAAATAAAACAAGACTAAAATAAAAAACAATTATATTGATTATAAATAATACTGATAACATAAATATATAAAAACAGTAATACAACATTTCACAAATATGAAACAAAATATTCTCTCTTTTTTAGCACTCTCGGAAACCAAAGAAACATGCAGAGATTGTTTATACTGCCTTACCCCTGGCACAAAAGTGACAATGTTGTATTTCTGATTCTTGATGGCATTTTTGGGGTACTTCTCTTCACATTTCTCGGGATGTCCCAGCCACACTGTCCGAGCTTTCAGCTCCTTCTTCCTGCGACATGTGTGAACCAGACATTCGCAACAGCTGCGTGACAGAGACCACGGGAGGAAAAAGATCATCCAGTGATTAGACAAATTCACTTAAAGGAGGACACAGTGCTACAGGCACAGTTCAGGCCTGGATTCCAGTAAATGGTCTTTATTTAAAAATATCCCTGACCGAATAATTAACAAATATCAAGGCTGGTCATTACTCCTAATTTAAGGGTTGGACTGAAAACCGGTGATTTTCTTGAATTATCACCCTGTTAATCACTTAAAACGCTCTTGAAAATGAACACTGAGACCTTTTGCGGAATTCATCACTAGTCACGCGTATCCAGTTGATTCCACTTGAAATACAACTGACGTTAATGCAACATTAATGTAAGTGATGTTACAGAGAGCGAAGACAGCCTAGCTCAGTCTAGTTTCACTTGAACTTTAAGCAGATACACGGAGCACTTCCACTAAGAAGTAAGACTGAAACAGTAGAGCCAGAAAACAGTAAGAAGTAAGAAGAGTACGGATGTGAAGGGAAATTTCTGAGATGCATTTAAATGTGGATTTCTGATTACAAACTCAAACTGCTTCCGTAATATGAAATAGTTGACAAATGATGAATTGTGCATAGTAAAACCAAGAAGCCTTATGAAAAGTGGGTTAGCCAACTGAAAATACTACACTTTTTGATTAGAATAAAGTCTAGAAAGTAAATAAGCAAGGCAGTTGAGAATGCATATAATTTTTTGAACGACAAACATTTCAAAAATCATCTGATGCTGCAGATTCCATGCAGGCCTTGCGATACCTAAAGAGAACAACAAACCTGTAGATGACATCCCCTGTCACCCCCTGCCAAATAAACCCCTCCCTACTAAAACGAAAGCTCTGATTCGCTGTGAAGGTCAGAGAGAGCGCCAAACACTTTGTTGACCTTCATATTCATTTTATATTCTAGCGGTTGCCATCCCCGGTGAACGGCGTGACGGTACTCTGCCGGTACTCTGCGCAGTGTACACAGTCATGGCGATTGGTTTGGCTGGCACTGAACTAAATTACATAAACCTTGAAAAAAATATAATAATATTTGTGTTGGCCCCTTCTGTCTCCTGTCTGTAAGTGCCAGCAACCTGATTCATAAGAGAGATTATTTGCTCAAATGAATGTAGTTCAAATAATAGGGCCGTTTGAATAAGCAGAGTTATTCTGCTTGAATTATTTGTTCATTTCATAATCCTTTGCCTAAGCACACAGAAAATTACTGGAAAGCAGCAAACTGGTCAGCTGTGCGAAATCCCATTTGTTCATTAGGAGAAGAAAAAAAAAAAAAAATCAATACCCAGCTTACAATTGAGATGCGCTGCTGATAATGTAGCGCATAAGTGGAGAAGAGTCAAGCACACACACTTTCATAACAATAAATGCCTAATATATCTTTTAATCACACTTGTGTCACATGTCATTGATGCAACACAAAAGACATTGAGATATTGTGGGAATGCAAGTCCAAAATAGACATTCAGCTTGTTGACATCGTTGGCTGGATAAGCAAATTTTCGGTTGGCGTGTTTGACCTTCTGACTGCTGATGCGCAGAGAGCACCTCAACCAAAAAACAGGACCTGTGCTTGTGTGTGTATTTCATGCACAGTTACCGGTGCGTTAGAAAGGATCTGAGCCAACCTGGCACAAGCACTACATACACACACAATAGGCTCCATGACAATGGTGACATTTTATTAACAAAAGGTGAAGGCCAAGATGTTTTGAATGTTTACAGCAAAACATCTATCTGTCCATCCAGACTGTCAATCAATAAATAAGCAAAACCAAATAACATGATATAATAATCAAATTAATTCACAAGCAATCACATATATCAATATTCTCTGATAAAAGCCCACAAATAAATACAATTCAAAGACATAATTTTACTTTCATATCACTGAATAAAATCATAATCACTGACTTGAGGCCTGTTTACACCAAGAGCGATAACTATAAAGATAATTATAATCATAAGGTTACTGCGCCTTGGTGTGGATGTTAATATAGTTATGTTTTTTTAAAAGCATGCACCGTAGTTCTGTTGTCTGCTGCTTTAAAAGCTTGAGCTCTTTGAAGTCTGATTCTGACTGTCAATGTTTTTAATCACTCTTCAACTAGAAAAAAAAAAAAAAAAAATCTTAATTTGATTTCAACTAACGTTCCCCTGTGTTGTTAGGCCACGTGTCCACCAAAGCATTTTTTCCATATTTTCTTCAACGGAAGTGCACGTTTTTTAAAACGCCAGGAGGAGCATTGCTCAGCGTTTTTTTCTCACCACCCAGAGTTGAAGAATATTTGCAGAACGAAAGAAAATGCAGCGCTCATCACTGTCAATTTTTTGTCAGCCATCCAATCAAAGTGGAGGATGGGCAGGGCAAATTCCACACTGACCAACGTCACATTCTCCTTGTACAACAGCAAGAAGCACAACAACAGAACATTGCGCATTTAAAACAAGGGTCAGAGCAAGTACTTTATATTGTTTCAAAATTTTTCTATTCATGAATAAACTATTTGCAAAATCAGATACTAGTTACACTTCCACGGATATTCCGTATGATTGCACCCAAAGTGTCTCAACTGAAAAAAGAAAAAAAAAAAGGCTGCGCAGCAGAAGCGCTCTCAAGCACCCACAGGAAGGCGTTTTCAGCTGGTTAAATGTATTTTGGTGGACACACTGCCTTATGGTTATAAATGAGATATGGACTTCCCTGTTCTCATAGAATTAGAATGCTTAATAAAACTTTATAGTTATAATTATCGCCCTTGACATGAACAGGCCTTTACAGTCAAGATCAAACTATCTGCAATCGAGTTTTAAATCAGAGCCATTCACAAAGAACAGGTTCTCTTGATATTTTTTAATTGCTGGTCTTTGTAAGTATCCATCAGATAACCTATACATTAGGGATGGGACGATACACCTACCTTGGGTGCGATACGATATGTACTGCGATTTATTTAATGAATTTTGATTCTATAAGTATTGCGATTCGATATTGCTATGTGTTGCGATTTTTGCTTTTTGTTTTTAATTCTAGACCATGGGAAAAAGTTGAATGATACACTTAATATACAGACTGTCACAATTTAAAAAAAAAAAAAAAAACACACACACACACACACACACATCTTAGCAGTCACTATTGCGATTCGATATTGCAATTTATTGTGATTTATGTTTGCTTATTAAAGACTAGGCAATGGAAAACAGTTGATTAAACCCTTAAAGGTCACATTAACAAAAACAATGCATCACATCTTTCTAAACTTTTATTTCAGGGGCATACATATACACAGTGTATATTTAAAGTACCTTGAACCATGAAACTTTAAAGTACCAAAACCCTGAACTTGCACATGAATATAATAGTCAAAGGTCCAACAAAATGAGCAGAAAAAAATACTTTCTGAAATAAAATAAAGTGCTATGTTACTTTGCATACCGTTTTAGTCATGTTTAGTCATGTTTTCCCAGCAGTTGGGATTCAAAACGTGAAGGTGCAGAAAAAATTCAGAAAGAGGTTTGATGATCCTCTGCCTCCGTTTTGGTTTTGCTTTCTCGTGCCGGCTTTAAATGTATATGACATCATCTAATGCAGCGGCACTGCGCATGCACAACAACCGTTGTATGACATCAAAGCACAGCGAGAGCAGACAGCTCCGCATTCTTTCGAATCGCTCTCGCGGTACTTTGATATTATAACGCTGATCGTCTGCGCAGTGCTGCTGCAAGTCGAACACACCGATACATTCCACCCTCTGTTGGAATTACAAGTCGCTAACTTCTCCCTACCACCTCTTCTGAGGTAAACCAATCGATTTTTAAATTGTTTTAAAAAGAATTGCAATAGTTAGGTGAATCGATTTTTTCTCCCACCCCTATTATACATAATGGCTTGCATTTTTGTGACACACAGTCAAGTTAAAAAAAAAGTGGTTCATGCTAGATCAGTGATTTTCAATCCTGTTCCTCGGGACCCACTGCTCTGCACATTTTGCATGTCTCCCTTATCTGACACACTCATTTGAGTTCACGGAGCCCTTTCCTAATGAGCTGATGATCTGAATCAGGTGTGTAAATTAGGGAGACATGCAAAATGTGCAGAGCTGTGGGTTCCCAGGAATAAGTTTGAAAACCACTATGCTAAATAGACAAATACAAACTTTAAATGACTGGGTTTGTTCACCCAAAAATTAAAATTAGCCCATGTTTTACTCACCCTCAAGGCATCCTAGGTGTATATGACTTTCTTCTTTCAGATGAATCCAATCGGAGTTATATCAAAAATTATCCTTGCTCTTCCAAGCGTTAGAATAGCAGTAAGCGGGTGTTTTTTTTTCCCCAACAGTCCGAAAGCAGTCAAATAAAGCACATCCATCCATCCATGATAAAAACGTGCCTCACACGGCTCCGGGGGGTGAATAAAGGCCTCCTGTAGCGAATCAATGCGTTTTTTGTAAGAAAAATATCGATATTTAAAACGTTATAAACAGTTTTCTCTTACTTCTGCTGACTGTCATACGAGCAAGCCGTTCCGGGCGGATGACATAGGATGTACGCGCAGCGCATGCACCTGTGAGATATGCTAGTCTCGTGAGTTTCTTTACAGAAGCAAAGGAAGCAAAAAAGAAAACCAGTCTCCTCTTGGCTTATATCAAAATCCTCCGACATTTTTCTTTACAAATCCTAGTTTTGTACTTCTAATTTGTGACCGGTGTTTTGTTTCACTGTCTCTCCATCCCACTTTTGCATTCATCACTAATCACCGGTGCATGCGCTACGCCGACGTCCTACGACAGTTAGCGAAAATGAGAGAAAAGTGTTTATAACGCTTTAAATATGGATATTTTTCTTAAAAATCGCATCGATTCACTACAGGAGGCCTTCATTCACCTCCAGAGCCATGTGAGGCATGTTTTATTATGGATGGATACACTTTATTTGACTACTTTTGGACTGTTTAAAAAAACACCCACCTACTGCCATTCTAACGCTTGGAAGAGCAAGGACCATTTTTAATATAACTCTGATTGGATTTGTCTGAAAGAAGAAAGTCATATACACCTAGGATGCTTTGAGGGCGAGTAAAAAACATAGGCTAATTTTCATTTTTGGGTAAACTAATCCTTTAAGACCACATAGATATTGAAGGTAATATTTTAATGCTTAAATATTATTATGAGCTCTCATGTGGCCTGTTACCTGGTGCACAGGACCTTCCATCCACCACAGAGGAACCAGCCCAGTCCTCTGTGTCTCTGACTCACTCTGGCTCTGGGCAGCGTCTGATAGTCACTTTCGTCATTTTCAAAAGCTTCCTCTGACATCATTAAGGGCATCTCATCAAGGTTCGAGGATTCGTCTTCAATCTGATACCTGTAAAACATTAAGACAAAAAAAGATGATGTTACCCCTCTAACGTGTTAAGCATCATAATAATTATTATTATGAATTATAAAAGTTGTTTAGCCCTTTTCATTTATATAAATTAACAAAATAATAATCTGCTAAACTACAAAAAGAGCATAGATTTTGTTTCAAATTAAGAGGTCTCGTCACAAATGTAATAAACAGACACTGTTTGTTTCCCAAAACAGCAATCCTACTTTCATTATTACCTCTCAAATTTAAAAAAGACATTATGCAATGAAATAAGGGCATTTTTAAAGGCGCCTACATAAATGAGTGGAACAAAAAATGCAGAAGTCGAGGGATTTGTTCCTCTCTCACACTGTGTTCCTTATTTATCGAGACGAGTCTCAAACCCAGATCAGCAGAATGCTATTGTGACACTCTGAAACAGCCGACGTCCCGAGAGGATATCAACTTCCACCCACACAAAAGCCTGGCCGTTTCTGCACCAGATCCACTTTAGCCTTAGCATCAAAACCTGCACGCTCTCTTTTCACTCTAGAACTGTCTGTGGATAGATTTAATTCATGCAATTAGGCCTCTGTGACCACTGTAAACACAGAGCCTTTTGCAGTTGAACACTGAAAAAAGCATTAAAATACCTACCAGCCTCAAACTGTGCTGACTGAACAGGCCTCCGAGTCCTCAGGTAGTGATATCGTGTCTGTTAAATTATTAAAGAAGCGTAATACACTTACAATGGAGGACATTAACAACCTACAAACTCTAGTCCTAGGGATTGTAAAAGCATCACTCGCTTTTCCTCTAAAAGAATGAATTAGGAAGAAATACATTTGAGAGTTCAGAGAGTGTGAAACATATTTGATCCTCCGCAACATACCAAACGCCCACATTGTGTAGTGAAGATTACCGCACTTACTGAACTGTATGATAAAAGAACTCAGATCACCACTAAATCTGCTTAAAAATCGAGCATGTTTGACCACATTTAATGTGCTCTACGCATGTGTGTTGATCAATGTTTATATGTAACAATAGCCTAAATTACGTCTGTTCATCATATAAAGTGACTTAGAATACTTGGATTAAACTGATCAATTCATATGGACTGTTTGCTATGCATTTATGAATCCTGAATGTTTTGGTGGAATGGACTTTCAACGGAGAAACGGAAATCTCTCAAGTTATTAAAGGGGTGGTTGATTGCGATTTCACTTTTTTAATGTGAACTAATCCTAGTGTATAATGTATAATGTTGCTGTTTAAGTATAAACAATATCTGCAAAGTTACAAATCTGAAAGTTCAATGCACACGAAGATATCGTCTTTTAAAATTCTGGCAGTTTAATGCCTACAAAAATGACTGGTAAGGGACTACAACGAGTTACTTCCCGGGTCTGTTACCTCAAGAACCCAGATAAACCCCACCCCCGGGCACACGCACCAAAGAGGGCGAGGCCATGCTGCGCTGCTTTAGAGAAGAGGAAGGGAAAACTAGGGATGCACGAAAAAAAATCTATTCATATATGAATCACAATTCTGACTGATAAGCAACTGATAAGCAATATAGACAATGCCATTGTTTACAATACAACCAGAGCACATGCCGCTGAGGTGAGGTGCGGGACATTTAGATGCGCACTAGAAGCGGTTTAGCCAATCACAGCACACTGCGCCAGCTGACCAATCTAAGCCCATTTCTGAGGGAGGGCTTCAAAAAACCTGGAAATGATCAGCGCGTTTATCAGAGAAGGGACAGAGCGGTGTGGAATAAAGGTAAATTATGTGAAAAATAATGTGTTTTTTAACAAACGAAGCATTAACACATGTTAGACCGTACCCCATAAACACAATTAAGCCTAGAAAAAAAAAAAAAAAAAAAACCTCAACCACCCCTTTAAAGGAACAGTTCACCTAAAAATGAAAATTTACACATCCAAGATATAGTAAATATACAGTTGAAGATGAATTTGTTTCTTCATCGCAACAGATCTGGAGAAATTTAGCATTACATCACTTGTTCCCCAATGGATCCTCTGCAGTGAATGGGTGCCGTCAGAATGAGAGTCCAAAGTGCTGATAAAAGCATCATAATAATCCAGTCCATCAATTAATTATTAATGTCTTGTGAAACGAAAAGCTTCATATTTGTAAGAAACAAACCTAACATTAAGATGCGTTTTGGCCAGAAATAGTTAAAACTCCTTAAAGATGGGTTTGTTTCTTAAACACTGGAGTAGAGTGGATTACTTGCAAATTATCATGATGTGTTTATCAGCTGATTGAACTCTTATTCCGATGGCAACTTGGATGGCCTGAGGCGAGTACAATTTAGGCACATTTTTATTAAATGAGTAAGTCAGGCTGGTCTGGATGCGCAGAAATCAATCTAAGCATGACTTACTTAAAGCTGGGTCTGCATAATAATTTCTCATTGATTTCTTTTGAGTTTGGCACGGAATATGGTCCAAACATGTTCTTGACAAGTTTCGTGAGATTCACCATTGTACGAGACTTTGAACTCATGGGAAATGACAAATATCAGCTCTACAAAGGCTAATCGGTTCCTGCCACAATAGGCAAGTTATCATTGAGGTATGTCAACAAAAACACATCACTCTGACATGCATCCATGCAGATTTTAGCCTTTGATGTCCATTAAAAATGCTTTTAGGTTAACCCTTCTCGACAGCGGTCAAGCAGAATGGGCGTAATAATAATAATACAAATAAGGACAACTAAGTTAGCTGACCGTTGTAATCATAAAATGATACAGTCTAGCAGGGCCAATGCAAGACATTCGAAGCCCGCAGGCCCACCACTGATATTTGTATTCAATTGTACGATAAAAGAAATCAGATCACCATCAAATCTACTAAACCACCCATATAAATCAAGAAGGACAACAGAATAAGCAAAGTATGAGCCAAACATAGCTGGTGGTCCAATTAATCTCTCCTAACTGTGGTCAGTTCTTCTGCTCTCCTCTTTCCTCCTCAATAAAACACAAAACGATTCACAAAGTGATTATGTGCAATAGCATTACCCCAAACAATGAAATCAAATTAAGCAATCACTTTGGTTTTGGTCCATACTCTCAAGCAGCAATGCCACAAGTGGTCCTTAGACTGTCAGCATTTGACAAACAGCTGGATGCCATAAATACAGATCCTGTCTGCTGTTAGGCTGTTTATGCGGTTCAGGAAAACCAGATGGACATTAGTTACTAAATGAATATCTTTGACATCTTTGCCTCGCATAAACCGTGGGAAAACAGTTTGCAGCGATATCTTGTCAAGCTCAGCATCAGAAGACCACGGCATGTCTTTGCCAAATACCTAAGGCAAATGAGATGCTGTATGAGACATGCTATAGATGGAACAAAGCCTCAAAAGATGGTCTAATGATAAACCAAAAGCTTAGGACATTTTCTGCGAACGTACCTGACGCACGTGAATTGTGTTTTGGGTGCTCTGTGATGTTTAATGAACGTTCTATAGACATATTCTATGTTATTTTATATGAGACGCTCCATAAATGTCCTTACACCTACAAAATATTTAATGAGCGTGTTATAATACGCCTCAATTAATGTACCTAAGACGTCTCCCGAGAAGGAACCGAAGTGTCAAACATCTCACATGATTATATCACATCTCTCGGGGAGTCTTGTATCCTCTCATGTCCTATCAACTGTAATCTGACACTGACAGCTCGCGCTGCTGAATTTACACTGCCGCTAGCGTTAGCCCGTTAGCACTCAACCCCGGAACCGTGGCATAAACAAACCCAATATCAACACATACGTTATTGTAACAACTCAAATGGCTGTCTTGTGCATAAAAGAGGTGTTTGAGATGAATATGCAGCCGTCTACATACCTGGCAGGTCTGCCAGCATTATAATACGCAGTTTTTCTCGAATTCTTCCGTACAGGATTCAAAGGGATGCTGTCTGCCATCTTTGCTCGGTTACGTATGAATGTCGTCACGTCCGGACTAGAGTGAGGGCGATATATCTGCTAGAATCTGGAAATGTGATTCTGAAGGTATTTTATTTTAGGGTGCTTTAATATCTTAATTGGCTGAATTTATGGGCTACCATTGATGGTTTATTTCACATTAGGCATCTTACCAGTGCTGTCTTGCCGTTCTTTGAAGGCTTGTGTTCCCAAATGAGGCCAAAATGTTGCATTTAAATAACAGTAATATAATAACTTTTATTTTATTTTTTAAATAACAGTAACAATGTCTGACTCAAGTTTATGTCACAACACAGACACATACCGACAGACAGAAAGAGATAAAGAGTGAAGTGCATATAGTTACAAAATACAAGTGAGGTGACACAGACAAAAATATTTAGTTTGAGATTTATTTATTGAGGGTGGCAGCAATATTGCATCTTAGAAATAAATCCAGTTCAGTCAGTGTGTTTGAGAGACCACCTCAGTTGTTCCATGTAAAAATACTGATGTGCAGACAGAAAAGCAAACCTGGTGTACTTTTTATTCGTTATAATGTATCTGAGTACAAAAATAGTGTCTCCTTTTCATGCAGGGGACACATCGAATCCCTTGTTTCACCAATACCTATCTTATGAAAAAAACTGCTCGTTCATATTTTTATGTTTTTTCCCAACACTAAACAATATATTATATAAGGAAAATAGCACTACAAAATAAAATAAAATAAAATATAAAAACACTAAAATGACCTGACATGACACGCTTAGTAAATAAGACATAAGCTACCATTACAGACAAGTATATTGTTTTCACTCTTTTCTTTTCCCTTGTACATGAATGTTTCTGGAAACATTTATTTATTTTGTTCTTGATAGGAAAACACACTTCTAAATTGTGAAATAGAATTGTCCTGCAACACGTTCAGATGCATCACAAGGGCTTCATTGATAACTATACCTTAAACTGAAGTGTAAAGGTGTTTTTAATGCAAGATCTTTATTAGCAGTCATATTGTACTTCATGGTCTCATGTTGGCCCACTAATCAATTTTGCATGTAAAAGTAAATAAGGCAGAGAATAGCGTAAAACATATAATTAGCATTAATAATAACATAGCATAGGCTGGTATAAGATGGAACGTTTAATTGCTGATAGCAGCTAAATCGACACTGGCTTTCATGGTGGTGTACTTGATTTGCATGAAAATAAACGGTTTGCATCCAATGCATAGCAGCAAAGCAGTGGGATGTCAAAGAATAATACATCTCTTTTCAAAGCCTCTGAATTGTCTCTTTATCTTTTGCTCGGGGATTTAAGTTACATACTTTCAGCTGTAGCTATATTAAGACCACAGTTTGGGAATGAAAAGTTTCTATTATATATGCAAACATGTTCCCTTTCCCATGAATAGAGCGATGTTTAACAGCAAAATCAGAGGGTAAAAACAAATAAAATAAAATAAAATACATATTTACAACATAAAATAATCATTTCATCTCAAAGCAATGCCCTTGGATCAAGTGTAAGGTTTCAGTCAGTGGACATAATTGAAAAACTAACCGTGGCCTCAGTTTAAACAATACAATAAAAAACAAGTGCCATTATAGCATAAGATAAACTGAATCTTTTCCCACATGAATCAAGCACATTCTAAAGAGTTTATTCTGATTTAAAAAAAAATCAAGACACGTTTAAATTTTCAATGTTCCTTATGCAAGGAGAAAGAATATGTCACCTTTACTTTAATTGATTCCAATGTCTTTTTTGTCATCAATCATCATGGAGAAGTGTTGTCCAGCTCCCCTTTCTAAGCCTGTTTTTTCCATGGCTGTGATTGGTGGGCTGTTTCCAGTGCTAGCCTTGTCCGTGGCCACAGTAATGGCAGGAAGCTGGGGGACTCCTCCACTCTGAATGACGGATATTTCATTGTTCCTCATTGCTAAGCCATTAGTTATAGCTGCTGCATATCGGCTCCAGAAGTTTTGGTCCACATTCATGGCCCGCGCTGCTAAATCCTTCTGAAACGCTTCGCTGAATTTCAGGGCGTCACCACCCAGAAGGGCAATTGGGTTTTCCACAGACAGACGTCTACCTCTGCGGGCAGGAGTGTTATTCCACATATGTGTGCCCATGTGCACCTGTAGACAAACAGAAATGAAAAAGAAATCAATAACAAATAATTTAACGATATTTTCGGCATTTGTGTGTCTGTAGCTTTGAGCTGTAAATTACAAAAATGACTCATGTTGCGACAACCACCATGTCTATTTTATTAAGTCATTTATATATTTATTTATTCTGTTTTTTTTTTTTTTTTTTTTTTGATTGATTGACAGGATGGTGAAGAATTGACAGTAAAGGGAGAGAGAGGGGGAATGTGAGTGGGCCTTGACCAAGAACGGGCTCAAGCCCGGGTCCACACATGTACAATAGCTTTTTACATGTTTCAATTCAACAATGGTAAGCATTTTATGAAGATGATAAAAATAAAAATAAATCAAATAAAAAAGCACATAATATGTTTAATTTAAAAATGTAAACATAATTTAAAAGCTCATATATAGTTTATTTATTTAAGTTACTCACTTGTTAAATGAAATACAATAATGATCACACATACCTTGAGATTACCCTTGGTTGTGAACGCTCGACCGCAGACAGAGCAGCCGAAGGGTTTTTCGCCAGTGTGTGTGCGCTCGTGGATCTGCAAGGCACTGGCAGAAGAGAAGTTCTTCCCACACGCACTGCAGTTGTGTTGCTTAGGGGTCCGTCTGGGAGGGGGTGGTCCAGTGAGTGAGGTGACGGCCGGTATCATCACCTCAGAGCGCGAGGTTGGAGACTGCAGGCCAAATGCAGGGAAAGGCCCCTCTTTTAGCATGTATGGTCTATTGCAAGCATTCATCTCCAGTTTCACTGCAGTCGGCGAATTTTTAGTATCCTGTTCTGTAGACCTTTGAGCATTTTCTGAAAATAAAAAATGTGTATAAAATCAGCAGTGTAATTAAACAAACAAATAACATAATGCTATGTATTAAGTGTTAAAGATGAAGTGTGTCATTTCTGGCCACAGAGTGCCAAACAGAATTGCAGGTTTTTGTTCAAATTTGAATAATAATTAATAATTTATATAGATTTATATATTTTTTATATTTCTTCTAGAAACCTCCATTACTTGGAAAAAACAGACTTGTCCAGCATCAAACTCACACCATTAGTTGAACTATGTTGCGGTGTCAGGCGTTGTGTAGCACCATAATGTTTACACATTTCAGGTGAACTGAATACGGCTTACTTACAGTTGTCTCTGCATATTTAGCTAGGATAGGAGATTTTTTTTAAAAAATGACACACTTCACCTTTAAAGTAATTCAAATTATACAAAAAATACAACAGATTTTTGCTGCTTATTTAGTTTACTAAGAAAAAAACTGTTTTGAACATTTTACCACAATGTAATTTCATTATTTTCAAATCACTTGCATTTGTAAATTGGATTTTGTGTTGAGATTACATGAATCAATTTTGTTGACATAACTGGACAGTGGAATTTTAATTCCCTGCATGCTTGGCATATGACTGCATTAGCAGAGTACATTGTTATTTTATGTGTTTCTGAGTAAAAGGAAATACTACTGATGTTTAATGTTCAGTTATGTTATAGATTTAGAAGAGTTTCTGTTATTTTGTGTGGTTACTGTTGTTCTAAAGAGTCGAGCTTGTGTTTAGACTGTGGGCTACATGATGACTACGGTGTGTGTTGCTTTGCTCAGTAAGAATAACTGCTAACACCAGTACTGAGACTAGGTTCTTCTTACTCGTTCATCCCATACATTTCATATAATAATAATAATAATAATAATAAATGATGTTATATTTATTATGCTACTATCTAACACAAGGACATAAATTTAGGTTTGTTCGGGAAAACATTACTTGTTTTAATGGATATGTTCTAGTCTTGTAAAAACCTAAAGTAACTGTGTGAAAAAGCTTTTCTCAATTTAATTAGGTTCACTGAGCATTTTTTTAGTGTACAGTGCTTTATTGGTATCGTATAGCATTTTTAGCTTACCATGTTCCTTACTGAAACACTGCATGTTGAAAGGGTTTTCTTTCTTGACTGTAGAGTTGATAGGCTGGATTCCTGTTTGATTAACAGTCACCTCGTTGACTGTATTTGCTGCAGAACAATCTGTTGTTTCAGATTTTACTATAGATGTTGCCTCTGGGACTTTAAAGGAGAGGTTCAGAGAGACTAAGTGCTCATGCTGGCCCTCAGGTTGACTGTTGGGATAGTGTGAAATGTGAATAGAACTAGACGAATGTGGCATTAAACTAGTTTTTATGCTGTGGTTCTCCATCTCACCAGTAGTGGTAGAGCCCAGAGCATGAAGATCGTTATCCATAGGTCCGCACCTGACCATCATTTTTCCATTTGATTGGCTGAGATTGACGGATGAGTCGTCCCCTACGCTTTGAGTTTCTGATACACTGGTTGGAAGAGATGAGATAGGTGGTGGACTGTCTGAAAACGAGCTCAGGGTGTTTTCATTGTTCTCCAAAACATCCCCTTCTTCTTCAAATGAAATATCATCAAGACAGTCATCATCATAAGTGCTCATGCTGTCAAAACTCTCCATATCTGTATCTTTCTCGTAGATGGTTTCTGCCAGAGGAGTGTTTGGAATCTGCCCACCCATGTGCATGCGTATGTGCTGCTGTAACACAACTGCATTCGTGAACTTTTTCTGACAGATCGGGCATGAATGCTGAATCCGAAGAGGAGGCTTTGCACGGTGGACACCAAAGTGTGTCTTTAAGTTACCCTTTGTGGTGAATGCTCGTCCACAAACCTTGCATTTAAATGGCCTCTCCCCTGTATGGATGCGGTAGTGCATCTTCAGCGCGCTCTGACAGCTTAGCACGCGGTGGCAGATTACACACTGATTGGGCTCCATCATCTTCTTGTCGATGTTTTCCACAAGTTGTTGGAGCTTCGATGTCTCAGATGTTTGCATAGAGTCTTGGAGACCACCAAATGGGAACTTGGCCTTGAACTGATCCGAGATGAGTGGTGGAGAGAATGACTTATTATCAGCCGAAGGAGCATCAGTGGACTCAGTTGCATTTACCATAACAGGTTTTTCTGTAGACGTGGATTGCGGAAGCAGGATGTTGGGGTTGTTAGCGTTTCTAGTCATACTGTTTGATGGCAGGTGCACTTCTGTGTTGAAGCTATGTGTGATCTCTCCTTCTCTGTTTGATTCAGGGGAGGCCGCAATGGTGGACATATCTGTCTCAGTGCCGGTGGGATTGGGCGACGAAGGTGCAAGTTCACCTCTGGCTGGCGACGGTCTGTGTGGAGATCTTTCAGAGGGTGTGCTTGTAAATGAATCACTTAAGCTTTCAATAACTGGTACTGTTGGTGGCAACTGCAGACCCACTGAGGACGGCACTGTCGGAAGAACAGGCTTGCTGTCTAACCAAGTAGGTCCTGCCTTCTCCGGAGGAAAAGACATCCCATAGGGGATCCCGGAACTGGTAGGGATATTGTCAAGATATTCTGGGACTGGGTATGGGTTCATCTGAACATGAGGGTACTTCTCCTTGTGCCTTTGGAAGTGGACTTTGAGGTTTCCCTTTGTCGAGAAACGGTTGCCACAAATGTTGCATTTGAAGGGCCTTTCGCCTGTGTGCGAGCGCAAGTGAATCTGCAAGGCGCTGTCACTGCCGAACACTTTAGCGCAGAACCTACACTTGTGCTTAAAGAACGGGTCCTCGGAACTGGGCTTGCTGTCAAACATTGAGACGCTGGGCAGTTTGCCCTTACGGTACTTCATCATAGCAGCAAGTGGGTCTAATGCACTGGCAGTGGCTGCGATACTGGCCAGTGGATTGGGAAATATGACTCCGTTGGGAGGGCTTTGAGGTAGTAATGGTAGGCTGGCAGAAGGGCTAAGGAGGCTACTCTGGCCAGCTGATAGTGGGCTGGGAGTGCTTATGGACTGGGTGTTACTAACGCTAGAGTGCGATCCGCTACAGGTGGGCAAGAGTGGGGAAGTCCCGCTGTAGCTGAAGAGATGAGGGCTGGAACTTGTTACGGAAGCAGTGGCACTCTCCAGTGCTCTAGAGCTGATTTGTCCACTGCTTGGCTGGGAAGACAGCAACGGTGGCCTCGCAAGCATAGATGCCTGGGATACAGAAGCCTGCCCATTCACTGCAGAGGGCATGACCCCAGATAATGGAAGTACAGGGGGTGGAGCGATGCCCTGGAAATTGTAAGTGTTAGAGTCAGAGGGCAGGCTTTTTGAGGCAGGATTAAGGGCGGCTTGCGTAGGCTGCCTATTCATTACAGCGACCTGGCTGCGGATCTGCTCAATGAGCTGTAATTGCTGAACCTGCTGCTGCTGCAGCGCCATCAACTGCTCCAGAATCATGGGTATCGCAGCTGAGTTCAGCTTGCCTGCAGACCCCGCACAGTGAATGCTCTGGGAAAACTGAGCAACGGCCACTCGGGTGCTGTGAAGAATCTCCAGGGTCACATTGGTGCTGGGCATGTCATAGTGATTGGTTACAGGTGGTGCAGGGGAAGAGGTGGTGTTTTCATTGTCAAGTGGTAGAGGGCTGAGGTTTGATGTTTTATGCTCGGGCAAACTTATATCCATTTGTTCGTTCAGGTCGATGATGTGCGTTTCCTCAGGCATCTCGTCGACTTTCTCAGCCAGCTCAGAGTTGAGCTCACTGACCTCCATTTCTGCTGAGTCACTGTGGGCACTCAAGAGGGACTCTGTCGGCGATCCTCGGGAAATGGCCTTCTCTTCATTCTCCTTTACTATCAGCACAGGGGGGTCTTCCGTGCACTTCTGCTGGTGCTCCAGCATTTCGGACCACTTGAAGAATTCAGCACAGCACCTCTCGCACACGTGCGTCTCTTCGCCTCCGCTGCGGCTCTCCGTGCCGCTGTCCTCCTCATCGCCTCCCCTCAACAGAAGCGCTGGGAGATAAAGACACAGAGAGAAAGCGTGTGAATAGAAATTTCTGAGATGATAGATTTTTCACAGCTATTCTTGGAGGAGTGAACAATATAGATAAACTAAATCAATTGTACCACTTTACCAATTACTGAAAGTCAGCCTCTTTGTGCTCATGCTCCAAAGACTCAGACGATAATTTTCTTTGCACAATCCATCAAATTATGCGACCTATCTATTGAATATACGGGAGCTTAATGAAATTCTATAGGGGATATTGATTTCCAATGTTTTTATACAATTCACAGCTGCACTGTCAGTTGAGGGCAAATTGAGTCTTTGATTGACTAATCTGAACTCTCCATTGCTATCAAACACTCTTATTTCCTGATGAATTTGAAGAACTAATTCCTCTCCACTTGACATTGTTGAGTGAAACAGTTATCTCTCACTGCTAAAGGTGTACAACCTTGACAAAATGGTTTCATCTTTAAATGTGTAAAAGCACAGTTAACTTCAAATTGTTTTAAATGATGTCATATTTGATCAGAAGAAAAGAAGAAACAATCTGTGTGTTTTCACTAGAAGTCAAAGCCTTTACAGTGTATTTATCTTTAAATAAATCTGTTCAGTGCTATTTTCTCATCGAATCAGTAAATTATATAACGACAAGAACATTATGAAATTTACAGCATATCATTATTGAACAAGAATACACAGCTTCAAAAAATTGATTGTAATTTCAAATCAAATTGTAATGATCATGGAAGCCAAAAATGATTATATGTCATAAAATAAATAAGCAGCATTTAATAAGATTTTTTCTGTTCTGATATTTGCATTTAGATTACATATAAAAGACCTAGGTTACATCAACTTAAACTGTTATAGGTCGTTGGCTCACAGATGAGCGCTTAAGGGGTTGGGTTTAGGTCATTTATGCACTTGTCAGAATTTTTTTAATAGATTTACACATAATAAGCTTAGTGAGATGGCAAAGTTTGTGAGTTCAAACAGGAAAAAAAAGTAAGCCATTACTTCCTTATATTTTCTGTCTGTTTGTATTTGTGTGTGTGTCTGTGTCTGTGTCTGGGTGTGTGTGTGTGTGTGTGTGTGGGTGTGAATTTTCTCTTTTCTTTTCTTTTTTCATTTCTTCTCTTCTCTTTCCTTTTTTTATTAATCTTATTATCATATATTATAGTAATATAAAATGCCGTGGGAGATGTATTCACTGTATTGCCTTGATGTTGCCACACTGAATATGTTTATGAATAAGAATATTGTTGGATAAAAATTTCAGAAAAAGTGACAGTGAGAAAGAGAAACGAGTGAAGAGAGGATAACAGAATATCTGAAATAATTTTGTGGTCAGGTGTTGTTGTGTTTCCTCTCAGTTTTGTGAGCCTTCCTCAGAGTAGTTACAATGTGGGTCATTTGCTCGTCTAATTCCAGTAACTGTGTGGGTGGTCTGAAAACCCTTAACACCGAAAGGTGAGAGCTAACTGAAACTGATATAGTGAGGCGACCAATTAACTTAAGGCCGTGCTGCAAATCTTAAAATGTTCACAGATTAGTTAAAATAGATATAAGCATTTACTAAATAGCCTAAATAGAATTTACAAAAAATTCCTTTGGCGTCCCCAGTGAAAAGACGGACAAAACTGTGTTCATAAGACAGATTTAACAAATTCTTAAATCAAAAAAGACATTCTGTGGGGCCCTGCAGCATGAGCCACTACACAGATTAAAAAACTTGTGAGATTCCTAGGGTGCTCAGCTGGTAACCGTGGTTTTGGTAGCTAGCTGGATCATTTCGACATGAGACAGACAAAGGTTACAACGTAAGAGTCTTAGAATAAATTTCTCAGGCCCCAAAAGAAGAAAGCTAAAATGCTATTAGACAATCGTTACTGTAGAGGCCTGATGAATGGCATTTGAAGGCGAACTGAAAGATGTACAAGGGCAAACACGAAAGTCAAAATGATTGTGTTGACATCGACAAAATGAGAGAAAACAATCAGCTAAGTACATATTGCATACATGGCTAAAACTGTGAAGTCAAATGATTATTATTTATTTTTTCATTTTTAAATTAATTTAAAATAGAAACATAATTTATCATTAATTCAATTAGAAAACAATATGCCAATTAGTCTTTTAACAGATACAAATTACAAATGGTGTTAGGTCCCTAAGTTACTTTGGTTTGTTAGTAATATTTTCTTAAATGCACTGAAATACAACGTGTGTTTGAGCTTCATCTTAAATTCTGCACTTATTGGACATTAATTTAAGTAAATTTCAGAATACATGAGCAGATGTTTTATTTTCTAAAAAAATGAAATTTACTGACTAAAGCAGTCATTTTATTTGACTAAATGTAAAAAAAAATTACAAATACCAAAAAGCTAAACCACAGTTTAAACTTTATGTAAAGGTTCAAGATTTATAAATGATGAATTACTTATACTTCAATATTGTTGCAGCAGGTTTTCATTTGAATCCTTTAATTACTCTTCTTACAGATCAGGCCTGATTATAATGAATTCATCTGATTAAAAATGATCTGAAGAACAATAAACGTCTTTCACTGTTTTCAAACCATACTCTGATTCTCTTCTTTTAGGTCGATCTTTGTGTTGCAGTAAATACTTTAACGCGATTTAAATGAAGACACAACTTCGACACCAAACCATGTGTGAGGACTTTTCATGTGGGCACGTAAGTAACTTCATTACCATGACAAAAGGAATTATTCTCACGCAAACAGACGAATGTTAAAGGTTTTGTTTGGGTCTTGCAATGGGACACTTTTGTAGGTTTTGCAGTGCTTTTATTTTGGTGCTTTATCAAAAGCAGAATAGATTCACAGCTCTAATCTACCGTTACTGATTATAGCCTAATTAATTCATTTTAAATCATGTTAGCTAAATCAATTTTGTTTTGTTTTTATTTTGAAAAACAGTCTAGCCTTTATGAAACACAAAAAATAAATAAATATGGCCTATAGGCCTACGTGTACAGTTCCTAATTAAGCAAATTAAATCGCTGAGAACATATGCCCTTAAATGCTAAAATACTTTTAATTAATTTAACAGAAATTCTTAGCAAAGAGCTAGAATAGCCTACTGAAAAGACACTAGAAATTACGGCTTCATTTAGAAAAGAAAAAAAAAAAAGGTGTTCGGCATTTTTGACAAATGACATAATGAACGTTTGACACGAAATTTCCAAAAGCACATATTTGTATGTTTCATGTACCCTACTAGGAATATAAACGCACTTTACGCGTTTTATGATGCACTCTTAAAAATAAAGGTTCGAATAGAATTTTACAATCATCTCATAAGGAAATCTCCACGTGTAACTTTTTATTTGATTCTTTAGAGAACATCTATATAACCTACCGGTGCTTTAAAGAACATAGAAACCTAACATTAAGAACTTTTTAATCTCCAAAGAACCATACACAGTTAAAATGGCTCTCTGTTGAACGTAAGAATCGAAGAAGGTTTATTTTTTAAGGGTGTAAAACTTTGTCTTGAGTTCCATCTAGCCTACTTGAATAGAACACAGCGTGGTATAAACTTACATATGCTTACTAAATCAAGTTCTTTTTACTCTAAGATTCATTCTATGTTCAAAGTGTCCGTTCTATGCCATGCATCCTACAGCGTGTTTTCATTAACACTCGAAAAGAACCATAAAACATCGCGAAATTCTGACAAAAGAAACTTATATCTAAAGAGCCAAATAAAAGAGTCGTATTTCAATTCACATACCGTTATCCGGACTTTTGTCCGACTGTGCTCCTTCTTCGTCCGATCTAAGATGCTGAGGTTTAGCTTGCTTTCTTCGGGACATGTCTCTGCGCTTCGCGTCGGCGCTCCGATCTGCAGAACCATCGGACGCAGGCAGTCCCGTACAGTCCCGGGGTCAGTGAATAAGAGATATTAGATGTTGTTACCGTTGTGCAGATTGCGCATGTCGGCGTTATAATGATAGAGGGTCATGTATTACGTTGCGCTGCATGAGGGATTGGCCGCGCGCCAGTAGACACTCTCTCTGGATATGGAAATGAGGGATGGACTGAGTAATTAGCCCGTTTCACTTCCTCACTTTTCCCCCTTTTGCTCTCTGTTCACGTAGGACCACAAACTGGACGCAGACAAGTGCGTCTACAGCTCTGGTGGCACTTCACATGGCGTAAAGTCCATCCGTAGTTTGTTAAACATCACCGTAAGTACGGAAAACCAGTCTTGTCACGCTCACACGCCTTCTTTTCAAATAAATGACAGCATGAGTTACATTCAAGCACCTTTAAAACAGGCTCTTTCGACTTGTATTGATTCTAGTTTAAGCATAGCTTTCCATCAAATAAGTTTTGTTTAATTTTTATATCTAAAGTTACGCAAGAAAAGTTTGTTGTCACAGGCGAATATCTAGCTAACGTTACCTATCATAAAAGCAGTTGCCTCGGTAAATAGTTGGGTGTTATTTGAAGGGTTCGGTTAGTCTAGTTAAAGCTTAAACCCTCAGAGGAAGTCAAAATAAAATGTTGACGGTTTTTAACGGTAGATATTCTTTAAAACAATGGTCCAGTAAGCACAAAAGTTAGATTACAAGTTAGTACACTAAATAGACAAACAGTCGCTTTCGCCTGAGGAGGTCACCATAGCAACAGTAGGCAGCTAGAACGCTTTCCGTTAGGATCTGTATGGGACGGTACGTCGACAAAACATAAGTACTGCCACAATTTATGGCTTTCTATATATTTACATACCGCAGGTATACCACAAAAAGTGTTTAAAAAGTTTTCACGTTTTAAATTTTGTATTACGGAAAATAAAAACAAACAAAGAAAACAATTCGGTTTCGTGAGAGGAACCTGCGCAGAACGCGCGCTCAAAATCGTTAAAGTTACATGAAGAACGACAAGAACGCAGTCGAATGATTCGCACACTGTTTAGGAGTATTTTGGCAACAAACACCGTTCGTTCTGCTCTCGGACGGTCCGTCTGCTCTTCGCTCATGCCGAGGACGCATCCTCCATAGTTCATCCGATTCAAAACTATGCGGGTTCCTGCGGAATCCAGAGTCCCATAAGGTGCATGTCTTCGTGTAACGTTAGGAGCTGAACTGAAACGGGCGTTCGCTGATTTTCTGCTGCAAATGTGCGTGTAAACCCCAGCAGAAGTCCTGGAGAGATGCAGGAGGGCTGTTCTGTGTAAGCTTATTGCATTAGGCGACCACTAGGATATCACAGAACGATGGACCCCTGTTCAACCTGCTCTTTTTTCTGTTTACTTTTTGCCTAACTTCACATCTGATATGAAACCGACTTCATAAGGATCAAAAAATAAGATATGGCACTTAATTTGTGATCTGCGGTGTGGTGCCATATAAACCAAACACAGTAAACTTCAGTTATGTGTCTATCATGATATTGAGCTGCTCTCAAGGGATCAGACAACATTCACGTCTGACCAGTATCGCTGGTGTATAGCGGCCAAAGGGCTCTAAATCAGCGATACATCATTTCCATTACAACACAAGTAGAACAATATATAAGCCTATTGATCGGCGTCTCTGTTACTCTTCTGGTGTAGAGAGATAAGCGCAATATAATTTCGTTTGACCTATCTGTATGGCCAAGTGATGGATTGCCAGGGTAACCGAGGGCTTTTATCACAAAACTCTCCCAATGATGTACTATTGATTGTCCTTAACTAGCTTTTCTGGCAAAAATCAAAAGTCCCTTCCTCGCCATCCTCTTCATTATCAATAAAATTACAAAGTGGTGGGAATTGTCAAAATCCACCCCCAAGGGAAGTCTTTAAAACGGCTGCTGTTATCCCGGCTTTTCTGTTATCCATGCCATGTAGGATTAGGAACAGGCTTTTCAAAATGAAACAAAATGATCAGACGAAGAAGAGCGCCTAGAAGGACAAAATATTTAAAATTCTGCTTATGAAACCCTTAATGTTTGTACCTACAGGGAATTTTTGCCTGTGCGGTTGTTAATTGTGTTTTTGTTTTATTTTTCATGCTGTTTTTCTTCACATTCCCCATCTGCTTTCATAAATATGCGACAAGGCAGATTTAAATGAACTAATCATCAAAAATAACACTTTTTCTACTCTATATCACCATCTCACCTGGTGATCACAGATTATAGCTTCAGAAAAAATGCGTATGATGAACACTTTTCATTTAAAATAATCGCCACAGTTGGTGCAGAAAAACAGCGTTTCAGTTCAAGCGTGCAATTCAAGAGTTGTGTTCCGCGGGGAAAAGAAAGAATTCTCCCCAAGTCTGTGTTTGTTGAGATTTATCATTTTCTGTCCATTAAAACAAAATCATGTTTAGAATCTTTTCATGGTCCATGCAATTTCTCCGTTCCTTTTAGCCCCGAATGCAGCTTTTTAACCAAGAACATATCCCACAGCTAAAAAACATCTTTCCCTACTCTAAACACGATGAAGAGGGTTTGACTCTGAGTATAAAGCACATCATCTCAGATAGATCAACAAATGAAGTGTCAGGCCGAAACTACATGAAGAACAAACAAAGCAGAGACGGGCCAGTGAGATGGACAGATGTGAGATAGCACTGTTCTATGTGCCGAGGGCCTCTGGAAATTTCTGATTGGTTTAATTTACCACATCTAACGCGGCTGCTTCTCAAGTCCGCGACTTTTATCTAATGCTGTGAACCTCTATTGATTTCTCTTCTCTATCTTTAATGCAGGACTGGAGCAAAGAGAGCAAAAAAAGCACTTGCTAAATGGAGGACTACTTTGAGATGGCTGCTATTCTCCGGCTTATTGCCTCCTGTCGGCCATGGTTTCACATGAGGTCCGGGGTGTCAGGTCCGCTTCCACCAATAAAGGCTGTGATTGACACTAGCGGGAGAGACTTGAGCTGGGAAAAGAAACTGAATCTCAATGTATGAGGGGTGAGTGAGGGTCTATTGTGAGGCCAGTTGGACCTGATACATCTAAGGCGAAATAAACGTTTTTAGCCGTGAGATACGGGTCCCTCGGCGGTACCGTGGTACAGTCTTGTATCCGACAGTCTGAAAAAACACTGTTGTACTTTTACTGTATATATGCAAGCAAAGCAGTATGGAGATCAGTATTTGCACTGATTTTTGCCGTGTGCCTTGATACGCAACCGCATGTAGTGATTTCACCCCCGTACTTACGGTCATTTACAAACACTTCTGCAAAAGCGCTTCGCTGAATACGTACACAAAGTTTTTGCTTTGTAAACAACCTTGCAAAGAAGATGTTTCAGTTCTGTTAACCCAAGTCGTCATGACAACAGACTATTTTTATGAAAGACAGCAAATTTTAGGCACAAACAGGATATTATGTATTCTATGTTCTCGAGGGAATAACGAGCAAAAACAAGAGTAAAGCCAGTAAAAACAGTAGTTAATTACTGGCTGTGAGTGTGTGTGCAGTCTGAGATGGCAGAGGGAAGACTTCAGGCGCAAAGTAATTCACTTACATTTATGACCTGAAAAAGAACAGACCCTGCTATTAGCATTTATTGGCATGCTATAGAGGAAAAGCATGTAACAAATGAGTTTAATCTCCATCAGCTCAGATTCTCTGAACGCTTCACAGGAAGTATCTTGTGACATAGGATGCGTAATCTAATCCAAAGGTAAACCTAACGTTAGACGTGGAGAGTGTGGATTTAGAAATATGCTATTGAAATTACAGAACGTATTTTATACAAATATAATATCTGTACGTTGGTCGGTAGATCGTGTTTAATAATGCAGTCTATTGGTCCTTAGGGGAACATATTAGGAAAGTGAAATACTGCATATGTCTTATGAAGTTATAAAGTGTCTTTGCAACACATATTAAATGTATATGGGTCAGTGACAAATAAGAATGCCTGAGATGATGAAGCTGAGAAGTCGTGTTTAAAATACATGTGGCAAGTTAATAAAAATGTACATTTTTTAGTTGATTATTAATATGACTATTACGATATTATGATGTAACCACCATCTAAAAAACTATCTAAAATAAGTTGAATACACAAGCATTTTGCAAACAAAAAAAAAAAAAAACATTTTCAAGGTAATTGTTTTACATACATGATGTGTGTTTTTTTTTATTTTTTTTATTAGGATCTAGAGGAGTCCTTTTTGGGATATAATTTACTAGTTTGTTGTTTTCTTGTCACATGACAACAAAATGGCTTCCTGCATGTTGGTTACACCACAATGACTTTGATCTGGCAGACAGAAATGTTTCAGATATATTACTTAAAAAACAAAAATGCTTCCCTCTGCTCATTTTTATTTAAATAATAATACAAATAATGTTAATTACTTTAACATAAGTCTTTATGTCAAAGGTTTTTTTATTTTTTTTATTTTAGACTTTTAATGAGACTTTTTCTTTTAAAATTAAATCTGGCACTACCAAGACTTTTTTTTTAAAACGACATTTAATTCAGGAAATATTGATGTATGTGTCACTTTTTAAATATTTTCTTAGATCCAGATGAAAATTAGTATCAGTGACTCGTGTATGATTGGCTATAATACCAATAAATTTAACTACTGTATGTGGAAATTATAAAGTACAACAAAATGGTTGTTTTTTTTTTTTTTGGTTTTTTTTTTTGAAGATTGGATTTATTCTATAATTAAATAGACGCTGTTTATCTGTAAGTCAGGCCTCACTGACAGCTCAATAAAGGAGCATATGGGGGGACATCTAACCTTCCATGTCCAAAATTACTCTCCCAGTTGGAGGCTGGGGACAAGATAACGATTAGGAAGCTGTTTCCCTGAACATGCTGAGAGAGATGCAAAACCAGGTTAGCATGATCATCCGTCATCTTGTGGCTTTGACATAAGCCTGTTGCCATTGAATAGTCCTCTGAATGCATAAACTAAAGGTTAGCACAAAGGTGCCCAGGGCCATGATTGTTGCTGTCTTGACAAAGTAAAAGAAATTAATGGCACAATCTCTTGCGTGCCACTGGCCTTAGATCACAGATGCTTGTGACATTTACAGTTAACGATTGTAAAGAGCTGTCAGAAGTAAACAGACAGTGACTAGCGGACGTGTGTGCCTGGTTTATGAGTCACCTCTTATGTGAGTCTCCCAGCATTCTGCTGTAAAACCACAGACAAAAGTTCAGTAAACCAAGAGCAACAGAAGCAGAAAGGCATGTCTATCTTTTATTTAATGGCAGAATGAATAACAAAAGTCAGACTGACCTGTACAGTAAATCTAAAAAAAGATCTCCCCGATTGCTGTAATGAGATCTAAACTGGTTAGTAAACAACTATCCTGTTCTAAATCAAGATCAAGATCTGTTATGATTTTTTTTTTGGTTTGTATGCATATGAAAATAATAATCATCTGTGATATTTTATCACTACAAGCGAATTTGCTTGTTCGTAACAAACTGTGGCACCTCTATGTCGCCATAAGCATCTGTGTGTACACTGAAATGAAAAGAAAAAACAAGTCTTTGCTCGATTTTTATGTGAGTGTTGACTGAAGAGTGGGCTCCATCTGTGTAAACTCTCTGAAATAGTGACTTCCTCTCCATGTCTTAAACAGACGCTTGAGGCAAACCGCAGAGAAGTCACCATACATGTCCCTGATGGAAGAAGACCTGAGATTACCTCATTATGGCCTATAAGATGTTCTCCCTTTGGATGCTTTTGGAATACCTTCAATGTAAGGAATGCATCTTACATATATCTCACTTTGAGATCTGAGGGTTTATGATCTCACGGCTGTGTTTAAACGTAGATAAAAATAGCTTTAAATCAGCTGTTGTTATAGGTCACTCAGGGCACTTCCTGTTTTCCTCTGTTAAAACTATCTCTGCCCACCATTATGTGTGGAAGTGGAGGCACAGCTTTCTCTGAATGTGCTGAATGAGACTATAGCTTATATAGTGGCCTCAGAAATTTTCAAATGCTTTTTCCAAATACATATCACTCATTTGGGCATGTGGACTAATTTTGTCTAAAAATGTCCATAATGTCCAGCAGAGGTGATCTAGAGACTGCAAAACAAAAGAAGGAGATCATTTCAGGTCCTCTGTAGATTTGTGCTTTACAATGTGATGATAAAATATTATTATTAAAATGCCATAATAATATAAGATAAGCTATTGCCTTTGAACTACAACAAAATATATGAAGTGCCATTTTCAACAACAAAAAAAAATGTTTTAAAGCAGTCAATTTTTATTTATAAAACAATAAATGTACAGTATTGTTAATGATAACATAAATTTTCTAGTATAAATTGCCTAGTGTAGTATAATTTTTTTTTATGCTGAGCTACACCTGAGGTAACTCTTTGTGAACTTGAGAGGAACTGACTTCATAGATCCACTAAAAATGATCTTGAGACCAGTTATTTAAAAGTCATTGCAGAACTTGCATAGAAAAGTGAAGTTAGTTCTGAGAAAATGTCTGGCATCGTTTCTTGCTACTTGGTTTGATAATTTGTATCTAATTCCATCAAGTGTCCGAATACATTTTTTGTAGCTGGCTCCAAATTAAGATGTGTTTTTTTTAGTGGTAGCTTTGACAATTAAAATAAAACTGTTACTTAAGTGAATAAGCAGAATAACCAGACAGTGTAAAGTACGTAGACACAGTCAGTCAACAGTGTAGTGTTTGCCGTCTGTCTGGTCCGTCATTGAATTGGTGAAGCTCAGTCATATCAACTAATTCTCATGGCACAGAGAAGACACATATCTCACTGCACCGTTAACACAGAACAAGGTCAGCATCATTCACTGTTATTTTCCCGAAGGGTGAAAAACATAAAGTCCCATATGTGAGACATGGTCAGAGAACTTAAACAAACAAATGAAAGCAGGCGGTGGTGTATAGATGACAGGCCGTAATCCGCACATCGTGGAAGAACATTCTTAAAATAGAAAAAATTGAAGTGAAGGCTACTACTGTGGTAACCTGAAATTTCTGGTTAGGGATCGACTTCCTCCCCTCACATCCTTATGTGACTCATTAAGAAAGCTGAGAGAATGACTGATTCGAGATTAGATCTGAAAACAGCAGCACTTACAAGCTTCAGGAGCAAATGTCAGGACGGTGAATAAGAACAATGAAGCTCAGTGCGATAAGATTTACAGATGTTTTTATGAGGCAGTCCCTCTTCGTATATTCCTGTGTTTTTTCTCGCTCGCTCTCTCTCCCTCAAAAGAAAATCTGCGCTACGTGTTCAAGCCTTTTTTCCTGGGAGCAGCTCTTTAATCGTTGCCTTGGCTTTGACTTCCTAACGGTTGTAAACAAATGCAATTTTGCATTTCCTGTAGTCTAGACACAACAAAAGAAGCGTTGGCAAGCCAAGTCCCAACACATGCTGTTTGCATAGCAGCTAACGGACTCCGACAAAACTTTTGAGGTAGAAACGATGTGAATTCAGGGTGTTGATAGCATAAAACGATATTTGGCAGGTCTTTCCAAAATAAAATTGGTGCACTTGAATACGGTTTTCAAAGTTTTCAGCTAGGCTTCAATGTTAGGCACAACTTCATACATTTTTTGCCAGAATAAAATTCCCTGATAACGTACATTGTTTTTTTAGTAAATGCATAATTATAATGCATAATATAAAAATAGCATTCATTTATCCGATTCTTTTATCCAAAGTGCCTCACAAATGAGGAACAATAATTATTTTAATTGTTTCCCTGCAAGCAAGAAAAAGTGTTCGCCCGTTTTTAGGCTCAAAAACTTCAAGCAAGCCTCAATTGGGTGAAAAATATAACCCTGGGAAAGCTTAGTCTAATATCTGTGCTCACCAGTACTTTTTGTCTGCGTTCTACAGAAAATCCACACACACAAAAAAAAAATCTCAGCATTGGAGGACAAAGGCATGCTCCGGCCATACATCTGTGAGTTTTGAAACAAAGCTTTGTTTGTAGGCTTCAGTCACTTGTGCTCATGAAAGCAGACACTTACTTGAAAAACTTTTCTTTTTTTTCCAGGGAAACACTCTAAACCAACATCCTGGTATAAATTTGCAAAACGCAATACAGGCCGGATTGTGCGCGGGACGGACGCGGGGCGCATACAAATAGCCCCCCGTCTAAAGTACCCCCTGTTTCTCTTCGGCCTCAGAAGGTAATGTACAATAAATCAACAAAAGAGCATTAATGCCTCCGTTGAGTATAGGAGAGGCTTCTGTTATTGTACCTTTTTTTTAAGTATTTAATTGGAAGGGTCCCTTGAAACGTTACACGGCTCCTTCAGATGACTTTTCCCCAAATCTAAGAAAAGATTGATAAGAATTTCTTTCCTCCCTCTCTTAAATCTCTTCAGCTTTTTTTTCCATCCCTCTCTCCCTTTCAGGAGAGCCTGCGTTTTTTACCGAAGGGAGAATAAAGTTTCAAGTGCATGGCATTTGAAGGTAAGGGAGTGAAATCGGAGGCTGGTCGTTGGGGATAAGGCAAGGCTGGGAAAGAGGGAAGTTGGCAGTAGTGCCCAGCCAGACTCGGTGCCTTGAGCTCCCCCCTCCCTGCACCAGGTGTCTGCTACATTTAAATGATACTATTATTCATAGACAAGAGAGCAGGGTATTAAAAGTCCCCCCAAAAAATCATTTGCAATTGAATACAGATATAATCCTGGAAATATAAGTCTCCATTTAGGCCTTGCCATTAAGCTAACAAGGAGCCCTTTGTACAACATGTGTGTATTAATCACGGTCAGGGGAAAGGGGCAGGAAGAGAGAGAGTGGGAGAGAAAATAGAGAGCGAGGGAGGGAGGGAAAAAGAGGGAGAGAGAGAACACCATTCGTGTGTGTTCACATGCAAATTGAAATGTTGCTCATCAAAAACGAGCTTATCACTTTCCCTCTTGTTCTCGGCAGACTCGGCGGGCCGGCGCGAACCCTGAAGCGCTTCAAATGGGGATGAACGGAAAATTTATTTGCATTTGTGAAATTTCAACACACACTTGATTTCTTTCAGCTGCGCAATCTGAAGTGCGCGAGACGTAAAGGAAGCACACACTGCGTGCAGATGTCACAACGACACGCAGGAATTCGTACAATGAACCCGGGTTTCTCAAACCTACTGTGTGGGATTCATTTTCCCGCAGATCGCTTTGATTTGTGCACTTTTTCAATGTGGCAAATAGAGATTTTGGAGGGCCCTCGAGGCAGCCCCCCAATGCCCCTCACAAAACTCCTCTCCAGCAATCATTACATCACCATTTCTCTAAGCCGATTTTCAGCAAGTCTGGCTCTGTTATTAAAATAGTAATTAATTTTTGTCTGAGGGAACAAAAGCAAGTTTTTTTCCCCAACCAAGTGTCCCTGAAGAGGCCAGGGGTGTCGGTGAGGTCCTTTCTATCTAGTTTACGGTCTCTAGACGTAATCCCCTCTAGTCTGGTACAGTAAGAGCGCTTTGATAATGGGACAGAAGCAGACACCCGCACCCGCACCGGATCGATCTGGATCTTGGGATGCGTTTGATAGACTGGTGTCACAAACAAGTGAGCCTCAACAATAGCATCCGTGAACTGAGTTAGGACACCATTTATCCACACAATAGATACTTCATAAAACAGAGATACACACTCCACCAATGCTTTTGCAGTATAGACTTTGAAAAAACTCACCCTCAAGTTGTTCTAAACCTGTATGAGTTTCTTTTGAAGATTTTGAAGAATGTTGACGGTAGCCATTGACTTTACTATGGAAGTCAATGGCTACCATCAATTGTTTGGTTATCAACTTTCTTCCTTTATGTTCAACAGAAGAAAGGTTTGGAACAAGTGGAGGGTGAGTAAATGGTGACAGATATATCCATTTAAATTTCGCCATATGATACATGGGAAAGTATTGTGGGAACTATATGGACAATATGGACACGGCTTAGTATGTTTAATATGACTAGTGTCCTGAAACAGCGCTGCCGGACGTTTCCATAGCAGATTAAGTGTCCATAGTGAGGAGGTGCGGGGGCTTACGGGTAGAATCACTTGCAAGTGAGGCTTCAAGATCGAATTTTCCTTGGAAACACCAATCAGGTTTAAAATCCATGTTGGAGAAGATTGAGAAAAAAAAAAACCCTGAGGAATAAAAGTTGACTTTGAGAGCCTTTGAGTTTCCCGGACAGCCCATCTGCCATAAAACACCATTGTAAAGCTGGACGTGGGTCCCCGAGATTGATGACTCCAAGTCTTTCAAAAAGCTGTTTGTATAAGTGGAGTTATGTTAAAAATGTGGCAGTGATAATATCGTGGCCGTTCATCTGAAACAGAGCATTACTGCAATGATAAACATTGTGTTTGTCTTCATGGATTTAGTCAGCTGGTGTGCTTGAAAGACAGAGGGAAAAAAGTGGGTGGGAAAACATTTGCCTTTCTCCAAAATTAAGTCGTTATTTCAGACAGCCATAAATGCGTGTCCTGAGTTACTCTGGCAGTCTCGGCTTCCCGTCAGATCACAATGGAGATGTCAGGAGATCATCTCTGAACACAAGCATATCCGCCCCTTTCCCACCACAACACATCAGAGCATTTACATCTTTCCATATGAACTCTGTGTGATGTCATGAGAATCGATGTTTGTTTCATTTTTAAGCAAACACCCTCGTTAAGAACTAATGTTGTTAGCTGTATTGCATTCTAAAAAAATTTACACCTTTATCTCGGCTGTAAAGAAGCAACAGGTCATAAAACACTTTGTTTTTACATGCTCTCTGTCTTCACCATGAAAATGACTTTGATTTTTTTCCCCCTACATTGTGGACAGCTGGGGCAGGGGGAGCTTTTCAGGATTTCACTGCATCTCGGTGTGTCCAAGCAATAAGTGTGGGGCCAGTGCAGTAGTCACTGCAGGATTTAAAAAGACTTCCTCATGCAGAAATATTTAATCTCCTTTCAGAAAATAAAAGAGGGAGAAGGGAAAGAAAACCCACCATGAGATTTTCCGTTCTTTATTACTTGTGCAGTATCAAAGAGTTGAACATCATAGTTAGCCGCAGCTCGCCTTAAACGAAATTTCTTAAAGTGTACAAGTCACACTTGATTGAAAAAAAAAACACTCCAGAAAGAAAAAGATTGCGAACTTTGCAATAAAATTTCAGCTTTGATTTCAGTTTAAATTCAGTTAATGGACATTTTCCTTCTTTGTTTTATATAAAGAGAGCGAGAGAGAGGGCGAGATTCAACTTCAATATTTATTACGTGAAAAACAAGATTGTATCTTACTAGCAGCAAGATACATTGATACCTGTCACTAAAAGAGGGAGGAGTCAACAAATCAGTGATGCGCCCACACACAGACACACCACACTGAATTTTAAACTGTTCATAGCATTTTAGACTTGTTCTATTTTATTTAATTATATATACATGCATGTATTTATGTATTTATTTATTATTTTTTCTAAAATACATATCTGTTCTAGAGTCAATGTAAACATACTTTGGTAATACATTGTAACAATTGTCATGCCAATAAAGCACATATTGAATTGAATTAAATTGAGAGAGAGAGAGAGAGAGAGAGAGAGAGAGAAACTCCAGGAAACTAAGAAAGAAAAAGCTTTAATTTCAGTATACTTTTAGAGGTGTAAATTCCATTTATTGACATTTTCATTTTATAGATAGATAGAATTATCATTTTCTGTTATATACATTAATAAACATTTGCTTTAAAATTCTTTTAACAGTAACATCACTAAAAATTATATAAATGGGTTTATGTATAAAAAAATATTATACAGAAATATTTCATAAATTATATTACGTTACACTTAAATTTATATTATATATAAAAATAAACCCATTATATATATTATTCATTCATTCATTCATTCATATTAGTACAATAGGTCTGTTTAATATAATTAATGAAACACTTTTGATGTTTATTATAAAGCAAAAAATAATACATTTAATTGTTTTCTTACATTTTTAAAATAAGGTAAATAACCTTCTTTTCAGTCCCTTTTGAAAGCTGTACAGTCTAGTACAACATGCCTGTAAACCTCAGTGTCAGAAATAAGTGGCATATGTCATTAACTGCAGGGATTTAAAACACTACGACAGATTAGCTCACCCCCCGGACACCTGGTTTACTCTAAACCTAGAGCCTAAACATTTAGCAGGTCATAGGAGGAAATCCTCTGGCAAGATCTTCACAACACTAATGACCATATCTGACATGACCACCACTGTCTGGCAGCGCCCCAACAACCCTGGCACTAAAATTACCTCAGGGTCACACTCCTGGCATAAAGAGTGGCGGGAGACAGAAAGAGTGAGCACCTGCATGCCTGATCTCAACCTGTGCCAAGCTGAGGATTGGCAGAGCAGCTGGCACCAACCCAGAGAAGAAGGTTGGAGAATACACCAGCGAACATCATAAGCGGGGCTGACTCAGGATCCCGACCCAACCCCTGTCAGCCCCCCCGGAGTAAACATATGCTGACAAATAACCTTGAACTAGTTCTGGCCTAAAAGTTAGTGCGGAAAACACCTGCATAGTAGCCAGTGGTGTGATATCAGAGAGGGCTTTATCACACTGAGCGCTACGTCCGATTCTTCAATCTTTTCTATTGTAGAATTCTCCGTTTATACAGACCACATACTCTCCATCAACGTCGGGTTTCGTTTTGATCCCGATTTGTGAGAGTTATTTAATCAATGTCTCTCTAGCTCGGAGGTCGGCTATCTAAAATCATTTCAGGGAAGTAATGAATACAACTCAGCCATACAACATCTGCGCAGACATGCCTAAACCCTGTGGACTTTCTATGCTCAATTTAACACTGACAGAATCATATCTCTCTCTGCCTCTCCCTCTCTCTCTTGCCATTCGTAATTGGCTTTGTCACTAAGCACTCAAAATAACTAATCAGTGGTCATATATACACAAATTGGCTGCCGTTGAAGGTTTTGGAGTGTTTCTGTGATTTCGGTTAAATAGCTTTAGTGACGTAAAGAGTTGCTAATGGGTTGGTGGATTAGGTGCAGAATGAGAGAGAGGTTAACAGATTAGCCCCATCGTTTTGATTGATTATCAGCACACGACTCTAATTAGAGTGATTATTAGGAGCAGAGGCTCGCGACAGAGAGGGACGCGCCTCTGTGGGGATTGCAAAAAGGTACAGTGTCCTTAAACAAGAAATATGGTGTATTTTTAAGGAGACTCTTATTCATTTTGGATGTGCATAGTCTCTTTGTTATGGCCTATATTGCAGAAATACATTGCAGTATGCCTTACAAAAATGTATCTTATCATAATTTTTCTGCCAAAATATGTTGCTTTTATTCAATTATAGTTAACACTTTAGAATCATAATAATTCAATCTGGGATACAAATAGGGTAAATGCTTTCAAAGGTTTTATTTATTTATTTATTTATGAATTAGAAGAATAAAACAAAATAAAAATCCAAACGAAAATTAAAACAACTAATAAATAGAAGCTAAATAGATGGATTGCTTAGTGTTTCTCATATAATGACAGGTCGAGGCATGTGTGCATAATTTTATTTAGTAAAAAAAAAAGTAAACAATAAATAGAAAGATAAAATATTAAAAAATGCTAATATATTACATTTTTATTGTATTTGTTTGTTTGCTTTTTTGTTTTATTCCATTATTGCAAATATATTTTACAAGAAAGATATTAGACAGCCAGATTACCTAAAAATCAGTAGCAGAATAAAATATGTGCTTTATCAGCAAAAATAAAAAAATAAAAGATGATCTCATTTCATTCATATTACCAAAGTTCCTATGGGTGAAACACGTTGTAAGAGATCCAAACAATGTTAATTATTTTTTTTATTGAATTTTATTTATTTTAATTCTGTAATTTATTTCTAATTGTAGGGCATGCAGGGCTTTTATTTTATTCTTTATTTTTATTGTATATTATAAATTTTGTTATTCTGGATTTGATTGTAAAAATTGAGGTTTGCATATACTGAGTTTGCTAAAGAAATGTATTAATAGCTTTTTGAATACTATCTTCCAAAACTTGTGTGGCCTACTGTAAAATTAAACATAAGCAGTTTCTTTCTTTTCTTTTTTGTTTTTTTCAGTAGGACCAGTAGAGTAGAGAATCTATTTTGATTTTATGTTGACTTTAAAAGTAATGCAATACCATCATTAGAACAGAAAATAATGAGTGAATGAAAATAATTATCTACATGAATTTACCTAAACTTTCATAATCTTTTTTAAGAGTGTGACCAACTTTACTTAAACCTAAAACAAAGTAGTAGTTGGCATTAAAGTTCGTTTTCTCTTTGGTGAGATGGAGTACACTGGTTCATCTTTGTCACATGTCTTGGCATAGCTGTCTCCCGGGTGGACAGAGGGGATGCTGGGAGCCTGGTGCGGCCATGGAAATGAGCCCCATTCATCGCCGGCCCTGAGCATATGGCGTTGCTTTGTCCCCAGCTACTGAGGCAGAAGTGATGCAATTTGTTGGCATGTCCTGTCATTTCAGCAACTCCCCGGCCCTTCCTCGGCCCTCATAAACAACAACAGAGCAGAGAGCAGGGCGGCCAGAGAGAGCAGGTCTCACACGCTCGCTCACACTGCTGCACTAATGACTGAGGCACAGAGAACATGCAGCGGGTGCACAGACTCTCTCTCTCTCTCTCTCTCTCTCTCTCTCTCGCTCTCGCTCTCTCACTCTCTCAGTGTTTCAATGTGCTTTATCAGCACAAGAGATAACAGTTAGCTTTTATTATCAGTGTTATGGTTGAAACAATAGAATAATTATAAAAGAAAATCTAATAGATGTAATAAGAAAATATTTTTAAAAATTAAAGAACAAAAATATGTTTTTTTTTATTATACTAAATATTTATTTTAGTGTACGTATTATACTAAAAATAATATAGAAAAGAAACAGGCAGATTGCTCATTGTACTTTATTTGATGACAGGCAAGGTATGTGTACATTTTTTTTTTTTTTTTAGTTTCAAAATTTTGTTTCTTATGGGTAAAAAAAGTTAAAATAAGAAAAATATAATAAAATAGTATTATATGTGTGTATACATATATATATATATATATATATATATATATATATATATATATATATATATATATATATATATACTCAATGTTCATATAATATCAAATAATAATTATGCTTTATTTGCAGTGTAACAGTATAAAGTATGTGTTTATATGGGTGATACAATTTATAAGTCAAAATATAATAATAAGAGAGAAGAAAATAGAAAGGAATATATAGAGAGAGAAAACAAATGTGCAAATATATTTTCATCATTTGGTTTTGTTTTATAGTAAATATATTGCACAAGAAAAGTATTAGACGAGGTCAGATTACTCACTTCTTCATGTAACAGTGAGTAACAGAATAAAATATGTGCTTTAGCGTGACACAAAAAGGAAGTATTAGCAAATTTCCTATGGGTGAAAGTCAACAAGTCTTATTTTACAGGAAAAGTATTAGACAAGGTCAGGCTGTTCCTCATATAAAGGCAGCCATATGGTATATGTACATGGTTTTTATTGTTACGTAATTTTGGCATTTTAATAAGTCATTATAATTATGTATTTATTATTATTATTATTATGATTTACTTTAGTTTATTAAAACTTCATTCTAGTCCCATACTGTCTCACTTTGTGTTCACTGGTCTATTATGCAAGAGAATGGGACATGAGAGTGTCTTGAGGAAGTGAACATATCGCACTTGTTATCAAATGTAAACTGTTGAGGGAAAAGTAAATACTTGGCCTAACTGTGGGGGGTCCAGTGTCCAGATTAAAAAACAGCTGCTAAATGAAAACCCGACTGGACACAGTTCTGAGGCAGTTTTTGCCCAAATGTTAGTTTCACCATATGCTTCAAAAGAGCTCGTCGTACACCATCGCAGCGTAGAGATATAAGTGCATGTTTCAATAATGTTGCGTTGTGTGGAAACAGAAAATTAAATTTGCTTTCATCGCTGTCAGCCGTGGACTTCAAGCTGTCAGCGATCTGATTAGCATCATAAAAACTCCCTGAAAGACTGTGAGAGTCATCTTTGTGGATTACGGCTGATGCTTTGTGAGACATTAAATCCACTTTGTGCCATTATTGTGGGATGTTTGCTAGTTGACTTCACCTTCTGGTGAGATCTTTAACGCTGGAGAATGTCTCCTGAGACTGAGGGAATAAAAGAGTGCCCCCCCTGCTATGCTCTGGCGTCTGAATGGGGCATGCTGGGAAACGTCACATATAAATGAAATTACATCTGCTTCCATGCACTGTGGTCTCTCTGAAACAGTTGCAACTTAAGTGGAGAAGGAAACATCAAAAATAGGTTTGGGAATATGTTTGACACACTCTCTGGGTGTAGTTTTTATTGATGTGTATTCGCATTGATACAGCGAGAAAGCGCTCTTGGCAAGCATCTGTCATTTTTAAAGGTTGATGGAAAAGACCTGTGGTGTTTGAAATCATCCCAGGGCAGCGAGGAACAAGACGTGTTCCGGCAGAGATTGATGGCTCTGCTTTTATGCTTGGAACATTCCGCAGCTGCCACGACAACCGTCCTTATGACACGGTGGTGACAAAGAGTCAATCAGTGTGTCATTTTTCAGGGTCACCGACTGACAGGGTCAGAGTCTGACCACCAGCCTGCACCCAGACCTGCAGAGAGGGAAATAAAACCCTCGACCCATATCAAGCAGCCATTAGAATCAGAATTAGAGTCAGAATTCTCATTTGGAATTAGACCCGAATTAGACTCATTGTAAATTCTGTATGAAGAGAATCAGAATTCAGATTAAGAGTCAGAATAAGAATAACAACATTTTTAAATATATATATATATAAAACACATGCAAACAAACACACAAGAGTCAAATTTACAATCAGAAATTCAAAAATTCCCATCAGAACCAGAAACATTATTGATGTGTCAGTGTGAAAACACTGTGATCAAACACGTCTAATCTGAATCACACTCAAAATCTGAATTTTAATCAGAGTAAGAATGAAATTTAGATTCAGAACCAGATAATCAGTCAAATTGAGTGTCAGAATAAGGATACAAATATAAATTTGAATTAGAATTATAATAAGAACCAGAAACATTATTCATCTGTGTGACCAAAAAGGTAAACAAATGTTAAAAAGTAAAACATAGTCAGAACCACATTTAAAATAGCAAGTGGAATCAGAATCAGAACTAGTACGATTTTTAATCTATTAGTGCGATCACAGTGCACGACGAACGAACAAACATTATTACAATCAGAATAAGAATTAGAATTAGATTCATTATTAAAACATCAATGTGACGACAGGGTATGATGAAAACGAATAAAAATATAAACATGACGTTTTGAATTAGTTTGATCACAGAAAGTCATATAAGCATATGAGCAAACAATATAAACAAAATTAATCTCTATTTTGTATTATAAAATATAAAAAAAAAATAAAAAAATAAATATGATGTATTTTTATTTTCAATTCTTTCAATACATTTCTTTGGAAAACCTGTGCCCAATCCCAACCCAAACCAATAAATAAGTTGATGCACGCCTGCAGGCTACGTTTGACTGTATATTTTGAATAGATAGATTTATGACAGAAATGAAACTTCGCCGCTGTACGAATAGTCCCGCTGTGAGGAGTGACATCACATACAGTAAACTCATTCTCTAAAATACCCTTCATCATCCTGTCTTCTCATCCCTCATCCTTCCGTTCCCACCCCGTGCCATGTCCGAAACAGAATTGTTGGAGGAGAGGCGACATGTAAATCATACGGAACGTGACATTCTCATTTGATTAATGGAGTCCTAGTGTGACTCTTTGTTTATTAATCAACAAATAGCCTGACCTCATCACATGCTGTCTGAGTTCATTCTCAATCATAGGGGTGCCCTGTGAGGTCCAGACCTGTCAACCAACAAGAAGATGGGTGTAAACAGCCATAGCTTTAGTAATTCATTCCAATTAGTCGTTTCAAAAGAATAATCTCTGCTCATTTTGCCATCTCCATTATGGAGGTTTCCGTGCCTACATTGTGTCGATGAACATCTTCAATAGACCAAAGCGTGAAGAATGCTTCCATTTGTGTTTTTTCACAAAGAAAAAAGATTTAGAGCAGAGCCTAAGAGAATTTCGCAATTTTAAAGGCACTTAATAATTTAGAGGCACTTAATAAATTTTGTATATAAAGGAGTGTCTTTTTCTCCACGTTATTAAAAGGTATAACTGAAAATCAATGGCTGGTTATTCAGAGATTAGTGTGACCTTTCAGTGTGCCTGTAAATAACTTGTTCTGCGAAACTCTGAGTCCCTCTTCAGAAAGACGAACTTTCAATCTTATTTACCTTCATCACAGCAGTGTTATTAAAATGAACCATCAGTCTAGGGTAAGTCTAAATATTTGTTCTTTATTGGATAGATTTTCTGTCATATGTGGTCACGCATTTGTCATATATTACCACACTGTTTATATACACTCTAAAAAATGGGATGTTTGCGGAACTTTAAAAAATGAAGACAACAGTTTACATGTTTTTTTTAGTTGATTATTTTGCGTAATTATTTGAAGTAAATAACTTGACTGAATTTAAACTGCAGTCATTTTAACAATTACCTTAACTATTACCTAGCTATCTTTATTAGTATTCTAAGACTTAAAAATAGTACATTTTTTAGACTTTTAAGCAAATAATTTGCTTTCACGGTTTATATTCCAATACTTATGAGATTAAAACATTCATAAACACACAGACCTCAAAACTTGGAATCACGACAAGGGTAACGTGACAAGGGTAACCTAACTGATCATTTTGAGTCGAGAAACAAACGCATGCTGCCACCACAAGACAACAAGTTCATTAATAAGACAGAAACCAGCAACGACTATGTACATAAAACTGGCAAACAGTCAAATAATACAATCATATTAATTAATCATGCCGCAGCGCATGCTGAGAAAAGAATGGATGGCACTGAAGCACAAAAGCATTTTTTTTAAAGTTTAGTTCTATTTTTAAAAAATACATTAATTCAACTCACCTGCTGTGCTTGTTGGTTCTGCTATTAAAAATCAGAGTACATCTCCATCTGACAGAACGAGGAACTGGACTGCAGCACCACCACATGGTATGAAATATGATTACCATCATATTCTCTAACGAAGCCATTCAGATATGATATCCCTCAGCCAGAAAGTGCATTGCAACTCTAAATATAGCGATAAAGCTAATGCAGCAGAAATGCCAGAACTCTGAAACATCTCTGAGTCATCAGTTGCAACAAAGGCCTCAGCGTAGACTTACTTATTAGAAACACCTGGTTTGCGCCAACTTTACTCACCACGGACAGGAAGGTGGTACGACTCATTCTGCTTATGCATGAGTCCTCAAATTCCATTGTATGACATTTTATCCAAAACGTTAATGAGAATAAACTGTCACGTATAGCCACAGGGGAGATTTGAAGGACCCAGAGCCTTTATCTTTTAAATTATTTTATTGATTTTCCATGTCCACATGGGTGCCGTCTGATTCATCCTTCTCTAATTTGCTGAATTGATTTCTTGCGGTCAGTCATTTCACTCTGAATAACATCACCTCATAGAGGATAATCCTGTTTTAAAGATCTGATTTACATTTATGGAATTGCCGAAATGTATTGATTCAATTTTCAAGCTTAAGTAAATAATATCTAGTAAATGTCAAGGATCAAACTCTCATTTTGATATTAGTATACCAGCATATTGGCTGATTGGCTTTTGGCCCGTCAAGTGCTTTTGGCACTGTGTGCGAGCTGTTATGTATTGTGTGTCGAATAGTCTGAATTGTATATTCAACACTCCAAAACAGGAAGTCAAAAACACTTCCTGTAATTAGCGGCGAAGCCTTGTCTGAAGGTTCTTGAGGGTTCTTTAGCCAGGTGATGCTTTCCATATGCAAAAAAAACCTAATTTCCCCATTTTCATTTGGCTGTTGCTGTGATTTACCCCTTCATACCGAGTCTTAAAGCAAAGTAATCCACTTTATTGGGAAATGAGTACGTGAAGGGCCACTTAAAAATGCATTAGAAGTGCAAAGCATTATCAAACAGAAGAGCACATAAACCCAGTCAGCCATTTAAAGCTCGGCCCACACTGTTTATGAGCTCAGCTCTTCACGCTAATGCAGCTCTTAGATGAAGCCAATAGCTTACAGCGCTAACTGTTCCGCCGAGGTAATGGTGCCTCGGTCTCTGCCTGCTTGAAATGGCTGTAGGGGCTCCTTGTTCGCCTCGATCGGATCGGTGACCCTAATTAATAACGATCAGTCTGTCTGAAATGTGCAAATGGAACAATAAACGTAGATCTGAGTAATTAACCTCTAGCATTTCTGCTAATCATGGGCAAACATCCTCACTCTGTCATTGTTACTCACTGCAGTAGATTTCAATCGGGCCAGCAGCCTCGTTTAGCAGGTCATAAATCTGACACTCATATCGTCCTTTCAGGGAAAGGGCAAAGTCGGCACTACACAGCTGGGGAAAGAAAACAAGATGCCAAAATCTAGGGAATCAACAATAAATAATTTGGAAGTCAGCTCGTTGTGTTCCAGAATACTCACTTTCCTTTCACTGTCAGGAACTTTTTTCATGTCAGATCTACGTAAATGAAATATGAATATGTATTAAATTTGATTTTGAAAACATTTTCTTACTTTTGAACAAAATTTAACATCATTTGCTAAAAGAAAGTATAATTGCATCAAAATAAGGTGAATACATAATAACTGTGATAATTTGTTTTTTATGGACTGGTAAAATACTAGGTAGTTTTTTAAAATAATAAATAAATGTAGAATTATTATTTATTATTAATAAATGTACAAAACAAAAGCCATTCGAATAGTAATCCTTACTGAACAATGTGCATATATATATATATATATATATATATATATAATTCTAAACAATTAATCAATCCAGATAAAAAAAAATCTTTTACAATGTTATGAATGGGGGCCTATCAGAATTAAGAGAAAGCATCCAAATGGAAAACCATGTTCCGCTCTCTAAATGCACACTTTGTGATTGATCCCGGGACGATAACCATTTAAGCAAAACAAAGCCTCCATAATCCCAAATGTGGGCATCTGTGTGAGAGCGTCATTGACATGGACACAGAGGGTAAGTAATTGGGGAGTCGGAAAATGATTAACCCACTATGCAAATGGCAATTAAAGGACACCTAATGCTGCAGGCACTGTCCTTGTGTCCTAATCGCTCGGACAAAAGTTCAAGTACGGCTATTTGCCATGGACGCATGCATACTACAAAACAAAAACTGAATCATTTGTGCTTAATGGGAGAAAAATGATCGACGCTCACATCTGTTTTGACCATAGCGATGGCAAGATTGGGGAAAATGATGTGTGAACCCAGTTAAACAAAAAAGAAACAGTGGTGGAATCACTGGCCTCAGTCTTCATTTAATGAAATATATGCTATATTATATTTAAAAGCTGTCATTAAAAAGCTGCTTATTTAACTCTTTGATGTTTTTAATATTAAATGAATTACTAAGGTTTATTATGGCATATTTGAATTTTGACAGTAGTGACTGCAAGAGCTGGAAAATTGACTTAAATATGGAAATATTTACACTATACTAATAGTTAAACAAAAAAGAAACATTGATAAAATTACTGGCCTCAGTAGTCGTTTAGTGAAAGATATGCCATTCTGTCATTAAAACGCTGTCATTTTTTGCTTTCCAAAGTGTTTGTTGATGTTTTTAATATTAATTACAAGTTTTGTATTGTCATGTTTTTCTTTTTACAATGATGATTGCCAGAGGAGAAAGTGACCTGTGTGAAACCATTTACACTGTACTAGTAGTTAAAAAAAAGAAACGGTGCTAAATTCTCTGGCTTCAATGTTCATTTATTGAAATATATGCTATTTTATGTTTAAATGCTGTCCATTGTACCGTTTGCTGATGTTTTTCACTTTTAATTGATTACTAAATTTGATTTTTGTCATATTTGAGTGGAAAGTGACCACTCATTTGCAATGTACTGAAGATATATTTTATATAATATATATTTTATATTTTATTTAATGAAATAATATATTTGTTAAGTAAAATAATATATATATATATATATATATATATATATATATATATATATATATATATATATATATATATATATATATATATATATATATATATGTATATGTATATGTATATATATATATATATATATATATGTATATATATATATATATATGTATATGTATATATATATATATATATGTATATATATATATATATATATATATATATGTGTATATATATATGTATATATATATATATATGTGTATATATATATATATATATATATATTGTTTTATTTAATTACTACTGTTTATTATTATCATATTTCAATTAATCTTGTTTGGCAGTATGCTGTACATGTAGGCTATCACTAATAATTTGGTATTGTAAATTGTTTTCTTTTCCCTCAACAGGGTTTTTTTTTTTTTTTTTTGCCAAAAGAAGCCCTTTTTCAGAAGTCAGTTAGACAGAATCAATTATGAAAAAAAACAATCACATATGATTTGTGTGTTTTTGCAAGACTTTCTTTGGGAACGGATCGTTTTTCACTGAATCTCATCTGATTTGACCTGAAGTCATGCACAGCCAAAAACAATATCATGGGCAGCCTGTCAGCTTGCATATATCACTTTAAGGCTATTGTTCATTTGTCAGAGTAATCTAAGATTGAATCTAACGTAGGCTAGATGCTTTAAAACCTAATGCCATCTTCTCACCATCATCTTTGAACGATCAAGCACGTTTCTCAGAGGTATAATGCGGCGGTGAGCAGTCTGTTTATGCATCTGGCCCTGTCCTGCGAAGTCTGAGACACTGCAGGAGTTTAACACAGCTGATCAGCTCTAGCCTTCTCAGCGCTGACCTCAATGATTTCCCCATCAAGGCCGACCTGATGTACCGCTCCATCTGCACCCAATCCCTCTCCCGTATCGATTGCTCGCAAATGAGCCTTCCCAGGCCTGGCCCAGGAGCAGTAATTCAAAAGAGCAGCACATTGAGTGGTCCTAATGTTATGAGACCTGGATGTGCACATGCTAACAAAACAAAGTGCCAGCATTGGCTTTCTGCACATCATTCACAGCTGCACAGCGGTCTCTGATTGAATTGTGGATATCCATGAAAGACATTTAGCAAATATGTTTGTTTGTTTGCTTGTTTTTTGCACCATTTTCCATTTCCCTTCTTTTTCATGTTTTTATAACGTTATTCACCTGTTACCTATTAAAAATGGCAATGCAGGGGATTATTTTGCGATAATGCAGTTGCGTAAGTTAAGGTGTGCTCCAATTTACCATTTTTCAGCAGGCAAAATTCAGCCATTTCAATAGGAATCAAAGCTAATGGAAATTTAAATGAGGGTGAGGGATTTCCCCATGCAGATTTCTCAACTGGTTGGTTGTGTGGACTGACCATCAGAGCTGGGTAGATTACTTACAAATTGTAATCCGTTACTGATTCCAGATTACATGACAAAAATTGTAATCAGTAACGTGATCCGTTACATTACACATTTTAGGTAATATAATCAGATTACTTTTAGATTACTTTTGATTTAACTCGTTTATATCACATTGATTTAAATAGAATTATCTTGTACCATCACAATGTAAAAAATGCAAAGAGTAAGAAAAGTTGTTCCATTCACTGTAATTTACAACATGAAGTGCATTAAACATTATATTACATCAAGGTTTCCCAAACTAGGGTTTGTAAAGGAACTGCAGGGGGTTGTGAGTTTAATGAAAAGCTGACAATTAATTAAATCATAAAACATTAAATGTGATCATTAATAAACATCAAAGAAACCGTAAACATGCAAATGTGATACTTAGTTATTGAAATATTTATTTTAAAATGTCGGGGGTTCTTAAAGCAAATATATTTGATGAATAAGGTTTAGATGACAAAAAGTTTTGGAATGCCTGCATTATATGTAACTAAGAAATAACGTGAATATGTGCATTTTAATTAGTTATAATTGATAATACATGGTTAAAAAACCTACAGAGTAATAATTCAAATAAAAATGAATATGCTCATCAGTAGTTGATGCAGTGTTGACACCCTTCTTAAACCTGAAATGATTTTTGTAAATCCAGTGGTCAAATGCTGTCGCCACCTAATGACTGATCTTTGTGTGAATGTCCACAAAACTAGACTATATATACATGTATAATATGTATATAATCGGTAGGCTATTTTAGAAAGGAAAATTATAAAGAAGAAAAAGAAAATTAGGGAGAATCAATGAATTATGAATAATTTATTGCTATTGAGTGAATATGTAATCATGTAATCCATAAAAAAGTAACTGTAGTCTGATTACCAGTATTTTAAAATGTAATTTACTCTAATTACAAGTACTTAATTTTTGGAATCTGATTGTGTAATCCAGATTACATGTAATCAGTTACTACCCAGCTCTGCTGACCAACAGTAAGTGGTGTGTTTGAAAGTGACTTCAGTGAGCTTTGCTTCCTACATCGCTGCTCTATTAATACCCATTTCTACCCACATCATTTTGCTGAAAAATTTCTAATGTGATTGCACTCATACTTCCTAAAAAAAAAAAAAAATCATAAAAATATATAAGGCAGATGGGGTATGGTTATAACATGGGGAGAATTGTAACAACATCATTTCCACCTATCAGGGATACGCTAGGGGTCCTATGATAATTTCATTATTTACCCACTTCTATCCTGATCTTATATGTCAAGACTGTAAATAGGTAGAATTTAAACTGATTTTGATGTAAAAATCCATTTTTTTTTTTATTTTTTTTTTTACTAAAACTATATTTTGCTCAGTACTTAAACTCCTAATTTCAAACCATAATGCTAATACAGCTAACTAAACATTGGATGACAGGGGTGGGGTAAGTTGTAACACATTTTAGCATTCTCTTACCACTGAGATCTTTCATGTTGTTTATATGGAGATTTTTTGGCAGCTCAAAGCCAAAAGAAGTGTGGGTAAAATGTGCCCTATGCAGTTTCCAGATCCACCAAATCTGTACTCTAGGGTTAAAAACATTTGTTTGTCAACCATTGTGACTCTGATTGAGAAAATTCATATATAGACAATCTCACACACAAATTTATAGAGTTTTTTTGTTAGATCTACGTATTCTTTACCTCGGTGCACTGGAGTTGAGTGTTCAGTAAAGCCTGGAATACACTACACGACTTTTAAAATTGGAACAGATTTTTAAAACACCAGGCATCATACACTTACCGACTTTGTAAATAGTGATAAAGGAAAACTTAGCATCATACACTACGCGACTGAAGATAATACACTACCAGACTTTAAAGTTGTTCCGATCACAACGAACTCACGCAGAAACGTGTGCCTTGTTGCTAGGAGACGCATGACAAATGAAAACATATGTGTTCTAAAATCGGCTGAAAATATCAAACATGTTTGATATCCTCCGACTGGATGGAGTCAAAGTCTGAAGCTAAAAAATCGCAGTCTGTGACCATCATACACCACACGATTTTCTGTGGAATCTGTCAGCTGTAATCTGCAGACTGGCTCCGACTTTCCTCAACTAGCGTCAACTTGTTCAGACTGTAAAATCGGGGGGAAATCAGGGCAAAAATCGCGTAGTGTATTCCAGGCTTAAGTCTAACTACCGTTAAGGAGGTTTGTTCTATTAGTCTAATTTACACACACATGTACACTCTCACACATTTGAGCTGTGGTCATTCGTAGAAAGTGCAACATTGTTTTGTATTGTTCTTTTAGATTGTTTCAATAAACCTGTATTTGAAGCAACCTTTATGGGGTGGCTGCTGTTTTTGCTTGTTTTGTCTGACTGTTACAACTTACCCCAGTATGTGCCAGGGTAGGTTGTAACAAGGGCATTTCATGTATTTAACATCAACTTATAAGGGCTATGATATTTTGCAGAGGTTTGAATTGGTGCCTTTTGTAGTTAAAAAAAATGTGGGTACCTTGTATAAATGTTTGAGGACTCTAGCTCAAAAATTCAGAGAGTTACAGATGTTGAAACAAAAAGTGTAACAGCCATACCCAGTCTCCCCCTATTTAAAAAAAAATTATGTGAGCAGAAAGAAAACTTCGGAGTAATACAAGATACATGAAACAGTGATGTAGGAAAGTGGTCATTATACAAAAATATTACTTGGATTTCTATAAGCTACTACTTGGATTTCAAGGGGTTCTCAGAAGTGAAAGTCATAAACTTCTATAGGGGTGAACGGAAAGTACAGCAAATATAATTTTTGCTATCTTACCTGCAATAGACCTTATGCATCAGAGAAACAAGTGCAGCCATCTTTAGAATTTTGTCTTTGAACGTTTTTGAGGTAGCTATGTAGAATTCTACAGCATCGCTTTTGAAGAATTACAACTCGAATTCCGGAAATGTTGGGACGTTTTTTAAATTTGAATAAAATGAAAACCAAAAGGCTTTCAAATCATATGAGCCAATATTTTATTCACAATATAACATAGAGAACATAAATGTTTAAAAGGAAATATTTTACACTTTTATCCACTAAATGAGTTCATTTCAAATTTGATGCCTGCTACAGGTCTCAAGAAACTTGGCATGGGGTAACAAAGGGCTGAAAAAGCAAGAAATTTAGAAAAGATTCAGCTGGGAGAACATCTAGCAAATACTTAAGTTAATTGACATCAGGTCTGTAACATGATTAGCTATAAAAGGGATGTTTTAGAGAGGCAGAGTCTCTCAGAAGTAGGGTAGACTGAGTACAGTAGAGACACTTTCTGTTTTTTCATCACTATACAAAATCTAGATGCTAAAACAGTCCAAATGCAAACATAACAGTAAAAATAACAATATACATTACTGTATATTCTATAACCCTACACCTAAACCTACGCATCACTCGAAAATTTAGACAGTTGAAATATCACAAATATCTTTTTTTTTTTTAACAGAATTTGCGTAGCATATGTTTAAATGTGACTTATCCTATTATCATAATACTGTACAACTAAACAGCATGTGAAGCAATAGGACACCAATCCGGGTACAGTTGATACACTGGGTCTCAACAGTACCCCACTGACATGCTCGCACGTTTCTCTAGATTATGAAAAGACCTTGCATGGCACAACGTCATAAAGTATGTCTATTTTTAGAGCACAGAGTAAAGTTTGCAATGATATATTTTAAGTTAAGCAATGGTAAAATAATAAGCTATTAATTGTGGAAGGGACATGGTGAAATGAAAATCTCACCTTGGAAATTTTTTTTGCTGATATCTTCGGAGTGGAAAGACGCACACATTTCAAAATTCCCACGATCTAAGAGAACACTAATACACATGTATGGAGCAAAAATCACGGCTCGGGGTTATTGTGTACGCAAGTTATTTAAGGTGTTTCAACTCTACACATGTCTCAGATGTACTCAGTCTACCCTAAAGATGGGTAGAGGCTCTCCAATCTGTGAAAGAGTGTGTAAAAAGATTGTGGAATACTTTAAAAAAAGAGTTCCTCAACATCAATCATCTACAGTGCATAACATCAAATGATTCAGAGAAACTGGAGAAATCTCTGTGCGTAAGGGACAAGGCCGAAGACCTTTGTTGGATGCCCATGGTCTTCAGGCCCTCAGACGATACTGCATCACTCATCAGCATGATTCTGTCATTGACATTACTAAATGGGCCCAGGAATACTTCCAGAAATCACTGTCGGTAAACACAATCCGCAGATGCCAACTAAAGCTCTATCATGCAAAAAATAAGTCATATGTGAACATGGTCCAGAAGCGCCGTCGTGTCCTGTGGGCCAAGGCTCATTTAAAATGGACTGTTTCAAAGTGGAAAAGTGTTCTATGGTTAGACGAGTCCAAATTTGACATTCTTGTTGGAAATCACGTTCAAAGCCAGCATCTCTGATGGTATGGGGGTGCATAAGTGCATACAGTATGGGCAGCTTGCATGTTTTGGATGGCACTATGAATGCTGAAAGGTATATAAAGGTTTTAGAGCAACATATGCGCCCCTCCAGATGACGTCTATTTCAGGGAAGGCCTTATGTATTTCAGCAGGACAATGCAAAACCACATACTGCAGCTAGTACAACGGCATGGCTTTGTAGTAGAAGAGTCCGGGTGCTGAATTGGCCTGCCTGCAGTCCAGATCTTTCACCTATAGAGAACATTTGGCGCATCATTAAACAAAAAATACGTCAAAGATGACCACGAACTCTTCAGCAGCTGGAAAACCTATGTCAGGCAAGAATGGGACCAAATTCCAACACCAAAACTTTTTTTTTATTTTTTTTTTTTTAGGCTTTCTGACCCCAAGATTCAACTAATCTCTGCAATTCTCAAGCTGTGATCCTTGGAAAGTCTTTGGCCACTCAAACTCTCCTCCTCACTGTGGGACTATATAGACACACATCATCTTCCAGACAGATTTGTAGTATCTTTAGTTGATTTGAACCTCTTATAGCCCTGATGGGGGAAATGAGGATTTTTAATGCTTTAGCTGTTTTCTTATAGCCACTTTCTAAATTTGTGAAGTTCAACAATCTTTTGCTGCACATCAGAAATATATTCTTTGTTTTTACTCCTTGTGATCAATTATTAAGGGAATTTGGCCTTTGTGTTCCTCATATTTATAATCAGGGTTTGAAATTAACACCCGCCAAATGCGGGTAAAAATCAGCTGTGGCGGGTAACGTCGTCAAATCACTAGCCAATTTGGCGGGTTACTTTTCTTAAGTTATGTTCACTCATTAATTTCTAGGGGAAGTTCATGCAAGCCAAATCTTCGCAGGTTTAGCGCAAAAACTGAACTCGCGAGACCTCATGACATTATTGAGTAAATTGCAAAAACGAAAAAAAAAAATGAATGAATGTCTGGTTAGACTAACTAGTGCACGTGCACATTTAGAGTTTGCTTTCTTTCACTGCATGATTCAGTCTATTAATATGCATTAGGAATGTTCACATAATTGAAGATAAGGGGGCAGAAAATGTATATATTCATATCCATTCATGGTTAATCAATATCAAACGAAGAGTGCCGTTTTTTCTTAAAGAATCAGCATGGTTACAAATGCGATATTGTTTTTATACAACAGTTCAATAAACAAAAAGTTAATATCAAGAGACTTACGTTTTAGACACCATATTGCCTGTTTTTGCTCTATTTCGCCAACAATGAATTCCTGAATGAATCAACTGTTTAAATGATTCGGTTCAATCGCAATTACTCACTCATCAACAGTGACTTGCTGCCACCTAGCGGTTTTAATTTTACATTTAAAGTATCTTTTAATTTTTAATTTAATTTAATTTCAAATATCAGTATTCAACATTTCATGTTTAAAATATCAAAACTTTATTTATGCATTTGTAATTGCAGGTTAAATCATTCCATGTCCCTCTAAGCTGCATTAACATGCCAAAATACATCTAAATGCCATAAACTTCTGCAAAGATGAATTTTCTTGATACTGATTTCATTTGTTTAGTAACAGCCTAAATGCATTATTATTATTATTGTTATTATTATTATAATTGATTGATTAAATGTAAGAATTTGACTCAAATGATGATGCACACTTTTAGAAAAAAAAAAGACTTTATAAAGGTAAAAATGCCCATACAAGGTTAAAATCAATTTAAACTTATTGGAAAAGATTCATTTCTATCACTGCTTTGAACTGACCACAGAATATGAAGAATATCACAAAATATCAGCTGACCACGGTAGTCCTTAAGATATCAGCACAATATCACACTCAGCAAAATATCGTCTAATTATCTTTATCGATAAAATCCCAGAAAATATTGAGATATTATTAGGCTATTATTTATTTATTTTTTGTCAATATCGCACACCCTTAGTACTGACACAAAATTATTTGCAACGGTCGCTTTGTCACGTCCAGTGTAGACAGCCTCAAGCTGTTGCTTTATTTCTGTTATTTATTTTTTTATTTTTTTGTCAATATCGCACACCCTTAGTACTGATACAAAATTATTTGCAACGGTCGCTCTGTCACGTCCAGTGTAGACAGCCTGAAGCTGTTGGTTTATTTCGGGTTTTTTTTTTTTGGCTAGTAGAAGTTATGAATGGCCGGTAACTTAAAAATTTAGCTGGTGAGTGAAAAAGTTTTTCATTCAACACGGAAACTACAGATATTATATATTAGGATGAACCTGCTTCTCAGATGAACTGGGCAGTAGGAGACCGAAAAAGATCAGCATGAAAAAAAAAAAAATAAAAGAAACAGCTCATTTAGAGACACCAGGCTCCTAGATGTGCATGGTCTTTTGGTCTTAAATTCAGTTTGATCAAATTTAAATCCATTAAAAGTCTTAAATATCTTAAATGGAATAAGAAAAGCCTAAGTTATGTTTTCAAGAGGTCTTAAATTTGGAAACAGAAAAAAACAGGAATTGTAAAATGGCCTAATATGATTATTAAGGGTTAAGGCCTGTTCAGACCAAGAGCGATAACTTTAAAGATAACTATGTTCATCTGTTTATTCTAAGCACACTCGTCTGCCGCTTTAAATTCCCAAGGTAGTTATAGCACCATGGATTCTGATTGGGTGTCAGTGTTTTTATTCATCAGCTGGAAAAAATAATTCTGAAAGTGATTACAACTAAATTGTTTCTGCATTTATCGTTGTAGCTGTGGTGTGGATTCTGCTATTTTTTTAATATTGAGAAAGATTTTTAGAACTATATCTTTATCGTTATCTTTAGCGTTATCGTCTTCAGTTCACTCAAAAATTACAATTTTGCCATTTGCCCACATGTTGTTCCAAACCTGTATCGTTTTGTTTGTTTGTTTGTTTGTTTGTTTTTTTTGTAGAAAAGATGATATGTTGAAGAATGTTGGTCACCCAACAGCTGACAGAAACCATTGACTTCCATAGTATTTTTCCCCGTACAATGGAAGTCAATGGCTACCGTCAACTGTCTGGTTACCAACATTCTTCAGAATATCTTATTTTATGTTCAACAGAAGAAAGAAACTCATACATACAGATTTGGAACATTTATATATTGCATATATACTCTTTGAGTTTGTATGATATATATATATATATATATATATCATACAAACTCAAAGACTATATACTCAATATATAAATGTTCCAAATCAGTATATATATATTGATATATAATTTATAAACAATATAGTTTGATATTACAAGCACATCTTAAAAATAGAGGGCATAGAGTGAGATGATGTGAGGAAAGTGCATAATCCAGTTTGTTCCAAACAATGAAACATGCTTTATATTAAGGGTTTCAAAATAATAGGCCTATGTATGTCTACAGGTGCTTAAAATTTATATATTAAAATTAAATAGTCTTAAATTTGAATTTGCCATGTTTTAGCTTGAATGTAAACCTTTTATCAAATTTCAATTTGTATTTAATTTTGTAGTACATTGCCACATTTCCAAATACTTAGGACGCACCTTCTTTTAGTTATACACTACTACTACTAATCAAATGTTTTACAACATTATGCAGTTTTAACATCTTGTTTGTTTTTATACTTTAGATGCCTAACAACAACAAGGGAAAGTTGAGAAAAAGGAGGCCTCAGAAATTGTCTTTGCAAAATGGCTCCGTTGTGGTCCTGAACAGCTTGTGGGCATTGCCTTGTGGTGGAAAGCCCTGAGTTCATCAGACTATCTGTTTAATGAGGAGTAAAGACATCTTTTTTTGAATCAGAAAAGTAGCTTCAAGTCCTAAACAGCAAACTGGTAATGTATCAGTCTGTAGTACTTTAGTGTTCCTGCCTTTGATGGTGAGTGTTCATTTGCACTTCCATTTTGCAGATGCAGTTTGCATTTGTTAGGCCTAGCCTATATGTTGTCAGTTTTACAGGCTCTTCTCCTGGCAATTGCTTTATACATTCAGAATTAACTGTTCCATGTAATTAAGTCACTTTGTCATTCATTTAATCATATTCTGTACATAAATTGTATCTTAAGCTCTGTCTCCCAGTTTCACAAGGCTAGTCCCAGACTAAAATGTTTGAGCTGTCTTAACTGAAAATAACTTGTTCTGACAGATATTAATGTCATTGCCATTGTTTTGTCTCAAGATGCACACCAGTAATGTGCATTTTTATAAAAGCTGTTTAAGTATCCTAATTTGGTTTAAACTGAATCCGTGCCTATGTTTTGAGGTCACCACTTTTTTTTTGAAGTTCAAATAGTTCCTGTTCAAATAGTGTGGGGTCAAAAATACATATTTTTGCATGTAACTGAAGGATGTTGTTTACTTTGAGTGACTTACTGATTCAAAACCATATTAATTGTAGTCAGTCCTGCATGTTTTCTGATTGAAAGGAGTAAAAAGCAGGATTGATTTGATAATGTTTCTATGTTGATTCAATGTTAAATAAGTGATTTAATTTAAGTTGAAGAAATGTTGATTTTATGACCATCTTGATCTATTTTTCATCATTGAATTAGCATTATTTCAGGGTGCAAACCTGATGAAAAATCGATGTTAAACTTCAACATTGATTCAATGATAATTTGGTTGATGCATTAACATTGATTCAATGTTGATTCAGTGTTGGTCTGCTATATTAGATATTTTAATCATAAGAATTTCTAGAGGTACCAATAATTGTGGCCATTGTGTGCTAGAGAAAAAATATTTATTTCCTAATGTGATTTTCCCGCACTTTCACTTTATTTATTTATTTATTTATTTATTTATTTATTTTTACTTCAATTAAAGGTTAGACATTTTTAAAATTTATAAATGAAAGATCAAATGGATAAACAATGCAGACTTATTTTTACAGCCGTCATATTTACCAAGGGTATGAATAATTCTGTAGCTGGCTTTGTGTATTTACTTATTGTAGAGTTAACGATGTTCAAAGTGGATGCTTTAACAAATGTCAGTCGGTAGACCGGTTAGATTTTAAAAAGAATGGTTCATTATTCGTACGACTATTAGCTACCTTCTGTGGAAATACAAACGGAAGACAACGAGCGCAGTGCTGAAAAGGGGCGGGGCTACATGATATAGCAGCACATTAAAATTAGTTTTTTTTTTCACATTCTTCATTAAAAGACCTTCATTTTTTTTTTGAATCAGACGAAGAATGACCCAGCTGCACACGTTTGAAGTCGACAAAGTCAGCAATGTCAGTTCTGAGTAAACTCAAGTTGAAGTTTTCTGAAGGTTCCAAAGCAAAATCAACTAGCAACATTGCATTGTTTTCTCCACTTATTTTCTTAATATTAATTACTATATTAATAATCACAATATAGTCTAACCATTTTTTTGTTTTATCTTTGTTATTAAAAATAAGAACAAAGCAAGAAACAAATAGGCCTAGTGCATTACATTTTTCATTTTACATCTAAACAAATCATTTAAGTAGGCTAAAAAAACAAAAACAAATAATCAAATGTAAAAATCACTTCAGTGAGTTACAAATTATTACAAATAAATTGATTAAAACTACAAAAGCATTTCACTCAAGAGCAGCGAGTGATTCCATCTTTTCTTTTATTGTTAGATTAACATTAATGCGACAAGCCTATAAAGTAGCCTAATGCATACAGTAGCCTACTGTAGGCTACTGCACGGATAATGTTACACAGATGTTTTCCCAACAGTTCCCCAAATGTTCACTTAAGACATACTTAAATATTGTGTGTATAATGTAGGCCTATAGGCTTTTCATCGGGATCGCGCGCTGGCGGAAGCGACTTTATGCGTGCCATTCTTCAGTCAGCGGCAGCGCAAGAAGTGAACAGATAAAAGGTAGACCTACTCCTCTCATAAAACGTACAAAGAAAGATTATTTTAGATGTTTATTACTATTCGGAGCATTGGGATTGCTAGACGAGGGCTTAATGAACTAATTTTTGTGAAAATCCGAAATTCGACAATTTTCACTTTTTTGTGTGGCTCAAAATTAGACCGTGCGCATTCCGACTTATGATTCCGACTCATTTTGCGAGCACAGGTCACATATTGTCACTGGTTTTCTGTACTGCCAAGGTAATATAACACAAAGTAGTGTCATAAATGCAGGTTCCATTCGATTAAAAAACAAACAAACAAACAAACAAACAAAAAACCTAGATTGACGGTGTAAGTAGCCTAACTGTGGAAACGCGTCACAGAAAAGGCTCTGAAGCTCCATTGGTCAATTGCGGCATTTCGCGGTCAGATATTTCCTTATTCTCGCTGTCATCTATGGCAATGCTATCGATAGCTAACGACAAGAGGCACACTGCAGCATTGCAGTAATATTAATGCTTTAATAAGTTTGAGGTCATTTACAATCGATAACTGAGATGGAAGATGGCGGTAGTCGCGTTTGCAACAAGAGGGAGAGAGTTATGAGAGATTTAAGTTGATAATATACACAGGTAAGATTCTACAATAATTTCAACTCAAAACAATATTTCATGTCCATGTATGTATTTATCCGGTGGTTAAAATAAGCCATAAAATAAGCGGGATAGTGTGCAGCCAGCCGGTCATTATCGCAAAATAAACAATAATGAGCGACTGCCTGTGTTTCCATATATAGCGCGGAGTGCTACGACTGACCAATCACACTCAAGCATTTCTGAGTATATACGTGATGAATGAGAATAGTTTCATATCAGTGTGTTCATGCCATGGCCTTTACTTCAAAATTCTCAGAATATCACCAGGTTAAGCATCAGAAAGTGGCTTCTTGTTTTCTTTATCCATCAAAAACCTTATAATAGAGTCCACAAAGCACCCAGTGTTCCAGAGCCCATGTTCAATATGAAGATTGGCAGACTGTTCAGCATACAAACAGTGCACATCCTTCTCCTATCAGGCTCCTCGCCTCTGGATTAATGTTTCAAAAACTATCACCGTCACTCTGCCCCTGTTCCACATGTGCCACCTACAGTTTATCTGCACTGAGAGTCAGTGTTAAAACCTTCTCATGGTTATGACAGAAACATAACTCATCTGAGGATTATAACCAGCTCTGTGCCTGCAGAGAAACCTTATTGATCTGACCAGAGGGGGGCAACCTGCTCAGAACCTGCACAGCCCACTGCTGCTCTGTTTTTCTTTACCACTAAAATATATTGTCACTGAATGTTACTGCTTCATTCCTGCCCTGCTTCTGCCTGGTATTAAGATGTGTTTTTGGTGGTCAGATCTCAAGTGGTCAGCTAAAATACAGGTGGAAATGAGAAAACCATATGGAGGTAGCCAAAAACGCATGACCACTTTGCATTTCTAGTGAAAACGCTATCTGTCTTGAATGCACACTGGACCGAATTATTGATCATTTTGGGGCACATGTGAGAAAATGCACCAAAACACTTTTAATACTAAGTGAAAACATCAGTGTTTTGGCTGTCTACTTGTGCATCTAATAGCAGGCGGAAATCAGCAAAAAAAAAAAAAAAAAGAAAAGAAAAAGTTGCCTATATTTAAAGGCATTGTAAAATACATGAATGAATGAATGAATGAATGAATGATGCATTTATATAGCGCTTTATTGTGTATTGCCGTACACCCAAAGCGCTTTACAATCATGTGGGGGGGTCTCTCCTCAACCACCTCCAGTGTGCAGCATCTACTACACAGCTAACCTATGTGTGACCATTATAGAAATACACTATATGCAGAGTTAATTTATTCTGCAAGCGAAATTGTACAACTTTTATTAGGTTGTTGACATGACTAGAGTTTTCATTTGATTTAATTAAAAAAAAAAAAAAAAAGACCAATTATGGATTTATGAGTAAAATATTTTTAGATTTATACTACCATTGCAAGTCACATTGATTGATTTATTTTATTTGTTTGTTTAGAAATTAATACTTTTATTAAGCAGGGACACGTTAATTTCATCAAAAGTGACAGCAAACAAATTTACAATGTTACAAAAGATCTCTATTTCAAATAAATGCTGTTCTTTTGAACTTTCTATTTATCAAAGAATCCTGAAAAAGAGTTTTCACAAAAAATATGAAGCAGCACAACTTTTTGATAATACAACAGAAATGCTACAGAAGATCTTAGAAGTGATAACGATAATTAGACGATATTTTGTTAGTGTGTTGTTGTGCTGATATCTGACTACCGTGGACAGCTGCAGTTTTTGATATTCTTCATATTCTGCATGGTGATAGAAATGAATCTTTTCATGTAAGTTTAAATGGATTTTTACCTTTTATGGGCAATTTTACCTTTAATAAAGCCATTTTTTCTAAAAGTGTGCATTTTTTTTTTTTAGTCAAATTGTTACATTTAATCGGTCAATTAGAATAATAAGACATTTAGGCTGTGTCAACAAATGAACAAATGGCAACAAATGAAACCAGTATCAACAAAATTAATCTTTGCAGATGTTGCATCTGAAGTGGCATTTAGACACACTGTTTAATGCAGCTCAGAGGGTAATGGAGTGCATTAACCTGCGGTTACAAATCCATAACGTTTTGATATTTTAAACATAAAACATTGAATACTGATATTTGAAATTATTTTAAAAATGAAAAGATACTTTAAATGTGAAATTAAAGTGGCAGCAAGTCACTGTTAACAAGTGAGTTATTGCAATTGAACCGAATCTTAAATGGTCGATTCATTCAGGAACGAAACACCGACGTGTTGCTCGGAGACGCAAACCAGCTGTTTGGAATGATTTTTGTTGGCGAAATGGAGCAAAAACAGGCAGTATGGTGTGTCTAAAATGTAAGTCTCTTAATATTAACTTACTGTTTTTTTTAACTGTTGTATAAAATCAATATCACATTTGTAATCATGCTTATTTTTGAAGAAAAAACAGCACACTTCGTGTGATTTTAACTATATGAAATGATATACTATATATACATTTTCTGCCCCCATATCTTGAATTTTTGTGAACATTTTAATGCATTTTAATAGACTGAATCATGCAGTGAAAAAACACACTCTAAATGCACACGTGCACTGTTTAACCCCCTAGACTTCACCATGTAATGTAAGCGTGCACTCCGTAGGTGTTTTGTTTGGTTTTTGCAAAATACTTGATAATGTCAAATTGCACATCATTAAAACAATTCCGAGATATATCGCAGACGATATATATATACATACAGTGCCCTCCAAAAGTATTGGAACAGGGAAGACAAAATTGTTCTGTTGGCTGTGGAGTCAAGATATTTGCAAATATGATGAAAAGATGAATATGAGACAAAACTACAGAATGTCACATTTTATTATTAGCCGTTTCAACACATACATGTTTTACCAAATAAAAAGAACAGCACTTTTAGAGTTCATCCCACTCATTGATGTGAGCATAAATATTGAGACATAAGGCAGATATAAAAGATTAAAAGCTATTATGTAGTTGCAGATCCCTTGTGCACAATCACAGCAGTGAGTCTGTGACCCATAAACATCACCAGACTCTTGGTCTCATCCTTTGAAACACTTTCCCCAGCCTTTAATGCAGCCAATTCCAATTGTTGCTTGTTTTGGGGAGTTTCTGCCTTTACTCTCCTCTTCAGCTGGTGAAATTCATGTTCAATCAGATTTAAATCTGGAGATTGACTTGGGCAATCTAAGACTTTCAATTTCTTTGCCCTTATAAATTCCTTGACTGAACTGGCAGGGTGTTTTGGGTCATTGTCTTGATGCAATATGAAGCACTTCCCAGTGAATCTGGTGGCATTTTCTTGAATATAAGTAGGCAAGATGTTTTGTACCCTTCCAAATTCATTCTGCTACTGCCATCAAACATTAAGTCATAAGTAAAGTTGAGAGGGCCTGTTCCAGAGGCAGCCATGCATGCCCATGCCATGACAACACCTCCACCATGCTTTACAGATCAGGCTGTATGCTTGGGATCATTGCAGTTCCCTTTTTTCTCCACATTTTTGCTTTCCCATCACTTCGATAAAGGTTCATCTTTGTCTCATCGGTCCATGAACACAGTTCCAAAACTGTTCTGGCTCACCTTTTTGCTTTTTTGCAAACTCTAATATTGCCTTTCTATTTTTGGAGCTGGTCAGAGGTTTGCATCTTGCTGTGTAGCATCTGTAATTCTGTGTCAAAGTCTCCTGAGGACAGTAGATTGTCAGAGCATCACCCCAGCTTTCTGGAAGTTGTTGGTGATTTTACAGACACGTCTTTTAGGGTTCATTTTCACAGCTTTTATGATTTGTCTGTCATCGACTACTGTTGTAGTTGTTGGTTGCTGGTGGTTTCCAAACTCTTGATTTCTCTATGCCCAAGTCAGCTCGCTCATCTTCATCCTGGTTTGTGTGTGTCACCATCGAATGCAAGATTCAGAATGCAGAAGTAATGGATATAAATGATACAACACATTCCCTGCTTTTAATATCTGAAGAATTAATGCAACTGGACACAGCTGATCACTTAGAAAGACCTGTGAGGCAACTGTTCCAATACTTATGCTCACATCAGATAGAGGGATGAAACTCTAAAAGTGCTGAACGTGCGTTTATTATCTAATATAATCTATAGTGGCTGTTGTAATGTTTTTTTCTGCTGCTCTGTCTGAAACTCACATTGTTTGTGATGTAACAACCGCCTCTCCGTTCTTAAGTTGCCAGATATACATTCCAAGTATAATACACATTAGTAAAAGCATCTATTTTAAATTTTATTTGTCTATATACACTTTGGGCGGCCGTGGTACATTATAAAAGTAGCCCAAAAAAACGCAACCTACGGCTCTGTAATTTTTTCCCACGATTGTATTTTCAAAATAGCCCACTTGTGCTGTTACCCTGGCAACACCGGTTTGCTGTACCCTCATCACACAATGATAGATAACCTTCTGCGCTGGGGGGTCAAGTTGGGGTCAAACCTTATAAAACTATTAATTTGCGTTAAAAAAAATATTAATGCGTTAATTTTTTTTGATTAATCGCATGCGTTAATGCGTTAGCATTGACACCCCTAATATATATATATATATATATATATATATACACACATACACACATACACACACACACACACACACTGTCACGGGTTGCTGGAGCAAGAAACTCAAAGGAGCATGAAGGAGGCAGATAGTTCAAACAAAGAGAGTCTTTAATAAATCCACATAGGAAAAATAAACAAACACAACCTTTTAAAACGACGTGAGACAAGACAAAGAAACAGGGGAAAGGCAGGACTATAAGTACTGAACCAAACGAGGGACTAATGAGTAAATTAACAAGGAACAGGTGATCAGAATGATAATCAGGGTACTAAGGAAAACTAGGTCAGGGCCGGTAGAACAGAAAATACAGTGAAAATAAACTCAAAACTAAACATAACCCTGACATTACTCCCCCCTCCCGGGCGGCACGTCCCTTGACTTCGGTGCGGCCGGCGGGCTGGACTCGGGAACGGCTGGCGTTTCTGGGCTGAGGACAATGGTGGAGTTTTGGAGGATACAGGGGTAGTTGGGAGGGACCAGGCGGTTCGAACCGTTGATGCGGTATGTGGGGGTTCCTGGCATGGAGTGAGCTGGCCAGACGCGGCGTCCCTCAGAGGGGACTGGACAACGAGACTGAAACTTTTCCTTTATTTCTTCAACTTCATAATTGGAACAGTTTAAATAAAGAACAAGGTTAATCAGCTCGATCAGGGGAAAAAAAAAACCCACACATACATGGGAAGATCGCAGCGGATTGTCTCGTCGTCCAGCCCCAGCTGAAAGCAGGCTCCAAGAGTGGCGTCGTGCCAGCTCAGCTGGTTAGCAAGCTCGAGGAAATCCTCCACATACCATTCCAACCTCCAACCAGCCTGCTGCAAACCCCACAACTTGTCTTCAGCAGTTATCTTATTGGTCCTGTCTTCTGTCACGGGTTGCTGGAGCAAGAAGCTCAAAGGAGCACGAAGGAGGCAGGTAGTCAAACGAACAGAGTCTTTAATAAATCCACATAGGATAAATAAACAAATACAACCTCTTAAAACGACATGAGACAGGACAAAGAAACGGGAAAGGCAGGGCTCTAAATACTGAACCAAACGAGGGACTAATGAGTAAATTAACAAGGAACAGGTGATCAGAATGATAATCAGGGAACTAAGGAAAACTAGGTCAGGGCCGGTAGAATAGAAAATACAATGAAAACAAACTCAAAAGTAAGCATAACCCTGACACACACACACACACAACCCCCCCCCCCCCCCCCCCCCCCCACACACACACACACAGACACAGACACACATATATATATATACACACACACACACACACACATGCATATATACAGTATATGGTAACACTTTAGAATAGGGAACACTAATTCACTATTAACTACGACTTTTCCCTCAATAAATTCCTTATTTGCTTATTAATAGTTAGTGCGGTGGTTGTTAAGTTTAGGTATTGGGTAGGATTAGGGATGTAGAGTAAGGTCATGTAGAATAAGGCATTAAAATGTGCTTAATTACTACTAATAAATGGCTAATATTGTAGTAATATGCATGCTAATAAGCAACTAATTAAGAGACCCTAAAATAAAGTGTTACCCAGTATATATATATATATATATATATATATATATATATATATATATATATATATATATATATATATATATATATAAAAGACTACTGAGTGTGCCTCTAAGATCTTCTGTTCCTCATTTTGGAACAAATCTGTTAAGTTCTCCTTTGTCTACATCAAAAAATTGACTCACTTAAGGGGACTGACATCAGTTCAATGGCTTGACCTGGTTTGAAACAGGTTTTCTGGTGTATCAAAATTGACCTGCTATACAGGACCACTGAAGTGCCTCAGATTCTTCTGGGGGGACGAAGCCCTCTGTCTGTGAAGGTCTGTCTGTGGTGTCACGCTTGGTTTCATTTTTCCCCCCGCCGATGAGATCTCAGCTGTTATCTGATGAAATTGAACAACCATTACCAGCCATCAGAAAATAAAGCCCACTCCACTCACTGCTAAAACGAATCCCATACAGCTGTCTCTGTCAGCATTTTTCGAATTTGTCGGTCTCTGATGATCGGCATAATCTCGGGCCGAGGAAGATTGACAGTTCATTGCAGAAATCAATATTTACAATTTACTTCTTTCAGCGTTCATTCAGGAAGGAGCTGCCATGTTCCCCTCTCACGAAATAAGCTGATCATATCTTTCCCAGCGCGGAATGAGTTTCCTCACCAAAAATGTGAATCTCTCTCTATCTATTTTCCCTCTTTCTCTTTCTATTTTCTTTCGTTCCCCTCTTCTCTCTCTCTCTCTCTCTCTCCCAAATCAATGTGTGTGTCTGTGTGTTCTAATCTGCTCTTTGATGACAGTAAATCTTTACCTCTCAATGGCAAGCAACACTGAACCACTGACACCATTTCCTTTGAGAACAAAGGGACAGACCAACAGCAATCCCTCTCTCTCCATGTTCCTATCTCCATCTCTTCCACCCTCGTTCTCTCGTTCCCTTACTTTCTCTCTTGTCTCACACGCTTACTCACACAAACACTTCAACTTCAATGTGCATTAACAGGCAAAGTCATTAATCAGTAAAAGTGACAGTCATACAAGCACACACAGTTCATGTACTTCATGTTCATCATCTTTTTTTTTGTGTGTGTGTGTTGCTCAACTGAAGGTTTTGTTGATGTGTTTGCTTTAGATTTAATCGAGAGAAAGAAAATTATTGGCTGAATACAGCTTTTAGTGCTGTCTTTCATAAATCAAGCTTTTTCAGTTTTGCCACCTGAGAGCCTTTTTACCTAAAGCATGTTAATAGAAAAATTCAATTGAAGCAGCATAACGCTTTAGTTCTCACTAATGAGAACTGACTCTGAAAACCTGCACTCTTCATATTATTTATGATTAATATTCAAAAAAAAAAAAAAAAAATCAGTATTTCTTTGAACAGCTTGAGAAGAGACACTTGACAGCTTTTTGCACAACATCTATAGCAGGTATATAGACCTATATTTTTCTCATTCGGTCTGATGCAGAGTCTATTCATTTTTCTGTACTGAAGGAACGATTGGGTGGTAATCTATTGTTAAACAGCATTTAATGTGAGAGATGAAAATGTCAGGCTCACACAAGCAATCAATTCATATCTCATTAGTGCATATTATTTATGACAGCGGTAATGACCGGGGAACAGCTCCCAGGAGAATAACACAGACCTCAGCCGTCAGGGCGAATAATGACAAATGCTCCAGTATTATACGACAGAGTCCAATACTGAGGGCTAGCGTGGAGTATTATTGATTGTCATGGGCTCTTTAAGAGATGTATGGCCATCAGCTCACTGCGGGGGAGGAAGAGGAAGAGAGAGAAAGTGGAACAACAGCAGCATGATCTCTCTCGACCTTTATGTGCAGTTATACAATTCTAAAATGGTTAGTCAGATGCTGATTGGTCACTTCAGCCGTATTAATATCCGCTGTATATATCTATGATGCGGTTCAGAATATCACAGATTATTAATGTTTTTGTTGCATGGCAGCATTGAGACCAAGGGGTGGAGGTTTTGCTGGTTAGTGTGGACCTGTTAGCCTCTGCTTTTAGATTATTTTTTGGATGGCTCTTAAAAGCATGTAATGGATCATATTGACGTCACAGCTTTGGAAATTTGCTATAAGGGCTGGGGACTGTGTGCGTTCTTAAGGTGCCACCTTAGTCATTAGTCACATGGCATTTACGGCTCAGATGATAGGCTCAAAACAGCCTGGTGCCCAAATTGTACTCTACATCAAAATCCAAACCCTGAAGCAATTCCATTGGCCGACATAATGTCTCTTTGGTACCGTATTTGACAGCTTATTACAAAACCTACAGTACTGTTGTCCTAACAATCAAAATAAGTATAAAAAATAAATTTTTTAACATACATTTTTTTAAAACATAACATTCGTGTATGCTCTTTACAAAATTATATATTGCATAAACCTTGAAAGGTGAGTGATTAACGTTTATTTGGTTGTCAATAAGCTCTTTCCTATGAGTGCCTTGAAGCACGAAATTAATAACTCGAACAATCACTGCAAAATCATTCATTACTATCCACAAGATAGACCCCGCTTATTTGCCTATGACAGGCCCCTATATGCTTAATTTTTCCAACACTTTTTATATACCTCCTTATGTAAGGGATTATATTGACCTAATAGCAGAACGAGTGACACTTAATTATGCTTTAATAAAAATCTGTGATTTTTTTTTAATTTATTGTAAAATAGGCTAAACGTTTTGTTAAAGCATTAAGGTTAAGGGGGTGCTATACTGTGAAGTAAATATATTTACATGATATATATTTAATGAGTTCATTGTGTATTTAGTAGCAGACACTCCATTGCGCAACGCCCTTTATCTCACAATGTAGTAGCCTATGGGCTACTTGTACGTAATTCATTTATTATAAACAAATAGTTCTGCCTCGATTCTAATTGGACGAGCCGCATTCGAAGCCAAATAGCCAAATATCCCTAATATAATTAAATTATAATTATGATTAAGTTAATGCGCCGAGGTAACCAATTTACAGTTGGGCTAAATTTGTAAAAACTGTTTATCAGTTGTTGTTGTTGTTATTATTATTATTATTATTATTATTAAAAGTTGACATTTAGCCTACTAAAAATTGTTTTACCATAATGCTGTTACCATAACAGCATCCTCTCGAGGCTTTATGCTGATAAAACATTAAAACATTGATATGTTGCTGGGGGCGTATTGTGTTCTGTCTGTGTTTAAAAATGGAGGAGGGAATTCTGTTACAATTTGAAGAGTACTTTTGTATATGAGTGCTGTGTTTAATTATTAGCATTTTATTTGTTTGTTTGGTGTTTGTTTGGTTGGTGGGTAACGACTCTAGTGACACTGAAGTGACACTTGAGTGAATCTCTAGAGGGGTTTTTATATAACGTGAAGCGCAAGTTCTGAAATGCTGTGCAAGTCTGACCTCTGCTGGTAAAACCTAATATAGCAACATTTTGTTACGAGAATATTTTTTGTGCTTTGAAAAATTATGTAAATTACTTTTGTAAAGGATTTTAAAACAGAATACACACACACACACACACACACACACACACACACACACACACACACACACACACACACACACACACACACACACACACACACACACACACACACATATATATATGTGTGTGTGTGTGTGTACATACATACATACATACATACATATATATAATGAGCCAGATGTATATATAAAAAGCCAGATGTCTCATGCTGTTTATAACTGCTTTTCCAATCATATAAAACCTAATTCATGTTTATTAAAGCAAGATAACTTGATGACAGTGCAATTCATGCTAGAAATATATTTGATTTAAAATGTAATTCCATGTAAATAATTTTATAAACTGATATGTGGTGAAATATTTTGGGAACAGAAAAGAATTCAAATGACACTCATATGTGCGCTCTCACATAAAGACACACATTCGCTCTTGCACGCGCACACACACACACACACACACACACACACACACACACACACACACACGTACGTCTGGTTTGCTATCCTTGTGGGGACTCTTCATAGGCGGAATGCTTTTTCTACTGTACAGACCGTATATTCTATTGCCCTACACCAACCCTACACCTAAACCTACCCCTTACAGGAAACTTTCTGCATTTTTAGATGATCAAAAAACTTCATTCTGCGTGATTTATTAGCTTGTTTACCCGATTTAGGTCCCCACCATGACACGAGTCCCCATGAGTCTGTGTGTATTCAGGTTTGAAGTCCCCACCTGAATAGAAAAACAGGTACACACACACACACACACACACACACACACACACACACACACACACACACACACACACACACACATTTGTGGTTTACGGGGACTCTCCATAGGTGTAATGATTTTTATGGTCTATTTTTAAAAAAAAAACACCATTTAGTAGCCTTTTTGAATTACGGGGACATAGGCAGTGTCCTCATAAACCACCTTAAAATTGTAATACATCTGTCATACCCATGTCATTAAACAAAAAACAAATTAGTGTCCCCGTAAACCACAAATACAAAGCCCCCCCCCCTTCACACACACACGTAACAATCAAAATGGAACCCTTAGGCCCTGGGGTGTATATCTTGAAATCTTAAAATTGGTAGTCAGAGGAAGGCACTTGAAGTTACAAATTGCACATCAAGAGGAGAGAAAAAAAGCCCTTTTTGGCGAATTTTCTTTTTTTAATCCTACTGCATCATTTACAGTATGCTCTGACCCAGTGATGTTTTATTTTTCATAATGGTTTTAAATGAGGGCATGTAATAACCTAAACTTAAAATTCAAAAGCTGTTCTTTATTTCTGTGTTGTGTATATGTAAATTGTATCTCTGAAAAAAATGATGTAGAAACAATTTTCACTTAACTTCAAAAACAATTACAAAGAAACGGCAAGTAACATTAACTTAAATGTGAAATATTAGTATTTTCTTGTAAAAGTACTCCAATTATCTGTTTTATTTACAAAAATTATACTACAGTAAAGTATTTGTCAGAAGTTACTACTGTATATGGGTAACAGAAGTTGTAGACCAAAATAAATGAAAGACCATATAATGTAACTGTTAATATCACTAATTCATCTCCTATTTATGAATTGCAGATTTGAAAAAAAGCTGTTTTTTCCATTGTGTAGTGGTTCCTTTTTTGCTATAAATTAAGACTCAAGACCGATTGGATGGAAGCTTCCAGAAGCAAGTGTTTTTGTAGATCACGGTGACCTATCACACGCACACACACACACACACATGCACCAATGATGTAGAATTACAACTCCTGTTGCTCACTCTTAAGCCTGAGACTGCAGGACTCATTCAGGTACTGCACTGTGTCTCCATGACGACCAAAAGCAGGATACTTTCAGACAGAAACTCTTCTTTGCAGCACACATAAGTACTTTACTCACACATCACACAAAAACAAAACCACATAACAAAATACAGTCGTAGATATATCAATTCCACTGCAAATCTGCAATATTGCACATTAGAACCCTAACTCCTCCTCCATTCTGAGAGTTGAGTGATCGTGATGCTGCTGCCTCACATGACCTTCTTGTATTCCATTATCAGTAATTCAGGTACATTTGCCACAAAGGTAATCTTGTCAGGTCCCTCGCCGAAGTGATAAGATAAACATAGCCTCTTTTCGTGACCCTGGGAGAGTGCTGTGTCTTATGATTGGATTTTTTACTTCAATGTGCACTAAATGTACCGCATATAAATTGAGCTTCAGCATTTCTATCAAAGTTAAGGACACTTATGAATTTTATCCTAATAATAAAATCCATTTAATAAACTTGAAGTGGTTGGTTTGCTGAAAGAGGCATCTTATGCAGGTGGCTGGGGATTTGAAATAAAGACTGTGGCATCACGGTTTCCTATGTCATACTGAATGATCCAATGAAAAAGTCTTTTTTGAATATGTATATACATTGTTTTCTCATGTGATCATGATACACATACTTAATGAAGCATGATGTTCATATACTTCTGATATGATGCACTAATGCATAACATATGGGAGATTTTCAAGACCAGCATTTTCAGTTTTTTTTTCATATATATATAACACACACACACACACACAGACAGACAGACAGACAGACAGACAGACAGACAGACAGACAGACAGACAGAGAGACAGACAGAGAGACAGAGAGACAGACAGACAGACAGAGAGACAGAGAGACAGACAGACAGAGAGACAGAGAGACAGACAGACAGACAGACAGACAGACAGAGAGAGACAATGAAAATAGATATAATATTATACAAGCATTTTCCCTGAAGGAAATGAAAGAACAGATCCCATGTTGATAATGTTACATAATAAGCCACATTGTTTCATGGTACATGTATATGAAAAGCATTTGTCATAATGCAAGAAAATAAAATAATTATAATAATTACAATACTAGACAAACATTTGGACTTTGAAAGTCTATAACATGACACAAGATAACAGTGATTACATTTCAGATTATTTTCCCTGAAGGAAAAAAAGACATATCCCATATACTCACCATCTTTACCTCTTACCGTCTCTCTTTTTTCCTTTTTTTTTTTTGATTGCACATATTTACAGGCTATACATTACTATACAGCTTCACAGCAAGTGCTAAGTACGGTCTCGATTGTGCTCCAAGGAAATGCATCGTCGTGAGTAAGCACACAGCAAATGCTTTTTTAACATGTCAAAAGCACTTAAAAAGGCAGCCATCCAAACCTCCAAGCATATAACCGATTCAAATATCTAACCGTGTTAAATTTCAATCAATATCTAACTAGCTTCTTGCCTTCTCCCAGGCTTAAAAACTCAACCTTAGCTCATTTGTGAGCTAACATAAATTGTGATAAAAACAACAGCTGCAGGAATTACACAGTGGTGCAGTTGGTGGATGGTGCTGCTTCTGTCTTGCTCTTCATCTCCCTGGCCTCATTTGTAGGGCACTCAGAAGCCACCTGACAACGGAACACCTGCTTATATGCCTGCCTGAAGTTCTCTGAGAGGAACGCATAGATAACTGGATTAACAGACGAGTTGCTGTAGGCCAGACAGTGAGCCGCAACACGGAGCACGAAGGACGCCTGGTTCAAGGGAAAGGAGCCAAACTCGACCCACAGGTGCACCACGTGATGAGGCAGCCAGGACAGGCAGAAGACCACCACAACCACCAGAACTGTCTGAGCAGTCTGACAAGAGAAATGGAGAGAGACATTTTTTGCTGGTTTTTAACGACATGATCAGCAATTAACATAAATATGTGTGGTCAGTGTAAATAATAATATATAATATGAATTATTATTTATTACCATATAAAACATAATAAATATAAAGTATACTAAATGTAAAGTAATAAATATTAATTTAAAAAAAGGATATTTTAATATTAGAAGAAAGCCCAGCTGATATATCTTACCTTCTTTTTAGATGCCTCAGATTTTTTTGAGACATTCCTTAACTTTTTATGCAAATGATTCAGGACCTAAAGACACATTGGTACATGAAAATATGAGAAATGTTCCTTGATATATGATTTGACACATTTTTGTCTGGATGTAGGCTATAAAGTTATTCATATATACAAAAAATAGTTGCAGATGAATTGAATACACATCTTTCTGTAATTTCTACAAGTTATATTTATGTTGATACATTTTGCGATGCTTGATGTGAAAAATAGATCTTTTTGTTGTTATTTATTTATTTACATTTTTTAAAAATATATATTAATAATATATGAAGACATTTTGTCAACCAAATCAAAGTCAGTGTGGTGTGACCAACAGCAAGATGCCATTTTGTTTTCATGTAACAAGATAAAAAAAAAAAAAAAAGTCATGTTTTGTTCAGGTCAAATGCAAAAAAAAAAAAAAAAAAAAAAAAAAAACAACAACAACAACAAAAAAAAAAACTTGTGGAAAACAAATGGAAAAAAGGGAAAATATACGTCTTTGCAAAATTCTTAAATATGTTTTCCTACATCTACTTTTTTTCACATTTTGCATCTTAAAGATTATTAAACCAGCATGAATACAAAGAGGATATATATATATTTATATATATATTTCTAAGAACTTGGGAAAAGTGTTTTAAAGTAAGATTCATCGTTTTAATTTTGGACATTCTTATTCGTCATTAGCTTCTAAAACAAACCCATTCTGTTTTGCATTAATAGAGATCATGATCAAGCCACATTCAGTTCAAATACTCCTAATCAACCACAATTAAAGACGAGCCACTAACCTTGGCATAACAGAAAGATATCAGAATCAGCGGCAGCACGTATCCAAAGATAAAGGTGCACACCACATAGATTTTCCTCTTGCTGTGATCTGGCCACACTTCCCAGCAAAACGTGCTGTTGTCCTCACTTTCCACGATGCCCTGGTAGTAGGCGACCGGTGTGGCCATGGCGAAAGAGAGCACCCATATGACCAGCACCCCGATCAGTGCGTGCCTCGAAACCCGAATGGAAGAGGACTTTCTGCAGTGCACTATGGCGATATACCTGTCCACCGACATGGCTGATAAAGTGAAGATGCTCACCAACATGGACACGGTGAAAAAGTAGTGGATGAACTTGCAAATAAAGGCACCCAGGATCCATGTGGGCAGCATGTAAACTGTGGACTGAAAAGGGATGCAGAAGAGCAGATAGGACAGGTCTGCCACGCTGAGGTTGAGGATGAAGATGTTGGTGGTGCTTCGTTGCTGTCCAGGTTTGCGTTGAACCAGAACAGTGATAACCAGGGAGTTTCCCAGGACGCCTAGAGAAAAAATGAGTCCAAAGATCAGAAGCGTGACGAAGTTGTCGGTGCCGATGCCAAATAAGTTTTTTTCAGGTGCCTCTAAGTCTATGTTGCCCTCAGGTCTGTCTAAATCACTGCTGTTTTGGATGTTCATCTTCAACGTGAGCTTATTTTGACGCTTGGTCTTGAAAAGGTCTTCTGTAGCCTACTTAGTTTTCTTGCTTTATTGATTCTCCAGAAGAGAGGGTTTGCTTGAAAAATCCTTTAAAGTATACTTAAAGTCCAACAACGACGGGGTTTCAGCAGAAAGTGCTCATTCACGCGCATCACAATATAATTCATAACAATCAAAAAATGTTGAACAATTCTTAGAAACGAAGTTTCTGATAATCCAGTTGCTTTCTCACACTGATGGCGCTTACAGATTCATGTTTTCACCTGCAGGAGCTCTTCTTGTGTTTGAGCTCGCGCTAGGTGGAGAAGAGCTGCCGCAATAAAATATTGCCTGAGTGGACGTCACTGAGACGCCAATTTCCCAGCCTTACTCACCCCATCCTCTTACACTGACATGGGAAAAGCGCAAGCTCTGTGATTCAAGAGTGTCCCCCTCTTTTCTCCACGGTTATGACCCCATTAGACCCCTTTCAACTCCCATAGGCTATACAGGTAATGACTTAAAAGTTGTATTGTAAGCGGTTTTTTGAGACTAATAATCAAAGGCTGTCTATTATAAGCACAATATGTTCAAAAAGCAAATTCATGAAGCGTTTGTGAAGGGATGGGGGTTGTCTAAGGAAAATTAAACATGGTTTTACTACAAAGAAACCAAAAAAAAAAAAAAAAAAAAGTTAAACCATGGTAACAGAGGATGGTTTTACTACACTAACCATAGTTTAACCATGGTATTTGCAGTAAAACTGTGGTTATACAAATGGTAGTCAATAGGCCAAAAAACGTGGTTACTTCACTTTTACCATAATAAAGTCATGGTTAATTTTCTAAGGGAAAAGGTTGTGGGAAGGTTTTATTTTTTTCATATAATAGGTAAAACATATATTAGCCTAGCTTTAAAAGTAATGTTTAAAAGTAAAGTAACGTTTTACTAATTGCAAAACCTTTTAGCCTATATGTTAGATTTATTGCAGGAACTGTCAATACATACTGAGGAGAAAAAGAAAAAAAAGAAAAAAAAAAGAAAAAAAACCCTGTTAAGTGTGTGGAATTCACTAATCTATCATAAGATACAGTAGCTGTACAGTTGTGGTGCATCCGAAATCGCGTACTGTTTGCCTACTACATTTGAATATGAATTTACTTAATGACCGTTAAAAAGTGATCTATGTAGTATGAATATGGTAGCAAGGATGAAATTCGGATATACTACTACATCCACCATGTTGTTACTGTCACATGACCTGCCAACGTCAGTTGCATCACTTCACTGCCATTCACAAATCCTCTCCCATGGCCTCATGGGATAATAAAGTGTCCATGTGCACTTCAGAATCTCACCTGAAATAGTTGGTCATCCAGGTACTTTATGTCTCCTGTTTTTTCGAAATACTACACTTTAAAAAAATGCTGGGTTAAATACAACCCAATGCTGGGTAAATATTGGACAGAACACATGCTGGGTTGTTTTCAACCAAAAGTTGGGTTAAATGTTTGGTAACACTTTATTTCGATAGTCCACTTTATCCATTCTACTAAGAGTAAGTAACTTTGCAACTACATGTCAGCTAGCAGTCATTAGAGTATTAGTAGGCTGTCTGCTTAATAACTTCCAATACTTTATTTTGATGGGTCCACAGCATACAACATACTGACTATAAGAAACCTTGCAAGTATATGACAACTTATTCTACTTACCCTAAACCTACCCTTACAGTCTACTCTGAGAATTAGTAGACATGTAGTTGCAAATTAATGAGAATTAGTTGACTTGTAGTTGACATATAGTTACAAAGTTACTTATAGTTAGTAGAATGTCTAAAGTGGACTGTCTAAATAAAGTGCAACCAAATGTTTAACCCAACCTTCTGGGCAGTAACCCAACCTCTGGGTTATTTGAGAACACTTGGCTGATTGCACAGACATTATTGGAAGAGAGCTGAACTGGATGAAGTCAACACTGAATCACCAATGAACTGACTTTACCTGGAAAAATGACTTGTTAATGTCCTCTTGCATTATTGACAAACTATTTTCCTGTTTGACTCTTTAAAGCTACTTTGACACAAATCAGTATTGTATAAAGCGCTATGTAAATAAAGGTGACTTGATTTGATTTTATATACTGTAACACCTGGTTCATTTTATTATTATTTTCTAATTTTTTTTTTTACTTCTGCCTTATTTTAAAGATATAATTGTGAACAGTAATAATATTTGTAAATGTTTGGGTCACATTTTATATTAAATGGCCTTAACTACTATGTACTTACATCAAAAAATAAGTACAATGTACTTACTGTGTTCAGATTATGTGTTCACTATTGCTGCTATTGAGGTGGGATAAGGGTAAGGTTAGTGACAGGTTTGGTGGTCTGGGTAGGTTTAAGTGTGGGTTAAGGTGTAAAGGATGGGTAAACAGTGTAATTATCAATTTAATTACAGAAATTAATTACAGATGTAATTACACATAGGTATTTGTATTAAGGTACTAAGTATTAAGTACAATGTAAAAACATGTATGTACACAATAAGTGCATTGTACCAAATGATTAATTCAAATGTAAGTACATAGTAGTTAAGGCCACCTAATATAAAGTGGGACCAATGTTTGTTTGCTAACATTTTCTTTAGCTTGTTTAGTTTTTTCTTAGTTCATTAAACAAAGTTTAAACTGAATTTTGCAGTTGTAGTACAGATGTAATGTTTGTCAACTGGAGCTTTAAAGGGATAGTTCACCCAAAAATGAAGATTTGTTGTTAATTTACTGACCCTCTGGCCATCCAAGATGTAGGTGACTTTGTTTTCTTCATTCCTGTATGTTTAGTCTGTATGAAAAATGTTATAAATGGAGATTGTTATTAAATAAAGGCTATTATGTGTTGTAAAGTGTGTGTTTTTAGTGATTGATAAACACCAGTTAACCATTTTTAATATATATATATATATATATAAACTATAAAAAAATATATGTTTATGTAGTTCCCCAGCAATTTCTTATAATGCCCAAATAATAAATCTTAGTTGAGGTAACATAAAACACATATAAAACTAGTTCACTAAAGGTTGAGCCAACTAAAAAATAACAATTCAGATAACACTTTGAAATCAGAAATTGACTAAACATAAAATTTCTGTGGAACTCGTTACTAAATAATAATTAGTTGAAACCGCTTGAAATTTTTTACAGTGTACATTTAAAACAGTTCCTGCTTGTATCGTCATTTTATGCCCCAAGTGGCCTGCAGCCTCCTGTTGAGAACCACTGATATTATGAGATGATATATTTGAAAATCTCTCAAAAGTGAAATTGTTTTATCACATCATTATAGCTCTCCTACAGATTATGCCCTTTCATTTCAAGCTCTTTGGCGCCTCATGACCAATTACCTAGGCACCACTATACAACATTTATTATTTAAGAAGCTTATTACGCATACAAAATGCCTTCCCTCTCATGCTGAATGGTTTCGTTTGACCTGTACGGCACAACTACCAATATCCAAAGAGAAACACAACTGCTGTCCTCAGGGAACCAGAGATGGTTAGTCATGTAAGATCATTGAAGAGATAACCACATCTCCAGCCTTCTCGTCGAGTACTGATGTGGCCCAGGAAACTATGACAACTGAATTTATGATTAAATTATTTTAGAAAGAACGTAACTTGAGAGCTTCCACGTATCGTCTTTTTAATGAAAAATCATTGTTATGATAAACAAGAATGGGGATGTGGGCCCACATGACCTGAAATAAAAGCTTGCAGTGCATCACCAGACAATGTGGGAACACCTGAGCATATTTCAAACATATGAGGTGAATGATTATGAGATAATACAACCAATACATATCAGTGCAAGGAAGCTCAACAGAGCAAGACTCTCCAGAGAAATATATAGGAGTTTTTAGGGATTTGAACTAATAAAACAAATCTGATTCTGACATGCTATGATTGTTTTTAATGTTCTTCTCGGAAGGCCTAAACATCTCACAGACATGACATCCTCTGAAATTTTGGCTGTTTTGCATCACACGAAAAAAAAACATTTGATATATCTTACTTAAGCCACTCATCAATTTTCCTATGCACACTGAATGATTATTAGGCTGCTCTTTACCGGTTTAGATTGTTTTGGAGTCCTTCAGCCTTTTGTGTGCTGCCCCTGTGAGATCCTGAGGTACTGATGTTTCCATGGTGACCAGTTGCCTCTTCTCTAAGACCAAAACATTTTTTCTCTCGCTGTGAGAGACTGCGCTGGAGCTGATCATGTTTTTCTGGGTCAGATGAATCAAACACAATGTGGTTAAGCTTCTCACAAAGATCATTACTCATCTAAGAATCCATTTTAATCATACGGTTATTAAAAGTGAGGAAAATTGTTACTTAGAAGGTGTCATCAGAGCTTTCAAAACAGTAATGGTCAGCATATGCGTATAATGCTTGTTTCAGCACCATGGACAGAGGCCACAAACTCACAGGCCTTCAACCAATGCATCCATTTGCTGTCGAGATACTTCTGATGGCTTTTATTTTGAGAGAGACAAAAGAAGTGATGATAATTAAAATCTGCTGTCACCATATTTTTGACAAGTCTGGCGCAATATGCCCCGAAGCGTAAAGTTATTAGTCATTATCTCTCCTTGGTTTCTGTAATAGTCAAATCTCCTCTTGATTATTGTAACAGATGGATCCATAAAATGCATAATTGTGATAGACACTCATTCAGAGCACCTGATTATAATAATGATTTGAAGTGTCCCTGATAGAGAAAGTGCAAACATCTGCTGCATTAAATTATTAATGAAATCTCATTCAAAACTGATTATTTCATTGTAGAAAATAGTGAACTGCAAAATCTGATTTATTTCTGTGCCTTTCATAGTTTGGCACTGTGTGTTAACAAACACTCCAAAAGCAAGAAATGAGTCTGCGGCATAAAATTATTCTTAAAAAACTCATTCAAAACTCACATGAATATCTAACTGTTGAACACTGAACTGCAAAATGTTATTTATTTCTGTGCCTTTCATAGTTTGACACTATTTGTTAACAAACGCTCCAAAGCCAGAAATGAGTCTGCTGCATAAAATTATTCTTAAAAAACTCATTCAAAACTCACGTGAATATCTAACTGTTGAAGATTGAACTGCAAAATGTTATTTATTTTTTATACACTATGCCTTTCATTGTTTGTCACCTTTTTTTTTTAACAGATATACACCTAAATGAGACACAAGTCTGCTGCATAAAATTACAAAATAATTTTTGTTTGTTTTTTTTAGTAGAAATACTCACAAACTAGACATAAGTCTGGCACTAAAGTATTAATTATTTATGAAACTCAATTAAATCTCACCTGAATGTATCATTGTTGAAAATACTGAATTGCAACTAATTTTTTTATTCCTGTTTTATGCCTTTATTGCCTTATTTGGCCAGAAATACTGAATAAAAGCTGAATAAAATGATTTATGAAAAACTAATTGTTTAAAGAATATTTCTTTGTTGAAAATACTTAACTGCAAATAATATTTTATTTCTTATTCATTTATTTCCTTTCATTCTCTGGCAGTTTTTTTTTTCTTTTTTTTTTCTTTTTTCCAGAAATACTCCTAAACAAGATGTACAAGTCTGCAGAATAAAATTATTTATGAAAAGCTCTGAATATTTCATTACTGAAAACTGTGAACTGTGATATCTTATTTATGTTTTATATGCTATGCATTTCATTGTTTGATACAGTTCCCCCCCCACCACCCTACATCAATTCAAAGAGTGATCAAATGTTTTTTTTTCTTCAAATTGCTTTAAAATAAAAGTGAAATAATGTAATGTTTTCTGTAATGTTGCTGCCACACAAAATGAAATGCAACATTCCTGACAACTTATTTTCCTGCACTGAGTGATGCTGTTAATTCACCACCATCCTTACACCTCCTCATAACCCAAAGCAATATTCTCAGAAATGAAATCGTGAATAGATCTGAAATGAGAGGTTAGCGTCTATCTCAAATGTCTTGCCAAAGTCATTGCCCTCTCATGTGTCCTCTAAGGTAAGTACTCTGGTGTAGCCTCTTTTGTGAAGAATGCTATATGACCTGTTGGAGGTTTTACACAGGAGAGGACCGACATCAGCTCAGGAAACAGAGGGATGAGTGATTGCGGTGCTTCATTTGAACTGTGGAGGGGGTAAGAGAGCATCATTATTCTCTCAAGACTCCGGTCAAGAAGAGCAGAAGCTCTCGTTCTGGTCAACACCTACCCAAAGACGGAGGAAGATATGAAGAGAAACTAGAAAAAGAAGTCTATTGTGAATCTGTCTGTTCTTTTTAGATATTTAATTTACATTTATACTCAAGTACTTAACACATCAGAGATAATGAGTGCTTGCACATTTCATAATTGGTTAAATACTTAGGTTAATGAATTTAGCGTTGGCTTGTTTGGTTAGGCCTTAATGGACAGCAGTAATGCTATGGATGACTCAACCCAAGGTGTATTATTGTGTGAGCCTGAAGAGACCTTTGCACCCTAAAAATAGTAACTGTTCATGTGGAAAACAAACGGTTTGTCTGTACACAGCACTGGCTGGCTCACTACAGCTGATGAATTTCAATTGAAGCTCCTGCTCACTCTTTGAAGCACAGATAGAATCAATGGGACATTTTTTTTAATCATGCAAAATTTTGAAAATATTTTAGAATGGCCATGATTGATTAAAACTGAAAATGTGTACTGCCTGACGTACAAAAAGTATCAAATTGATTTTAAATCTGTGATTCCGGTTAATAAACTGAATTGCGTTGTTTGTATTTGCCAACTTGTATTCATCAAAATGCAAATGTAATTGTAATGGTTGCTACGCACCTGAGTATAATAAAATAAGCTCTCTTTTCACACTTTTAGATTGGCTCAGTTTACTGACTTTGATTTTTAAATCTCATTCAGCAAAGGCAGCTCATTATCATTTAAAGGTACAGTTCAACCAAAAATTTAAATTTTGTCATCATTTACTCACTCATTCAAAATCTTTCGACTATGACTCTCTCACTCTCTCTCTCTCTCACGCGTGCTCTCTCTCTCTCTGTATATGTTATCATTAACTTCCACTGCAAAGAGAAAAAATATATAAATAAATAAATAAATACATGCATGTAGCGAGAAAACTGAACACAGCAATAATAATAATAAAATTCAATAATAATATACTAAAAACAGAAAACAATTATCTCTCATGTAACTATGCTCTTTTGGCATTGATCCAGAAGTCATGCATGGGACAGTTGGAAGCTTGTTTAATCTTATTCTGAATCTTTCCAGAACATTTCCATGTTAAGTATTTAAGGTTTGGTTACACTATATTTTAAGGTGTCCTTGTTACAATGTTATTATCCATTTAGCTACTGAGTAACATTATTAAACTACATGTGCATACTATATGGTTAGGGTTAAGATTTGGCTTTGTCTTAATGCTACTTGCATGTAATTATGCGTAATTTATTGTTATTATAATAGTAAGTACATGTAACATGTAAAAAGAACACCTTATGCTCTAGGCTCTTCTGATGCTTATACATATTACTTGGTCCAATGTACGTATATGATAGACTGTTCTATAATATCTGTAATATTAAAGACTAATAGTAGCCTAATTTTCCTTATTGTGCTTCAATACGACACTGCATAGATTGTACAGATATACAGTGTAGGACATTGATGCAGACTTGCACTTATCAAAGGTAGTTCAGGGTCAGAAATAACACTAATGAAGATGATAGGCCCACTTAACCTGAATAATTTTTTTCCCCTTCATTCAGATGTTCCATGTTAATGCAACCTAGATTCTCAGAATTCTTAGCACATAGTGTATCCCTTTTTATTTAATTAGACTTAAGTATTGCTGGTGCGGTTATTTTTGTCAGCTCTTTCTGATAAATTACTCTTTATACTGTTGCATCTTGCTAACAACACCAAGGCCAAGGGTTGAATTCAAGGGAATACATATACAAAAATGTCATACTTCAATGCACTTGGATGAAAACATCCACAAAATGTCCTTTTTAATTTTTCTTTAAGGCTGTGATAAAGAGCTCTGAGCAAGCACTGATATCTGGCAATGTTTCTTTATGACATGAATGAGGAGTTAGATCTTTCTGTTTTCCTTTAATGAATTATAATTGGTCAAATCAATTTGTTATATTTTTGTGTAGTAGATCTTGAGTATTTACAGTGTGAAAATCAGTGATTATTTATGACGATGTATTTCTGATGATTTTAATCATTAAACGTTATTAATATATATATATATATATATATATATATATATATATATATATATATATATATATATATATATATATATATATATATATATATATATATATATATATATATATATATATGTTTTCTTTTTATTTGATTTTCAAAAGAACAATACATTTTAAAATTTTATTTGAAGTAGATACTGATGATTGGTCATTTAAACTGCTTGTTTGTACAATAGTGATAAACATGGAATCCTATGTAATTCATGTTTGACTTAAGAGGTATATTATGTAGTGTATTGTGGATATGATGATCTATGTTGTATATACATGGAAATAATCCAGTATGTAAATGGTAACACTATAGGAACTGAACACTGGTTAATGAATGATGACATCAATATAATTAACAATTTAAAAAGTGGGTGGAGGGATGGAATTGTTTAATACACTGAAGAAGGCCTTGAGCTGAAACGTTTGGGATTTTTCCCTGTTGGTGATAAATGTATAATAAAATGTAAAAAGAAGACTAGTGAGGATCATGGTTTCACATACTAAATGTTTCTTCATTGGCATACTTACTAGCCTATTGCTGTTTACAAATGATGGAGGACCAATTTTTAAAAAATGTAGGCCTACCTTTCCATATTGCAAGCTTAAATGGCTACACTATGTAAAGTTATGAGAGTGATATCATGATAACCATATTTTAATGCAGGTAGGAATCACATATTACAGTGTGTTCAAGCATGCATTTTCAACTCGAGTTGACAATTTTTCTTCTGCTGAACAGCAGAGTTCACTGAATGCAAATGAGTCGCGGCACAAAGAAGCGTCCACCAATGGGAATGTGTAATGTTGGGTCGCGTAATACAGTTGGATACCGCGGCAGAATACGAAAGGCAAGGCTAAAATAGGGCACAGAAGTCGCCCTTTATAAGTATGTAATGTGAAATGGTTGCTTTAAAAAAATAAATAAATAAAACGATGAGGTATGTAAAATTGCTTGATTAAAGCTGAAAGTCTTTAAATTGTTTTGGTTAAAAATGATGCGAAATCAATTTTTGAGCAAGTAGCCAACATAACCAGTCAGTGTTCAAAATTATCCTCTTACTTTAGCCCGATTAACAACAGTAAGCTTATAATAATAATATTGTTCCCATTTGTACGTCACTTTAGATAAAAGCGTCTGCTAAATGATTAAATGTAAATGTAATAATGTTTTCTAATTTGAGTGGTACTGGTAGGTTTTCGTGGGAATTTCAAGCATGCCGCCGCGTCATTACGTCATGTCTGTAAACATAAAGAAGTTCTCTCAGCTAGTAGGTTATATCGCACGTAAGTATGCTGCAGGTGGCGGATCGTTTATAGCCTTTTCTCACAGCAGCTAGGATAATTAAACTTATCATTTTGATGGCAGATTGTAATCCAGAAAAGATTAGCCTATGTGTTTATGAAACATATGTAAGTGACTGAAATTAGATTATATTCAGTTTAAATGTGCTATAGATTAATAATTAGCTTTTTGGTTTAAAAGAATTTCTTTATATTAAATTCGAATGGTATGACTAGAGATTAGACTGTACAGAAATGGAAATCTACATGTAATGCTAATACACACTACATAAATGTAGTCACACAATGCTGATGTTATTAACATTAACAATTTGAGAGCAAAGTAAAACAGTAATAATAATTTGCACAGCTTGATGTGATAAGCTAACCAATCACTAGATTGAATCACTATTGTTAGCGCGATTTATTGTAATGTTTTTTTTCCTCAATTGGTCAGAACAAAAGTGGCAAACTTGTTCAGATGACAATATCTGGTGAAAATTCTTATTTGGGCCATACTTCCAAGACGTAGGCTAGAATCTATGATTCCAAAGTACAGTATCCACACTGGTGCGGTGACTGCCAGCCACACATACTCCTCAAAACATTAGATTGGTCCGCGCTGAGGAGCCGTGCCGATGCACAACCTATTTAAAGACAATAACTGCAACTGCAGGTTTCAAACAGAGATGGCAACAAACAGGCAAAACTTATGGACTACGGCTTTAAATTGACTTCTGTAGCTTCTGTTTATTATGCAAGATGTGAAATATAAAGGTAACTACAGCTTAGTTACCTTGAAATATAAAGGTAAATACTTTAAACGTAATGATCACTCTAATTCTAGAGAAGTTAGTTTAGAAGTTAGTTTAGTTTAGAGAAGTAAGTTTGTAGGCCACTGAACAATAAAAAAATGGCGTCAGATGAACAAACTTTTAATAAACAACGTTGTCATGCTTTTGGTGTGGATGCTAATATAGTTATCTTTATAGTTATTGCTCTTGGTGTGAATGGGCCTTTGCTCGTTTAGTTCGATTTTGTGTGGATCGATGCCCTTTCCACATCAGAGTGAAAAAAGTAGGCCTAAAAAAAAAGTAATATCTCACAGTGTGACTTTATATCTCACTATTTAAACTTAATGACTTACAGTTGTGACAATTTTTCTGACAAATGCAACTGCTATATTCATAACAATTACTTATATAATGAAAACCTTATCCTTTCGGGAGTGAATTCAGTTTAGGACCAAACATTTTGTATGCAGAGATTATGCATGGTAAATGTTAAATGCCTCTTTTTATTTCTAGTGAATATGTGTTTGGCCAGTGTGTATTGTACCTTCTAACCAAAAACAATTAAAGGGACAATAAGAGAAGTGCTCTACATATAGATTTAAAAAGAAAAAAAAATCAAGGGTTTCTGAGTCACAGAATAACAACTGTGAAGGACAAACTATCATGAATTACACTACAAAGACTTGATTGTGTGTTCGGTCTGTGGCAGCACTCAGGGACAGGGCTCCTCCAGTAAAGCTTTGATTCTGTAACACAACCCTCTATGTCCTGTACACATCCCATAGACAAACTCTTATGTCGTGCCATATGTCACACTGCCTGGCAGTCATGTGTCGTTGATTTCTACCAAAGGATCTACGATCCTTCATCAATGTGGTCACCGGAAAGTGTTAATATTACACATGTCCGCTGATAACCGCAGCCACCTCCCTCCTGCATCTCAGTGCTCCGGTCATTGGAGTAATGAAGAACAGCTATTGTGAATGCTTAACAAAGTTAATGAGAGATTACAGGTTTTTTTGAAAATTCATATGATTAATTACTTACTTGGAATCTCAATCAAGCTTAATTTTTAATGAAACAAAAGCTTTTCTGGAATTTACATATTTTCAGTGATGTTATTGTTGTGTATTGATGTGCTGATTCAGTACAATAAACAAATTCAATAAACCTTTTTTGGATAGGCTTTGAATAGTTGCAACATAAATTCAGTAATCCACCAACAACAACAAACCAGCACTTCTCTATGCACTTTGTCCTTGGTATATCTGATCTCAGTGTGCCGGAGGCCTGTCCTAATTGTTCCTTCTGGCGGGTAAACAAGGCGATGCTAATGCCTCAGTGATGGGCCGCCAATGATTCCATCAACTCTTGGCATCCTCTCTCAATGCTGGACATAAGCATAATGCTGCCATTTGTTTTATGTCACAACAATATCATGCCCTCACTTGGCACTGCCATGCATGGGCAAAAACTCACAGAAATGTTCACTTTGTGGCAAAGAGTACAGAGAGGTTTGAAATTTAATGGAGTTCCCATTTTTGTTCATGAACTATATTTATGGTTAATAGGATATTGATGCACATTATGCAGTGGGGTTGGGATTCTAATTTAAATCTACAATAATCAGAAATGATAGGAGTTTAGAAAGTTTGAACAAAGAAAAATTAAAAAACACTGATTAGAATTTACAACTATATATTTCATTCAGTATATCATAGATACACTTAATTAAAGTGTGTAATAAAAAATCAAAATCTATGTGGTACTAAACATGCTTTCCAAGCAACTGTCGTCCAGAGTTTTCTTGTTTGACATTTAGATTGGTTGACCTCATAGATTTGTAGGCACTGGTTACCTGTGAAGATCAATCATGTCATTTGGTATTCCAATCAGAGATAATTGAGTGAGTTTTTCAATGGAAATATCTATTTAAGCTACACACAGAGTTAGTCTACAGATAATTTCACAGCGATTTCTCCTTCGCAAATGGAAGTGGTGGTGGGGCCAAAGCTGCTCTGTGGGCGTCTTGGTCGTGATCCGCATACTTCTCGTTGTTTTGGGCTCTCTCCCATGTTTGTGTCCCACAAGATCACATCAAGAATTGTATTGTTTGCCCCTGTGTGTCTTTCACCCCTTTCTGAGCAACAAAGCCTCTGGTCTTCAACACAAGGCCACTTGCAGTGCAACCTGCCCACTCTGCATTCCTGCACTGATCTCTTAAAGAGCAGTGGGAGGTTTGTAGATAGCTAGCCCTTCAGCCAACAGATGAGCTTCTGTGGACTGGCCAGAGTGAACAAACACAAGCTTCTAGCTCCATTTATAGAGACTCAGGGTTTGCTATAAATTGAGACTGAAAGGCCAGGCAAGCCTAGTTGAATATGTGCATTGGCAAACGCTTGTGAAGGGCATGTTTTGAGAGGATGCTGTGAACTTTTGCAAATGCTCAATGTGTCCTCAACCGCTCACAGTATAATTGCACACTGAATATACAGTAATAAACAACGGAAACATATGTGGAAATCTGTTTGTGTTTAATTCCATTCATGTATGCTTATGATTGGAGAAGCACAGATTGTTGTAAGAACCCACCTGAGGGTCCCCATATCAAATTGTCTACTTAAATAATACTACAATTTGGCCATGTTTCTTACATTATTTTATCTCTAACATGTGTTGTTTTAATGCTCTGCATTGTCTACACTTTGGGAGATAAAACCAAATTATGTCATTGGCGCATAGTGCATTTATACAGATTGATCAGCAATCATATGGCATCATTTCAAAATCACGGCAGGTCTAGATTTGATTGTATATGTAATTGACTGGATGTGTATACAAATTCTGTCCATCATTTTTGCCTGTGCTGTGTTTTTATATTTCCTGAGCTATTTCATATATGCCTCATTATTTTACCTTATGCCTATTTGCTCAGAAGTATTGCTGGATCTCTAGCTTGAATGAATTTCCTCTACTAATGACCTTGTGGAAAACATCTTGAGGACAAATGAAATTGCAGCCTCACATCTGGGTGATCATAACAGAGGAAAAGCCTTCATTTATATGATCAAAATTTTAGATTTTTTTTGGCGAAAGATAGTACAACAACAAAGAGAGAATAAATTTTTTTTTTAAATGAATGAGTAAATAATAAAAACGGCATATTTTTACTACGAAACACAGTGGCCTTTGTTCTTTGGCCAAACTCGCAGCACAAACAACTGTTGATTGTTTGGAAAAAGCAGGAAAAAACAGCATGCTAAAGCCAACAGCATTTTTAGCAGCACTCTACCCTCAACAGAGACAGATTTGTCCGTGTGTTCATAATGTTTCTCTGAAAAGCACGGTGGGCACCATGCTGAGTATCACACACAGCGGTTGGTTAATGAATTGCAAAGTCATTGAAAATGAATTAATTTGTGGATATTTCAAGATGGGAAGGGAACAGAGGAAGCGAGCGAGTGCATATTGCACCATTTATCCAGGATACAAATTGCAAGATCTACTTCAAGAAATCAGTCCAAGAACCAGTTCACAACATTTTGAAATAAAATTTATCAATGAAATAATAGAAGGCGTGCCTCCTCAACTGTCGCATGACATCATCAGGGTGTGTCTGTGTTGTTTAAACCTCTGGAGACGTTTCATTCATACAGTATGATAAAGCACATGGCAACATATGTCTGAAGCTAACAATTTCAAACCCCACACGTTGCAATATACCATATGTAATTTCTCAATGTAAACTATTTGCATAATGAACATGAGTCATCACAACAACGGTTTGATTGTGCTGAAGCCGTTCTTCACAGCGCTCTGCTTCTTTCTCATAGACAGGCCTTGTTGTGCTCGGCCCAAGTCGAGGCAGATGTGGACTAGAACAATAGCAGCTCCTTTTATCAGAGAGCAGGGTAGTGACACCCTCCGCGGGCACACAAGGACTCGAAAGAATGCCTGGCACTGGCCCAGAATCACTGACGCTATTACAGACCCACCTCATCTCCCGTGATGCCATGCAACGGAGGGGACGACACCTTCAAAGGCCAGCCCTTCTTCCTTAGAAGCGCCGAAGACTATCGAGAAGGTTTGCAGAGTGTCTCCAGAGCGGACTTTGGATTGAGTGAAGAAGGACATTCGTGGGCCGTCCAGACTGTAGACCACCAAACAGAGCAACACCTAGAATGGCCACTGCAAGCACCTCTGGACAAAGCCCCTTCGGGCTGGGCAGGAAGAAGAGGTCCCCTGGTCTCCTGGATCAGATTGGCAGGTTCTTCGGAGGAGACAAAAAGAAAAAGGGAAAGGTGAGTCACTTTTTTTTTCTAAACTTGGCACGGTCAATGACAACTTCTTGCTCTAAATTTCTTGGGGAAATTTTTTTTAGAATATAGCTGAATTTCAATATAGTTTAGAACTCAGTTGGGATTGCCTTTGTGTTGCATTCAACTGGATGTGGTTTACAGACACACACAAATACTCAAATTCAAACTAACTCTGCACTGCAAATGGGCTCCCTGTTCTCATAGTCTGATAGTCAAAGTCTGCATTAAAAAAATTTATGTTTTCTCAGTTTTGCATATTGGTTGATACACACGTCGGTATTCTGCTATGTGCATGCAGTTCGCCATAGTATTGTATCTGTGTACAATTTTAAAGCTACATTTAAAACAATTAATAGGTATGTCAGTGAAATTAGAAACTTGTTACCAGATAAGAGAAAGATTCTCCAAGTTTTATTTCACACAGCAATTAAACAAAGAATTTGGTTTTAAATCCTGCTGATATTGAACAAATAGCTGAATCTGGTTCAAAAGAATGCTCCTTCAAATATCAATGTTCAAAGCCTGTTCAGCCTGCTTTAGCAACTGATTATATTTATGAGATGTGTGTTTTTTTTTTTTTTTGGCTTCTTCAGTAGCAATGAGTCATGGTGAAATGACACAAATGTTAAAACCAATGAATTCTCGCAGCATTAAGAAGCTTTGGGCACAGTTGTTTAAAGTGCAAGTGATATCATCACAGTGGTTTGCTGTTCTGCAGGAAAAGTGCAGTTACTGCCTCTAGGCAGAGCTTCATCTATCGACGCTCATACCTCCTTCAAAGCATGTCAGTTTAGGTGCAAAGGCAAATTTAGATAAGCATGGTTTTTTATTTCCATTTTTACCACAAAAATCAAAGAGATTGGCGTCGTTGTTAAATTGTGAATCTTTAATGATTGGCTTTCCAGTCCAAGAAGTTGTCATGTTAGTATACGTTGCAGCTTGACTCTAGACGTTTCTCTTTCATTTATTTGAAGGGCTCATTTCGTGGTCATCTATCCTCCTCTCCACAGAGACCCCAGCACTCTTCCACCCGTCGTCGTGGAGATGTCAACCCTGTGGTGCATTTCTTCAGGAGCTTTGTAAGTATCCACGTGTGCTGGCATGGATTTTTACAAGTCCCAAACTTCAAAGAGTGATGTGAAACCAACAACTGCAACCCCAGAAAAGAAATCAATTCGACCTAAGACATGAGAATGACATTTTCACACCTCCCTTGGTCCTCATCTTTAGCTCCCACCGATCCAAAGAGTTTGTTACCGCTCTCACAGCACTGAGCAGCAGGAAAACATTACCTCAACCAATGTATCAGGTCAAATATATTAGAAGAGCTTAAGCTTGCTTTTTTTAACCAAACTTCACCATGACAATTGAAACATAAGGCAAGCTTTGGTCCTAGACATGCCACATTGTGTCTGGCCATTTGCCGTCTAAGTCCGCAGGCCAAGTTTGTCGTCATGTTCAACATGCAGCCCATGTTTTCTTTGCTACAATAGTCCAGACTTGTTTTTCTGTGAGACAGACAACATTACACACACTTACATCACTAGCGTTAGATTCTCCGCTATGTTGTAAAGAATGAGTCACTCTTTGAAGTCACTGTTTCAGATGAAAATGTGAGAATATATTCTTGTCTGTGTGGAAACGTTAACGTGACAGAGAAGTTGATCGTTTTCTTTTAACATCACCTTTTCTATTTCGCGATGTACGATGTGATGTGTAAATGTGTCAAATTCCACTTTCAGATCGCATGACCTCAAGCCAGCATGTAGATTTATCTCATTTCTCATTTTCTTGTTTTTGCATTTCCACATTACTCTTGTCCTAAATTAAAAATGTTTTTCTGGGAAACGTAAATTGCACAGTTGTTCCTCAGTTCTGTGGGCTTGTTCATTAAAAAGATACAGTCTCTGCCTTCATTATTCATCTGAACTGCAAGGAAGCCTAATGATCGACCCATGTAAACATCTTTAAAATTAAAAGTCTTTGTTCAAGGATTGCTTATTTATTTGTATTACGCTGGATAACGAAACGTCTCGTTATAATACTCAGGCCTCTAAATTAAAAGATGTGGCTCTGCTTTTTGAATTCTTAAAATTGTCCTTGACTAAAAGTTTTAATTTGTTTCCTTGAAGGTGTCCTCTCCTCGTCCCAAGTCGAGGGTAAGTCTCACATCCCATTTTTCTACTGGCATGCATCTAATCCCATTGTTTAAAATGCTCTTGATAGTTATTTTGAGACAATTTGCAGCGAAATTCTGCTGAAAAAGTGCTTCGCTCAGGATATAAATGGTGACAGAGCAAGAATGTGAAATTTGTAACACTCTATTAGGCCATCATTACCTCTATTAACCGTGAGGTTACCACCACCCACTTAAATGAATAATACAGCTGTTTCCTAGCAGATAGAATAGATGTGACCCATAATCATTTTCAAAGCACTCTCGTATCCAGCAATGAAATTGTAATTTCACCTAAGAAGAAAGTTAATCATTCTACATTCTTTTTTGTTTCATGTGCAGTGGAGAGAACTATTGGGCCTGGTACGTCATTCATCTTTGATGTGATTCACGTTTGCATTCACAGACACTCTCATAAACGATCTGATTGGCTGATTGCAGGGATGCCTTCCTGTCCTATGTCTCGTTTCTAATAGATCTGTCACGTATCTTAATCATTTGTTCTCTTCTTTGTCAATTAACCAATGCATCGCTCTAATTACAGCTGCTGAACTTTTCTCTGCGCTTTATGCGATCTTCTCGTTAACCTGTGGGATTGGATGATTTATTGGTTGAATGGGTTCATTTTACCCAAATCAAAAAAGGGCCGTGAAATTTAGGCCCATATCATTTTTAGCAGAGTTATTACGCATTATTGCATTGTGGTTTCAATTTAGCCACATTTAATGCGTTCAATATGATTATTGCACTTGTTAACTCGCACTCTCGTGAGATTAAATATGCACAATTTCAATTCAGAACACATTTTGTAATGCCTGAATGCATGAAATAGGCATTACTTGTAATTTTACCCTAACTGTTCATGTGATTATGAATTTCCACAGCTTTTAGCTGTGCTAAAGTACATAAAAGAGTGATCTTAAGCACTAAAAGTATTAGAACATTATTAGAGTTTTCATGTTTTTGCTTGTTTTTCAGTTTCTTTCTGGCTTTCTTTCTTTCTTTCTTTCTTTCTTTCTTTATTTCTTTCTTTCTTTCTTTCTTTCTTTTTACTGTATATTTTTTTGCCTTGATTGTTGCACTCTTTTTTTTCTGATGGAATTTCTCCTGAACCAGAGCGACTCTCTGCTTCTTGATGACTTTGAGACAGCAAGGCTTTTTCTGAGTCACAGCCGGTAAAGCAGCTTTCTCTCTAGGGGTCTTCGAACTGTTCACTCCCCTCATAAACCCATACTCCAACCCATCTACTCCCTTCCCAGGTCTTGATTCACTGACTCACCAGCGCCCCCTGTGTTTTTGTCACATGTTGTTTAACTCCACAGGCTCCAAAACATAAAGGCATGCAAAAAGCAGGCATGCAGCATTGGATGTATTTGGACAGTAATAACTGACATACACACACACACACACACACACAAAAAGTGTTTTTCTTTGGCTGGCAAAACTATTTTGTGCAGATCATTTCTTATGGTAGATAAAATATTCAAATAACCCATGTTATGATTATCCTCCTATGCTGCACTCTTGCCATCTCTAAATCACCCCCTCCTATAATACTTGAAATGTGGCAAACATGTAACATTCTCTGTGCTGCAACCTCCTTTTGCATTCCTTATTTATAGATGTCGGTGCAGAAATGCACTGATGCATCACCAATCGAAACATATAGCACAGAATCTATACTGCACCATTACAAACACCAGTTTTTTTGTTTTGTTTTGTTTTTTACTTTCTTTTTTTTATTCACAGTTTGATATAATATCACAAAGAAAACATATTCATAGTACAGTATATCATTAAAGAGCAGTGGGCTGGTATCCTCTCTGTGTTCATAAACTATATGTTTTAGGCATCCCCGTCAGCGCGTGGCTCGGAGAGCATTAGATCACCTCACAGACGCAGAAGGGAACAGAATACACTCTCCAGAATCTTCAACCTGGTGAGCCTAAAACAGCAGAAAAAGACTCTCTGAAAAGATTATCATACATATTTAAGATCTTTTTTTTTTTTGTACCTTTTTAAAAAGGTTATTCTCATTTAAGCGCAATTACAGTTGATTGATGCGCCTTTATGCAAATGCCTACAAAGAAAGCAATTTAAAACATCGAGATGTAATTAAGGCCATTAAAAATATTCGATAACGGGATGTTGCATAGATTATTGCTTTGAAACCATACAGAACTCACTTTCTGTGCTTGAAGAGGCATGTGAAAAAGTGAATGAGAATGTCCTTGATAAGACTATTGACTGCTTCTCTTTCTGACCCAGAGTCACCTTCTGTATGCAAGTCCAATAATATCCATCTCTCTCACTAAAGTAATGACACCTATCCTGTCAGTGAGGGCTGTGCAGTCTTTCAGCAGTCATTGAAGGTCTTTATTCAGTTAAGCTTTTCAAGATCAATATTTATTTAGGTTATAAAGAAGGCCTGTCTCATCTGTTTCAATTTTACAGTTAAAGTTGAGTCTTTCTACGCGCCCTAACCTTGCTTATGTTCAGTCAGTCATTGAGAGTCTCATTGTAACATAAGCATTTTGAACTTTTGCCAGGTGCAGGGCATAAAGTATTCACATCTCTGCATGTTCATTCTCATTGATTGCCTATAAGATTTGACTTTCAGAGGATTGAGTAAATATCACCTACTCCTAAAAGAATCGTTCACATTGAAGTGAAAATTCTGCCACCATTTACTCATCCTTATGTCGTTCCAAACCCGTATGACTTTCTTTCATCCATGGAAAGTAAAGATGTTAATCATCATGTCTGCCATGCTTTTTCCCCCTCCATGCAACAAAAGCTGATGGGGACCAAGACAAAAAAGATAATTTAAGGGCCGAACAAACAAACGAAAAAAAAAAAAAAAAATTGCTTGATAGCCATGGTCACATTCATTTTCATTACATGGAAACAAAATAAGTCTCTGATAAAAAAATAGTTCATACAGGTTTGGAATGAAATGTTGTATGTATGTATTGTATTTGTATACATAAACTACCATTCAAAAGTTAATTGTTTTTGAAAAAAAAAAAATCGTTTATTCTCACCTCAAACAATACCGTAAAAACAGTAATATTGTGAAATATTACAATTTAAAATAATAATTTTCTATTTTAATGTGTTAAACGTATTTTTTTTTTTGCCTGTGATGACAGCTGAATTAGTATTAATGTTGAAATCATAATAATATAAGTCAAAAGAACAGCATACGAAATAGGAATCTTTTGTGTTTATAAATGTCACTTTTGAATAATTTAAGGCATCCTTGCTAAATACAAATATAAAAAAGTTGCTGACGCCAAACAATTGAATGGTAGTATATTTATAAATGTACATATTTGCAAGTATCTGGTCTATGTAATGTTTAAACAGGTACTGTTTTTAACATTTTAAATGTGACATTGAAGCAGAATGACACTGATGTTCGCGTTTAGCTCAAATCATCTACCTCATCTGCCCTTTTGCCTAATTTCCTTTTCTCCCTCCTGCACTTTTCACATGACAATCTCTCCTGAACAGAGGACACAGAGAACACAATCAAATCAGCCTGGCTTTCCACATCCATTGTGCTGTAGAGCTAGAACGCTGAGTGCTCAGATCACTCTTTTCCAAATGTAGCATAGCTTGTAATGGCTGATAACGCTCCTACAATATGGATTACTCAACATGGCCATTTTTGTTATTAAATTCTTGAGTTTTGACATTGAACATTGAGGTCCTTCACCCATTCTGCTGATGCTCTGTGCTATTTCTGTGCAAGCTTCAGCAGTTATTCTTTTGTAATGTGTTTCAGAACTAACATTGATTTTGACCTTGCATAATCAAGCACCAATGTTGAAAAGGTTTCGTGTTACGCAATTGACACGACGATGACCATACTGGTTTTCTCTCCGATCTCAGGGAGAAAGCCGATCTCGCTCTCCACCCAAACGCTGGAGCACCATCTTCTGAGCCCTTCTCCGACCAGAAAAACGCCAGGATGGAAGAGAGTGAAATGGATAAAAAGCAAAAACTTGAGAGGGAGGATCTCTGCCCTATAGATTCACAAGTCGCAGCGAGTTTAACAGACTAACATTGGCCATCTTCGCTTCCTAGATAGAGATACAATCCAAGTATCTGTTGTTACATGCCTGCAGGGTTTCATAAGCACGTGTTGACTGTATGTGTGCAAAACTGCTGCAATAGTTGTCAATGGTCAGGAGATGCGATAGTCTAGATGCTATATTGGAAGTCTCCCTCCAAAATTCACTTCAAAAATGTTCAAGAGGATCATCATCCCTCAGAAATGTAGATTAACTAAAAGGCTTGATTATTAGTCTTAATTGATTGAACTAGACAGAATATTTCTCTGTTTGAACCATTAAACACAAAAGTAAGATATAACTGGCATCGAGACCCATTATTGCATAATTCTGAATTTACCTCAGACGTATCTTACACAACGGGTCGCTTGTTTGCTATCGAGCATTTGATGCCTGACATTAGTCATTGTGCTACAGTGAAGAAGCCTCTCCACTGTTGAGATCAGTGTTCAGCCTCATTGATGTGCAGCATGTTTGTGGATGTTTACGTTAATTGTGGTCCTTGTGTTATGTTATATATTGGTTATTTCCTTTGTACCAAGAACTGTGTATATAGGATTCTCTATTGTGTTTTGAGCAGCTTAAAAAAATGACGACCAGTTAACATTTACCTAATATTAAATTTGATTTATTTGAGTAATTATTTAGCTCTTTAATTAGAAACGTGCCTTAAAAATTGTTAATCAAAGACTAAAAACATGATTTTGTGGACTAGGGAATAGATTCTAAGCATATCTGACGCTTGGATTGTATGCCCTCAGATGTTGCACTGCATATGTGTGTTAAAACAGCCTGTAAATGTTGTCTGCGTCATTATGTCTGCAATTTTGATGTTATTTTAGAAAGGTCTCATGTAATTACCAGGGGTAGGATTAATATTTAAATAACAGACATGCAGAAATCTAGGACAAACAGTCAGTGGGAGCATAAACGGTATGAAACTGGCGAGGAAAAAGAAAGAAACCTGAAAGTGTATGAGGGATAAAGTGAGAAATGATAAACGAGGAATTTGGAAAGAGTACGGTGGAGTTTATTCAGCTGATTTTTTTTCTCTGTGACGTTTTTCACGTGTCTTAATAATGTTCATCGTTTCGTGTCTCATAGACTCTTCCTGTATGTACTGTTTCTGAAATACTGCTGAATAAACATTAGGTCAAATATTCTCCCTGTCAGCGCTGGATTTGTCTCCAAAATGGTGCTACACTTTATATAATGCACAGGATATTCTGAAGTGGCCAGGTGTTCTGATGTAATATCTTTAACCCTCCCTTTATTTATAAAGTAACGTTAAATAAAGAATCGGAAATGTATGTAGTCTGTGTTTGATTGTGCATCTGTTCATTCCTTGAGGTTCTCAAAAATCAGTTTCTCTGTCTTTGCCTTACTAAGTGTGTTGGTGGAGTTATTTTTCTTGATTGGACAGTTACAAATGAATTTTTGTCCATTTATTTTTAGTCCACACCAGATAATGCAAAAAACTAGTTTGTCTATGCATAATGATCATCTTGGTACATTTCTGCAAAAATGGGGAGTCACACACCACACACACACAGGACAATTAAAATAGCTATAAAATTAGACAAAAACAGATAATTTTATGCTTCTGGATAAAATATGTGTTTCTTTTATATCTAACTATTAGCAAAAATGACTGGGCTTTTTCTTTGAAGACAGTACAATTACTGCCCCTTTCTTTGTGTTAAACATAAAACACTGAAATAATAAGTGAGGAGAAAGAAAATGATTGATTTAAGAGATTCTCAGTATTCTCTCTGAAGTAAATGTTTGCAGAAGAATTGCCATGACCTTTGCATTGTGTGCTCGAACTAGTCAATTGTGAATGAGATGGACAGACACTTGGTGCTTCCTTTTTAAATGCCCTTAAAATAGGTCTCTTGAAAGCTCACTGAAAATGCCTTTACACAGTTTCAACTTATGTGTCAAGTTTCAGAGTGTACATAGTAGCCTTAATATTGAACCTGGAATGGCCAAGAACACTACTAATTTTATTTGCTGTAAAGCTAATGCTAATAATAACAAGCCCTTTATTACTGGTAAAAAAAAAAAGAACACATATGTGACCCTGGACCACAAAACCAGTCTTAAGTGTTTAATTTTTTGAAATTGAGATCTATACATCATATGAATGCTGAATAAATAAGCTTTCCATTGATGTATGGTTTGTTAGGATCAGACAATATTTGGCTGAGATACAACTATTTGAAAATCTGGAATCTGAGGGTGCAAAAAAAATCTAAATATTGAGAAAATCGCCTTTAAATTTGTCCAAATGAATTCTTAGCAATGCATATTACTAATAAAAAACGACCTTTTGATATATTTACAGTAGTAAATTAACAAAATATCTTCATAGAACATGATCTTTACTTAATATACTAATGATTTTTGGCATAAAAGAAAAATCTATCATTTTGACCCATACAGTGTATTTTTGGCTATTGCTACAAATATACCCCAGCGACTTAAGAACGTTGCAAGAACATTGTGCTAACCTTAAATGAATGTTCTAATAACATTAAGGAAACCATACGTTTTCTTGTTTTTGGAATGTTCCAAAATAATTCCTAGAATGTTATGTTGTTTAAAATTAAGTTGAAAGAACATTGCAAGGAACATCATGCTAAATGCTGGAATACACTACACAATTTGGGCCCCGATTTACAGTCTGGAGAAGTCCAGGATAGTTGCCAAAAATCAGAGGCAGTCTGCACTCTGCAGATTGGAGTTGACAGATTTCATCAAAAATTGCATGGTGTATGATGGTAACAGACTCCGATTTTTTAATTTCAGACTATGATTTCATCCATTTGGAGGATAACATGTTTGATATTTTAAGCCAATTTTAGAACACATATTGTTTTCATATGTCACGCATCTCCTAGCAACAAGGCACGCATTTCTGCGTGAGTTTGTTGTGATTGGAAGTCAAGTCAAGTCACCTTTATATAGCACTTTTAACAATACAGATTGTGTCAAAGCAGCTTTACAGCATTAAATAGGAAAATAGTGCCTCAATAATGCAAAAGGACGATAGTAAACAGTCAATTTTCAGTTAAAGGCAGTTCATCATTGAATTCAGTGATGTCATCATCCAGCTCAGTTCAATTTAAATAGTATCTGTGCAATCAAGTCGACGATATCGCTGGAAATTAAGTGACCCCATCTATGCAAGCCAGCGGTGACAGCAGCAAGGAACCAAAACTCCATCAGTGACAGAATGGAGAAAAAACCTTGGGAGAAGCCAGGCTCAGTCGGGGGGCCAGTTCTCCTCTGACCAGACGAACCAGCAGGTTTTTCCATGCTGCAGCAAAGTCAGATTGTGCAGAGGACTCAACTTGGAAAGTCTGGTAGTGTGTGATCCTCAGTCGTTTACTGTATGATGGCCAGTTTTTCCTCTGTGACTACAAAGTCGGTTAGTGTATGATGCCCAGTGTTTTAAAATCTGTTCATATTGGTGTAGGGTAGGATAGTTCACCCAAAAAAGAAAATGTCTGTCATTAATTACTCACCCTCATGTCGTTCCAAACCCGTAAGACATTCGTTCACCTTTGGAACACAAATTAAGATATTTTTTGATAAAAAATAACGACTATAGTCTGCCGCCATTCATGAGAGTACCACGACGCATGCGTGTGGTGCTGCTGACGTAGAACACGCATCTGCTTGTTCACGAGCAGAGGAATGCTCGCATATGCATCATGCTATACTCTTGATAATGGCAGCGGACTGTCTCAGGAGAGAAGAAATCGTTGAATAAATTCGTTATTTTTGTTTTCTTTGCACACAAAAAGTATTCTCGTAGCTTCATAAATTTATGGTTTAACCACTGATGTCACATGGACTATTTTAACAATGTCTTTACTACGTTTCTGTGACCGTGGTAGTACCCTTGATGTCTATGGAGGGTTAGAGAGCTCTCGGATTTCATCAGAAATGTGACCCTGGACCACAAAACCAGTCTTAAGTGTCAATTTTTCGAAATTGAGATTTATACATCATCTGATTAAATACACTTTTCACTGATGTATGGTTTGTTAGGATCGGACGATATTTGGCCGAGATCAAACTATTTGAAAATCTGGAATCTGAGGGTGCGAAAAAATCTAAATATTGAGAAAATCGCCTTTAAAGTTGTCCAAATGAAGTTCTTAGCAATGCATATTACTGATCAAAAAAAAAAAAAAATAGTTTTGATATATTTACAGTAAATTTGCAAAATATCTTCATGGAACATGATCTTTACTTAATATCCTAAATGGATCATTTTGACCCATACAATGTATTTTTGGCTATTGCTACAAATATAGCCCAGCGACTTAAGACTGGTTTTGTGGTCCAGGGGAACAAATATCTTAATTTGTGTTCCGAAGATGAACAAAGGTCTTATTGAACAAAGGATTTTTGGGTGAACTATCCCTTTAACTTTTAAATCTCTCTTTTTAGAACAACCAAAACTGAATGTTTGGATATGTTCTCAGAAAATAAATTATTCAGCTGAGAATGAAAAAAATGAGAAAGAAAAAAAAAAAGAAAAAAGAAAATACTGAAAGTTGGGAATTCAAACCTCAGCGAAGGTTTTCTTTCTCTCATAAAAATAGATTAGCAGTTTGTAGGTCTATCATGATGGCGTCTCAGTGGAGTCTGTTTGATCTGGACCTACAAACACGAAAGAAACAATGATTTATTTGACCGACTGAAGCTCACTGACACACAACCCTGACTTTCTACAAGAAGAGTATTAAGCAGCATGTCTAATCATAAACCTACCAATCAACATGAAAGAAAATATCCTTAACTTTTACAAAAACACCAGAATACTGCGCCTTTGATATGATCATGTGACTATTTCCTTTCACTCAAATCACATAATATTTCATGACTTCAAACACGCTCTTGAGATCTGGAGGGTTCACAAATGGACTTTTCTTTATACACCTGAGAACCTGTCACGGAGAATTCTTTGAACGTGATCCCAACACATTTTCCTCGAAGTCCAAATAAAAAGTAAAACAGCGGTAAAAGAGGAGGTTGCTTTGAAAAAAAAATGTTTGATCTGTTTTTGGAATATCTACATCCCTGTAACACATGAATACTGACATAAATCCATTATTCCCTGAGTTCTGTTGCGCATGGCAACAGGTGTTTGATCATATCACTATAAACCGTGAAACACTGCCCTCCTTTGGTGTAATAATGAAGCGCACATTTAAAAAAAAGAGTTTGCATGGGTCCTCCTTATTTATAGAATACTGCACATTTACTTGACATTAGGCTTGGACTTGATTTTATTTTTACTCTTTACAATCTTAGCCACAAATATCCATTAGTTAGTTAGCAGAATTCCGAGCGGGCGCAGGATAACTTAAAATGATTTGAAATAAGACAAAGTGTTAAAAAGTGTTAAGACAAGGAGTGCTTTAATATAAGGTAAAAAATCAAGATGTAAAGTATTGTTATTCATTCATTCCTCAACAAATCTTCTTCTTCTTCTTTTTTTTTTTTTTTTTTTAATTTTTTTTGTTTTAAACAAGGGTTCCCGCAGTCTTAGAAAACCTGGATAAATCAGTGAATTTTGAAAGTGTCATTTCTAGATCTAGGAAAGTCATGAAAATGAATAAAATATCACAAAGTCTTGCTATAATGAATATACATTTTTGTAGTTATGCCTAAGCTAATATTTTTATCAGGTTAAAATGGCTATTTGTGAATACAGTAACTTAAAAAAAAAAATCTATAAAAATACTTCACAAAATTTTTGAAAAATTAAGTTCTTGAAGGGGGGGGGGGGGGGGGGGGGGTCTTTGAATATTGTCTTGGAAAATGGGAGGCCTCGGAATCAAAGATTGAGAAACACTGAAGCTGTGACTGTTTGTTAACACTTAATGAGGTGGGTGTCGTGACTGCAATCAGTCAGTAGAGGGCAGAAGTGGCTCCAACAGAAAGAGACAAGCTTTATTTCGATATTCAGGTCAATATCCTAAACATCCCTTTTTTAATCCCCTGACTAAGTTATTGTATCTATCTATCTATCTATCTATCTATCTATCTATCTATCTATCTATCTATCTATCTATCTATCTATCTATCTATCTATCTATCTATCTATCTATCATCTATCTATCTATCTATCTATCTATCTATCTATCTATCTATCTATCTATCTATCTATCTATCTATCTATCTGAACCTGCATGAAGAAGGCAGATGTGAGTAGTATTGCGGAGGCAGACTGACAGAGCTGTTTCTTCTCCTCTGGGGGCCTGGATTGGTGATAGCAGTGAGGATCTGCTGCAGGGAGGGGGGACTGTTGTCATGACACATCTCTCCCTAGTGGAGGAGGGGTTAAGCACTCAGGGATTTCCACCGAAGCAAGACTCCACACCAGCCCGACCATCTGCCCTGCTATCCCTCTCTCTCTCTCTCAGCCCTCCCTTCCTTTCTCATTCATCCTGGATTCTCCCTCCTCCTCGCACGTCCATCTCTGAGAGAGATCAGATTCGCTGATTATTAGGCCAGTGTAGTGTATTGCATTAGAATGCATTAGAAATGAGTTTCTCAATGCAAACTAAGAAGCTTATACTATCATTTTTCAAAGGTGAGAAGAGCTGCACACATACAGGTACATGACATCACACACACGTACTGTAATTTTGTTGGTGTAATGTGGTTAGGAGGGAAATATTCTTTCTAACCGCCAGCTTGCAGATGAACAAAACTGCCTGTTAGACAGCTGCTCTCCACTATCAGTCACCTGCAGGCGATGTTGCATTTGAAACTCTCTGTTATAGTCTACCATCAGCTAAAACACAGCTCAAATCAGGAAGCTAATGAGGAACATTCTCAGAACTTTGACTAATGCTCTAGTAAGGTTCTTTCAAAGTTTTGTTCATGTTCATCAATGCACACATGTACCATATCAGAAAATGTAAATGAATTAATAAATAAATAAATGCATTTTCTTCCAGTGATGTTAATAGAACACTCATTCAGAGTTACATGGTCTTAAATAATATTCTTTGTTTTTTTTATATAATTTAGTTGGGCATTCATATTACACTGTAAACAATTTTACTGTAAAAACAAAAAAAAAATTGAAGTTATAAATAAAAACTAAAAACTTATTAGAATATGTTCTATAAGAAAATATATTTCAGTCTAAAAATTTGATGTTTAATTCAATTGCTGTTTCTTTATATTTGATTGTAAAATAAATTGTAATATATTTTCTACATTATTTTTTTTTTTTTTTAAATGTTACTACTTGTTTAAGAATGTTCATAGAACATTCAAAATAACATTCTCATAATGCTTGCAAAATGATCAAATGGAATATTCCTGTAAAGTTGACAAATAAAAAAAACATTTTTAAAATACAATAATGGACATTTTGTTCAGAGAACATTCAGAAAGAATGTTTTCATAACTTAACTGGCTTGACTTGAGCATTAGCAAAACATTCTTAAAACATATTTTTGCTTGCTGGGTTACATCTGTTTTGTAGTCCGAGCCACAAAGCCATTCGTGCGACTTCAGGACACATAAAGCCCTTTCGGCCGCGAGCGGCTGACTCCAGCCCTGGTCCTGCTCTGAGGTAATGTCATAAACATGCCAGACTAGCGTTTTCTCTATAGCCTGACAGAACGAATCTATCAGCCATTATTAGGCAGAGCTCCTGAGCAGCCATGACAAGAAAACACAAACCTCTTTATTCTCTTTTTATGCTGTTTTAATAGAGTCGATCTCCTGTCCCAAAACTAATTACAGGTACAAAGAGACACTGCCAGATGAAAGCACCTATGCTTTGATGGATGATGAGAGGCGAAATAAATGCGATTTGTGCAGTAATGGACGACGGAAGACTTTCTGCAGCATCTCTAAGTTCTGTTCGGAAGTGTCAGTCATCGAACAAGCCTAGAATCTCTAACCAGCGAGGATCCAGGCTATGAACACAAAGGCTCAAAGGTTCAATTGCAAACTAGGAGGGGCCCTGGAGAGTTACTGAGATCATCTCTTCACTCAATGCCCTTGAGCAAGCCCCTTAACCTTAAGGTGCTCCGGGGGGACCACTATCAGTGCTCACAAAATCTCTTTAGATAAAGAAGTATATTCTTATGACCTACTGTGGTATCCATTATGTTGTAACAATGGAATGTTTTCCACATTATGTTTTCATTTTAACATAAAACAAGAAAGAGATAAAAAATAATTAAGGAATAGTTCACCTCAAAAATGTAAATTCTGTCATCATTTACTCACCCTCATGTGATTTCAGACCTGTATGAGTTTCTTTCTTATGTTGAACATAAAAGAAGATATTTTGAAGAATGCTGGTAATCAGACAATTGATGTTCCCATTGACTTCCATAGTATTTCTTTCCCTACTATGGAAGTCAATGGGGAACAATTGTTTGGTTCTTTCAAAATTTTTCAAAATGTCTCCTTTTGTGTTCAACATAAGAAAGAAACTCATACAGGTTTGGAACGACATGAGGGTGAGTAAATGATGACAGAATTTACATTTTTGAGGTGAACCATTCAATTAAAATCAATTAAATGCATGGTTCTTTAAGGAATTGCTATATTTATATATTAATAGATTTTGAACTGATACAAATGTAGTGCTTTATTCTTTGATATGTATCTTTAAAGTGAACCTCATAGTCAGTGTTAGTCAACTGTATTCTCTTTTTCCTGATTTTTTTTTTTTTTTTTGTAGAATGCTTAAATTTTTCTAAATACTTCAACCGTATTGGTGTTTTACATAAAAACGGTTTTATTACTATAACCATTTCCAAATAAACAAATAACTGAATATATATTTCAATGTAATTGAGGCCGCTCAGAAACAATCCTGATGAAATGAATTCCACTGAAATTCCGCTGAGCTACAGAAACATATGGCAATGTTTATTTTTCCTCCCAATTTACTGTTAAACCGTCTTAAATCAAGTTGATCTGTGACGAAAATACAGTGAACAGGGCCAAATACAGTGAATTCCGTGTATAAGACGAAAGAAGCCATCTTATAAGAATGAAGAAGTCTAAAGAGAAGCTAACTGAACAATGTTTTAAAGCTGAAAGAGCAGCAGGAGTGATTTGTAAACATAACACTCAAATGAGAGAACTCACAGAGAGTTAACCACGGTGCACCTTAATTGTCTCAGGATTCAGTTTGCCTCTTTTTGTCTGAATAGATTAGTCCTCAGGTCAAAGTTTGGCGGGCTCCCCTTCCCCCTCCCCCCATCATGAAATATTCACCACATTCTGCTGTTGTCAAAGCAACAGGCCCGACACCGCAAATCACAAAACAAGGGATTAAAGCAGAGAGGTTAAGTATATAACATGCGGGTCTGAACTGTTTTAACCAATGAGAAACCAAAATGCATCTGCTGGCGTGACCTATTTTTAGACTTCCTTTTCCTGCAACATTCTATACAAAACTCTTCATATTCTGCTTCAGACGAGAGTAACTGATGTCGCTGACAGGCTACTATGTATAAGTCCCAGATTTAAAGTAGATGCTTCCTGTTTTACCACAGTGCCAAGAGATTGCATCAGCTATTAATGAATAGTTTTCAGACACAACGGCTCACTTCAAGTTAGAAAATGAGTCAATTGAGAATGTTATTCTGTTGTCTCTATAAACTGCACAGTTGGAGGTGAACAGGAAAAGCATTCTGCACTTCTCGATGGAGCCTGTGAACTCTGACCTGCTGGAAGAATATTCACATGCATCCTCCCCCACTCTTCAAACTAACTCTCAGAGTCAAAGTTGTTCTGCTCTGCACTGCGGTGGAAAACAACAGGTTGCTTCTTTCATATCATTTCACGTGTTCCATAACTAGGATGCATAAGGGTCTGTAGTGTGGAGCAGAATGCAAACGCCGCAAGAAAAGAAATGAAAAGAAGGTGTTCTTTGTGAGGGCAAAGTGTGTCTGCAATGCAAATACACTCGGGATAAAACACAGTAGGTCGCAGACAGGCTAAATGTAAATGATTTTGAACATCTTTTAAACACTCATACTCAAGCCCAACTGTAACCCCGCTGCTTGTGCTTCTGTTAAAATATTCCATTCAAGCCACAGAGTTTTATTGTTTTTCACATGTGATAATTTATACTCATCCTTTCCTCTTGTGTCCAGACTCCTGTGTGTGAGGTTTTGTGTGTGCCTGAGAGGAATTGAGGGGTGAAAGAGTTCAGAATTGCCCTTCCCCCACAACCAAAAAATCCATCGACTCTCGCTCATGGACTTCCATCTCAAAAACAAGTCCTTAAAAGGGTGGCAGTCCCTTATACCACAAACAAGGCCTAATTTGACCACTCTAAGTGTCAAGCATACTCGATTAGAAAGGATGAAAGATGTGTACAAATTATTACAGAAAATGTGAGAGAAAAGTTTAAAAACACACATTGTTAGGTTGGCAGCTGTGCTGTTTGATAATTGTGCGAATGCGTTGATTAATGATCAAAGCTGTGGTCCAGAGGTAGTGTGGCTGGTGGTTAATGACAGGGTGAGTCTGGGATTAAATATGAGATGGGTAAATGGAGATGAGGGGGTCAGGTTGCATGTCTTTTCAGACCTACTGTTCATTCTGGAGCATTGTGAGCGGGCGAGGGGGAGGCACTGGGGCCCAGCGGCAGCCACAAGCGACAGCTGTCACAGCCTCTGGTGAGAGCCGCTAATGACCACTCTTCACATAGGTGTCCTGCAACAGCTCCAGCCAAACAGCTACTGCATTATCCACTTCTGCATGGCAGGCCTGAAAGTTACGCAATGAAGGCCTGAAATTATACAATGGTGATTATGTTTGACTACTGACTTTAGATTGCACTGTTTTTAAAGGGCAAGTGTGGTCAATAAAAAGAAGCATTTAAAGCAGCTGCTCGATGAAAAGAACAGTTAAATCAGTTAATTAAAGAGATACACACACACACACACACACACACACACACACACACACACACACACACACACACACACAAGATAGGCTATATATTTAAAATAATATTTTATTAAATATTAAATAAAAATAATAATAAACTTAATACCATTAAATGCAACTCTTATATGAAATCTTGAAAAGCATGCGTGTATACTCATCATGTGTCAATAATGCAGTTTTAAATTTTAAAATAAACTGTCACTGACAAATAATATCTGTGATGATAAACCTAGTTTAAGCCACAAGTTATTAGAAATTTAATGCATTTGTGTCAGTTTCATAAAAGGGGCATTTTTAGCATTTTCCACAAAAAAAACAACAACTCATAAAATAAATAAATAATAATAATAAAAAAAAACATGAAAATGTCAAGTAACTAAATTTTTGCTTTGCACCTCGAGTACACAAGTGAACACAACTGAATCGTCATTTTTACTCAGCTTGACCTGCACAAAATGTTCTTCTTTATTAAAAGGTTCAAAAAGAAGAAGAAGAAGAAAAAAAAACTAATCTTGACACATGGTTTAAAGAGATCACATGACAACAAAATGGCTTCCAGCATGTTGGTTGAGACATTTTGATTTGCCAATTCATACTCCAAAACAAAACAGGTTAAGACAACAGACTAATAATAATAAATAATAGTTATTAGGCTTTTAATTAATTAATTATTTTTTTTTTTACTTTCTTTACATAAAACATATTGTGACTAATTTACTTAATTCAATTTAGCATTATTTCTTTATTTACTTAGTAAAATAAATGATCTTTTTAATAAGCTAATAGGTTCAGAGAAAAACATAAGCATCATGTCCTTGACCCATATATAGTAGGCTATATGTTTTGTATTTTCTCAATCATTTAATTATAATGTAAATCGTCATCCATTATCAGGTTATATTGAGACTGAAGCATTACAAGCGCCCTCAACAGCAGACTCCTGCATCACCCAACTTTATGCTGAACAAACAATAGTCAATGAAAGAGGGAGGAACCATTGCCGCTCCAGGTGTCGCACCAAACACACGGGGCACTTCGCTGTCGATCCGTCTCGATCTGGATCAACGTCGCTCGATGTCATCACATTGTGTCCTCGATCTACAAACCTAGCCGATCTGATCGCTTTGATTTGCGATTTCAACGCCGAAGTCATTTGGAAACTGCGGATGCCACTCAGTTTGTCATCCTCGCGGAGTGTCACCTTGCGTTTGTGCCGTCGCTCCACAACTTCATTACGTCATTTATATGTACCGAGGTAAGTTTCGAATAGAATTCTGAGAAAGAATCGATCATAAACAGGAGGGTCGCTTAATCTTTTGTGTTGATAATAGTTCGCTACTTTGAAGGAGATTGGACGGGGAGATTTCGCTCGGGTTTGCTGTCGTGATGTGAATAGGCATTGTTTCAGCGCTGGTCTAATTGAGATTAGATTAAGATTAGAGATCAATCTATTGGCAACTCACTTTAAATGATAGTCGCACACTTAATGATTGCTTTCTTTAGTGTAGATAGCAGTACATAAAGCCTGTCGTGTCGCACTCACACATAACCTCTGCCATAACCCATTCTGTTTGTCCATGCGCTATTTTTAGGAAGTTTCTCTTCTGAAGAGCTTTAACCATTGAACCATATAGAGCTGGAAATCGGAAGGAATTTATTGATTCCGATTCCTCCTGGCCATTGCATAATTCCATTAACGAGTAACTTCTGAGGAAGAAATGTTTGGAAACAAGAATGTCTTGTTGTATGCAGCCTACTGCACTCAGCGGTTTGTTGCTGATGAGATCGAGGGAATCATTTCAGATTTCTACATAACATAGCCCAGGCCTAACAAATCAGAAATAAAGTCAACACCTTTCTGGCAAAGGGTGTGCTTACATAGACTTTTAATGAGTTTTCACAGACTTTTTAAGAGGTGGCAATCCACGTCTTACATAAAATATAAAACAAACAAAACTGGGGTAATAATTGATTGTTTAGTTTATTTAGCCTGTATAAAATACTACGATCGCAAGTATTGTGGTTTTAGTAAAACGAGACAGATTAAAGTGCTTTTGATTCACTAAAAAGAACCGGCTCATAAGAGTCATTTGTTTGGAAATCGTAGCCTACTACACGGGTGATGTATGTTTTTGATTCGCTATAAAGAACCGGTTCATTAAAGAGTCGTTCGCTCGGCATTCGAGCTACAGTGGTTGCGTTATTAGCCTCTATGCTTTGATTCATTATGAAGAACCGGCTCATAAGTGAATCATTAATTCGGGATTCGGACTATGCTGACCGCTGTTTGTTTAGCGCTGTACATTCAGTAGCAATGTTGGTATAAACAACACTTAACACAACCAGAACAGCTGTGTTCTGAGAATACACGTCCAATAATCATTCGGTTCGGTATTGGTTAAATGGCACCTATTCCCAAGAACCGGTTCTCGTTTTCCAACTCTATTTGTGGGAATTCAGAAATAAAGCTTTTGAGCTGGGATGCAGAGGTGTCGTATGTGTCAACGTAACTTTTAGGCGTCTTTGACGCCAAATATAGGCTATTTAGGCTACTTGAATGTGTTCTTGACATTTGATCTACAATCGATAGATAAATAACGACCAGCAATATTTTATTCACACTTTACTCTTGTTAATTTAACAATAGCCACGTCACGCATTTTATATCGTATACAAATGAATTTTTGTTCTGATCGTAGGCCTAACTATAAACTCAAAACTCATCCAGGCTCAGGGAAACAGCTGTACATTTAAATAATAAACTTGTTGATGCAATGCAACACATGATCCATCACTGAAAACCAATTATTTTAGATGGAAAAAACATGCCATGCAATTAGCATTAAATTAGGTTATCAGCTAGCTTCCATCATCCTATTGATTTTTTTTTCGACATGATTACTTTAAACTTGATCTATTATTAGACATTTTTCCGTTTTATTTTTTTGTTTTTGTTGTTTTTGGGGGGTACAATGCACAATAGCGGTCAATGGCTTCGGATTGTCTTAAATCAAAACCCAGTGTTACTTTGAGAGCTATTACAGTCTAGGGCGGGGCTTTGGTGCTTTACTTTTTTTGTTTTGTTCAGTTTTTTTTTCCTCCCCTCTCCCTGAAAGCTTGTCGGATGCTTGTCAGTTCGCATTTAGCTTACCATTATCAAGGCTCAAAGCCTTTAGAGGACGACGGACTGCGATTTACAGGGAATTTTTGGATAACGGTCCTGTTGAATTGGGATCTTAACTGTACGGAGATAAGGAATATGTGAATGAAGCATTTGAAAAGCAGCAGAGGATGTTTGTGCTTCCTAAAGAATGTGCATGACTTATCTTCCATGAGGACACTTGATAAATAAAAACATATGGTAAGGCATTTTACAGCTATAAAATGTAATCAAATTAATTATTGCGTATACTAATTATAGTATGTTTTGATTATACAGTATTTGATTCTGTAATAAACTTTGATTACTATGTCCAGTTTCAACAAACATCTAAAAAAAAAAAACAAATTCAGAAACTGGTTATAATCTTAAAGCAATTGTTAAAGTGTTTTATTGCTACTAGCTCCTACTGTAAGGTTGCATGCTTATTTACATATAAGGAAGGTTTCTCAGCCTATTTATTGTGCTCATTAGCTTGGTTTTAGTGTTGTTTGATAATGATGAGGAGGAGAATGAAGGGGAGGAGTGTGATATGTGTGTACATTATCATTATCACAACTGTCATGGTGCCAAAGAACATCTGCTCATGTGAAGCTGAAAGTTCATGTACCAGTCAAATACGTCGAGCCGAGGGAGGTTTTGTGGTAAATGACACAACAGGCATATGCAGGGCTCTCTTGTTGTGTTATTAGGTGAATTTGCTGGCATAAGGGCTGTTGGGGGGCTGCTGCTGGGATGGCGTCAGCACACTAGTTAATACCCCTTTGCTTTGTGATGAGGGGTCTGTTTCTGACTAAAATGAACAGGTTACATTTGTGCTTTCTTTTGGGTGTATTCCTTTTTTGGCATTGCTGTTTTACATTGCAGTTGTTATAGTAGGTTTTGTGTAGATAGAAATGGAGTATTTGTGGAATTGTTTTGTCAGGGGACCTAAAATGGTATTTAATTTCTAAATGAATTTATTTAATCCCATATTTTTCACATTGTGCACATGCAGTTTAACACTAAAGGAACAAACTGCATGTCTTTTCTAAAAAAATGTAGTGTTGATATGTGAAAATAATTAACTTCTCAAAGTCCCAACTGCATACTTTACGGTGTTTACTAAGTTATTGGTTGTCAAGAGGCTGCCATGGGTTAAAAAAAAAAAACGACACTGAACACTACAGTTATTCTTGTGTTCTGTGCCGATAGACAAAAACCTTACATTGCAGCAGTGGTGGGAGATATTTGCATGGGCCTTTTGCTAAAGTCACTTCCCTTTTATGTGCAGCTGGTTACTGTGCTCAGCCTCAATGAAGCAAGTTGTTTACACTGCTTCGGTTCATGCACTACACACCTTTTGACAGTGCAAATCAAACAAACTCCAGCACGTTCATTCGGGAATGAGTGAGTGGGTGTTGTACTGCTTGTTTGAGTTGTGAAGAGACCTAAGCAACTTATGAAATCTCAGCCGTGACTGTTCTGAGATGTAAGGAAAAGTGATATGTTCTGTGCTTGTTTTGTTCTTCATCTGAAAAGATGCCAGGGGGCTTGGGTTCAACCGTTTAAATGTCGAAAGTTGTGGGATTTTCGGATTCAAGACTTGGTGCAATCCTTTTCTGTGAATGAGAATGGAATGAAGAGCTTTTTAAAAAATGTAAAGACGTTTAAAAGAGTGATGGTCGAATTGGAACCGAAGCTGTTTATTTAAAATACCTGCGTTTGCTACACTCCTAAAAATAAAGGCTCTTTATTGGCATTGATGGTTCCATGAAGAACCTTAAACATAGTGGAAAATGATTAAATTATTAAAATTTATTAAAATTCACTTCTATGATACAAACCCCCTACCCCTTTGGAACCTATATTTTTAAGAAAGCATGGAATATTTGCATTGCACAAAAGGTTGTTTATAATAGAAAACAAAAGAGACATTTTTAAAGAATTGTTCACAGAAAGTTTCTTTGGGGAACTAAAAATGGTTCTTCTATCACACTGCCTTAACCTCCCTTTTGGAACCAATATTTTCAAGAGTGTCTACCTAGAATACCGAGCATGGTTTTTTAATACATCTTTTCAAATATATCCAAAAGATTAAATGACACTGCACAAATATCGGGTCTTAAATTGACACATCCATTTGTCGCCAGACTATTTTCACTTTGTTTGAGGTTTATAGTTTGAACTTGCGTTGACCTTGCGAAGTTGACCCTGTTCGTCCCCTCAACATTCAACTATGACTTAACAAGCGTTTTCAGTCCTCTCGCAACCCCTAATAGCTCAAGATCCGCTGGCTGGAGGAAGGGACCATTAACATTATCAGTGGCTTTGAGTACAGGCAGTGGGGAGGCTAAAACAAAAGGCACAAGGGTGGCATTGTGAAGGATCAGCAGTAGATTACTGGAATTCTTTTTCCATGGCCTGAATAAGCTTCTAGTTCCCCCATCTGGACACAGGAGAAAAGCTTATATTTGCAACTTTAATATTTTAATGCCATTGTTATACTGAAGCAATTTGAGGCTGCTTAGCCATTAGTGTCATTTGGATTCAAAAGACGTAATAACGGGCGTCGCAAATGTAAGATCCTTTTGGTGAAGTGTGTGCAGTAATGTTTTATGATACGTTCTGTTGATTATTAAAACATTCATAGTAGGGGAAATAGATTTTATGAGTTGACTTTATTGCTACAGTATGCGTAATGTGTATTATAGCATGTCACAAAGCTGTTAAATGTCTCATTGCTGCATCATTACCTCTCATTGCTCTTTAAATCAAACATACACGTACAGAAGTAGATGTTAGTAGAGGGCTGGAGGATTTGGTCACGTATATGTCATCAACTGAAGTGCAGTTTTACCTGTTGTGGATTAATTTGAATAACTGTCTGTTTGATAAACAGCTGACTGTTGTACATTCAGTCTAATAGAATCATAATCAGGAAAATGGCTTCAAGGACATATACACAGTTCAATTTGAGAGACAAAGTCAATTGCCATTTATCCTCGGGAGCAATAATTCTGAAAGGAAATATCCATAAATTTCCTGAATTCTCTCCATTGTGGTCTTAATCCACCTTTGGTTTGAATTACGGAGAGAGAGTAAAATGAAAATGTGCAGTTGTTCCCTTAAAGGGATAATTTACTGAAAAATTAACGTTTGTTACTTACCTTCATGTCATTTAAAATCCATATGTTTTTTTTTTTTTTTTTTTTTACTGTAGAACACAGGCAGAATGTCTGAGCTTCTCTTTTCCACAATGAAAGTAAATTGAGACCGAGCTTGTCAAGCTCCCAAAAAGACGAAAAAGCACTAGATAAGCATTTTAAAAGTAGACACATGACTTGTGCACTATATTATGAAATCCATATGTTTGAGTGATGGAAAAACTGAAATTTAAGTCAATTTTCACTAAAAACGGTTCATGAGAACGATGGTCACCATTCACTTTCATTGTATGGAAAAGAGCAGCTTGGATATTCTTCAGTATATAATTTATTTAAAGTGATAGTCCACTCAAAAATAAAAATTGTGTCATCAGTTACTCTTCATCATGATGTTCCAAACCTGTATGGCTTTCTTTCTTCTGTGGTGCAAAGAATGTATTTTGAAAAATGCTGATAATCAGATGGTTTTGGGACCCATTGATTTCCATGGACAAAAACATGTCAAATAAGTCAGTAGGGCCCAAAATGATTTGGTTACCAACACTCTTCAAAACATCATCTATTATGTTTCACAGAAGAAAGGAATGACATGAGAGTGAGTAAATGACAGAATTGTCAATTTTGGTTGGACACACAGGCTTGGAATGACATAACGGTGAATACGTTTTAATTTTTGGGTGAACTGTCCCTTTAAGGCTTTTATTATTGACATGATGTTGTCAGTTTGATTCAGTTATAATAAACCATATCCTTCACTTGAATAACAACAAACAATTTCCACATGTAGTATTGCGCCTGCTCACATACTAGCATTAGATTAAAAATGACATTTACACCAGTTGTTATAGAACCTGTCATGTTCAAGTTGTCAAGTTGTGCTAAGGCAGCTAAACGTGATAATTATGGTACATTTGACTACATCTTAACTGACAACACAGCTGAGATGACTAATGAGTTTGCAAATAAAAGAACTTAATGAGTTGCCAAATACTTGTTAATGCGCACCCTCTAGACAGACGAACAGACACATGCTCTCATTGAGTGGTGTGTTATGTCTTCATTGCTCCCCCTGGCCATCTGATAGGGAGCTGGCACCACGGCCCAGCAGCTCCAACACGCGTGGTCAACGTGTGGGCGGTAATCCCGCTATTAGGGTAATCTGCTCAACCCACCAATCAATAAAGAGCACGCCCATCCTCCACCAGAGCCCTGTAACAGGCAAAATTAGGGCTGAAGAAAAATGATTTAATCACTGGGATTAAGTGCAGCTGAGGGGGAGGAGAGACTCTGCATGAAGAGTTTAATTTGCAGAGTTAAGACGTTCAGGTTAAGAGTGAACAGATGTCTTCTTAAATTGGTTGATATTTATTTGATTATATACCTATTTGTGCTTTTTATTCGTTTTTGATTTGGCCGTAAATGGTCCGTGTTTTATAGTAAATACAGAGTGAGTTGCTCCAGAAAGTCTTTGGACACTTAAGCCACAATTTTAAATGTATGAATGTCATTGCATTATAAAAAAAAAATATTAAACCAAGTGCCATTTATTTTAAAGAAAGCACTTTTCATGCTGAACATTTCAATAAGTAATTATTTGGACATGTTCAGATTGTTTAATTGGTTAAGTTAAAAATTAATTCTCAGTCGTTTGTTTGCTGCTTGGTTTGATATTTTGATATAAAATGCAATCAAATGAGTACTTTTTAAATTAATTATATTGAAGTGTACAATTTGCGTATGTAGTATAAACAATATGGAAATAAAATGAATACATTTTATTTAATTTATTGATAAATGATGTAATTATGAATTATAAAATGTATTATTTTATTAATTTGTTTGTGTGCTTGCTTGTTTATAATTACAAATGTCAAGAGTAATTCTGGTTTGAGGCATTACACCTCAACTGGTATAGTAAGGTAAACTAACTGTACTTGTTTTTCCAGAGTGTTTAGTTAAGAATACGTGTCCTAATACGCCTGTGTGATGTTTTATATGTACACAAACAAAAACTATCTGTCTTGACTAGAAGTTATTCAAATAATGGCAGATCCCTTATCTTTTAAATTAGTAATGCTGACTAATCAGCATCACCCACTATAGTGGAAAAACAGGCTGGTTATGTCATTATTGTAAATTGCTCGCAGTAATGCGAACAAATGTGTTTTGAGCATAAAAACTGTTTTGGAAGGATTGTGTCTAGAATTTGTGTGTGTATCAGCTGTGTTGGGCGTGCATAATGCCCTGTGTCTAGTGGAGGGCTTGGCACATGGGTGAGCTGGCAGCAGCGGGCAGAGAGAGAGACAGAGAGAGCTAAGCAGGGCACAGCTTTGGCACTAGAGAGCACAACAAGTGATGGCAGTGTGTATCTTCCTGTCCAACGTTCCAACAGGAACAGGTTGGTACTGTATACTGCACACATCCCTGTGTTTGACCATGACCTCACTGCCATCATGTCCAGCATATAGTTAGCAAAGTTTTTTTCTGAACCATTGCCACAGCCTTTGTCTTTTTAAAGGGATAGATTACTCAAAAATCGTATTTATTCACTGTTTTTCCAAAAAGTAAAGCTTTAAAGCTCCAAAATGACAAAGAAGCAACATAAAAGAAATTCATAAATTGTCGTATTAACCGAAAATCCTTCTCTGTATGATTTTATGGTGCTTTTTTGTGTTTTTAAGACGGATGGCTCCAGTTCTCGTTCACTATCATAATATAGAACAGACCAGCCCAGATTTTTTTGTTTTGTTTTGGAAGATGATTTGGGACATGATGTTGAGTAAATTACAAGTTTACAGTCAGTAAGATTTATTTTCTTCTTATTTAAGAAATGATTAATTTTTATTCAGCAATGATGCATTAAATTGATCCAAAGTGACAGTAAGGACATGTTACTAAATATTTTTATTTCAAATAAATGCTTTACTTTCTATTCATCAAACAAACCTGAAAAAATGTCCTGTTTAACAATAAAAAATGATTCTTGAGCAGCATATTAGAATGATTTCTGAAGAATCATGTGATATCACAGGGATAAATATACACTGAACAAAATTATAAACGCAACACTTTTGTTTTTGCCCCCATTGTTCATGAGCTGAACTCCAAGATCTAAGACTTTATGTACACAAAAGGCCTATTTCTCTCAAATATTGGTCACAAATCTGTCTAAATCTGTGTTAGTGAGCACTTCTCCTTTGCCGAGATACTCCATCCACCTCACAGGTGTGGCATATCAGGATGCTGATTAGACAGCATGATTATTGCACAGGTGTGCCTTAGGCTGGCCACAATAAAAGGCCACTCTAAAATGTGCAGTTTTACTGTATTGGGGGGTCTGAAAACCAGTCAGTATCTGGTGTGACCACTGTTTGCCTCACGCAGTGCAACACATCTCCTTCACATAGAGTTGATCAGGTTGTTGATTGTGACCTGTGGAATGTTGGTCCACTCCTCTTCAATGGCTGTGTGAAATTGCTGGATATTAGCGGGAACTGGAACACGCTGTTGTATACGCCGATCCAGAGCATCCCAAACATGCTCAATGGGTGACATGACCGGTGAGTATGCTGGCAATGCAAGAACTGAATGTTTTCAGCTTCCAGGAATTGTGTACAGATCCTTGCAACATGGGGCCGTGCATTATCATGCTGCAACATGAGGTGATGGTCGTGGATGAATGGCACAGTAATGGGCCTCAGGATCTCGTCACGGCATCTCTGTGCATTCAAAATGCTATCAATATAATGCACCTGTGTTTGTGGTCCATAACATACGCCTGCCCATACATAACCCCAACGCCACCATGGGCCACTCAATCCACAACGATGACATCAGCAAACCACTCACCCACGCGATGCCATACACGCTGTCTGCCATCTGCCCTGTACAGTGAAAACCGGGATTCATCCATGAAGAGAACACCTCTCCAAAGTGCCAGACACCATCGAATGTGAGCATTTACCCACTCAAGTCGGTTACGACGACAAACAGCAGTCAGGTCGAGACCCCGATGAGGACGAGCATGCAGATGAGTTTCCCTGAGACGGTTTCTGACAGTTTGTGCAGAAATTCTTTGGTTATGCAAATCGATTGTTGCAGCAGCTGTCCAGGTGGCTGGTCTCAGACGATCTTGGAGGTGAAGATGCTGGATGTGGAGGTTCTGGGCTGGTGTGGTTACACGTGGTCTGCGGTTGTGAGGCCGGTTGGATGTACTGGCAAATTCTCTGAAACGCCATTGAAGACAGCTTATGGTAGAGAAATGAACATTCAATTCACGGGCAACAGCTCTGGCGGACATTCCTGCAGTCAGCATGCCAGTTGCACGCTCCTTCAAAACTAGTGACATCTGTGGCATTGTGCTGTGTGATAAAACTGCACATTTTAGAGTGGCCTTTTATTGTGGCCAGCCTAAGGCACACCTGTGCAATAATCATGCTGTCTAATCAGCATCTTGATATGCCACACCTGTGAGGTGGATGGAGTATCTCGGCAAAGGAGAAGTGCACACCAACACAGATTTAGACAGATTTGTGAACAATATTTTAGAGAAATAGGCCTTTTGTGTACGTAGAAATAGTCTTAGATCTTTGAGTTCAGCTCAGGAACAATGGGGGCAAAAACAAAAGTGTTACGTTTATAATTTTGTTCAGTGTATATTAAAATATATATAAAAAACGGTTCTTTTAAATTTTAATGGTATTTCACAATATGACTGTTTTTGCTGTATTTTTTTCCGAACCTCTTACTGACTATAAACATTTGAACATGTAATGAACTGCCCGTTTTGTGGCTTTACCTCTTTGCAGCATAACCAACTGTATTAAACTAAGACCGGACCTTTCCAGACCATAGCAATGCTGAAAGACTGATCATATGATACCATGAAAGGCCAAATTAGACCAGACCATACCAAACCAAACCTGGTTAAACCAGATCATGTTATACAATTAGAACATAATACTTCTCCAAACCACAGCATCATCCATATCAATGCCACACTAGACCAAACCTGATTGTACTACACTAAGAACCAGACCAAAGCTCTTTATGATACTTTATTCGGTAGTGCATATTCACAGAATGTCTAACAAATGTTCCATTTGAGATTATAGAAACAAGCCATTGTTGCCATTGGCTGGAAACCACACAAACAGTTGTGGTGACTCCACCCTTAGACAGAACTGAAACGGCTCTTTTTCTCTTGAGCTTGTAATGCAAACCCAATCCAGCTGATAAAGGTACAGGGAATTTTAATTACAGTTTCTCATAAGAAGTTTATATTGTGTTTCTTGCTTGGATTCATTTTGTAAAAAATCTAGGACAGGTTCTGCTATGTAAACCTGACTTGTTAGTTTTGTTTTACTTGTTTACTCTCATATGCATCATTATTAGTGACAGGGCTGTAACTACCATAACTAAACAGAATGTTTAGATTAGTGATCAATGATATAGTTTTTTAAAATAGTTTATTCTTAAAGTGATAATTCACCCAAAAATAAAAGTCCTGTCAAAATTTACTCACTCTTGTGTTGATCTAGCTTGCATGCATTTTTATTCGTTAGTTGAACACACAAGAAGATAAATTGAAAAAATTTAACTTTTTTTATCCATAAAACAACATTAGACCCTATCGACTTTCATTGTCTGCACAAACACAGCTGAAACATTCTTTAAATTATCTTTTGTTCTCAGCAGAAGAAAGTCAGTCGTAGTTACAGGCTTTGGTTTGAAGGAAAACATTAACAAACTGTGCAGTTCTTCATTTGATTTATGGAAAGTTTAAACTTCAGCAAAGACAAACATTCAGCTCGTCTGGGTTTTGCATTTCGCCATCAGATGCTTTTATTTATTTTTGAGGGCACTTAAACTTATTACTTAAAAATTGCATTTTACAAGACCACAAGCAAATATCCCACCGGATCATACGCTATACAGTACTACACCATAGTGCTATATATACATTAAACTGCACTATCATACACTATATCTAATAGCTGTTGCTATTTAAAGTCAGTAGAACCTTATCAGAGGTTTGTTTGAGTAACTGGGGTATTTGTATACGAGTATCACATTCTTTGTTCACTGATCTGATTTCAAGGATTCCATGTTCTGTCAAAGCAGCGGTGTATTTGCTCTTCTCTTTACGCAGTGCACCCCTCTGTATTTTAGAAACTTGCTAATAGTGTCTCGTCTCTCTGGAGATGTCCCTGTTGTGCCTTTTTCCTGTGGACTGATTGCATGTGGATTTCAACTAATTGGATCCTGTGGATGTCAAGGCCTTGCTGCTGTAAATTATTCAGAGTCTGGTTTGTCTGTAAAACAACATGTAGAAAAGCACAGCACGTTATATCTTTGTACTTTTTAATGCAGCTAAATATTAGATGTTGACTAATCGTTGCTTTAAAATACATGTGTATATAGGTACTATATATTATTTTGAAAGGATTACGATTGTATGAATGGGAAGGACAAGTAGTATGTCTCGGCAATATAGGTGGCAAATGAGTTGTATGAATGATATTAGATTGTTTCTTGCACATCTTGCAAAACTTTCGAGGTGGAATGTCCAGTGAGTGGTGCTAAAAGTGTTTTCAGTTTTATCCAAAATAGATCATTATGATTGTGACCCATTCTACATATTACAGCGATTAGAAAATAAAATTTCCAAAGAATGGTGCTAAAGGCTATTATGTTTGAATATAACATACACTGAATCCTACCTTAAACCTAACTGATAGTTGTAACAAAAGCAACCATAAGACATAAACGCATGCTGAGACAACCACGCCATTCTATCTTGTGTCTACAAGTCTATAAGGTTATTATTATTTTTTTAATCGTGACTCAGGTTTCACAGGACTTGCACCTGAGTACTCCACTTTGCAAATGCAGTGTTGTACCAGGTGAGCTACCAAGCAAGTTTACTATGTCAGAAAAAGCATACATGTGGAGCTGGTTATGTGATGTAAACATTAAATGTGTTAGTTTACAAATAATGTACTAGTTTTGAAGTCATAACAGTAATGTGCAAAGAAACTCACAAAAATATGTCTTTATTAATTCATAATTTACCCCTGTGATCACAATTTGTTTGAACAAGAATGAAAGTTTAATGGGCTTTCAGTGCCACTCGTGTTGTTTTCACCTGGAAACTGCAGTGAATTGTATGTAGAGGTACATTTTTGGAGTTTGTGTAGGTAGAGGCACATTTTTCCAATGTGCAGGTTGGAAATATTAGCAAATTTCAGCTTCTTCAACAGCTGTTCCTCTGAGAAAGAGCTCAGAGATTATTAATAGCTCAAACTCAAGGGAATTCACTTATTGAGAAAAATAAAGCTAGAATTCAGTGCCAAACCTCTCGTATCCAATACAGTGCATCCCTTCTGTTCAGATTACTCAAGTAAGTTCTTGAAGTCTGAGTTTGTACTGCATTTGTGTATACTTGAGTACAGCTATTGCAAAGTGTTGTACCTGAAATCAATATGTTGTGCGATTTTAAAAAGGTGGAATCGAAACACCTTGTTGTCTGGGCAGCCATTTTGTTTGTTAATTCTTTTGGTGTATGAACATTAATGAAGCTTAATGAACTAACGATTTACAGCATTTATTTTGTACAGCATTCTACATATGCTAATGCATTTTTAACATTAATGTTTATAGTTTCATTTAATGCATTAAATGATATTAGTATATACAACCTTACTGTAAAGTGTGACCAAACTTCTTCATTTTGTACATTTTAAAGAATTGACAGAAGTATTGTATCCTTGATAAGCCTTCTAAGCCCTCATCACATGATGCAGTGTAAATACATAATTCATCTCGCAAGTCATTCCTGATGGTCCCCTGAGGGCAAAACTCTTCTACATCTGTTTTTTTTTTTTTTTTTTAGTATCGTGACAAGTGATGGTAGCACTGTTCTCTCACACTTCACCAAGTCTGTTTAAAGAGGTTCAGAAAGACCAGCTGAATGAATTCTGTGGTCTGAAGAAGGACGCTGGCAGCTTTAGTTCACTTCCTTTGGGGTGACTGGGATTAAAGTGTGTAATCCACCTCCTTTTGGCACCAGACGTCCAGCTGGACTGACCTCAAATCCCAGAGAGCCCGACATGACATATCCCTCAGTGAGGGGAATGCTCCACACCATTTTGATCAGACATGAGTCAAAAAAGCCCTTTACACAATAACTTGGTAGGCTATTGTTAAAGTTAAGCTGTAGCAAATGACCAACATAAGCCAATGGGTGAGTCTCACGAAAATTGTACATAATATCCAGATGATGGTTTACTCCACAAGAATAAATAGACAAACAAATAGAAAACATTTATTTAGATTTTGCTTATAAAACTAAGCCAAATTTGTTTACATAACATAACTGCCACAATTCACAATTCACTCACTATACTGCAAACTACTCAAAAATATCAGTGTCATTACTGTTATGTTAAAAATTTAAAATGTTAGTTATAATTTTAAGGTAGAATTCTTCTAAGTACAGATCATAATAGTATTTATTGTACTAAATTGAATTCATGCTGATTATTATTTTTTTAATTACTTGAACATGTATACATATACAGTTATGGCCAAAAATATAGGCACCCTTGGTAAATATGATCAATGAAGGCTGTGAAAATTAATCTGCATTGTTAATCCTTTTGATCTTTTATTAAAAAATCACAAAAATCTAACCTTTCATTGGATAAGAATTTAAAATGGGGGGATATCATTATGAAATAAATGTTTTTCTCAAATACACATTGGACACAATTACTGGCACCCCTAGAAATTCTTATGAGTAAAATATCTCTGAAGTATATTCCCATTCAAATTCACAATTTTGAGTACTCCAGGGTGATTATGAACATGAAATTATCCAGCCATGGCTTCCTGTTTCACAGAAATATAAATAGGAGGGAAAACAACTCAGGTGAAAAACGTCCCATAATGTACTTAAAGTGCTCTTTTTCACGCACTAATTTTGTACTTAATATACTAAAAATTATCCTTTAGTACTTCTTAAGGTAAATTTAAGATCATCTAAGTGTACTCAACTGTGCTATTTTGAGACACTATGAATATGAACTAAAATGCACTTTTAACATACCATCTTTGTATTTAAAAAATGTATTTAGTTACCACTTGTAGTACACTTGAACCCCTCTTTCATACACTAGTACACTCAAGTGTACTACAAGTGGTAGCTAAATACATTTTTTAAATACAAAGATAGTAAAAGTGCATTTTCATGGTGTCTCAAAATAGCACAGTTGAGAACACTTAGATGATCTTAAGCTGACCTTAAGAAGTACTAAAGGATATTTTTTTTATATTAAGTACAAAATTAGTGCGCGAAAATAGAGCACTTTAAGTACATTAGGGAAGTGTACTTGTTTTTCACCTGGGAAAGCCCAAATTCCTTTAATCATCCATCACAATGAGAAAAACCAAAGAATATATTTTTGATGTGCAGCAAAAGATAATTGAGCTTCACAAATTAGTGAAGTGGCTTTAAGAAAAGAGCTAGAGTAGTGAAAATTCCCATTTCCACCATCAGGGCAATAATTAAGAATTTCCAATCAACATAAAATGTTAAGAAACTGCCTGGAAGAGGACGTGTGTCTATATCGTCCTAATGCACAGTGAGAAGGAGAGTTTGAGTGGCTAAAGACTCTCTAAGGACCACAGCTGGAGAATTGCAGAAAATAGTTGAGTCTTGGGGTCAGAAAACCTTAGAAAAAATTGTCAGACAGCACCTACATCACCACATGTTGTTTGGGAGGGTTTCAAGAAAAATTCTCCTGGCTCATCCAAAAACAATCTCCAGCATATTCAGTTATCAGACACGACTGGAACTTCAAATGGGACTGGCTTCTATGGTCAGATGAAACTAAAAAAATAGCTTTTTAGCAGTAAACACTCAAGATGGGTTTGGTGAACACAGGGATAAAAAGTACCCCATGTGTACAATGAAATATACTGCTGTATTTTTGATGTTGTGGGCCTATATTTCTGCTGGAGGTCCTGGACATCTTGTTTAGACACATGGCATCATGGATTCTATCAAATACCAACAGATAAAAAAATCAATAAGTGACTCTGTTAGAAATCTTATAATGGGCCATGTTTGGATCTTCCAACCGGTTCCAAACACAAACCTCAAAAACAACACAAAAATGGGTCACTGAACACAAAACAAGCTTCTGCTGGCCATTCCAGTCCTCTGACCTGAACCCTACAGAAAATGAGTGGATGAACTGAAGAGAAGAAGCACCAACATGGAGCTGGGAATCTAAAGGGATGAAGGAATGGTCTCTGATCTCTTGTCAGGTGTTCTCTAACCTCATCGGGCATTATAGGAGAAAATTTAGAGCTGTTAAACTGGCAAATGGAGGTTTCAAAAAGTATTGAATAATATGGTGCCTGCATGGTGGTGTTAGCATCATGGTCTGGGGCTGCATGAGTGCTGCTGGCATGGGGAGCTGCGATTCATTGAGGGAAACATGGATTCCAACATGTACTGTGACATTCTGAAGCAGAAGATGATGCCCTCCCTTCAGAAACTGGGCCGAACGGCAGTTTTCCAACATAATAACGACCCCAAACACACCGCCAAGATGACAACTGCCTTGCTGATGAAGCTGAAGGTGAAGGTGATGGAGCGGCCAGACCTGAACCCTATTGAACACCTGTGGGGCATCCTCAAGCGGAAGGCGGAGAAGCACCATGTGTCTAACATCCAACAGCTCTGTGATGTCATTATGGAGGAGTGGAAGAGGATGCCAGCAACAACCTGCGCAGCTCTGGTGAATTCCATGCCCAGGAGGATTCTGTCATCATTTACTCACCCTCAAGTAGTTCCAAACCTGTATGAATGTCTTTGTTCTGCCGAACACAAAGGAAGATATTCTGAAGAATGTGGGAAACAGAGCAGTTCTGGGGCACCATTGACTTCCATAGTATTATTTTTTTCCTACTATGGAAGTCAGGAAAACAGCCTGGTTACAAACTTTCTTCAAAATATCTTCCTTTGTGTTTGGCAGAACAAAGAAATTCATACAGGTTTGGAACTACTTGAGGGTGAGTAAATGATGACCGAATTTTCATTTTTGGGTGAACTATCCCTTTAAGGCAGTGCTAGATGACAGTGGTGCCCCTACAAAATATTGACACTTTGGACACAGTTTTGACGTTCACTTAGGGTGTACTCATTTTTGTTGCCAATTATTTGGACGATAATGGCTATATATTGAGTTATATTTATAGAGGACAGTAAATTTGTACTTCTATACAAGCTGCACTTGACTAATCTATAATATATCCAAGTTTCATTTGTGTTGTATTGTCCCTTGAGAAGATATACTAAAATTTTTGCTGAAATGTGAGGGGTGTACTCACTTTTGTGAGATACTGTGTGTGTGTATATATATATATATATATTTAATTTTAGGGTTCAGATATGATACAGTAACATTATAAATTTTACTTATGAATGTATCAAGTCAGTGAGTTTATAAAATTGCTTTAGGCACTGTTTAATAAAACCAGACAACAGAGGGACTTGCCTGTTCATTTACAGCTGATCAGTAACACTGAATGTATTGCTGCTGAATTCTCACAGATTGTTGTATTGTTGGTAGCAACAGTGAAAAGCTAAATCTTTTCTCTGGAGGGTGTGAGTTGGGAGTCCTCTCTGCCCATCCATCAAAATTCCAGCTATTGTTGCGCTCCAGTGGTTGCTCTATAAACAGGAAGTGAGAGCTCTCATCAGAGCAAAGGCTTCCTGTTGTAATGACCCCACTCATACATACACATGTTCTTATTCCCTCTGGTTACATATGTACTCTGATACAGACATAGACAAACACACACACACACACACACACACACACACACACACACACGTTTGTTTTTGTGAAAAGTGAGGACATCCCATAGGCGTAATGGTTTTTATACTGTACAAACTGTATGTGCTATTGCCCTACACCAACCCTACACCTTACAGGAAACTTTGTGCTATTTCAGATTTTCAATACACTCCATTCTGTGTGTATACACCAACCACACACAACCACACCAGCCTTCTCCTCCCACTACCTCACACAAGCATATATATGCACACATACCAGATGGGAGATGGGTGTGACGGGGGAGTTTCATTAAAAAGAGACAGATCTTCTCTTACCAGAACAGGAACACGCAAAAGAAGAACAGAGAAGAGGGAGGGAAAGAGAGCGATTGAGATGGCTTTCATGGTGTTAGATTACCTGTCCTTCTCTGAACTAACCAGAGTGAGAGAAACCAGCCGTTTTAAGAAACTTGAGCTTGTTCAGAGACTGTGACGATGACCTTAAAGCATAGATTCATATTCCTTAATGTATTAAGCCCCTGATGCATAACACTAATATTGTAATTAATTAAAAAAAAATCTTAATGATTATTTTTACTTCTAAACAACCCTAGTGAAAAATAAATATAATTTTCATGCTAAGTAAACTACAAATATGTTTTCATATTTGTGTACTTAATAAAATACCCTGCGATTGTACTTTTAGTATACTAAACTGGTATAATTAAAGTCTGCTAAATTGCAACAACTAATGCACTTTAATAGTGCAAAAGTCCAATTAAAGATATAATTAGTATATTTGATTGTGCTAAAGTGGAACTTTAAAATATAAATTTAAATATTTTGGACTTAATATTAAGAAATGTGCATTGTGCACAAGTAGTATGCCAAATGAAGTTTAATTATAATTTCTATTTCTGTGTGTGTGTGTGTGTGTGTGTGTGAGAGAGAGAAAAAAAGATCACACTCCGAATGCTTAAAAGTGGCTTTTGAATAATCTATTTATTGCAATGGGCATCATGCAACAGAGGTTTAAGATGTAATGCACTTTTTTTTTCTTTTTCCTTTTTTTTTTTTTTTTTTTGAGAAATCCAGTCCCTAAAAATTAAAATTTTCAAGATCTGCTTCAGGTATTCCCTTCGCAAATGTAAACATCACTCTTACTATTGCTCATTCGTAGGGTTTTAACAAACCTCCAACTCTTAAGTATTCAACTTTATTTCAGCTACAGTCTGAATAAAACCTCAAACCATGTTCTAATACTTTTCAAGCACTCATACGATTTTGACTGTATAGAAAGAGTAACCAGCATCATATCTAGGTTGCAGAATAACATAGATTTAGGGAGAGGGTTCTTTTCACTTGGATGGATAAGCAAGCACCGACAAAACTATACAGTGGCTTTTCCCCTGCACAGGCAAGCACTACTCACATTTTCTTCAGAAAATGTAAAAATGTATTTACATTAATCTTTAAATACTTGCCACTTCTCATGGTTCTGGTATAATAAACAGTATTTGCAGGGTGAGAGTTATCGCAGTGTGAACTCAACATTAATAAATAAACAGCTGGAGAGACAATACTTTGAAGGCCATGAGAAAGACATCTGGCTGCCCTGCAAGCTCTAACCGAGCGACCGTGATCACGTCTCTCGCCAAGGACGCAGATATACTTACGGAGGCCAGACGGTTCTAGGGAAGTGTCCCACTTGGGCTGCCATCAAGGTCAATAAAGCATACAGGCAGTGGAAGGATGAGCTGTGCTGTTTAAAAGTGTATATAACACAAGAATTGATCAAATGTTGTACTTACAGCTTGATTTTGGATGCTTTCAACAGTTTTTTGACAGCTACATGAGTAAAGAATTACAATTTTTGTGTAAACTATCCCTTTAAGAAAATGGTTTTTGCTGTTCACTGCATTTTTATTAGAACTCTGCCAAATATGGGTCAAATCTAAGAGCAGCAGATCTGGCAACCCAAAGCCAGGCACTTAACCCTGAGTTGCCCCAGGGGGCTACCAAAGCCCCTATAGTCAACAATCGCTCGCCCTCTGGCTATAAACCTAGAGAAGAGGTTTAGGCTGCTCTGTGCCATAACATATGCTAGACGTAAAGATGAAACATTGATATGGTTTACAGAGCTTTGAGTTGAACTCAAAGAATGACCCACATTTGCAGCCTTTCCGGTTTTTGTGCCACATTTATTAATTTTACCTTCATTTGTTGAGAAAGTGTTGCCAAAAAAGAAGGGAAGTGAGAGACAAAAAAGGGAGCGAGAACGAGAGTCTGAGCTGGCCTTACCATGATAATCTAATCCCTGTTCAGAGAGCTTTTTTTAGAGAGCAAGTTAATGCCTTCAGATTATAGTTCAGCTGTAGACCACGCCAACCACACAAGTCTATCTACAAGCCACTTACTGTCACTATAATCAATTCTGTAGTCACCCAAAGAAGAAAAATAAATAAAAAATATGTCTAAATGGTTCTTTACTTAAAACTAAACCTATAAAATATTTTTATTTTAATATTTTTGTTACTTAAAAAAAACGGAAATAAAATATTTTTAAAAACGCTTTTCATTTCAGCATCATTTCTCATTTTCATTTAGTTTAGCTTGATGTACTAAAGTAAATAAAACTAAAATGAACATAAAAATGAATAAATACACAAAACCAAAACTTACATTTGAAGCAGAACATTTAAAAATAAAAACTAATTCAAACCATTTATAAAATCTTTAATAGTATCTCAATGTGTGTGACTTCAGAAGATGTGGATTAGTTCATAAGTACACTTTTTGAATATCATTTTTAATTACATGTGAGTAAATGATCAGAGAATTTCATTTTTTTTTTTTTGTTGTTTTTTTTTGTTAGTTTTAAAAAAAAAATTTTATTTTTATTTTTTATCAGTGTTCTTTTTTTCCCATGTGAATTGTATCGTTGTTTGAAACTATCAAGTCATAATAGATTGCATTCAAATCATATAGACCAGGTATTTGTCTGTTTGAGTGTGCATGTGTGTGTTTCTTGGACAAGCCGTGTGGCCGCATAGGTGTTATGTCATACTGCCATCAGGAGTGCTGCAGAGGCTCGGCCTGATATTACATAAGCATTGCTGCTGGTGTCCCTCTTTCATCTCTATCACTGCTATCCCACACACACACACACACACACACACACACACACACACACACACACACACACACACACACACACACACACACACACACACACACACTCACACACACACACACTCACACAAATATGTGCACACTTGCATGCCCACCTGTGGACACCTGTAGAAATATTTTCCTTTTATCCCAAAAACATTTATATGGCAATTTACAACTTTGACAGATCTGCATGAATTATGTACACTCTAATGTTATAGAGTGACTGCATAAGTGTCACTTTGTTATACACAAAAATAAATTATGTTCTTAATCAGTGTATTTGTTTAAAAAAAAGGTAAATCTAGCTGAATAGTAAAATTACATTAGTACATTGGTGCTCAAATTATGCTCCACATACAAAGGCCTTTTCACACTGAACGCGAAAATTTGGCGCGATGACACTTTTGAATTTAAACCATGATTGCTATGGGGCTATTCACACCAGGCATGATCATTCGTGGGGCGAAAAAGCAAGGATTTTTTTTCGTCCTGTGTCAATTTTATTTATTTTAACAGATCGTCCAATTGGATTTGAGCGTAGATCACGTGCCTGGAGCAGCTGGTGTTGCACAAAAGGCAGAGTGGTGTTGAGTTGGCAATGAGTTGTTTCGAAAACCAGTGTAAACGATCACCGAAGAAGAGTATCCCACAGACGATGTAAAATCAATATACGAGATACATACGGGAAAAAAAAATGTATTGTTGGTCAGTGCTACCTAGCGTGCAGGTGTGAATTAGGAGAAGCAGACGGTGATCAGTCTTTTCATGCTCTGTGTGAAAGCACTGTTCATCTGCGATTCACATTGCGCCCAGTGTGAAATGGCTTTAAGAAAGAAGGTCATTCAGGTTTGGAATGACATAAAGGCAAGTAAATGATAAAAATTTTCAGGATTGTCATTTTTTTTTTAAATTTATATGTATATTTTTATAAAAAAGTTAGTAATGAAATACTTAGAAAAAGTAAATAAAATGTGAGGTAATCTGAATAAACTTCCATTTAAAAAAAATAAATAAATAAAAAATCTTTGGAATTTTTGTAAAAGATCTTAATTGATGATTATTTGACTTAAGTATTTGGGGGGTGGGGTCCCCCTCGGTCCATTCGCCCAAACTCTGCACCAGTTGCACCACCCAAAGTATATATATATATATATATATATATATATATATATATATATATATATATATATATATATTGTTTTAAGGATGTTTTTAGATATTTTTACTTCAAAAATATGTCAAACATTAATATAGATTAAGAATAGCTTTAATTATTAACAACTTTCGTTGACCAAAAGGTCTGCAACTTTTAATCATACAATTTAATAACAATTTCAAAGTTACTGCTAATCAGAAAGTGTCACATTTGTTGTATCAAACCTAATTTTCAGTTCATATCGTCCTTCAGGATTTCCAGATTCTTTGCTCAGACATCAAGCACACAAGTAGGAAAATAATCCCTTGCTTTATTGCTTGTGTAACCGTGTTCTGGCTTTAGGGAGTGGCGTTCTGTAGTGACGTGGAGCCCTCGCACGTCTGCAATCTCTACTGCTCTCATAATACTGATGTTCAACCAATCTGAGGCCATTATCATTCCATTATACAATTATGAGCTATGAATTCTGACTGAGCTTGGACAAAACTACTGCTTTGTGAAGAAGTCACTGCAGCGGTGTAATCTTATTAGCAGATGAGCGTCACAAGTCAATAACACCCACATTGTGCTGCACTGTTGGTTTGTGGTGTAAGATCGACATCAGCAGTGCCATTGTAGTCCGTTTCAAAACCTACAGCCCTTCTTGCTCGGCCTCTCGTGGTATTTTAGGATTTATCAAACACACACACTGACATACAACATGTTTGTTTGGCAAGGATGCAACAATTAACATATGTGCACAGTGCACGCACACACATAGGATTTTGGCTCACGGTTTACGATTCAGGCCAGGGCGTGTTAGAAAAACCATATGTGTCAGGGACTTGTTTAGCTCTGTCTTTTCACATGAGGATATACACACTTTTTCTCTTTCTCTCCCACACACACACACACACACACACTGGCTCAGAGCAGAGGAGTAGTGTCCAGAGCATGGGGCGTTTGTGCTGAGCTGGACTAGCCGTCAGGTTGAATAAGCGAGCAGACAGTTGATTCGCCATAGCCATTCATCAGCCAGAGAAAAGAGAGGAGGGGAAAGAATGGAGCTCTCGCTCAGGGCTGTGTCTCTCAGATACCGGCCCGTGTATGTGCTGCTGTTTCTTTCCACTGAAAGCTGGCCGTCTTTGTTTGTGTTTTTATGTTTTTACAGGCACATGTGTTGTTGCTTGCGTGTCGGTGGCGTGTGAACAGCGGATCCTGCCTTTAAATGCGCTCATAAAGATGTGATTTCACATTTGTGAAGAATTTCCTCAAGCATATGGCTGCTTATCAATCATTGATCATTTAATTATGATTTAATTACTTGAGCAGTAATATGTCACAGAAAATGTACAGTACTAATAAGGATAGATAACATTTACTCTAAGCATATTTGTTCCACTGTATACTGTGAAATTGCTCAAGGTAGGAAAGAATATGCTTAATTTATCTAAATTAACTTTTTATTTGAAGTAAAATAGTAAAAAGTAAGATTCATTTACACTATTGTTCAAAAGTTAGGGGTCAGCAATTAAAGATATTAAATTCTTGAACTCAGCAAGGATGCTCTAAAACGATCAAAAGTCACAGTAAAGACATTTTAATTTTACAAAATATGTCTATTTTAAATAGTGCTGTCAAACGATTAATCGCATTCAAAATAAAAGTTTTTGTTTACATTGTATATGTGTGTACTGTTTACTGTGTACATTATGTATAATTATGTATTTTTTTTGTTTATATATTAAATATATTTATATATAATATAAAATATAAGAATATAAATATATAAATGTATATACATGTAAATATTTTCAAAATATATACTGTGTGTGTATTTATTTATATATACATAATATGTGTACTGTGTATATTTATTATGTAGACGCATTATGTAAACAAAAACTCTTATTTTGGATGCAATTAATCGCGATTAATCATTTGACAGCACTAATTTTAAATAAATGCTGTTTTTTTTAAACTTTCTATTCATCAAATAATTCTGATAAAAACGTATCACCGTTTCCACCAAAATATTAAGCAGCACAAATGTTTTCAACATTCATAATAATAAGAAATATTTCTTGAGCAAATCAGCATATTAGAATGATTTCTGAAGGACCTTGTGACTCTGAAGACTGGAGTAATTCAAGAATAAATTACATTTTAAAATATATTCAAATCGATAAACTTTTTTTTTTTTTTTTTTATATTTTACAATGTTACTATTTTTATTTATTTATTTATTTTTTTACTGTATTTTTTTAACAAATAAATTACTTGGTCAGCAAATATCAAACAATCTTATCAACCCCAAAATTGTTTAAAGTTTTTATTTGTTGTTTTGTTTATTATATTATATTTTATTTTTGGAACAGAAACAGAAATGTTATAGTAATCACTATAACAGCATGACAAAAAGTGGCAAAAATACAAACAAAACACCTTAAAAGCACCATAAAAGTGGTTCTAAGTCTAGACGTGAGCTTTGAAAATCTGTTTTTTTAAGTTTGACCATCCCCTGGTCACCATAAACTCTCATAAATTTACTTATATACTCCACAGTGAAAATAAAAGCATGAAGAAATAAAATTGTGATGAGTGAGTGAGGGTGACTAAATAATGACATCATTTTTGAGTGAACTGTTCCTTTAAGAGGACTGAATCACTAACTGTTTATAAGGTGCTTGCTATGTACAGTGTATATAATGGTAAAAGTGTATTCGGAACGAAAGCTAAGAGCTGAGGCAGCCGCAGATGTGTCATAGGTGGCTGTATCCCAACTGTGGAAACCAATAGAATCACAAACACCCAATCATAACCACTGTCAGCGACCATAACTACTGGACAAGGATGAAGTCTCTATAGGGGAAGCGTATTTTTGAAGAACTTGAGTTGTAAATCTTGTTTTATGCCTATGGAACGTGGACAGGCTACAGTTAAGTAGTGTTCATTGTGTCTTCATTTCAGAAACACTGCAGAACAAAGGAGCCCTTCACCCTGTGCAAGCTGTATCACTAAGCTTTACATTTCAGCTGAATAGAAACGTTTGTGCCCGTTCTCCATTCGGTTTTTATCGTATGACCACATCTGTACTCGCATTCCTCATTACACAGATTTTAACTTTGCTAGACGTGACATTTCGTGCAGAATGTCCAACCAAGCCTGTTTCTTCTTGGCTCCTCTCGTTTCAAACCTGGGGGAATCACATCTCTGGAACACACCAGAATATTTTCCGTAATTTAACATGACAACGTTAGCCTCAGCACCTGCTATCATGCTCGCAATCGTAAATTCGCGCCAGGGCCTCCCTTTTATTTCAGCCATAATCAGCAGTTTAGGGTACCAGGCAGGATCTACTCCGAAATGGGACCAGGAGGGACTTCCCTTTGTCTTCCCCAACCAGACATGCTTCAGACAGGCCTCTAGCGTAGGATGGACCCCTGCATCCAACAATGGCCGTGTTGGACTCCCCGCAGCTCAGAGGAGGTATAGACATGAGCTATTGTGACAGTTCTGGTGCGAGAGGCACAATGCAATTGTAGTTTGGGGGGGATCTGAAATCCACCAAATTGTTAGGAAGGCCATAGAGACAATATGGAGTTTCGAAAAAATGATGGATAACAAGTGAGTTTCATCATTGGTAATTCCATTTGTGCATTGAGTGGAAATCAAAAACTGATGTTAATTTATATCAAAGTTTTGGCTTGTTTCATTTAGCTTTGTTTTAGGACAAATGATGCATTAAAATCTCATTGGTTGCAGTCAAACAAGTGATTAATCTGCCGTCTGTCACATCACACTAAGAACAAAAGGCAATCAAGCTCTTCTATCTTCTCTTGTCAGTATTGATGCCTGTTAGTGGTTTGGTTACTGTCCCTGTGCATTTGGACAAAATGCAC